>OX346245.1:24539308-25739308 GCA_947049315.1 Epistrophella euchroma | reverse complement strand
CTGCCACAATTCACAATTCTTCCTGAACAAGAATTAGCTCTGGCAATACTCTTTAGCAAAGGAGTACCATGTGTGTTTGTGTATATTTTTAATGTTTTATATGTTTAAGAAGAGTGCTTTTTGCCCTACTCTGTCACTCACCCTTAGTTCTGCTTCACATCTTCTTCACTCACTTTTTACTGATTTTACACATTGACACAATTTTTTTTCTTTTGTTGTTGTCGTTGCCCGTAAATAGAGAAAAAAGAAATTAAGAAAAGTGGAAAAAGGTACACACAAGACACATCAACATACTAAGAGGGTTGACTGATGGTTTTACCCGTTTTTGTTTTCTTAAATAAAATACAAATGTGGGTGAAGTAGAGGACGTGAATGATGATAGTGATAAAGATTATGATAAAAATTAACAACATGACATAGTCATGATGGGCTTATATGGTTTAACGATTATATTTCTCATCCCTATAGGTATATGGACATTATGAATACTAACTTCCACTCTTTTAAATAATTATGCCTCTCTGAAATAAATCTATACTCTCTTTTTATCTCTATCTGCGTTGCAATACAAAAACAAAGATTGTATAATATTATTTTTAGAATATACCTACTACAAACTCCAAAAATAAAAAATATACCTGTACGAGCTTTTTTGCTTAAATGGGCTTTTCCCATCAAATTCAAAAGGACATTTACTTCCTACTCATTGCCATTTGCCAAAGTACATGCGAAGCTGAATAAAAAAAAAAAAAATTATTTCTCTCATTCTTATAAGGACGAAAAAATAGATACCTACATAGATAACCATTCGTGAAATTTTGGATACTTAAATATTTGAAGATACACATCAGAGAAAGAAGGATATTTTAAACACAAATATTTCCAAATGAAATGCATATCATTATATTATTACATAGACACATAAAAAACTAACCTTTTTGGATGATTTTCAACTATAAACGAAGATGTATATACAATTTTTGTATATATGTATGTATAATGTGTGCAGAAGCAGCACCCACTCAAAAACTCACAATGCCGTGTAAGGGGGTGGTGGAAGGAATGGATTTTGCTTTTAACAGTAGTCGGTAGCCATTAGTGAGTCTGCTACTTTTTTTCATTTAATATATTCTTTTAAATTTAGATTCACACAAAACTTTTGCTTATTTTGCACATAACTTATATTTATTTATTTTTTTTTTTTTACAAAAGAGTGAAGAATCAATTTTTGTTGGGTTTTGACTTGGACGACGAGGACGAGCATTCCGACGAAGACGACGTGGACGCCATGTTTTCTAACTTTATATTGTATTTTTATTTATTAATTTTTGTTCACAAAATTTTTATTAAATCTACATTTTTTTTAGGCAGTGAACACACGTTGCACACGTAAATCCTTTAAATTTGGCAGGAATTTTTTTTCTCTAAAAAAAATACCTCCCCCTTTTGGTGCAATAACTCTGTCTTCGCGAGAGCACTACCACTGCAGGGGTAAACTGAGGGCTAGCAACAAAGAGTTATTCCCAGCGAACAAGTGACTCTCTACCAACCAACAACCGACCAACGACTAACACGGTACACGGCAGTCCAACAACGTTCGGTATCACCAAATAACGAAGCACAAAAAGGGATGAACTTTTTTCATGGCACACTCTATTCTTCACCCAAAGGACGAGGCGAAGGATTCGCGAAACTTAATGCTCACAACAATGTGATGTTAAATAATTGTAAATTTAAAATTTAAAACTTCGTTGGCGTTAATTATTAACGTTCTTGCACAACGGCTTTGAATACGTATAAGTAATTAATTTGTTATGTGTCGTGAGGGTTTTTCGACGAGAAAGGATATTGAATTCTAATACATTGAGCTGTGAGCGAACGGGCCATGTGCCAAATTGAGTTTGGCATTAAAAGCTAAAGATGCGTGCGATGTTATTTCTCATGCGAGAGCTTTGAGTAATTATTTCCGTGTGGGAGATTTAAAAGTAGGTCAAAACATTTATTGATGAATGTAGAAGATTTTTGCTCTCTTCGATGCTTGAAGTACTGAAATGAGCAATCAAGCTTTTTTAATGAGAGCGTAAGAGAGTCTTACGATATAGAAGAGGAGCTTCGACGAGGTATTAAATCACTTTTTACTTCTTAAAGCAAAAAAGCTTACAATTAGTTGTACCTTCTTCAACAGTTAATCAAGCATACTACATTATGTAGATAGGTATAAAGCATGTAAAAGTTTATTTAATCAACAAATCTACAATTTAACCGGGCGGAAGTTGTCCACATATTCTTGAAATAATTGTAGGTATGCGTACGTACAAATAAGATAATTTTATTCAATTAAAGGTTTTGAGTTGGGCGCCATTTTGAACACTCATTTGTCATCTAAGTTGAACATTTTATAAACTATTGCAGCAATTTTATTCAAACTAGTATCGTCCTGTGTCGAAATTCGACAGTTTAAATTTCGCAAACAAGTTGTTTGAAAATATTGAAGAAAAAAAAAATGTTTTTTTAAATATGCACAGTGTTCGACAGTACAAAAACAAAATTGACCCAAAGTGTGTAAATGCTTGTCTCAAGTATATTCTGCACATCTTCGCAATTGTGGCTTTCCAACCATATAAAATTTATCGAAATCGGTCAAATACTTTTTGAGAAAATGGTTCCACAAAATTTATTTAAGCCTATTTATATATAAAAGATAACGTGTCTTTTATTTTTACAGTTTTGGCATAACAATACTAATAACTAATAACAATAGTTTATTAAAAAAAATATCCACGGATTATTTTTCTTGAGGTAAAATTTAAAAAAAAAATAATAAAAATATGGCCAGCGCAAATAGGGGTATTTGGCCAAATTTAGTTGCATAAAATTAAATTTTCCGTAATTTAATTTTTCGTTTTAGTAATTTTCAATTTTCTCAAAAACATAAAACCATTCGGATTTTTGTGTTTGATTAAGAATTGATGACCACAGAAAGCCAATTCAGCACTTCATTTCACAATTTTGAAAAAAATTGGTCTAAACTTTTTTTTTCATTTTTTTTAATCAAAATTTTGAATTTGCAATAGATTTTTTTTAAAACTATTGCCTTAAATAATTTAATTTAAAAATTGGACTTAGGTACATATTTCTGATTTTCAAACCCGGTATAGTACCTACTTCATTGTAGGTGTTGCCGTTGGTTTTTAATAATTTTTTTTTAATTGTAAAGCCTAGTTTATACATAAATGCAAGGTGAAATTCAAATCGAAATGAAACATCAATAAATCTCGCGTCGAAAGGTTTACAAAGAAAATAAATTTTTGTATGAAAATTTCACTTCGCTTCGATCTTTAAACTAGGCTTAAGTCATTTTTTTTCTAAAATTGCCCCTATCCCCTAAACGGTGCGAGATAGAATCCCCCTCCCATAGTAAAAAAATGATTATATTAAACATCTCTATAAAAATCCGTTATTATTTTGCGGCGCCTGGGTTATCGTACTATTCCCTTTTACAGTTACAAAATATTGTTTTCAACGAAACATAATGCCCTCCCAAAAACACTGAAGATTTTATATCAAAATAACTTTAAACGCCTTAATAATGAAATTAATTTCTAATATACATAATATCTTCATTTATTGCAGTATTAAGATACTAGATTTTTTTTTTCAGTTAAGTTACTTTAATTCTAATAAGCATCAACTCTTGGCCCTTTAGCAAACAATTCGTCTTTTGTACGTTCTCCACGCAAGTATTGCTTCCAGCGTTCAGCCCTCATTGCCTGAAATCCAAATATTTTGTTAATATTTTTAGGAAATAAAATACGAAACTATATTATATTTTTACATGAAATCGGAGCAACTGTTTGTTCATGCCAACGCACTCTTGAAAATCGGCAATCAAGTCAGAACATACTCGAGTACCCTTGTCCACACCGTACGCTTCCAAGCAGTCCATCATGTTCATCTCTAATTCACCGCATTTATCGTAGTGCTGGTGGTTAATCAAACAACCAGTTAAATCAGTAAATGGAGAACGAAATCCTGGCCCAAGAGACATCCTACATAATGTGCAAATATTTTTAGAAATTTAAAATTTGCTAAATGGCTTCGAAATGCAAGTGAGCATCCATTCAATGACGTAACAATCGCTTGGATTAGAACATTCATTCGACTTTTACTTCGTTTTACTTTAGAATTATTATTTTTTTGGTTTATTGTTTTAAAATATGATTGTTTCTATTTCTTTTAATATATATACATATAAATTTACCTGCAAAGAGTGTTCTATCAGAAATTTTTATCAAAAATATTTTTTAACCAATTTATTTTTTTTACAGATGACAAATGTCAGTTTACATTCAGCCACTTTTGACTTTAACAAAGTATGTCCCCTTTCACACGAAGATACTAGTTGCTGGTGATTTTTTTGACGTTTTCTTTAAATCTCCTTAACAATCTCCTGTACCTTTCACACGCAGATACAAAGTTGGAGGAGACTTGCTGTATTTTCCTTTTAAACTACCTTGGTTGAACGCACACAAACGTAGTGTGAAGAGAAACGTCAAAAAAGTTTCCTGAATTTGTTGACCGGGGAGATTTCATTTCCCCCTCTTTCTTCCTGCCCTTCTCGCCTATGAACTGTTTGTTGCCAGCAACTCAGTTGCCCTGTGTGAAAGGGGACTATGTGGAATTCAGTAGCGTCAGTGCTCAGTCCTTTTAGTCCTCTTTCACACAGGGCAACTGAGTTGCCGGCAACAATTAGTTCATTGCCGAGAAGGGCAGGAAGAAAGAGGGGGAAATGAAATCTCCCCGGTCAACAAATTCAGGAGATTTTTTTGACGTTTCTCTTTACGCTACGTTTGTGTGCGTTCAACCAAGGTAGTTTAAAAGGAAAATAAAGAAAATCTCGGGGTTTTTGTTGCTTGCGTGTTAAAGGTACAAGAGATTGTTAAGGATATTAAAAGAAAACGTCAAAAAAATCACCAGCAACTAGTATCTTCGTTTGAAAGGGGACTAAGTCCCCTTTCACACGAAGGAAACAATTTATTAGGCCCATCACCCACTAGGTAACTTTTTGTTACTAGCCCCAGCGACTTTTTGTTGCTCCCAATCCAATTACATTAGCTTATATGGGAGATCGCCCACTATAGTTTATCCAATTATTCTTGTCAGTACAGGGAAGATAGGACGTTTGCATCTCAGCTTGGTTGCAGCGTACTGCATAAGTCTATCGCATGTAAAAGCTCTTATCGCGATGCCGTAGTTTGCATAATAAATCATTTCAAGTTTATTTGAAGTTGACCAGCGTTACCACCTATTATGTAAAATTGCACAATTACGATTTTGAAAAACAAAAAAAAAAATGATTTATCTTTTTCCACACTACCATGAGGTAAGATAATAGGTGCGTTTTTGTAGGGGTATCCCCAGTAGTGTACTTTAAGGTGCCTCGACTCTGAAAAAATAAGTCCTATACAAAAATGTACTGTGAAGAAAAGAAAGATAATTAAATTTCCTATTTCAAGATATTGGTTACAACACTTTTTTTTAAATGGTGGCCGACGCACAACACCTACATCCGCGCTATATTATTTTTATACTCAAAAACAACACACATACTAATTTCAATCATAAAATTATTATTAAAGAAAAGAAGTCTGGTACTGACGAAGGCCCAAAAGAAACATTCGACAATTGAAATATTCTTAGATTTATTTTAAATATTGGTACCATTGACATACTAGATATGGACTGCTAGTCGGGCTTTATTTTCATACAAAAGCCCCAATAAAAGTGGTCCGACCTCTTTTAAGCGACACTTCGCCTCTTGGTGCAAAGTGGAAAGAAAGAGAAACTTTTACTAAAGCCATCTCCTGACAATTGACCTGAACAAGCATTTTTTGTCGAAGAAACTAGGGACATCTATTATTTTTACTTATAATAAACAGTGCCATCTTTTTTAAATAAAAGTAAAAGTTTGACATCTGACGTCCAACGCTGAATAAAATTGACGTTTGTTTATTTTTCATTTCAAAATAATCTACATCACGTTCTTGTAATTTAGTTGAAATTATTTCTTTTAATGTTTTATTACAAAGTTTATAAAATTGCACAAATAATCCCACGCGCAGTGTGGTAAAGCTTCTTTCAATTATGATTTTAATCGTCGACATCTGCAGTTGCAACATAAATTTACTGAAACTCAATTTGGAGGACCAACTACAAATGCCATCACATCAGTGCGCTCTAAACCTTCGAATCGAGTGAATCTTTTAGTCCTATGTGCTCTAGAGCACGATTCATATCTAGGTGGCCGAAAAGTATGCACCTACACTATTAGTTAGCGAGCACAGCTTTCATTATTGAAGCTTCAGATAGTCTAGCGCATTTAAGAGTCGACGTTGAAAGCAGTGAATTCTATGCGGGAAACTTTAAGACTGTCGATGGCAATAGAATTCCCAGAACTGTAACAACTTCCGAACTCCAGCCTCCATCCGATGGTTCCGAAAGCAATGAGAATAATTGTTTGTCCTACTTCCAAAACGTTGCGAAACAACAAATGCAGAATTGCATCTTAATGAATTGGGTTCTGGTTCCCGCGAGGAATCCATAAATACTAAGAGAAAGTGTCCACCGTCGGGTTCGGTGCCTGAGTTCAAGGAAGCTTGTGACTATTTACTGATTCCTTTTGATGCCACAACAGACCGTTCAGGAAATTTAAGTAAGTTCACTGAAACATTTAACATGGTATTTTAATTTTTTGCGTGCATTGATCGACAGGAGGTCTTTTGCATAAGCTATCAAAGTTCTTCACCTAAACATTGTTTTTGTGATATCAGGTTATTGAAAGCTACGTTCAGCATCCTTTCATTCATATGCCGTGGGAACAAGAAAAGCAAAAAGCCGCCATGTAAACTTCTACTGTGTCAAGACTAAAATCAGTAACAAATTTAGCTGAAGCCAATGCTGATCCTCCATTGCAGCTCGACGCAAGTAAGTTCAATCATTCTATCTACCATCATACATCAAGTCAGTTTTTATTTCGGTTTTAGGTGGAAATCCAATACCAATGCAACATATGGCTATAGCACCAGTGGATATCAGAGTATTCATTGAAGCAGATGGCGAAGAAGCAGTTGGTTGAATATAAAATGAAGTAGATCAGCCCGGGTTGGCCGAAGAACAGCACTTGGATTCTCAAAATGCCTAATTCTTCTCTCATACACAAAAAAATTATCAATTTTTTTAAATATTTATTATTTTGTTCATTAGTTATTTGTTTTTTTTTTTTTATGATTTTAATTTTCAACATGAGCAAAATCGTTGAGCCTATAAAGACATAACCCACATAATATAAAACAAAAAAAAATCACTACTACCGTCCCGTGTTATTATTATTAAATTCTTCTAGATAGTTCTGAGAATGAAGAGGAGAGTTTTCAAACCCACCCAAAACGCTCCACTACCATTTTCCACTTTGAGTATCCAACATCTTGTTCGTTTTGACCAATCATAGGCTTGATTATTGGCGGCACGCTGTTATTGAATTTGTTGAAATTCGATTTTCGATGCAAATGCCATTTGTGGAGTTGATTGTTGCTGCTGGTGATTTGGATTCAAACCTGCATTTGGCATTTGCTGTGTAAGATTTGACTTAAGAATTGGTCGTCCCATGGGCTTATTTGATGGAATTTGGTTTCCAGTTGTTACCCCTGGTTCTGTCCACTTCATTGGATTATTATTACGAAGTGCTTGATTCAATCTGGAGTTGTCTTGATGTTGCTGCTGCTGCGGAATAGGTGGACCAGATAGGATAGGCATGCCTTGTTGTTGTTGTTGCCCAAAATCATTCTTGGTTGATTTTGAGATGCATTGGTTTGTTGCTGCTGCTCCTGTTGTTGTTGTTGTTGTTGCTGCTGTTGTTGTTAGAAATGCATCAAGAGAGAATGCTTTCCTTTTATTGGAATTTGAATTACCAGGTCCTAGTATTGGTAGCAACCATTAATGGTGAAGTATTTGCAGTTTTAGTGATGTTTGATGAAGATGAGGCACCGCCACCGACCGAATCCTTTTCAGCAGTCATTTTCCTAAGCACAGAGATGTTAGAGTGAAAGCCAAAAGAGTTGTCGAGGTGCTAAGAACATAGCATGATCGTTTGGTTGTTGTTGCTGTTGATTGATTGCAGCCGCGAGCTATGGTCCATGCTGAGCAGCTTGTTGCTGTTGTTGATGTATAAACTTACTAAGTTCATTATTTTTCATGAAATGTGGTGGTGCGGTGGCGGCAGTGACAAAGCCGGAGGTGGTGGAGGACGTCGCATTTGTTGTTGCTGTAGTGGGGCAATCGTTTGCTTTAGATTCGTGGGAGGTTTTCCTGCCGGAGTAATTTGCTCGAGTAGCTTCTTAAATGCATCCATGCCTTGTGTCTGTAGTTGCACCAGATTATGACCAGTTGGATGGGATGGATATATCGGGATATGTTGATCGTGATGGATGATGGAATGTCCATCTTCAGCTATTTGCGTTTTGATTTGTGTCTGCTGATGTTGATGTACATTATTATTTGAAAGGAATTGATTTAATGGGTTTTAGTACATTTTAATTGAATCTGGTTGTTCTTTGATTAATAGAGCATAATGAATTTGGTCGACCTGGTGTTATTTGTTTGTTCATTTTACCTCGTTGGAGAAATTCCATTAGAGTATACTCCTTTGGTTAAATAAATTAACAGAAATCGATTGGAGTATCTCCATTTGTAGTCTTTGAATTGTCGGCTTGTTGACCAAACCAACGACTAACACGTGATCCAACTTCTTTTTCACCACCACCACCTTGCTCGCCCAGAAGTAAAAGATTATTCAAGGATTCCTTATTAGGAAAGCATCAAAATTAAATTCTTGTTTTTCTTCATGTTGGATTTGGGTCTCAGCTTGTTTGTCATCTGATTTAACAAAATTATTCTGTTCTATCGCATCCTGGGAACTAGAATCAGTTTTAATGAGACCACCTGTTTTTATCAACGGTTCATCGAAATTATCTGACAACACTTCACGAGGCATTATATTTCCTACATCGTCGCTATGGATAGAGATTTCTTCGTCTTTAATAATCTTGCTTGAACATAAATCATTTTCACTCCCTTTGGGTAATTTGCCTGCGTCATTTTTGTTAGAAGTCTGCTTTGAAAGTCGACCTGTTGAATGTACAAATTTATCAATAAGAAATGAGTAGGTATAAGATTTGTGTTAGGAAATACAAACCTAACATAACGTGGACTTAAATTGCCTTGATCCTGAACAATGAACTTTTTTGTATACCAGCAGGGGTACCAAACCAGCTTGATTTGTCACAAATGGACAACCCAGCTTTTCTTTGATTTTCCATCATAACTTGAATTATATTTGGCATCTGATCGGGATCTAGAGTCTAGACGAATCTGATCTGCTTGCTTTTTCTGATACTGTTGGTTGTACATGCCGGGAGGTCGCTGTGGAAAAAAATTACTATTTAAATCAATAGATAGACTTATTTTTAACATTAACATTACATTATAGTATATCCAATTCCGGGCATTTGTTGACCAGGCTGCATGGGCATTTTGCAGAGGAGGCAACTGTTCAGTTGTGGTGGCATTTGTTGACAATGCCTTGGTTGCTGAACTGCCATTTACATCTGTCGGTTTTGGTGGCATTTGTTGACCAAGTCTAGTGGTTGGCGCGGCATTTGCATTTGTACAGCTTGTGGAGGCAATGTTTGACCAGGAATCTGCATCTGTCCAGATTGTTGAGGCATTTTGTTGACCGGTCTTCGAGACCCAAACTGCATCTGTTACTGTTGTTGTTACAAGGTTGTGTTTGTTTCTACGTTTTCTTCACGTCTATTATTTTTTTTTGCTCTTTTCAAAAAAGTTTTTTTTTATCTTTATGCAAACAAAAAATAAATAAACAAAACTCTAATGTCAAATAGAGCTTCACCGTATTTTCCGCTTTGCACCACGGGGCGCTGGTGGCGTTTAGTTTTAAGTCGGACCGTCGTGAAGTTGGCTCCTGGCAGTCCATATATAATAGGTCAATGATTGGTACACTTTGGTTAAATTTTTATTGTTTTTTTACCTTTCTAAATAGCTATAACTTGAATTAAAATTTATTGCACACACATTTTTAAAAAAATTTACCAACGATTCTTAAAAAACTACCCATTTAAAGAACACAAATTGTACAAAACTTAAAATAAAAAATACACCTTTTAAACATAAAATTTACATAAAAATAATTTATTTCACATTAACTGACCGCGCGCTACGAAAATCTACGCAAATAGTAATTATCTTAAAAGAAAACAGCTTAAAATTTTGTAACTGCATTTTAACGTATTTTTCACACATTAAAAGAAATGCAAAAGATGAAAACACTCTACGGTAACTCTCATCATTAAAAACTTTTTTTAAAGCTCTAAAATCAAAAGCACCTCTACAGAAATCCAAGAAAAAAAAACTGAACGGGTTAAGCTAAGTACAGACGATTGTCAGATCTTACAATATTGTCAGATCTGTCAGTTAAAAAACGGCCCCAAATGTCTTACAATCGTCTGAACACACAATTTTGTCTGACAATATTGTCAGAAACGTCATTGTAAGGTAATTGTCAGATGACAATCTGACAAAAAATTGTCAGGTATCTTACAATCGTCTAAACGCACAATTTGTGTCATTGTCCGACGATTAGGACATTGTCAGACTCATTGGTCATTGTCAGATGTTTTCATTGAAAACATCTTACAATTGCTGACAATTTCTTCATTGTTCGAAATGTCAAACGGTTGGAGCCGAGTTGAGAGATAAAAAAAAACTTTTTTGTAGGAAATTTGTAGTTTTTCCAGAACAGAATGAAAAAAATCTATAAAGCAACTGGACTCACTTTTATATTAAATTCCTTGTGCTGTATATTTTGTTCGGAATAAATAAAGATATCTACTCAAATGAAGATTAAATACGATGAAAATAAAGTGAACACTGAACAGCAAATTCCAACAAGTTAAAAAAAATTGGACTTCAAAATGGCCAAGAAACTATGCGAGCAATCAAATAAATTTGAAGAATGCCAAAACGAGGGTGGACAGGGACACTACCTGAAAAAAAACCAGCTCAAGCAATTGGTAACAATAGGCAACCTGCCGCCAACTCGCTCAGACCTAACATAGTCTCAAGACTTTTGTTCTTGGTAGCGCGTCTTGACGACCTCTGGCATATTTCTCCTGCGTAGTGTGTAAAGTCGTCCGTCGCCCTCGATGTCCAGTTGTAGTTAAATTGTTTCAAATGCTCGTCCAATTGTTTTGGCATTACCACTATGACACTGATTTTCAAATCACTTTTAAAGTATCCTCTTCTTGATGTAGCCACTATACGGATTCACGTTTTTAAAAAGTGAAATTCTATTAAAGTTTTTTGATCTTGAAATCCTCAATTGAATTGAATTTTTATTGTGACTTGAATTTTTATTGATTTACCAACCGTGTGAACAGAAAATTTTCAAGCTGACAATATTGTCAGATATATAATTGTCCGAAAATTGTCAGACAAGAGCTGACAATTAAATTGTCAGACTTTGGCACAAAATCTACCAATCGTGTGAACGGACAATTTTACATTGTAAGAAATTTGTCAATTGTCAGCTAATTGTCCGCTATTGTCAGACCATTGACAGATCTGACAATATTGTAAGATCTGACAATCGTCTATACTTAGCTTTACCAAATGGACATGGGTAACCCTGAATGCACATTAATATTATTGGGGTTGAAGTTGAAAAGCAGCAGCAGCAGTCACACACAGCACAGGCCACAGCAATTAATTTCAGTACGCAGTGCGCACTCAGATGTGCGCTCGAGAGGACGTTGGGTCTATGTCAGATGTAATCGGAAATTTACGGGCGGGCAAACATTTTTTATGAAGGAGTTCTTTCAATTTAGTATGGTGCAAAAATATGGCGCGCTACTGATTTTGAAAAAGCTCTCCCATAAGACGTGTACTGCCAATTAATATTGGATAGACTTTAGGCAACTTTCTGTTGCTCGGAGTTGCTCGTGGAACTTTTTTCCCGGCAACTTTTTGTTGCTTACCCTCGCCCACTAGGCAATTTCCGAGCAACTTCCAGCAACTTTTGAGTATTTTCCAAAATTTTTGCCAAATGAGAGGCTTTTAACCCAAAAAACAAGTTTTATTTTCAGACTGAACGAATTTTGTATCGTCACTGATCCAAAATACAAGGTCAATTTAACATTTCAATTAAAAATACTGGCCCAAAATTTTAGACGATTTAAATCGAATTCCTTTTTTTTCAAAAATATTCGATTTTTTTTTAAACAGAATCGAATTTTTTCTTTTAATACAAGGGATTTGTCCAGAAAAGTCGGTTTTTTCTTCTAAACAAATCGATTTTTTTCTTAAAAGGAATTCGACATTAGTATGATGTTAAAGCATTTTTAGTATGGTTCTAGGTTAGAAACAGGATTTTACAAATTTTAAACGAGTTAGCATCGTATTGGGCCCTACCAATAATCAAATTTAGTTACGACTTAAATATTTCAATAAAATGGATCATAATTGAATGGGCTCTAAATAATGAACCGTGTATGGTATTACCTAAATATTTACGTGGACTAAATAATGAACCATATATTCAACTGACTTCAAAAAAATTAACGTTAAGGTTAATTTCACTGCAATATTTTAGTCATAACTAAATTTGATTATTGGTAAGATCCCGCCGAATAGGCCTAATTATCTTTTTAACATTTAAGGCGTGTTCAGCTAGAGTTTCTTAAGAAAATAGGTTTAGTATGGTATGATACTAGTTAGAAAATGTTTAAAACTAAGAATATTTTAGTAAAGAGTTTTAAAGTTAGAAAATTGTTAAGTAGTATCATGGTGATGGTAATACCTTAACATCAGGCTGTTTAAAAGCAAGCAAGTTGCAATACACTTTTAATTTTTTACTAACACATATAAAAGGAAGCAACTTGCTCGTCTACTTGCTCGCCTATTTCCAAGCCAGTTGAGAAGCAAGTAGCAAAGCAAGTAGTACGTTCTTTTTTTCAATTGAGTTAACTAAAGTGAACTTTCGTCGTTTTTTGTATCGAATATTCTTCCCAAATGATTTAATTTTTTTGTTTAACCAATAGATCAATCACATTTTTAATTTTGATTGTTCTTCAATCATAAAAGTGGCATGCCCACAAATTTGCAGCGGTGTGTATGAAAAGCTTTGAGCAAATCGTTCACCACATCTCGCACTAATAGTAGAGAAAAACAGAACGTAGAAGCAAGTTACTCGGCAAGTTGCGTGCCGCCTACGTCACAGCAAGTACACAGATACGAATTTGGCAGGCAGTGTGTGTACCCAACTTGCTTGCCAGTACTTGCCTGTGTGGCCTCGGGGTAAGCTAATGTAATTGGATTGTGATCAACAAAAAGTTGCTGAGGCTAGCAACAAAAAGTTGCCTAGTGGGCGATGGGCCTAACACTCCTACTTAAAATTTGAATTCTGGCAGCACCTACTGACAAACAGGGTCGTGTTTTTCTGCAAACTAGACTGCAAAGAAACTGCTAGACTGCAGTATTTTTGTTATTTTGTTTTGATTTTGAAATTCCAGAGGACAACCTGGTGCTCGGTTAAAGACGCGTGCTCGTTTTCTTTTTTGGTTTTAGAAAAGTTGATTTCAACTTCATCAACAAAAGATGAACAAGCAAAATTTAATTGACTTTCTCAAAGAATGCGGCGTTTGTCAAGTTTGTCAGCTGCGCTACTTAAAAGCTAGAGGTTCTGAATATCTAGATATTAAAGAATCCTTCGCAAAGGTATGCTGTACATAATATAGATACAAAACCAAAAAACTTATAATTGAACTTCTTTCAGCTAAATGTAAAACTCGCAATTACCGAAGACGATTTGTTGCCAAAGAAGACACGTCCAAATCCGTGTACAACTTGTCTCGGCCTCTTCTCCGATGAATTCCAACAGGAAATTATTGAGAAAATTACTAGATGCAATATTGATGAATTTGAATGTCAAACAATAGGGATTGCTCTTTCATTGCCAATGCTCTTGCAAATTCGTCAACTTTCCATGTGGTTTGCTTTGATAAAAAAATTTGGGAGCGAAATAGACGAAGAAAGATCCCCAGATGTTCCCTTGAAGGAAGCCGCCAAGCTTATTCTGAATCCAATTATATGCAAAAAGCTAAATAAAACCTACAACAGCGAGGGAATATTAATTAATGTATTCTTAGATCATCCTGATGAAGAGGACGATGTGGCCCGACTACTTAAAGTTAACGAATCAGTTTTTTCAATGAGAAATGCTAAAGGTAAGAAACAGTTCATCACCAGAGCCTATATGGAAAAAATGTTCATTCCAACTAAATTGTCGGCTGACACATTTGCAAAGCAATTTGAAATCCCTTGCCCGATCCCGACTTCCTCTTTAACTCTGAAAGAAGTGACATTATCGGGTCCTTGTGTATTTGTGGCAGGACGGTATCGAAAGTTATCACGAAAACTATCGCACTCCCCGTGGGTTCTGCAAGGCAAACGTGTCATGGAGGATAGCATACAAGAAATCATTATTCGGACTATTGCTCCACACTATGGAGTCGATGAGGACAAAATTATTTTCTCGTCCAGTGGCCGAGAGGATGTCGATGTACGCTGCCTGGGACGAGGGCGTCCCTTTGTATTGGAGATACCTAATTCTAAAAGAATAACCTTGCCAAATATTCTAGCCCGAGACATGGAGCTAGAAATAGAAAAGTCATCGCAAATATCAGTGAAGAATTTGCAAATGGTCACACGTGACGATTTGGTTCACATTAAGACTGGAGAAGAGAAAAAGAAGAAATTCTACCGAGCTCTGTGTGTACTTGAGCAGCCAATCACTCTGGAAGTGCTTAAAAAATTAGATCTGCCCAATGGATTCGAAATCGAACAGATAACACCAATTAGAGTGTTACATCGCAGACCTTTGCATCCGAGACCTAGAACGATATACAGCACGAAAGCATGGGTGGATAAGAAAAATTCAAAAATTTTAATTATAGACATTATAAGTCAAGCTGGAACATACATTAAAGAGCTAGTGCACGGAGATTTTGGACGAACTACTCCAAGTTTCGCTTCGATTATTGGACAACCAATAGACATAATTGCTCTAGATGTAGTTGGCATTGATTTAGATTGGCCAGAGAATATTGATAATAGAAATATAAACGATTCCGAAGTGAAGGAGTTAGATTCAGTCGGAACATAGTATTGTTCACTAATTATGAAGGATATTATTACTTCTTTTATTTGGTGTAGAAATAAATATGAATGTCGAAATCATTTTAAGTATTTTACTTTATATGAGTTTGAAAATCCGGGCGTTCTAGAATACTTTACATCTTCTTGATATTTTTTCTGAAATCAATCATCTAATGAGCTGGCTTCAGTATTCTACCTTCGTTTTATTTTCTCCTATAATCGGAGTCGAACGACACTCCTTACAAGGACCGATAGTCTTGTATCCAATAGGTAAAAACCCATTAATAACGCATATTCCACTTAACAATCTGCCCTATCGAGGTAACCGTCGGAGCGGAAAATTCTCCAATTTCATACGAATCGGAGGTTTTTGCTGCGCTGTGTTTTTTCGAACTGCTGTTCGGAACATTTTTCTGAAATTATGAAACGTACACCAGTGTTTTGCATTGCATTGTGATGAGGTGCGTCTTTGAGTGACATTTTTGACAGATTCATAAGGATTTCTTCCGATATCGCGGAGAATTTTCCCCTCCGACGGAATACCTCGATAGGGCCGAATAAGAATTTTCGGGAGTTGGAGTTGTCATTTTACTAGCGTTTTGGTAAAAGCCTACCAGAATAAGAGCAAGTACGTCAGACAAGATTACCATAGGACGACAAAAAAGCTATAAATAAATAAATTAAATTTGCTGGCGCGACATCCGTGTAAAACCAGCGCCTAATGACTTACACATCTCAACCATTCCTGTGTTTTTGGCAGAAATGGAGGGACCTACAGTTTACTGCCGAGGTCGAACGGCTAAGATGAGAAGAACTTAATTCATGACAAGTGTTACTCTTGGAGGTTTTGTCCATTCCTCGCAAGAGGCAGTAGCTGTGAAAAATCATATTTATTTAGGCCGTGTGCGAATTCGTTTAAAATTGCGATTAAATTTTATCAGACATTAAAATTTGACAATTCTACGTACAGATTCACCTCACTAGTGTCAAAAATTAATCTTTGGATAAAATTTAACGCGATTTTAAACGAATTCACACACGGCCTTAAGGCCGGGAATTTAACCCAGACCTCCGGCATGACAGTCGTACGCACTAACCATTATGCCACGCCTACTACTGACATAAAAATAAGTTAGTACATAAAATAAACCGATCTTTTGAAATAAAAAATAGTTTTTGTGTTTATTCTTTCGTTTTTACCAAATACCAACTTGAATGAACTCTTCAGATTTGTTTTTATAAAGCATTTTTACATACAATTCAAATTAGGCTGCGTAGCCAATTAGACTTATGGCAGTAATTTGCTCGAGATCTCGAATGCCATTCTTATCAACTACAGCAATATTAAACGCGGGTAGATTTACAATTAAACGTTTCTGAATCTCAAGGACGCATTTCTTCAAAACATCATAGGCTTCTTCTTGTGTTATATTTGCATGGTGGTACCGATCAAAGATACTGGCACAAAATAAACCACCATACCCTTGTCCACCGTATTTCACATCTTTGGCATTGGCCAAATAGTCAATATAGTGAAGTTCAGGGCCATCCTTTTCGTCGAAGCTGTGAAAGAAGTATCTTTTAGTTCGAAATATGGTAGATGTTTTCTATGCTTACCCAGCAACAAACATGTTGACTTGATAGGGTGTACGGCTTCTCAGATAGTCGGCTAGATTCTTGCGCGTGAAATGGGCAGCCGATTTGGGTGACAAGTCATAACCATTCCTCATCTTATACAAGGCAATATTTTTCGAGATAAATTCGGTGAATTGATCTGAATCACCAGATTCTCCAATGGTTGCGATCATAAGTTTATCATTGATTTTGTGAATTTTATTCTGATCTGTTTAAAGACATGAATTTCAACTGGGTTAAGGAAGCTTTTTTCTTTGTCGGCAAATTTGTAATGGGGGGGTTATAGTCTGAAGCTTACCATCTTTCATGACAATTACGGAACGGGCGTGCGTTGTGTCGGCAGCTACCATGACAAAGTCGGGGCCTCTAATTCCTAGAATAGTTTCCATTTTTTAATTATAAAGTTTTTTAAAGTTTTATTCAAAATTAGAAATTTCAGAAACAGAACACAACTAGATTGCTGGGCAATGACAAATCAAGAATCGAGCAGTGCAGAAGGTTGTGTGTCGTTTTTGATGTGAAGTGAGATGTGTTTTGTCGATGTCGGCAAGGTGGTTAGCACAGGTTGACCCGCTGAAGCATAAGTCCCTTTCACACGAAGAAACAAGGAGTTGGAGATTTTTTAAGTTTTCTAATGTGGAATTCCTTTAAAAAAAAAGCAATTTGTTCAGAAGAAAAAATCGATTTTTCTGGACAATTTATTTTTTACTTATGTCGAATTCCTTTTACCAAAAAAAATCGATTTTTTTTCTAAACAGCATCCATTTTTTTCTTTCAATACAAGGGATTTGTTCAGAAAAATCGATTTTTTCTTCTGAACAAATCGTTTTTTTTATTAAAAGGAATTCGACATTAACTACATAAGCCAAAAAAGTAAAAAAAGTACAAAAGCGAAAATTTTCAAACTCATTTTGGGATTGTTTCGCACTGGAAAATGATGCACAAAGCTTACATTTTGGTAGAAAAAAAATTTGTATATTCTTTTTCACAAAACAACTGCACTAGCGGGAAAAAATATATTTTAACTTTTGTAATTTTGCAAATGACCAATGTAGTTAAGGCTTTAAGGAGATTTTAAGAAAACGTCAAAAAAAACCTCCAGCACCTCTTCGTGTGAAAGAGGACTTCAACAGTCCTTTCACACAAAGATACTAGTTTTTGGAGATTTTTTTTGGCGTTTTCTTTAAAGGCTCTCCCAAACCAACGCGATTAATCGCCGCGACAATAGAAAAGAATAACAACAACGTGTTGTTTTGTTTGACAACCACGTGTTGTTATTGTTGTTTTCTTTTGTCGCAGCGATTAATCGCGTTGGTTTGGGAGAGCCTTAAATCCCCTTAACAATCTCTTTTTCCTTTGACACGCAAGCTACAAACCCCGATGAGATTTGCTGATTTTCCTTTTAAGCTACATACCTTGGTTGAACGCACACAAACGTAGTGTGAAGAGGAACATCAAAAAAATCTCCTAAATTTGTTGACCTGGGAGATTGTTTTCATTCCACTTTCTTCCTGCCCATCACTACAATTAACTGATTGTTTTCGGAAACTCAGTTGCTTCGTGTGAAATGGGACTCAGTTACCGACAAAGAAGAACAAAGCCAAAGCAAAACAAGTGTACGCCCATGACTTCTTATGTCAAAAGTCAAATAAAATCAGCGAATACAAAATTCACAAAACAAACGAAATCATCCAAATTCCAAACCTAAAAAAAGAGCTCAACCTTTTCATAAAATACAAACAAATTTTAAAACAATAAAAATGGCATCAGCAGTTCATTGTCAGTTATGGATGGGAAGTGTAAGTCTACATAAAACTACAACTTCTGTGTTAATTCGGCCTTTCATAATTTTATTTTTTGTTTTAGCTTGAAAACTATATGACGGAAAATTTCGTTATTGCGGCCTTTCGAAAGATGGGCGAAGATCCTACTACAGTTCGACTCATGAGAAATAAATACACCGGTGAACCAGCTGGATATTGCTTTGTTAATTTTGCAACTGATGATCTGGCCATGGATGCAATGCACAAGTTAAATGGTAAGCCTATTCCTGGAACAAATCCGATTGTTAGATTTCGGTTAAACAGTGCTAGCAATTCATATAAAATGCCTGGAAATGATCGTGAATTTAGCGTTTGGGTTGGCGATCTCAGTTCAGATGTAGATGATTATTCATTGTATAAAGTATTCTCCTCCAAGTACACCTCGATCAAAACTGCCAAAGTAATTTTAGATAGTTCTGGTTTCTCGAAGGGCTATGGATTTGTTCGCTTTGGCATCGAAGACGAACAAAAGTCAGCTCTCTATGAAATGAATGGCTACATCGGTCTTGGTTGTAAACCACTGAAGATTTGTAACGCTGTACCAAAACCGAAATCAGATACACCAACAACGGAGTACATGCCTACCGGTTACAGCACAACGTCGACCTCAACTACAGCTTCCGCAGCTCCAGCTACAAATTACTCTCAATATTACGATCCGTCAACTTACTGGCAAGGATACAATGCCTGGCAAGGCTACTATGACCAACAGACGGCGACTACCGATGCAAGTGCTTACTATCAACAAGCAATGCAGCAGCAACAATCTTCACACGCAGACCCGCAAACTCTGGCTCAGCATGCTGAAGCCTGGAGTGCTCAACGCAATAGTCTGAACTACGAACAACAACAACAACAACAACAACAGCAGCAGCAGCAGCACCAGCAGCATGTCCAGCAGCAGCAAGAGCACGATGATGATTTGGCTCTGGTAGACCACAAATTCAATCTTGATATAGACAAGATGAATCGTGAAGCTATGGATAACGACAGGAATTTGTACGATGCTTTAGAGAGTTCCAAGTGGCTACCAATTGAGCAACTTGAAGTTTTCTGAAAATAAAATATGGTTTAAGAATTTTTTTACGAAAATAAATGTGTAGGAAGTTACATAATATAAAAATATTTTTTTCATTATCTTCTCGGTTCTTTTGTTTTAACTATTTTGTTGGCAACTTCACATTTTCCCTATTCATAGTCATTTTTAAACTATAATAAAAAGCAAATTTAATTGAATGTTATGTAACATTTACTTTAATTTGTGTGATCAATAAACTTCAATTTTGATAAATACTGCACAGAACTTGCTTATAAATAGGACCTATATTCATTGATACAATGATGACAGTCCAACTGGCCAGGAAGATTCATTTTCGATGACAATTACGAATTCCGAGAAAAACCTTCGAGCATCTCTTACGTTCCGGGACCATATCACAAATAACCTCAACAAAATAAGCATTGTAACTAAAATGTTATATCCTCTTCTATGTAGAAAATCACCTCAGAGTAAAATTAATAAGATAAAATTCTTTACCAAAAATTTAGCCTAAGATGTAGTGATTCAAAAAATGTACTAATACAAAATTTAACAAGCCAATAAAAATTTAAATTTAAATAAAACATTTAATTCAACATATATGTAGTTAAATTTATACTTTACTAGCTGACCTGGCAGACGTTGTTCTGCCTATAAGCGATTTATGTATTGGGAAACACAAATAATAAATGAGAAAACACCAATGCACATGTGTAGTAGCCGTGGCGTGATGGTTAGTGCGATGGACTGTCATGCCGGAGGTCTAAGGTTCGATCCCCAGCCTCGCCACCTATTTATTTAAAAGAAAAAACGGCTACTGCCTCTTGCGAGGAGTTGACAAATCCTCCAAGAGTATCTCCTGTCACAGAAAAGTGCCGCTCGTTAGCCGTTCGGATTCGGAAAAAAACTGTTTTTTTTTCAAAACTTTAACTTACTTACTTACTTTAGATGGCGCTCACAGCCCAGAATGGACTACGGCCTCAACCAAAAAACCCTCTAGCCAACTCGGTCCCTAGCTAGCTGCCTCCAGCTACGCACTCCAAGTTGGTTGAGGTCGTTCTCCACTTGTGTGCGCCACCTAAGGTGGGGTCTTCCTCTGCTGTGCAGACCGTCAGGGGTAGATTCGAAAACTCGTCGGGCTGGTGCGTTGGTGTCCATACGCTCAACGTGCCCAGCCATCTCAGCCGCTGTATTTTAAGCTTTTTGACCAGGTCGACGTCGCTGTAAAGCCCGTTGTCAAAATGGGATTTTGTATTTTTGCCACGACTTTTTGGACCACAGGGCATCGGAGGGAAACAATTGTCCTTAATTTCGTATATAATGTCGATAAAAATAAAATTTTAACAATTAGATTTTCTTGAAAACTTCAAAAGTAATCATTGATTAAGATTTGTACCTAAAAGAAAGTATATTTTAAAAAATTAATTAAGGCAAGTTGAATAAAATATTCGCGCGAATCGATTAGCAGAATAGGGCTGATAATATCAAATCTCAAACTTTGTTAGCTTTTCAAACTTTGTAAAGCCTTATCTATATGAAAAATAAAATATCTTTCTACTCCATGTTCCGAAAATTCCCATAATCGTAAACATTAATTTTTGGCGGAATGTACCTAATGCCATTGACAACTTAAACTTTCGCTGTAAATTTCATTTGGCCGAAACTCAAAAAAGTACTGAGTGAACAAAAAATTTTAACGTTAATTTCACCTTTAATTTTTTTGTTTACGGGTGAAAATATTAACAAGGCTGATTATTTTCAAAAAGATTACCTATCAATAAAATCAAAAATGAACATTACCCGATAACTTAAAGCCAAACATTTTAAAAAGCTGTTGGTTTATGATTTATATTACGATTCATGCGAAAAAGATAGAATTCACGAATCGTTTTACAATTGTTTTCTTTGTTGTTTGCAGGCTAAATAAATCGAAACTATACCATACACCGAAAGAAAGACATCTTTATTAAGAAAAAAGTTTTTTTATTTTGATTCTCCCATTAAAAAAGAAAATACATTAGAGAATAAATAAATAAAAGTTGTTTTTCTGACTTATTTATCATTTTTTTTTTGTTTTATTTTAAATGCACACCTGCACATTATTGAATTTAATTTGTAGAGGAAAAATTTAAAGTAAAAAGTTTTTAGTTTTAAGTTTTTTTTTTTTTGCCTTACAGCTGTATTATTGATTTTCTTCGGAACTAGTTTTACGGCAAAAGTAGTTCCGTAGGGGTTTAGAGTTTTAAGTTTTTCACAAATCTTTATTATTGAAACATAAACCAATAACGATTTTTGAAAAAATTAAAACTCGAAAACCAGAGAGAACTACTTTTGCCGTAAAACTAGTTTTGAAGCATTCCAATAATTGGGCTGTTAACTGAACATCAGCAAAAGCTATTTTCTTAATTTTAAAATTATTGATAAGTTTTCTGTGCATTTGTTAATCCAACATATTTTCTTATATAAACAAATATATTTAAAAAAGACGTTAGCGTATGTATAGTATATACAGTAAATAGCATATTATTTGTTTACCGTGGCAAAAAAAAATTATTTGGATTTTTTTGATTCTTTTTTCTTGCTATCCTTAACTTCTTTTTTCTCATTCTCCTTTTCTTCTGGATGATCTTCATACCTATAAAAAAAAACATTTATTTTGATGATATAGTTAAATTTTGAATGAGCAAAACTTACGCAAACAATGGCTTGATTTCCCCTCGAATTAGTGCCACTAATAATGGAGTACCCATGCATACTGGAACCAGGTACAACAAAGCTGGTTGTGCGTGTTTGAATACATGCATGACGAAAATAGTTGCCATTAATCCCACAAAATATGCAATAAGAGTCGAATAGAAATAGATACGACTTTTCCTCTTCAGACTGTGATCAAAACGCAACAACAAAGCAATAAATATTCCGGGAATAACGATGTCTCCCAGACCGAGCATTGCGAAATTGGAGGCGCTTAGACCGTTTGTAATGAGATCTTGGGGAAATACTAGTTTGATGGGAGCTTCAAAGCTCTTGGCCACGGTAACCATAACGTTAGTTCCAAATACCCAGAATATGTCATACAAGAAAAGTCCACTCAGGAGAATGCATCCAGTCACGATGTTGTTCAAATGAAGCAATTCCACCCCGTTCACAGCGAATGCAAGACCAAAGAGGTTATTGGCTATCCAGTGTTTCTGGAAAAGGTACCATACTCCGATAACAGAGGATATCAGCAAGCAGACAATATCATGGGTGGAAAACTTATAGTTGATAATATCTTCTTTTTTTTTTCCTTCACCTCTTGTGAAGAGAATGTGGAATGGAATTTTTGGAATTGATGTCGGTATCAGTGAGCCAACAATGGGGCTGATAAGGTGGGCTAGAGCGACGACACCAAGGAAGAAGAAGTATCCAGTTATGAGCAAATTAATGCGTCCCTTTGAGAAAATCTTGAAGAACAAATAAAGCCCGAACAAAGTGCAGGAAGCAATGATGGGAAAGAACATGGCATCGCGATTTGTCATGGTGTCGGCTTTTTCTCCTGATTCCTGTAAGCATAAAATCGGTAGTTAAGTATCTACATATTTCAACTTTTCTATATTCATTCATGTGACCTAAAATGAGACAAAAAATCTCGCCATGTGAATATGTATAATATTTACCGAGCCGAACAATTTTTACGCTTAAATAGGAATTGTATACGTGGTTTTCTAGTAATATTGAAACAAATACAATATTAGTCATGTGAAGTCGGGAACATTAAATCAAACGCAACCATGAAGCATGAAGCTATTACGACAATTTGAATCAAAAATAAGATTTTACTTTGAAATTCAAGATTACCTATATAGATTTTTCATACCACCTAGGCTAAAAGCCCACATGATAGATGACGTCGGAATATGGAAAAAACATGTACGAAGGGGAAATAATTTGTATAGCTTACTTTCTTCATTTTCTGATGTTTCACAGATCTTATGGAGCCGAATACAATTGGTAAGATAGCCATTATGACGAGGCTTCCATATGCAACGGCCATTCCTTCCGGAGTCGATGGTGTTTTGGCATTTGTTATAGTTTCTGTAACATTTTCCACAGCTTCGACGACGGCCTCGGTTACGGTCTCGATTATTTCCTCGACTTGTTCCGACATTATAAAACAAGATTTACTTGTACTTCTTTTACAGAAAACTTATTTTTAATATAGAAATTAACTCGTATTTAATGTAGTTTCTGAGTGGACATCAACAGAAATTGACACGCACTCAAAATCGCTACGATTAGAGGGAACGAAAAGTCGTGTTAACTGTTAAGTCAAAAAGTACATACATTTTGTCGTAATGTTGGTATGACTGTTATTTGAGACGTGTCAAAATTTGTTTAAAGTGAATGTATCCAGCTAGTTTTGAAGATGTCATAAAATGTCGATAAGGTAGTTTATTCGTAGGCCTATCACCCACACCCACTAGGCAACTTTGCTCGCCCTAGCAACTTTTTGTTGCTTCCGATATAATTATATATAGTATGCTTCCACTGAAGGTTTATCTCAGTTTAAACTACATAAGCCAAAAAAGTGAAAAAGTACAAAAGTGAAAATTTTCAAACTTATTTTGGGATAGTGTTGCTCACTGGAAAACTTATAAAAATGATGCAGAAAGCTTAGATTTTGGTTTAAAAAGAATTGTGTGCATTCTTTTTCACAAAACATTTGCGCTAGCGGGAAAAAAAAAATATTTTTACTTTTGTAATTTTGCAAAAAGTGGCCAATGTAGTTAAGGCTTTTAAAAAATTGTATAATATTTTTTTTTAGCTAGCGCAGTTGTTTTGTGAAAAAGAATATACATATTTTATTTTTAAACCAAAATTTAGACTTTCTGCATCATTTTTATAAGTTTTCCTGTGAGAAACACTATCCCAAAATAAGTTTCAAAATTTTCACTTTTGTACTTTTTCACTTTTATTGGCTTATGTAGTTAAGACTTTATACCGCCATTTTTACACATACCTTCTCATTTCTTATCTGATTGAGCTTGTAGGCAAACTCAAATGACAGCCGAGGATTCATATCTTTATAAATTCAGTATCTTTGCTCTAGGGCTCAACGAATAAACATATACCGGATTTACAAGGAGGGTTCACATTAAACGACATGTCGACCGACCCGAGTCGTTTTGCTAGCGTTCACACTTTACGACCGTTTCACCGACATCATTTGAAAACAAAATTTCAAAGAGCAAACATTACGCGTATTTAGTTTTTTACACCAATATAACCACACTATTTTTAATTTTTTGCGTTTCTATTTGTTGTTTGACTTCAATTTCAACGCGTGCTAATTAAATCTTACGTAAAAAAATAGAAAAAAGCTACAAAATTAAAATCATCGGTCGTTTAACTTGTGTTCACATTTACTACAACGGTCGACCGACCGAGCAAAATATTAGGGGGGTTCCTGCTGTTCACATTACAAAAATCTGCCGACTAGATACATGTTGATCAACATGTCGTTGAATGTGAACCCCCCTAAAAAATTTGAACTACACAACAAGTCGATCGACGGTCGTTTGACTGCTGTTCACATTACAAAATACTGCCGATTAGATACATGTGGTCTTATTAATAAACATTGTCTAACTTTAGACAGCCGTCCAAGTTTTTAAAAAACCTTTCTAATTTTTGCTAAAGTAATCTATTTTTTTATCTTGCTTCAGACAACGTAATCTATTGTCTAAACCTAGAGAAATGCAATATTTTTTTTTATTAAAAAAGCATATTTCCGACTGTTTCAAAATACTTAGACATAGTTTAAACAGCCAAAAATCTAATTAATAAGACCAATGTTGATCAACTTGTCGTTGAATGTGAACCCCCCTACACGAGTGACAAAAGCCCTGTTCCTTTACTTTGAAACTCTGTGATTTTCTGTGCATTTGTGTGAATTTCAGTCCAACGTTCTGTCAAAGTTCATATAAAAAAAATAAAATGGCAGTAAAATGCACAGAAAATCACAGAGTTTCAAAGTAAAGGAACAGACATAAAATTAATGACATTTTGTCACTCGTGTAAATCCGACACTCATCGAACGCAACCATCCATTATCAGTGCCACCAACCATACAGAAATACGTATCAACAACTGTCATTCGTGATTCGTCTGTCCTCCCTTCCTTCTAAGTAAAAATTAAAGTATTTCTTTTAAATGAAAAAATTTGTTATGCTGTAACTTTAAATTATAATTAGTGCAAAGTTAATAAAAAACTAATATGGCATTCAAGAAAGACCTCAGAATTCTTATTAAACCCTATTATTGGGTGAACATCCTGCTAAGTTTCTCGTATTTGATCGGGAAACGAATGCCATTTGTGTGTAATTACCTCTTTAAACACAAGGAAGAAACTTGTGAACTAGATGGCCGTGAAGTTGAAATTTTATTTTTCTTGGTAATTGTTGTGATGATTCGCTCACGAAAGACTGGAAGTGTGACAATGATCAATTACTTAACTTCATCGTTCATCTACACTAAAGTGGCTAATTTGATATTGTGGGCGTACGGTGATTTCCGCTACGGCATAGTTTATCTACTCATATTTGTTATTGTTGGTTTGGTGTGCCCGGAGCCGACGTACAAAGGACCCGAGCACGTAACATATTTTCGCAGTGCACAAACCTTCGAAGAAGAACTTTCCAAGGACAAGCGCATCGTGTGGATTGTCTGCTTCTACACGGTTTGGAATCCATCGTGTGTTAACTTTGCCCCAGTTTTCTCAGAACTATCTGCTGAATACCATTTGGATAATTTACGCTTTGGCAAGATTGATGTTGGTCGGTTCCCAGATGCCGCCGCCAAGTTCCACATCTCTGACAGTAGTTTTTCGCGACAGCTGCCGTCGGTGATTCTTTTCAAAAACGGAAAGGAAGTCGATCGCCGCCCGACCGTTGATTCAAAAGGAAAACTCCAAAAATTCTTCTTTTCCAAAGATAATATTCGTGCGGCTTTAGGTATGAATGACTTGTACAAGAACTGCGTTGAGAATCCTATTAAGCAGTCTAAGGTTGTGGAGAAAAAAACGAATTAAAATTTGTATCGAGATCAATGTTGAATAGACATAGTAGTTTGCGTAGAAGTAATTTTTTTGGGGTAGCAAGTTAAATCTTGTTGCCCGTATTGTATTTATGATTTGCCAAAGTGTGTAGTTACTCTATGATTCTCACAATTTTCAATACGGCATAGTTTTGTTTTTGTTTCATAACCTAGTGTGCATTTAGTAATTTTTGTTTTCTTAGTTGCTCGAGAAGGAACAACAATTTATTATTTATTTATTTTAATAAGAGTTAATATAATAAATATAAAACCATAAAAAAAACTATATTTTTTATTGTTTTTACTGATCTGATCCAAAATACAGGAAACAGCTTAATTAAAAATTGGAAAAATGACTGAAAAATCTTTACCCAATACATAACAAACAAACTACAAAAAAAATATACCCTCTTCATATGATGAAAAAAAAAAGGAATTTAATTATAGAAGATAATTAACTTAATTGTACCTACGACTGTGTATTCTATTATGTATACAAATGTAGTTTTTTTTAATTAAATCCCAACCGGAAATGAACTTAGGTCAAAAAAAACATGCAAGGGGCCAAACATTACCAACCGAAAATATAACTTAAATGAGTTCATTTAATACAAACTCGATGGAGAATAAAGTCATGATCAATTATTACATAGCTCATAATAAATTCTTCAATTAGTTCATGCTCATCAAAAATCGTATATTTCTTAAATGAATCGCTTCTATTATGAACGAATCGAGGATGTTTTGCGTTGTACCTTTTTATATTATTTTCATTCGAAAAGGTTTCTTTTATTTTGAAGTCATTTTATCGTGTCGAGATTGGTATCGTAAATTTTCGCAAAATACTAGCAAGTTTCACATTCATTAAAACTTGTGTTGATAGATTTTTTTTAAACAAATGACCATCTCGATCACCTGTATTGTTCAATTGTTTTAGTATCTTGTTCTGCAAGCCAGAATATTTTTGCCCGGGTCAAATTTAGTGGCTAGCTACTCAATATATAAATACTATTTAGTGAAAGATCCAAGCAAGGTAAGCAAATCATGATTTTTCTTGATGTCACGCATCGTTGCAGAAATGAAAATGAATGAATGAATTAAAATTTCATCAAAAATTCATTAATGCATCAAACCAGCATCACTTTTGTGTGTAACGAGTTCTTTATTGCAAATTGCAAGCAAAAGAGAATCAAGGAAAATTCTTGATGCCATGTTGTCAAGTATTAGCTGTGTCGCGCGCAAGCTTATGAATTTACTTGTGCATTATGAAGAAAATTGTGTACAATTCTGTTATTGCGAATTCTAACAATTTTATTTAGAAATCGATTCACAGTTTTAGCCGTGGTACCTATAACTAAGGTTAGTGCGTAGGACCGTCATGTTGTGGGTCGGTTAGATTTCCAGCCTCGTACACCTATAAATAAAAAAAAGCGGCTACTCTTCTGCGAGGTGACAAATCCTTTTAAGAGTCTCTCGTCATAAGTGTCTCACTTTACCCGTTCGGATTCGGCAGAAAACTGGGGCGGCTGAGTTCCGAAATGTAAAAAATGTTTTGATGCGGAAGTAATCGGCCCTATCGAGGTAACCGTCGGAGTGAAATTCTCTCCGATTTCGAGGTAATCGTCGGAGCGGAATTCTCTCCGATTTCCTACGAATCGGAGACATTTTGCTTCAAGGTAGTTCTAAGATGAGCAAAATGTCTCCGATTTGTAGGAAATCGGAGAGAATTCCGCTCCGACGGTTACCTCGATAGGGCCGAATACCTACATTTTTCATACGCATCAGCAACGCAAACTTGATGCTTTGTAGAAATATTACATTGCATAGGTTTGACGTTTCGGAACGTAAAAAAAATATATATTAAATCGAAGCAGCTAAAAATTTTTGGACAACAATCGTTCAATGTATTAGGGCCCCTGGTTATGCCCTTGAAATCTCAGTGATCAGCTATTAGAATAACAAAAACTTTTAAGCTTCTCTCCAAAAACATATCTATATTACTATAACAAATAATCAGCCCTATCCGTTCGTAATGGCATTGAGATTTTTCACTACGATGGATTCTGATAGTTTTTTGGGATTCGTAGCAAGTTTCAGATTACGATGGAATTCGTGAGAGGGCTAAATAACAGCTTATTTTTAATTTAAAGTAAAAACTTCATACAATTGTCAAATACATTAAAGTCTCTGGTTTATCTGTGTTTTGCCAAATTCGCAGTTTATTTGAATATTTAACTCGATTATTTTGCATTAGTTTAGCAACGATACGGGTGATTGGACTCAAACAGCTCTATCAAAAGCAATCATCAGAAATCTCATAAAAATGTTTTTAAGGAAAAGAACAAAAGGTATTCGTTTTATTTATTTATTTATTTCATTATTGTTCCATATAATTTTTTAAATGGTTTATTTTTTTTTTAAATTTAATGGCTGGGTGGTAAATCAAAAATCAAATTAGTACTTTTAATATTTAGTTGTCCATTTACGCTGCATTCGTCTCTGCTAATGACACCTGCAATAGAGAATAATATTTTAGGAAATCTTTTTTCTTTGGATAGCGAATAAATATAGAATATAATTTTATCAGATTAATTAGGTTTAGAAAATGAAGGTATCAGCAATTTTGTTTATGAAGACCGTCATGATTTTTTCATCATAATAGGGCAATTTATTTTTCTTAAGTCTCATAAATTAGTTTTTATTACTCACCTTAAAAATAGTAGACGGATGCACAAAACTCATGCCAAGCACCACAAAACTAAAAGGATTAGATAAAAACCGTGTTTAATTTTTTGTAAAATGTAAATAAAATAAACTTGTACCTTACCTGTAACAAATAAATATAGGATTTCCCTGTTCACTGTAATTCTAGAAAAAGAAAAAAATATACAAAGATATAGAAAAAGTTTTCTTTATTTTTTTTTTAGTTCAAAAAGTTAATAGATTTTAAAATTTCTTAAAGCTCTTCTTGGCTCCTTGCCCCTTCGAGCATTTAAGCACGTTGAAACGCACAGTCTTCGACAATGGCCGACATTCACCAATGGTAACAATATCACCGGCTTCAACATCCCTATAAATAAGAAAGTACAACATATTTTATATCTATTGATTATTGCAAAAATTAAAAGAAAAGAATCATTTTTAAGTTCAGATAATTTAGGTTTAGTAAATTGAGAGATATCAGCAATTATGTTTATGAAGACCGTCATGATTTTTTCATCATAATGAGTTTTGAAAATAAGTGCCTTAGCCATAAATTATTTTACCTGAAAGCTGGTGAACAGTGGACACTCATGTTCCTGTGACGCTTCTCGAAACGACTGTATTTACGAACAAAGTGCAGGTAGTCCCTACGAATAACGATGGTCCTTTGCATTTTGCATTTGCGAACAACTCCGGTTAGGATGCGTCCACGAATCCTCACATTGCCGGTGAACGGACATTTTTTGTCAATGTAAGTTCCATCGATAGCCTGAAGAATGGTTGCACAAAAAAATCTATCATTAAAATTGTATATGGTTAACAATTCATCAATCAATTCAACTCTCATGCAATGAATTGGGGAACGAGAAAAGTTGCTTTTGTTTGAAGGTTGATGCTTACTTACCTCACGTGGGGTCTTGAAGCCCAAGCCAATTTCTCGGCAGCGTCGAAGAGACTTCTTCTTGGCCAAGCCAGGCTTGTTTTTACGGTTTAGGTTGATACCAAACTGTTTTTGGAAGGCTTTCTCGTTCTATTACCATTTTAGTGTTTTGGATTTACGTTTTTTTTTGTGTAGGAAGTGTTGTATCGTGTTTTTGGCGCACACAGAGAACAGGGGGAGGAAATGGGAGACAAAACCATGCAAAGAAACAAAGAAAAGCTATTAGAATGGTACTCGTGTAGTTTTTACCTCGGTAGGAGTCTTAAATCCAAGACCAATTTTCCTATAGAATCGTAGCTTACGTTTGCTCATCACAGACTTCCTGCGTACGACAGGAATCGTGAATTGCTTTCTAAACGAACGTTCAGTTTGCTGAACAAAAAAAATAGTTTAGAATTTAATTTTAAAACTGTTTAAATAACCTTAATTAATTAGTTTTTATTCATATACACTTGGATTTGTGAGAAATATTTTTCAACACGCGTGCAGTAAATGATATTTTGAATCTAATCGATTTAGCCTATAAGTGGAAATTATTTACACGATTTTTGAATTGGCTAACAAATAAATTTCATTTAACAACTTATTTTAATCACAATTTAGCTCAAAAACTTAAATATTTTCATTTTATTTGTAAAATTTAGTTCAGAAAATCGCGGCTTACCTGATCGGCCATATTGATGGAAAGGAAAAGAGCGAAACATGTGAAGGAAGTTGAAACAGCGATTGAGGGAAATTTATGGTTGGGAAATTTTGTATTGACCTGAAGTTGGCGATAGTTTGTTGGTTTCATTCAGCGAAATACATGGCCGCGTTCGGGGAGTACTGATAGGCTATCTAAAGGCTTAACTACATCAAAGACTTTTTGCAAAAAGTAGGGCAAAAAGTGAAAATGTGATGAGCAAAAATATGCCTAGAGATGCCTGTGTGCGTAAAAATTGTGTTTTATCTGTAGTATCAGTCTGAAATGATATATCACACACTATTTTCGCCGGCTTTTTCGCACACAGGCATTTCTAGCGCATGTTTTAGTTTTTCACTTTTGTACTTTTTGCAAAAAGTCTTGAATGTAGTTAAGCCTTAAGTCCCCTTTCACACGAAGATACTCGTTGCTGGTGATTTTTTTGACGTTTTCTTTAACTCCTTAACAATCTCTTGTTCCTTTCACACGAAGATACAAAATCGGAGGAGACTTGCTGTATTTTCCTTTTAAACTACCTTGGTTGAACGCACACAAACGTAGTGTGAAGAGAAACGTCCAAAAAGTCTCCTGAATTTGTTGACCGGGGAGTATTTCGTTTACCCCTCTTTCTTCCTGCCCTTCTCGCCTATGAACTAATTGTTGCCGGCAACTCAGTTGCCTTGTGTGAAAGGGGACTAAAGGCTTAACTACATAAGCCAAAAAAGTGAAAAAGTACAAAAGTAAAAATTTTTAAACTCATTTTGGGATAGTTTTTCTCAGTGGAAAAATGATGCAGGAAGCTTAAATTTTGGTTTAAAAAGAATTGTGTACATTCTTTTTCACAAAACAATTGCGCTAGCGGGAAAAAAAATATTTTTACTTTTGAAATTTTGCAAAAAGTGGCCAATGTAGTTAAGCCTTAACTACATAAGCCACTTTTTGGCTTAACTACAAAAAAAGTGAAAAATTACATAGTGTTTCTCACTGGAAAGCCAATAAAAATGATGCAGAAAGTTTAAATTTTGGTTTAAAAAAATTGTGTATATTCTTTTTTATAAAACAACTGCGCTAGTGAGAAAAAATTATTTTTACTTTTGTAATTTTGCAAAAAGTGGCCAATGGTAGTTAAGGCTCTCCCAAACCAACGCGATTAATCGCTGCGACAAAGGGAAACAACACTAACAACACGTGGTTGTCAAACAAAATAACACGTTGTTGTTATTGTTTTCTATTGTCGCGGCGATTAATCGCATTGGTTTGGGAGAGCCTTTAAGGCTTGAGTCAACGTGTAATAGCCGACTTATCATAGCAGTTTCAGGGTAGAGAAGAGCGGGTGCAAGGTACTTATGAGTTCTTCGTCACCTCGAAAGGAACACGGCAGTTGTATTTCACTGAGGTTTCAACTTCCGGTTCAGATATTCAAAAAATTTCCCACTCTGCATAAATAACCCTACTGTCGGCATTGATGTGCACTAAAACTTTGTTCCATTACTGTACATTATCATCAGCTGTTCCTGACATTTCCATATCAGAAGATATCGGACAAGAAATTTTTAATTTTTTACAAATAGACCTCCTGGTCCTGACATTTTTCTTCAGTTTTTCGTTAGCTAATCGATGCATTTTATGTAAAACTAAGCAAACCATATAAAATAACTATTATGGTTGTTTATGCCGAGTCAAAACCGATTCAAACTAATAATGACGACAATGTAAAATCTGAATCGGCTCCGGGGAAAGGTGCAAAAGAATGGGGTTACGACTTGTATCCCGAGCGAAGGGGTGAAACTTTCAAACCCAAATGGTCAAAAATTATTATGGGCATGGAAGGAACTGAAAATATGGACAAAATAAAATGCGAACGTAATGTTTATTGGTGTATTAAGAACAGTCCCTTAGTCAAACTAATGATGGGCGCATTGAAGTCCTCAGGATGCCCAATTGATATTCGGCGGCATATTTCATGCGAGGTATGTGATCCTTCAGTAACTGGTGGTTACGACCCAGTCATGAATCAAATTGTAGTTTGTCAAAACATGGCAAAAAAAGAAGGCATGGTTCAGGGAGTTCTTACACATGAAATGATTCATATGTTTGACTACTGTAACAATGATCTTGATTTCAAAAATATCGACCATTTAGCCTGCACGGAGGTTCGGGCTGCTAATTTGGCTCATTGTTCGTTTTTAAGTGCTATGTTCCAAGGCGATGCATCTCCATTTAATATCAAGGAAGCACACAAGGTACCTAAGTTCTGTAAAATATATATTGGAAATAGTTTATTAATTTTAATTAAAAAAATATTTCGTAGAAATGCGTAAAGACTAAAGCATTGTATTCCGTATTGGCTGTGCGAAACACAACCCCGGAAGAGGCTTCTGAAGCTGTTGAGCGTGTCTTCCCTAAGTGCTATGCAGACCTAGAACCTATTGGTAGAAGAATAAGAAGAAACTCGGCAGATCAACATAAAGCGTACATGGAGGGTCCAATGTACGGATATGATGTTTAATTGAAGGATAGATTGTTTCTTGTCGATATTGGGAGAACAATAAATTTTAGTTTTATTTAAACTTGTCTTTATTTGCTTGAAATAAAAATCATATTACAGTTTTGAAAACTCGGTTTGAATGAAATGTAACATTTGTCACTAATATCACAAAAAAATTGCAGCTGCAGCAGTGTTTACTTTTATTCAACATTTAAGATCAAAACTCCATTTTTCAAGTCCTGGCAAATTAATATTGATGAATTTTCCTTTTAACAAAATGACTTTTAAATAAATTGGATTCCGCACGAGTTGTTTGTCTTTGAGTTTGCTTTGTATGAGAAGTACATATAAACATATTTATATACATATACATATGCATTTGAAACCATTACAACATAAAGTGACTTTATGACTTTTCCCAACATGCAGTGGAGCCTATGTTGTCCTATTCTCGGAAGACCCCCTTTTTTTTGTTGTATACAAAAATTTAAAACCAAAACATTTATGTTATTCATTTCAGTTACTTTTGATTGTTGTGTATTTTTGCGATATAAAAGATTTCTTATACCAAATAAGTAGTGTTTAATATTATTTTCTTTAATACATATAAAAATAGAATTAAAAAGCTTTGTGGAGCTATGTATTTATAATACGTAAAAATAAAACTCAACACAATTATATAACATAGAGTAATAATTCATACATGCCACACAAGTCTTCGTTTTTATACTTTAACCCAACAAAAAACTCGCTTACATAAACATTTCACACTCTTCTCCTATTTCGGAGAAACACTTTAAATTTACTGTTTGGTTTGAATTGAGGAACTTATTTCATTTGGGCTTAAACCGATATCTTGGAGCATAGAAACTAGTTTACGATTTTGTCGCAGAATAACTACCACCTCTTTTTGTTGTTCTTGAATAAACTGTAAACAAAATATTTTTCGTTGTTATACTATCAAACAAAAATTTTTTATTAAACTTACTTTCATAAAATTTTTTTGTTCATTTTTGGATAACTTATTTATTTCATCGTTATCCTTGTCTTCTTTTTGTTGTATCTGCAAATTGCATCTAATTTCATTGAGATTCCCCCGTATCGACTGCAATTTCCTATCACAATCTCGAACGTCTTTCTCGAGGATTTGTGACTTCAAGTAAACAGTTTGGGCTAATTTATACCAATCAGCGAGACATTCTGCCATGTGTGCCACTGATGGTTTAACATCATCCAAAAGAAGGGTTTTAATTCGTTTACCATTCCTGTCAACCTTTAATAATTTTTTTTTTAATAAAATCAATAAAATGTTTTGTTTCCGACAAAAAAAAAAAATATATTTACTTTTATTTTCTCCAATGCATGAAACTGTTCGTCGTTGTAAGTGAGAGTTCTGGTTGCTCTATCTCTTAACAAATGTTGCCATGAGTCTCTCAATCGGTCTATTAGATATTTCGCTTTTGCACTAGAACGTGCTTTACATGCACATATTTTACCATGCATTGATGAACGCCATTCGTCACTGTATACAAAGCAGTTATTATAGGCATATATGCTCAAAAACAATTAAATATTACCTTAGAGTATCTTCTTCGACAAAGTGTTTATGCAGCTGTGAAATTACGTCAGCAGCTCGATCAAAACTAGCTTTAACTTCTTCCAGAATTTTTGGATCATCTTCAGGTTTTGCCTAAGAATGCGATTTTAGAAATAAAATTCGTGTTAAAAATAAAAAAAAAAATCTTACTGCTTTGTTCGCATACGAAACAACTTCGGAATATTCGATCACAGTTGATAATAATTCGTCAAAACTTTTAGTTTTTCTATGAAATTCAAAAATGTTAAATTAGTTTCATATAATTAAGTAAGAAACATTCATTGCGGCTTACTTTTGTAAAAGTTTTAAAGTTGTTGTTAATGTTTCAATAAACTGTTGTACAGACTTTTTAATTAGTATGTCTATTGATGTGAGGGTCTCAATTCGGCGTTTGCATTCATGGCCGACACTACATGCGGCCTAAAGTAATAAAAAAAATAATTAAACATACAAAAATCAATTAAAATTATTTAAATGTTCAAACAAAATACCATTAAAAAAAATTCGTGCTTGTTAAAAATAAATTTAGTGGCACAACAGCTCATGAAGAACCAGGGCCTAGTGACTTATACAACACTCAACCATTTCTGTGTGCGTCTCTGCAGGAATGGAGGGGACCTACAGTTTATTGCCAAATCCGAACGGCTAACGAGCGGCACTTTTCTGTGACAGGAGATACTCTTGGAGGATTTGTCAATTCCTCGCAAGAGGTAGTAGCCCCAGCTCTTTTATTAAATACAGTGTTTTAATATATTTTTATGTTATTTTATCTTCTATCTGGGCTTTCGGAAAAAAATGCACATTTCAAATGCAAACGCCCTAACCTCGGCATGCAAGACTTGCATGTAAAGACCTGTCTTAATGCCAGAGTTGTAAAAACTGCAGTCTTTTCGGTACTGCAGTTAATTGACTAAAAAGACTAATTTCAATAAGTCTTTTAACTTACAAAAATACTTTAACTAAAATCGAGCAGTCAGCAGTCAGTACTAATATTCCGACTGTGCAGTTAAAAAAAAAGTTAATTAACTTTTAGTTAATTAACTGCAGTACTTTTTAACTGCTTTTAGTCTTTTTAGTCAGTAAAAAGTCTTTGTACTGCGATGATTCAACTTTTAGTCAACAAGTCTTTTAACTACAGTCAATTAACTGTAAGTTTTTTAACGTTTTCTATAGTCTTTTAACTAAAAGAAACAGGATGGAATAAAAATAAAAGAAATTTAAAAGAAAAAAAAGTTTAAAAAAATTACAGTTAATTGACTGTAGTTAAAAGACTTGCTGACTAAAAGTAAAATCATCGCAGTACAAAGACTTTTTACTGACTAAAAAGACTAAAAGCAGTTAAAACGTACTGCAGTTAATTAACTTAAAGTTAATTAACTTTTTTTTTAACTGCACAGTCGGAATGTTAGTACTGACTGCTGACTGCTTGTTTCGCAGTTAAAGTACTTATTTACAGTATTAACTTACATTCAATAAGTAAGTTAATTAACTGCGACTTTATTAACTGCATTACCAAAGTACTGCAGTCTTTTACAGCTCTGCTTAATGCACCATTCATACCCAAAAATTGTTTTGGGCTCTCGGTCTAAATGAAAAATGACCCCAATTCACAAAATTTAATAAAGTTTTTTTTGATGTTGCTTTTCATATACATTTTTGGGGCCATTTTTCATTGGGGCCAAATTTGATGTAGCCATTTTTGACTACATTTTAATTTTTATTAATGTTTTCTTAACAAGGTTTGGGATCCTTGATATCCATATTGATTTCGTTTCTATTCCCAATTACTAGTAGTTAGTAGAATTACCAATATTTTTTTGAAAATTTTTGGATAGACAGCTATGACTCCATCTGAAACTATAATAAATAATTTGATGTGATTAAAACTCACCTTTGCCAAACTGGCATCATTTTCAACAGAAACATTGCTGGGAAAAACTGGAAACTTTGGAAGTTCCAATTGATTCGGTAGCTGAACATTATTGTCTTCATTGCTATATAGGAAAATAGGATTTTCTCGATCAGTCGGTGGGAATGCACTAGCTGAAATAAAAAGAGAAATATGAACATTTAAACGAAATCATTTAAATAAAGAACTTACCACACAGTTTACCTAGTCTTGATTCCAAATGCTCATTACAAAATAAAAGAATTTGCTTTTCGCTAGGTACATCAGTCTGCATGAATAAATGAATTTTGAATTCTTCTATTTGATGTTCGGGCTCGAGGAAGACTTCAATGCTGTCTGTTCGATTGATGAAAAAGACATGGAAAACTTTTTTCCTCAAAACCAAAGTAACCTGCTGGAAGAATGTATCGAATGACCAGGTTTTTGAGCGGTCTTCTTCAAGTAGACCAGCGAGTAGAGGGGTAACTAATGTTTTTAAACCGGCAGTTAGGTGGCAGTGTTGTGGTAGAGTTGTGGACCATTCAATTTGACCATTCTCGGATAACTGAGTGCCTGATATAACACCTGATGCTTTTCTTGTGGTAATTTGATGCATGGTTTCACGGTTTTTTCTACCACCAAATGGACGGAATGGCAAATTTCCAGTGGCTACGTGGTAGAGTGTAACTCCAATCGACCAAAGGTCTACGTTTGCTGTAAACGATCGATTAACTGACCTGCGAAGAACTGCCCTTTCATACAAATCAGGATGAAGGTACTCTTCTGTGCCATATAACGAGGCGAAAGGTTGGTTTTCTTCCAATTCCCTTGCAGCACCAAAGTCTGTGAGTTTGTATATTGTCTGACCGTCTTCAGACATGAATTTCATGATGTTTCCTGGCTTCAAGTCACGGTGAACTAAATTGTTATCACGCAAGTGTTTCATTCCTGCACACAGGTGCTCTAGCACAAGGAGGAACTCTTTTTCTGGGAGACCATATGCGTTCTCAGGGTCGTCTAAGATGTTAAATAAACTTCCGCCTGTACAGAGTTCCATAACGATAACTTTGCCCCGGCCCTCTTGATCATCTTCAATCGCCAAAAGTTTGACAATGTTCTCATGGTTTACCTTTTTCAGAACTTCAAATTCACGCATTTGTACTTCCTGCGGCCGCATGTGGCTGTATGGATTGAATGTCTTTACCGCTACTGATTCTCCAGTGTTCTTATTAACACCCTTAAATAAGTAAAAACAGTTTTAAATTGATAATTTTTTATTTATCAAACCCATTAATAAGAGAAAAGCGAATTTGTTTCATGACTAATAGGTATACACATCCACAAAACAAAGAAGACATTTTAGAACCTTTTAAGCTTACTCCTTCTGCTAGATAGGAACTTGCCTGAAAAACTGATCCAGTTGCTCCTTTTCCAAGTACACTTGTTGTACACCAAACATAATTTAGTGATCCCCGCAGAAAAGACATGATTGTGCAAAATAATTTCAATACTGAAAATGCTAAATACTTATTTGGTAATTTTTCTTTGTAATGTGTAGAAACTGCTTTCACTTTTTATTGAATACACTAAATTCAGGAGACAAATTTGTTTCGTTTTATTTTTTGTTAGTTTTTTAGTGTGTTTTTACATAGGTCATAAACAATTAAAATAAGTTAATTGATTTTTTGATGAGTTGCGTATTAAAGTTTACATTTTAATTTTTTTTTAGAAAGAAACTAGGGAACCCCCATGCAAATTTTCTAAACTGCAGCGTTGTTTTTTTTATCCAAGTAGTCAGCTGTCGGATGCAGTTTCGAAAGGGTACAGTACAGTCGGAAAATATGAGAACTGCCTTATCGACACCGTATATAGAAAAGGTGCGTTTGATTTCTTAGTCCCCTTTCACACGAAGATACTTGTTGTTGGAGATTTTTTTGACGTTTTCTTTAAATCACGCAAGCAACAAAAACCCGGAGATTTTCTTTATTTTCTAAAAGACTATAAACTACCTTGGTTGAACGCACACAAACGTAGTGTGAAGAGAAACGTCAAAAAAATCTCCTGAATTTGTTGACCGGAGGTGCGTTCTTTTATGTTACTGTGGTTAATGGTGGATTTACATGTATCTTCATGCGAGTTCTGCAAAAAATAAGAGATACAAAATACAAAATGTATGTTTGTTGGATAGAGAGAGAAGAACAAAATGCAGAGATCTTGATTATAGGAACGCAGATGAAGATTATAGCGAAGACGAACATGTTCATCTTCATAGTGGTGCTCTTTCACACATTCGTTTTTTTGATATGACTCTATCCCGCTCTACTTTTCTTGATGTTTGCAGATGCAGATACATGTAAATCCATCATAACTATAGTTAATGTGTCAAAAACAAAAGTTGATCTGCCATAGTTAAGAAAGTTACTCTTGGTAACTTTTTCATTTAGGAACGACCAGAGTTAACAATAGTTAATCTGTCAAACGAAAGGGGTTGAAAAAAAAATTGAATTGTATTTGGAATGAATAACCAAGAAAAAAAATATCATTGCATTAAATTTATTGCAAAAATAATTATTAGAAATTCAAAATAACATGTGTAGTATTTCCAAATTAAATTTCTTTACATTCAGCTTTGTATAAATCGAACAGAAATAAGTGCAATTTTCTTTATTGCTTATGGCACATAATTTTTTGATGAAAAATTAACCAAATATAAAGAAGAAAATGCCGACAGAAAGAAAATGCATTAGGAAATAAAAGAAAACTATTCCAAAAATCAAATTCGACAAAAAAAAAATCGATTAAATTGATAAAAACATATTTTAAATATTGAAAACAATTCCAAATCAAAAGGGCAAAAAGTAAGCAAGACATCCACCATTGCATTTCAGCTGTGTTTGACAGATCAACTATTTCAATTCATATCGAGGAGATGAGTTGGAAAAAGTTACAAAAAGTTACTTTTTGACACTTTTACTTTGGAATTTAGGAACGATTTTATGACGTCATAAAGTTACTCGAAGTAACTTTTCTGAATTAAAGGAACGACCGAAGTTAACTATAGTTAACCACAGTAACATAAAAGAACGCACCACGGAGAGATTTCGTTTCCCCCTCTTTCTTCCTGCTCGGAAACACAGTTGCCTTGTGTGAAAGGGGACTTAAGGCTCTCCTATAGGCCTTCCACTACACTATCCCTGAGTATTTACCAGTCAAAAAAAGTGTAGAACTACTTACGACCGCCGTATACTTAGCAGGTGATAATCACGAAATTCATTTTTGTTGGTTCCCAGAATTTGGTCCTAATTTGGTCCTATTTGGGCAACCACTTTTAGAATTTGGTCCCACCTGGTTAATAAGTTATTAACAATTTAAGTTTTGGCGTAGACTTAGCAGGCATGGAAACAAAAATGGGCTTTTTTGGTGTCAATGGATCGGGAACGGGTTTGTCAAATTTGGGCAACCTTTTTCAGAATTTGGAGCATCATAGTTTAGTCAATAATTAACTAAATGTAAAAAAATTGACATTTCTATAAACAATTACATTTTACAAACATACATACGCTTCGTAACGTAACGTAGGTCAAGCTGTCATACTAGAGCTAAAACTACTACGTGTAAACGCAGTTCTGTCCCAAATTATTGTGAAACTGTCACTGTTTACTTTCGTTTGTTTTTATTTTTTGTGAAAAAAAATTAATCTTTTTCTTTTTTTAAATAAAAAAAATGTGTGTAATGGTTTCGGTTTCGTAAAAATAGGTTTTCACAAAAAAGCTAAACAAAATTATAAAAAATTATGTTAGGTGAAGTACGTGAAGTACTACCTATACTTTTCTCTAGCTTGACATGCCAGCTTTTTACGCAAGCCAAATTCGTTAATAGAACTTTTAGTCAGAATTCTTTATGTTAAAATAAAGATTATTGCGTTTAAAAATCTTCATTTAGATTTTTTTCAGAAATTGCTGTTTGTTTTTTTTTTTTCCCGGGCTACTACAAACTACAGTTTCGCTTCTACTCTTTTATCCTACTTGAAGCAGCCCAACATGGTTGTATTTATTATATTTGCTTTTGTTATTATTAAACAGCTAAGTGCAAAAATTAATAAATTGTGAAAAGCTACCGGAAATGTCGAGGGGAAAAAATTTTCCTCGAACGAAAATGTTAATGACAGCCATTTAATCCGATACCAATGAATTCCGAGGGAAACTTTCGAGCAAAAAATTGCAAGGGAAATTTATGTTCACGATTATCTCCAATTTGTCGGTTTGGTAGCGTAAAACGTCTTGCTAATTTTCACATTTTGCTGTCATAACCTATAGGAACAAAAAAAACGCAAGTGTGGGAAACTTGGTGAAAATTTCATGTTACAGAATGCAATCTACCACTTACGGTTTTAGATTTCCGAAAGTTGAATTCAAAATAAACAATACGAGACTCATAAAAATTAATCTGTAATTAGAAAAAGTATTGAATACTATTTTTTGCATTTTGAAAGTTTTACAGAGTAACTGACCTACCGATTCAAAAGCATAATGAAAAGAGCACTTACGAATGGGATTAACTTTCGGAACGAAATACAGATTAGGGTCCCAGTTGGCTGATATTTAACAAATACATAATAATAAGGAAATAAAACTTCTTTCATACATATATATGTACATACATACTTGCAAGACTTTTTGCAAAAAGTGGAAAAGTGAAAAAGAAAAAATTGCGCTAGAGAAGCCAGTGTGCGAAAAAGCGAACGAAAATTTTGTTTGATCTGTCATTTCAGACGGATTTGATAGATTAACACACAATTGGTCTGTTTGGTAACGTGAAATTTCTTGTGATTTTCCAAAAAATTTCACAACTTTGCTGTCAAAACCCACACCTAAAGAAATCCAAATTTCCCACACTTGGGTTTTTTTAGCTATGGGTTTTGATAGCAAAATGTGAAGATTTGTGAAAGTTTGCAAGAAATTTCACGTTACCAGGCTGGGCCCGTATTACAAATTACGAAACGAAAGGCAAAACAACGATACTTAAGAAAACGATAGCCATGACATAGCCCGATTATGATTTACGAAAATGGATGCATGACCATATTGTAAGCGCTTAAATCAAATAAACCTATTTTTTTAAATAAATATGCGAGAGATATATATGTACCTAATAATCCTAAGTCAAAAGTGTCAAAACTATAAAATACGACTGCTAAAAATAGTCATAAAAGAAAGTGAGTATCGTTTTAAAAAAATGGCTATCGTAAAACGTAATCGCGACGTAACGATAACGAGGGATTTTGAACGATAATCGTAATTCGTAATACGGGCTCTGAATTTCTTTAGAACATTTTTTGATTTTTCACTTTTCCCCACTTATTTGCCAAAAGTCTTCAATGTAGATACATAAAGGTATGTATGTCTCACTTTTCCTCTTTCCGCATTAATTTTCTTTTTTTTTAATTGAGTGACTTAATTCAGCTTAATAATTTTTCATTCTTCTCCAACTCCCCAGTCGAGTGGGAACTTTCCACTTCATTCGGCCCTATCGAGGTAACCGTCGGAGCGGAATTCTCGAAGCAAAATGTCTCCGATTCGTAGGAAATCGGAGAATTCCGCTCCGACGGTTACCTTGATGGGCCGATTTCTTTCAGTCACAAAGAATTATAAGATGAAAAATTTTCCAAAAGGTATAAACATAGGGCAACATTTCAATTTTCAATTTTTTTTTTTTTGACATTTTGGGTAAATGTTATTTAGGCGAGTCGTAAACGGTAAAGCCAACAAGTCACATTCCTCAAATCAGTCATTATACATAGGTATTATAAAGCCCTATTCTGCTATTCGATCCGATCGGAACTTTCGATTCACGTGAGTTTCATTCAATTTGCCCAAAATTCAATCTATAGAGTGCAAATCTTAATAGGTATTTAGTTTTGAAATTCTTAAAAGAATCTAATTGTTTAAATCTGTTTTTATCGAAATTCATAAACAAATTGGAGCAATTATTTCCCTTAGGCGGATAGCACTTTCACGTGAATGTTAAGCAGAATTGGGCTGATAATCTTATATTTTAATATGGCACCATTTTTATCCTGGTCCAATACTTAAGATATCATTTAAGTTTAAATAAAACAAATTGAGTGTCTGTGAAAGTATTTATATATTTGTAAATAAATATGTATATGAAGACGTTAAAATTCCAGATTGTAACATAATATTATTGTTCTGATTTAAAAAATGGTATTGAACAAATGCGCAACTGACTTGATGGTAACATCGTTTTCAAAAGGGAAACGGAAAATATGTTTTAGTTTTTTTGTCAGCAAATGTTTCAATGGCTCGGTACCATTTTTTGTTATAGTATTTACATTTTGATCCAATTAAGCAAAAAATTTACATTAAATCGTATACCATTTTGGTAAAAATTTCCTTAGCTGCGCTCAAGCGGTTTCTTGAATTTATCAATAAATAATAAAAAAAATACAGCGAAGAAAAATAGAGTCGTTTCTGATGAGACTTGATTGAGACTAATAAGAGTTAGAGAGGCATAATTCGTAGTAATCCTTTATTTGTTTGTAATTTTTGTTAGTAAATTATATATACCTAATTTTATAAATATGTATTAATCCAATGGAAAAAATAAATTTTGTATGTTTACCTAAATAAGAATTTTGTTCAGTTATAATAATTATAATTTTGTTTCACGGTTTCTTTTTCTGATTTTAAAATTCAATATTTTAAATATATATATATAACATATATGGACTGTGTGTTTTCTTGTTGTTGTGGTGTGTTTTTTATTCTTTTTCTGAATTTCCTCGCAATTTATGTTGGAGAGAATTTTGTTTGAATTTTGTTAAAAGGTTAAAAATTGTATGACCCGTCGGGAATCTGTGCTGAATTTGGATTAAATTGAAATGAACCATCATCAGCCGTTGGAGCCAAATTGCTTTGCTCTTGCTGAAAGTTTTGGATAAATTAAATTAATAGATTTAAGATTTTAAATTTTTATCAGCAACACATATCTCTTCGGAAAAGTATTGCTCAATAATCTCATATGCAAGTTTGTAGATTTCAACATTCTCATGATTTTGCAGTCTTTCAATTTTTTCCAGACCATCATCGATTTGGGATACATGGTCTTCAGTCATTTTGAGCATATTTTGAGAATAACCTACAAAAAAAAAAAAACACCTGAACGTCTATTCTCAAAACAAATCATTTGACATACATTAATAACTTGAGCATCCTTGCATGAAAGCAAGTCACAGAATGGCGGAATAACACCCTCACGGATTAACTCGAACACTTGTTCTCGGTTGCCACTGATGGTTAAATTGCTAATGGCCCATGCAGCTTCTTTTTGCGTTTGGAATTAACCTTTGCTTAGATTTTCGATGATTTTAGGCAGTAGGCCAACATTGATAACAGCCTGTACTTGTTGTTGGTTTCCGGCCGTTATATTGGACAAAAACCACACAGCCTCCTTGAGATGAGACAACAGTGCTGGGAAATAGGACAAGGCATTGTAATTGAGGCCAACTTATGGGTTTGTTCGTCAGAGCCAGTCACAATATTTCCGACCGCACGTAAGGCTGCTGTTTGCACTTTGACTTCAGCATGCCCGAGAAGTGGAATCAACTTGGGCACCACACCGCTATTTTGTGATGTGTGATGTATAAGCATATTAAGTGCGGGTAAAATCTCTTGAATTGTTTTTGGTGGTGGTGGTGGCGGTGGATCTTTGTTGCGGCACAGATTCACAATTAACCATGTTACGTTTCGTAGAAAGGATATTGCGATGTCTGGATTAATAAATGATGGCAAAGGCTGAACTACCCCGTGGTTGATTACTAAGTCTCGCAAAACTGGACCGTCACCAATAATGTTGCCGAGAGCCCAAACAGCTTGTTCGCACACAGTTGTTGCTGGAGATGAGAGCAATTGCAAAAATAAGGGCACTGCACCTGCATGTACAACCTATAAAAATAGCAAAAGAAGAACAAATTAGAAAAAAAGAAAACACTTCTGGCTTAAAAAAAAAAGTATTGAAAAAAGATGTTTCTGTCAGTTTGACATTTGATTTATTGGGACATGTGACAGATGTTTGTATGTTTCACATACGTTACGTTGTTGGGGTAGGACCTGTTTGTTTTATGTCGAATTCCATGCAACATTTCAAATCGATTCTTTTTTTTTAGCTGCAAGGAATCTGTAAAAAATTCAATTTTTTTTTTGTAATTGTGTGTGTACCGTTTGACAGCAATTTTGAAGCAAAAAGGTAAACAATTATTGCACGCACAAAGTGTTTAACAATTATTTAAAGTGCACTCAGTTTTACGTGTGGTTTTGTACGATTTAAAGCAAATATATATCAGAGATTGGTAGCAAAATAAAACAAAAATAGTTGTGCGTTCATACAAGTAGAAAAAAAAAAACAAATTCCAACACTAAACTCATCAATCAAGGAACGCATCGGCAAGCTGGGATGAATTGACTTTGGACACTTAATTTCACAGTTAATTAAACCTGTTGATCACTTTTAATTCATTATCCACAGTTTTTTGATAAATAAACACACATTTTTATAGATATTTTTGTTTTAAATCTATTTAAACACACGACAAACACAGTGAATATTTGTAAACACTGCGGCAAAAAACTTTTAACTCCTGAGAAATGTCAAATCTTCGCAGTGTGTGTGCAAATCCGTGTAAATCTTGCTAAAAACGAAAGATTTCATTTGTCTAGAAAATTCGATTTTTTCTTCTAAACAAATCGATTTTTTTCTAAGCAGAACCGATTTTTTTGTTGCATGGAAATCGCCATTAGTATTTTCGTATTAGCGAATACTTAATTTGCAAACTTCGTTTAAAAATTTAAAAGTATATTGTTAAATAACTAATGAAATATACTTTAGCAAACTCGGAAAAATCTCCTAGATTTGTGTAGAATATTTTTGATACGATTGATAAGTTAATATAACTTTTTCAAGGTCAGCAAGCACTACGATTCTTCAAATTCTGAAACGCATTTGGAAAATTATTTTCACAATTTGAAAATATATAGCTTACGTTTACATAACTTCTTTTTCAAGAAAATAATAATTATTACTAACTTTATCTATACTTCTCCAAATTCGGGCAATAATTACTTGAATTTCAAGAAGCAAATTATGTGATTACGTATGCTGCACAAATAATTCTTTCTTCTCGTTTTTGTGAAGCTCCAAATTCTGCAATTTCTACACAAGTTTCTTCAATTGCTCCTCAATTCAGAGAACATTTAACAGAATTTGGAGCACCACAGTTTTCAAGATATTGACATTTTAACCAAAGCGAACATGTGACCGCGTGTGTCACTTGAACAAATAATTGTTAATAACTCATTACCTGTGATGCTCCAAATTCTGAAATTTCTACACAAGTTTCTCCAATTGCTCTTCAATTCAGAGCATATTTAACAGAATTTGGAGCACCACAGTTTTCAAGATATGGACATTTTAACCAAAGCGAACATGTGACCGCGTGTGTCACTTGAACAAATAATTGTTAATAACTCATTATCTGTGATGCTCCAAATTCTGAAATTTCTACACAAGTTTCTCCAATTGCTCTTCAATTCAGAGCATATTTAACAGAATTTGGAGCACCACAGTTTTCAAGATATGGACATTTTAACCAAAGCGAACAAGTGACCGCGTGTGTCACTTGATCAAATAATTGTAAATAACTCATTATCTGTGATGCTCCAAATTCTGAAATTTCTACACAAGTTTCTCCAATTGCTCTTCAATTCAGAGCATATTTAACAGAATTTGGAGCACCACAGTTTTCAAGATATGGACATTTTAACCAAAGCGAACAAGTGACCGCGTGTGTCACTTGATCAAATAATTGTAAATAACTCATTATCTGTGATGCTCCAAATTCTGAAATTTCTACACAAGTTTCTCCAATTGCTCTTCAATTCAGATCATATTTAACAGAATTTGGAGCACCACAGTTTTCAAGATATGGACATTTTAACCAAAGCGAACATGTGACCGCGTGTGTCACTTGAACAAATAATTGTTAATAACTCATTATCTGTGATGCTTCAAATTCTGAAATTTCTACACAAGTTTCTCCAATTGCTCTTCAATTCAGAGAACATTTAAAAGAATTTGGAGCATCACAGGTAATGAGTTATTAACAATTATTTGTTCAAGTGACACACGCGGTCACATGTTCGCTTTGGTTAAAATGTCCATATCTTGAAAACTGTGGTGCTCCAAATTCTGTTAAATGTTCTCTGAATTGAAGAGCAATTGGAGAAACTTGTGTAGAAATTTCAGAATTTGGAGCATCACAGATAATGAGTTATTAACAATTATTTGTTCAAGTGACACACGCGGTCACATGTTCGCTTTGGTTAAAATGTCCATATCTTGAAAACTGTGGTGCTCCAAATTCTGTTAAATATGCTCTGAATTGAAGAGCAATTGGAGAAACTTGTGTAGAAATTTCAGAATTTGGAGCATCACAGGTAATGAGTTATTAACAATTATTTGTTCAAGTGACACACGCGGTCACATGTTCGCTTTGGTTAAAATGTCCATATCTTGAAAACTGTGGTGCTCCAAATTCTGTTAAATGTTCTCTGAATTGAGGAGCAATTGAAGAAACTTGTATAGAAATTGCAGAATTTGGAGCTTCACAAAAACGAGAAGAAAGAATTATTTGTGCAGCATACGTAATCACATAATTTGCTTCTTGAAATTCAAGTAATTATTGCCCGAATTTGGAGAAGTATAGATAAAGTTAGTAATAATTATTATTTTCTTGAAAAAGAAGTTATGTAAACGTAAGCTATATATTTTCAAATTGTGAAAATAATTTTCCAAATGCGTTTCAGAATTTGAAGAATCGTAGTGCTTGCTGACCTTGAAAAAGTTATATTAACTTATCAATCGTATCAAAAATATTCTACACAAATCTAGGAGATTTTTCCGAGTTTGCTAAAGTATATTTCATTAGTTATTTAACAATATACTTTTAAATTTTTAAACGAAGTTTGCAAATTAAGTATTCGCTAATACGAAAATACTAATGGCGATTTCCATGCAACAAAAAAATCGGTTCTGCTTAGAAAAAAATCGATTTGTTTAGAAGAAAAAATCGAATTTTCTAGACAAATGAAATCTTTCGTTTTTAGCAAGATTTACACGGATTTGCACACACACTGCGAAGATTTGACATTTCTCAGGAGTTAAAAGTTTTTTGCCGCAGTGTTTACAAATATTCACTGTGTTTGTCGTGTGTTTAAATAGATTTAAAACAAAAATATCTATAAAAATGTGTGTTTATTTATCAAAAAACTGTGGATAATGAATTAAAAGTGATCAACAGGTTTAATTAACTGTGAAATTAAGTGTCCAAAGTCAATTCATCCCAGCTTGCCGATGCGTTCCTTGATTGATGAGTTTAGTGTTGGAATTTGTTTTTTTTTTTTCTACTTGTATGAACGCACAACTATTTTTGTTTTATTTTGCTACCAATCTCTGATATATATTTGCTTTAAATCGTACAAAACCACACGTAAAACTGAGTGCACTTTAAATAATTGTTAAACACTTTGTGCGTGCAATAATTGTTTACCTTTTTGCTTCAAAATTGCTGTCAAACGGTACACACACAATTACAAAAAAAAAATTGAATTTTTTACAGATTCCTTGCAGCTAAAAAAAAAGAATCGATTTGAAATGTTGCATGGAATTCGACATAAAACAAACAGGTCCTACCCCAACAACGTAACGTATGTGAAACATACAAACATCTGTCACATGTCCCAATAAATCAAATGTCAAACTGACAGAAACATCTTTTTTCAATACTTTTTTTTTTAAGCCAGAAGTGTTTTCTTTTTTTCTAATTTGTTCTTCTTTTGCTATTTTTATAGGTTGTACATGCAGGTGCAGTGCCCTTATTTTTGCAATTGCTCTCATCTCCAGCAACAACTGTGTGCGAACAAGCTGTTTGGGCTCTCGGCAACATTATTGGTGACGGTCCAGTTTTGCGAGACTTAGTAATCAACCACGGGGTAGTTCAGCCTTTGCCATCATTTATTAATCCAGACATCGCAATATCCTTTCTACGAAACGTAACATGGTTAATTGTGAATCTGTGCCGCAACAAAGATCCACCGCCACCACCACCACCAAAAACAATTCAAGAGATTTTACCCGCACTTAATATGCTTATACATCACACATCACAAAATAGCGGTGTGGTGCCCAAGTTGATTCCACTTCTCGGGCATGCTGAAGTCAAAGTGCAAACAGCAGCCTTACGTGCGGTCGGAAATATTGTGACTGGCTCTGACGAACAAACCCATAAGTTGGCCTCAATTACAATGCCTTGTCCTATTTCCCAGCACTGTTGTCTCATCTCAAGGAGGCTGTGTGGTTTTTGTCCAATATAACGGCCGGAAACCAACAACAAGTACAGGCTGTTATCAATGTTGGCCTACTGCCTAAAATCATCGAAAATCTAAGCAAAGGTTAATTCCAAACGCAAAAAGAAGCTGCATGGGCCATTAGCAATTTAACCATCAGTGGCAACCGAGAACAAGTGTTCGAGTTAATCCGTGAGGGTGTTATTCCGCCATTCTGTGACTTGCTTTCATGCAAGGATGCTCAAGTTATTAATGTATGTCAAATGATTTGTTTTGAGAATAGACGTTCAGGTGTTTTTTTTTTTTTGTAGGTTATTCTCAAAATATGCTCAAAATGACTGAAGACCATGTATCCCAAATCGATGATGGTCTGGAAAAAATTGAAAGACTGCAAAATCATGAGAATGTTGAAATCTACAAACTTGCATATGAGATTATTGAGCAATACTTTTCCGAAGAGATATGTGTTGCTGATAAAAATTTAAAATCTTAAATCTATTAATTTAATTTATCCAAAACTTTCAGCAAGAGCAAAGCAATTTGGCTCCAACGGCTGATGATGGTTCATTTCAATTTAATCCAAATTCAGCACAGATTCCCGACGGGTCATACAATTTTTAACCTTTTAACAAAATTCAAACAAAATTCTCTCCAACATAAATTGCGAGGAAATTCAGAAAAAGAATAAAAAACACACCACAACAACAAGAAAACACACAGTCCATATATGTTATATATATATATTTAAAATATTGAATTTTAAAATCAGAAAAAGAAACCGTGAAACAAAATTATAATTATTATAACTGAACAAAATTCTTATTTAGGTAAACATACAAAATTTATTTTTTCCATTGGATTAATACATATTTATAAAATTAGGTATATATAATTTACTAACAAAAATTACAAACAAATAAAGGATTACTACGAATTATGCCTCTCTAACTCTTATTAGTCTCAATCAAGTCTCATCAGAAACGACTCTATTTTTCTTCGCTGTATTTTTTTTATTATTTATTGATAAATTCAAGAAACCGCTTGAGCGCAGCTAAGGAAATTTTTACCAAAATGGTATACGATTTAATGTAAATTTTTTGCTTAATTGGATCAAAATGTAAATACTATAACAAAAAATGGTACCGAGCCATTGAAACATTTGCTGACAAAAAAACTAAAACATATTTTCCGTTTCCCTTTTGAAAACGATGTTACCATCAAGTCAGTTGCGCATTTGTTCAATACCATTTTTTAAATCAGAACAATAATATTATGTTACAATCTGGAATTTTAACGTCTTCATATACATATTTATTCACAAATATATAAATACTTTCACAGACACTCAATTTGTTTTATTTAAACTTAAATGATATCTTAAGTATTGGACCAGGATAAAAATGGTGCCATATTAAAATATAAGATTATCAGCCCAATTCTGCTTAACATTCACGTGAAAGTGCTATCCGCCTAAGGGAAATAATTGCTCCAATTTGTTTATGAATTTCGATAAAAACAGATTTAAACAATTAGATTCTTTTAAGAATTTCAAAACTAAATACCTATTAAGATTTGCACTCTATAGATTGAATTTTGGGCAAATTGAATGAAACTCACGTGAATCGAAAGTTCCGATCGGATCGAATAGCAGAATAGGGCTTTATAATACCTATGTATAATGACTGATTTGAGGAATGTGACTTGTTGGCTTTACCGTTTACGACTCGCCTAAATAACATTTACCCAAAATGTCAAAAAAAAAAAAATTGAAAATTGAAATGTTGCCCTATGTTTATACCTTTTGGAAAATTTTTCATCTTATAATTCTTTGTGACTGAAAGAAATCGGCCCATCAAGGTAACCGTCGGAGCGGAATTCTCCGATTTCCTACGAATCGGAGACATTTTGCTTCGAGAATTCCGCTCCGACGGTTACCTCGATAGGGCCGAATGAAGTGGAAAGTTCCCACTCGACTGGGGAGTTGGAGAAGAATGAAAAATTATTAAGCTGAATTAAGTCACTCAATTAAAAAAAAAGAAAATTAATGCGGAAAGAGGAAAAGTGAGACATACATACCTTTATGTATCTACATTGAAGACTTTTGGCAAATAAGTGGGGAAAAGTGAAAAATCAAAAAATGTTCTAAAGAAATTCAGAGCCCGTATTACGAATTACGATTATCGTTCAAAATCCCTCGTTATCGTTACGTCGCGATTACGTTTTACGATAGCCATTTTTTTAAAACGATACTCACTTTCTTTTATGACTATTTTTAGCAGTCGTATTTTATAGTTTTGACACTTTTGACTTAGGATTATTAGGTACATATATATCTCTCGCATATTTATTTAAAAAAATAGGTTTATTTGATTTAAGCGCTTACAATATGGTCATGCATCCATTTTCGTAAATCATAATCGGGCTATGTCATGGCTATCGTTTTCTTAAGTATCGTTGTTTTGCCTTTCGTTTCGTAATTTGTAATACGGGCCCAGCCTGGTAACGTGAAATTTCTTGCAAACTTTCACAAATCTTCACATTTTGCTATCAAAACCCATAGCTAAAAAAACCCAAGTGTGGGAAATTTGGATTTCTTTAGGTGTGGGTTTTGACAGCAAAGTTGTGAAATTTTTTGGAAAATCACAAGAAATTTCACGTTACCAAACAGACCAATTGTGTGTTAATCTATCAAATCCGTCTGAAATGACAGATCAAACAAAATTTTCGTTCGCTTTTTCGCACACTGGCTTCTCTAGCGCAATTTTTTCTTTTTCACTTTTCCATTTTTTGCAAAAAGTCTTGCAAGTATGTATGTACATATATATGTATGAAAGAAGTTTTATTTCCTTATTATTATGTATTTGTTAAATATCAGCCAACTGGGACCCTAATCTGTATTTGGTTCCGAAAGTTAATCCCATTCGTAAGTGCTCTTTTCATTATGCTTTTGAATCGGTAGGTCAGTTACTCTGTAAAACTTTCAAAATGCAAAAAATAGTATTCAATACTTTTTCTAATTACAGATTAATTTTTATGAGTCTCGTATTGTTTATTTTGAATTCAACTTTCGGAAATCTAAAACCGTAAGTGGTAGATTGCATTCTGTATGCCTGTTTGGTAACATGAAATTTTCACCAAGTTTCCCACACTTGCGTTTTTTTTGTTCCTATAGGTTATGACAGCAAAATGTGAAAATTAGCAAGACGTTTTACGCTACCAAACCGACAAATTGGAGATAATCGTGAACATAAATTTCCCTTGCAATTTTTTGCTCGAAAGTTTCCCTCGGAATTCATTGGTATCGGAATAAATGGCTGTCATTAACATTTTCGTTCGAGGAAAATTTTTTCCCCTCGACATTTCCGGTAGCTTTTCACAATTTATTAATTTTTGCACTTAGCTGTTTAATAATAACAAAAGCAAATATAATAAATACAACCATGTTGGGCTGCTTCAAGTCAAAGAAACTGAATATGAAGAAATGAATCCTTCGTACGTTTCACCCTCCAAAACCCATTTGTTTACATTGTTGTATTTGTAATTTAATTTTGTGTCGATGAATAGATGTGAAATCCAACAACAATATAGCAGGGTGGTGTGAAGATAAGTACTGTGAATGTGTAAGTTGTGAAGATAAATACTGTGAATGTATGAGTTTTATACCGCCATTTTTACACATACCTTCTCATTTCTTATCTGATAGAGCTTGTAGGCAAACTCAAATGACAGCCGAGGATTCATTTCTTCATATTCAGTTTCTTTGCTTCAAGTGGGATAAAAGAGTAGAAGCGAAACTGTAGTTTGTAGTAGCCCGGAAAAAAAAAAAACAAACAGCAATTTCTGAAAAAAATCTAAATGAAGATTTTTAAACGCAATAATCTTTATTTTAACATAAAGAATTCTGACTAAAAGTTCTATTAAAGAATTTGACTTGCGTAAAAAGCTGGCATGTCAAGCTAGAAAAAAGTAGAGGTAGTACTTCACGTACTTCACCTAATATAATTTTTTATAATTTTGTTTAGCTTTTTTGTGAAAAGCTATTTTTACGAAACCGAAACCATTACACACATTTTTTTTATTTACTACAGAAATATATGATAATTCGAAACGGAAGAAAAAGATTAATTTTTTTCCACAAAAAATAAAAACAAACGAAAGTAAACAGTGACAGTTTCACAATAATTTAGGACAGAACTGCGTTTACACGTAGTAGTTTTAGCTCTAGTATGACAGCTTGACCTACGTTACGTTACGAAGCGTATGGATGTTTGTAAAATGTAATTGTTTATAGAAATGTCAATTGTTTTACATTTAGTTAATTATTGACTAAACTATGATGCTCCAAATTCTGAAAAAGGTTGCCCAAATTTGACAAACCCGTTCCCGATCCATTGACACCAAAAAAGCCCATTTTTGTTTCCATGCCTGCTAAGTCTACGCCAAAACTTAAATTGTTAATAACTTATTAACCAGGTGGGACCAAATTCTAAAAGTGGTTGCCCAAATAGGACCAAATTAGGACCAAATTCTGGGAACCAACAAAAATGAATTTCGTGATTATCACCTGCTAAGTATACGGCGGTCTACTTACGACTGCCAAATTTGTGTCAAGAAAACGATTTTCATATTTTGCTTCCACACTTGCATCATCCAAGGTTCGCATTATCTGAAACTCTGTGATTTTCTGTGCATTTGTGTGAATTTCAGTCCAACGTTCTGTCATATTTCATATTCATATAAAAAAATAAAATGGCAGTAAAATGCACAGACAATCACAGAGTTTCAGTTCAGCTTTACAGTTCATTTTATATAATTAGAGTTAAGTCAGAGTTTGCTTTTTTAAAAAAATTGAAATCTTGTCTATTCTTTAACTTTGAAAGCTGTGATGTGCCATTTTATTTTTTTTATATGAACTTTGACAGAACTGAAATTCACACGAATGCACAGAAAATCACAGATTTTCAAAGTAAAGGAACAAGGCTATCGATTGCGAATTTTATCCCAGTAAAATAATTCTTCCTTCGGCACATATATTTTTTTTGTCTTTTAATCACAGGTCAAATTCGTCGGCTCAATATGAAAAATTACCCTAAATTCTACATCAACAGAAACAAAGAAGTTAGACTTATAATTCATAATTCGCCTGAACATATCAATTGATTTTTATAGGAAGGGACACTTTTTACTTTTGTTTGGGGCCATTTTTAATTGGGGCAAATTTCATGTAAAAAAAAAATAAATTTGATGGCACAACAGCTCATGAAGAACTAGGGCCTAGTGACTTACAACTCTCAACCATTCCTGTGTGCGTGTCTGCAGGAATGGAGGGGACCTACAGTTTATTGCCGAATCCGAACGGCTAACGAGCGGCACTTTTCTGTGACAGGAGATACTCTTGGAGGATTTGTCAATTCCTCGCAAGAGGCAGTAGCCGTTTTTTCTTTTAAATAAATAGGTGGCGAGGCTGGGGATCGAACCTTAGACCTCCGACATGACAGTCCATCGCACTAACCATCACGCCACGGCTACTACAAATTTCATGTAGCCGTTTTTTTAAAAAAGTATAACTTATTTGTTTCTATTGATGTAGAATTTAGAGTAGTTCTTCATATAGGTATTTGTGGTACTAAGAAACGCTTAATATATAAAAATTGTGCGACGAATTTGACCTGTTTATCAGTGATTAAAAGACAAAAAAATATATTTGCCGAAAGAAGTAACAAGGGATAGTTAGGGATAAAAGGAAGGAAGTTAAGGGATACAATTCGCAATCGATTTTAATTTTTTTAAAAAACAAACTCTGACCTAACTCTTATTATATAAAATGAAATCTAAAGCTGTGATGTACAGAGTTTTAAGTCTAACTATAATATATGCTGATAGAAAAGTACGTATACGCCACAGTGACCCCATTAATGCTTATTTTGTATTATTTATTTTAAAGGGTCTGTAATATTATACATAGGAACTAAGAAAGAAGATTTTTTCACCTCCCTCTCTTCTTATATCCACATGTAATAGATTACAAGATCCCACAAAAATGGAAAAATAAAAAATTATCAGGGTGTAGTAACACGTTTGGCTATATTTTTTTAAGGGTCATACATAATATTTGGTTATTTTCTTCTTCATCTGATGGTAAATCCTCTAGAAGTAGGTACTTAAATTTTTTTAAATAATATATTCCATTTCGAATTCATAGCTAGGACAACGTCTGTCGGGTCAGCAGTTTTCCATAAATATCCCAAAAAATCGGTGTTTCTACAAACAAATTTAAAGCTTCCTTATTTTCATTTACTAAATGATTGAGAAAAAACACTGACATGACAGTAGGTTAAAAAATTTATTCAAGGATATATATACATATATTCCACTAATTTTCATGGTATTTATCACATCTCGATTTCAATTTACAGATTTCAAGGAAAATACTTGAACTGCTGCTAATATCTTCATAGAAAGTATTTTCGAATCGCTTTCTCTGGTCAGCAGTACAGAATGGTGGTGCCTGTTGTCCCTCCGGGTTACACTTGAATAAATATTCAGCTAAAAAGTCTATCGGATCATCTGGTTGTAGCTCAGCAATTTTTAAAATACCCTCAGTAAGTGTTGGCAAAACATATTTTTCTAAATATTGCCGCAGAGGTAATGTTTTAACATCATGCAACTCATCTTCGTGTTCTCGAATTTTTTCGTATTTTTTAGTCTAAAAAAATTATTATTAAAATTTAACTAACAAAAATGTTTGTCAAAAACGACATAATCTAAACTCCATCATGTAACTTTTTGGATAAAAAGGCAAAAAAAAACACATTTAGTGTTTTACAGAAAAATTTAAGACAAATTATAGATGATATTTAAGCACATAGTAAAATTAAGTAACATTTTTCAACACTATAGATGCAATGGAACATGATTTAATCAATATGAAAATTGAATAAAAGATTTTTACGTACCAGAAAAATCTGAAAAACTCGAAACTCAAAAAAGGTACCAAACACAAAAGTCTAAAGAAAGCTAAAAATAAACTATACCCACCCATTCTGAAAGTTTTCGTTCCCGTTCCATGGTCAGTGATTTAAGCAAGTCTTCCTGTTTACGACATTGCTGTTCTCTTTCTTTAAGTCTTTTTTCAACAGTTTTCTCATTTAAAGCTTTTTGTTGTAAAATCGACAGTGGATATGTGAAAGGTAAACCGATTTCATTTTTTATAATTTGGACAGTATCTACAACTTGCGTATCTTGATCCAAATTTATGGATATCGGAATCAAATCATTGTCATAGAAAACATTTGCTAAGCCTTGTGATCCTTCATTTATTTCACGATACGCATCTAATCTAGGTAGCATTTGGTGACGTAGACATCGTCGTATTATTGCTTCAGTTTCTGTTAAATTCATAGCGTGTTTGCAGAGGAGGTCATCTGGGGCATCAAATAGAATAGCGTGGGTAGGTCGTAATGATGAAACAAAAGGTATTTTCTTGTCTTGAGTAGAAGTGCCAGATTGAAAGTTTTCAACTCCCCTAATGGTGTTGTAGAAAATTGAATTCGCTTGATCATAGGTAAAGGGGAAGCCATCAATGATATAACCATGGTTAAAATTATATTGCTTCGTTGAGATAAGTGCAATTAGACAACTAAAGAGAAAACTAAAAAAATTACAAGAAGAAAACATTAATTATAAGAATTTGTTATCAACCGTGACAAATGTTCAAAGTCTTGATCTTCAAAATCTTTATGTGATGCAATATAAACCTTAAGATCGAACAATTCTTTTGAGCAGTCTTGAATTTTAGTTTTTAAATTTTCTATTAAGATTATGTCCTCTTCATCTATTTTAGCAGAATCTTTCCCAGCATTTGATCCATGCTCTAGACTGTCTAGAACAATAGTGCTGTCATTTATATGATCCTCCTATTAATATACAACAAAAAATTGATCAATATTTTTGTTCAAGAAAATGAAATATCAGCGATTATTCCGTCAAAAAGTGAGCAAATGAATCCAACAACTTTGTTCCTCAATATTTGACAGGAAAAAGAAAACTTAAATATTTTGCTAAAAGAACAGAATTTAATTAAATGTCGTTTTCGGTTGTATTTTAGGGGTTTTCTGCTCTTATCGAATAGGGAAATTTGTTTTACTCTTTTTACTCCAAATTTTCTATATTCGATAGAAAACTATTATTCAGGTCTCTGAGATTTTCTCAAATTCTCCTAATATTATGTATATGATATTTAATTGTTTTAAGAAAAGTCCCTCAGGATGAATTTTGGCCAAACTGTTCTAAAAGTAATGAAATAATTAATTTATGAAATCTCACCAAAAATTTAATGTAAATACTAATAACTTCACACATATCAATACGTGGAATTTGATAGTATTCTGATAGTATCTTCGCATGTTCCGTTTTTCCCACCAAAGGCGGACCATCCACAACAATTTTTAATGGATGCAAATTTCGGGAAGAACGGAATTCTTCTGCTAATTCACACCAAAAATCTTCAGTTATCTCATGGAATTGAAAATCTTTCAAGAATGTAGAACCCATTTTTAAATTAAGACACAGTGAATCAACAACACTTTGCTGTAAATGCATTAAATTTGTATTAGAATATTTCAGTGATTTATAGTAATTTTACCGGAAACAATTCTTTTTCGAATTCCAACAACTCTATATCATGTAGAAATCGTATTTTACTGCAATTTTCATTAAATGCCCTACATATGTTGTAAGTAAATTTTTTGAGAGTCATCAAAGTAGGTTGTACTGCTAAGATATACCGAATTTTCGATTCGGGAAAGTTATCAAAAATATTCTTCATTATACTGTAAAGACAATCTTTATTAAAACTAAACACACACCTCAAGGATCTTATACTAACTTAACAAAGTCCTTAATGTAGATCATTGGTATAAGTTGACGTCCAGAGTTGACTATAGGAACCGGTTGGTTATAGAATGCAAATTTAAAAATATAATGAAATGTATAGTTTTCTGCTCCGTATGTTACCCCAGGACAAACTACTAGAGTTTTAAGAAAATGTTTGCATTTCTTCTGTAGCCAAATGACGTCGCGTTCTAAAAGTTTATGCTTGCAGTAATTCTTATGCGCCTTACGCCGTCTATAGTCTTCTTCTAAGAGAAAATCTGTCGTATCATTATCGTCTTCATTGGTTGTGACATTAGGTGTTGTAAGAGCCCATGTCATTGGAGAAGAAATAAGTATTAAATATTTGCGTGACCTTTGGCCCGATATTTTATCTTGATCCCGGTACAATTCTTCAAGTCCTTTCATAACTCGACGCATCTCAGAACACATTTTTTCAAAATTAGGCGAATTAGCATTAAATACAAGAATATCACAACTCAGTATCTTCTGAATGTAGTTGTCATTTGCGCAATTAAAAATTTCCAACGGATGTCTGTCATGCATAACTTTGGCAAGGTTCTCTTGTTTATTTAAGCACCCAAAGATTTCATATTTCAAACAATGTGTTTCGATGTTATCCTCTATTAAGAGTTTTCTTATTTCATTGGTTTCAAAATCATCGATATGATGGAAAAATATAAGCTTGCTCCTTTCATACTCTGGTGCTTTAACAATTTGGTTAAGGGACATTCTTAGTTTTCTTAATTTTTATTAAATTCAAGTTATGTACATTTACATATATGTATATATTTATAAAAATGTTGATCTTATAATTTAAACAAAATATATGCACACATACATATATAATTTTTTTTTAATAATGGAAAGGTATGTATGTAAAATAAAAAAATATTCATAACAAGTAGATACCTATAATGTTGCTGCAAAGTCTTGTGTGTTCCCCACGACCGATGCCATGAGAGTCCTTGCGCTGCTACACTGAGGAACGGCATCTTTAGTACCCAGCTGGAAAAATGGTAAGTTTTTGGCTAGTTTAGGCAAGGCCCTGGGTAGTTTTCGGTAAGGAAAACCTAGGTAGGGGTCCAGATGGATCTTGGACGGCTTCTCCAGCTGAGTCCCTTGAACTACTGATGACGACTCATTTTCCGGGCTGCGAAGACAGCAGCTCCGAACCGCTTAGAACTCGTGACATATCGTTAGCTCGTGTAGAGCGTATCAATACCGTTATAACCAGAGAAAATATTGCCTGGGCAATTAATACTTTCTCACCATTCAAGTCTCCGGGCCTAGACGGCATCTTGCCAATTATGCTACAAAAGCTAGAAACTGTGGCAGTCCCGTGGCTGTAGACAATCTTCAGGGGATGTCTCCAACTTAATCATGTACCCGAGTCATGGAGACATGTAAGAGTGGTCTTTATACCAAAAGTTGGTAGAAGATTATCGTCCGATTAGTCTTACCTCTTTTGTGCTGAAAACCTTGGAGAGAATCCTCGACAACCATATCAGGGACATCCTAGTTGAATGCCCTCTTGTAAACTCTCAACACGCATACCTCAAGGGTAAGTCTACGGAGACGGCGAAGTAGTGCGCTCAACTGAGAAAACAATACATTTTAAAGAATATACCCTTGCTACCTTCCTAGACGTTGAAGGTGCTTTCAACAACGTCCTAACCGAGGAGTTAACCAAAGTAAAACTGAACTGATGCTCTTTACTACCAGAACTAAAATACCACCCTTCACTCTACCCCGACTTAACGGTCAAACTCTCTCATTGTCCTTCAGTCCGAAATACTTGGGCGTAGTTGTCAACCCTAAATTAAACTGGAAAATAAATATTGAAGAACGGGTAAAGAAAGCCTGCATAGCCTTCTACGCCTGCTGCAAAACATTTGGTAAAAAGTGGGGCCTCCAGTCGAAAATGATACTGTGGACGTACACAGCCGTGGTACGACCAATCCTCACGTACGGTTCAATTGTATGGTGGCCCGCGCTTAATAAAGCCTACAACATAGACAAGCTAAAAAAAGTACAAAGAACAGCTAGCGTTGGCACAACAGGGGCCTTACGAACATGCCCAACAGATGCCTTAAGCGTTTTTCTGCAACTACTACCACCCGACTTACATATAAAATATCTTGTATCCTGCAGCGCGATAAGACTAAAAGAGTCGAATTGTTGGGTTGCCAGACCTTATGGTCATATCAATATTACAAAACTGATCCCTATGGACATGTTCTCAACAGCCACTGACTACTGCACTCCTACTCTGGACCTCAGTTCGGATTTTAAAGTTATTTTTCCTACCAGGGAGGAACCTCAGAGTCACTCTTATCTGGGTTCCAGGTCATCGGGGCATTGAGGGTAACGAGCGGGCAGACGAACTGGCCAGGCAAGGATCAGCCCTTCATGACTCTCTTGCGGAAAGAGTTAACATTCCTCTTGGGGTTATGAAGGGCAATATATTCTCAATTTTTCTAAATGAATCCAACCGTAGGTGGAGCAGTTTAGCTAACTGCGTCATATCCAGAAAGACGTGGCCCACCTATAGCAAAAACCGAACAACTGACCTTTTATGCAGACCCAGGCGAGACATAGCCAGGGTCGTTGCGACCTTTTCTGGGCACTGGCCCATCGGAGAACATGCGGTGAAGCTGGGCATCCCTCACAACACTCACTGTCGTAGCTGTGGGGACCAGCAGGAAAGGGAAACTGTTTACCATTTCCTGTGTAAATGTCCCGCTCTGGCCAGAATCAGAACACAATCACTGGGAAAAGCCTTTTTTAACGATCTCAATGAACTCTCCGAACTGAAGATCAAAGACTTGATCTCCTTTCTCAACGGGTCGAAATGGCTCTAAGATGATTCTTTAAGTAGCTACTACTACTACACCATTTCCCCCCTCAGAATCCATAGACTACAAGCAGGTGGTAAATGGACTTCTGAAACCAACAATCTGCCTAGCCTGGCATTTTGATCCGTGAATCCCTCTTATAACACGGGTTCTTTATATAGGTCACACGAGTCATGGTATCAAAACGGCGCTCCTCAGCGCTAATTGGGTCACCGAGCTTAGGCTGCTCGGGGCCGCCATTTCTACCTACCCTAGGAAAACCTAGACGAGGAAAACATGACAGACCCCTTTTAGTGCCTCGCTGAGAATATTTATTAAGTAAAGTGCTGATGAGGCTCTAGCTAGTAACTAACTAGTGAAAACATTTTATGAAAATTAATAAAATAAGGATCGTTTCACACTAATAACAATATATGCGCCGTCATGTTAATTAACCGACCAAATTTTAAATAATGAAATTGAATCGGAGCATCAAAAAGTAAAATCGCAACTGCAGACAAATATAAAAATCGTTTTTTATGAAAAGACGATGAAACATTTATTTGATCTTTGTGAAGTATTTTCCTTTTGAAAAAAAACTAGCTGTTACCCGCCCGCTTCGCTGCAAATTAATTTTACGTTTTATAGATTCATTTTTTCGTAAATTAACCTTAATGTCCTTTGTCGTTTTTCAAGCTTTCGCTCTACAAGCTCTCATTATAATTCTTTAGTTATCTATCTTTATCAAGTCTAAGAATTTCATGTTTTCGGAATGTATAGAGTCGGTTCAGTAGTTCAAGACATTACCCCCTACATACAAACCAACAAAGTTTATAACTTTATAATATAGGCTATGTCCATCGTCATGTTACCAATTCTCATACCAATCATTTAATTTATTTAGTCAGTTCAGGTTTCTCAAGCTCACTGAGATCTCAGAGACCTTAGCTATCTCAGAAATCTGAACGTATGTAATTCCTCAGTGAAGGCTGTTTCACAATGCGACGAGAAAACGAGACGTCAGCGTGACGAGATCTCTTCGCAGTATCTCTCTCTTAAAAAAGAATTTTAAACAGTGAAATAATACATAATCAAGCATTTCTCGTCGTCTCGTCACGTCATAAAGTTCGAAAAATTGAAAAAAAGACGCAACGTGACGACGAGAAATACTTTATTATGTGCTATTTCGTTATTTGAAACTCGTTTTTAAGAGAGAACAACTGCTAAGAGATCTCGTCACGCTGAAGTCTAGTTTTCTCGTCGCAATGTGAAACAGCCTTGAGATTCCTCACTTTTGCTGTCAAAAAACTGAGACTTGTAACGAATCCAAAGGAGAGAATGAGACCACTATACAATGATGAAGCTATGATGATGAACGAACGATGGATGATATGGCATTCTGGTGCCGACTGCGAAGCGAAGAAGAAGCTCGACTCTTACTTATCCATTTTAATAAATTTAAAGCTCGACTCTTACTTATCCATTTTAATAAATTTAAATATATATTGTTTAGAGATTGTTAAAGTCTGATATTTTTTGGATTCGCTTGCTCAATTATTTTTTGTCGCAGTACCACTTAGAGATTTGAAAGATTCATTGCAATGACTTCTTTCAAAAACCGTCATTTGACTGGCTCAAACAGGCACGAGGAAGAATTGCTTGTGAATGGACATGGACAAGTATAGAAGACGACTTAAAGAAGCAGACCATACCCCGAACGAAGGGGATTGAAATTGACTGCAAACCACCGAAAAGGTGGACTACGATATTCTCTAGTGCAATACGATTGGGAAGTTGGGCAATGGAGGCGAGTTATGTTCTCAGTTGAGTCCAAAATGAGTCTGCATGGAAGTGATCGTAGAGGCAGGATACACAGATGACCTGGCAAGCTATTTGAACAAAGTTGTTTTGTCGAAACCGTGACTTACGGGGGAGGGTTTTGTATGATACAGGCAGGCAGTTGAATTGAAGGACAAGTGAGCTGGTTTTTGTGAATGGTGGTGGTTGAGGGCAGGTTTAACTGCGGATCGGTACGGTATATCTCCGATATTCTGCTGCATCACATCCTCACTTATGCTGGATGTGTTGTCAAAGATTTCGAACTAATGCATTATAACGCTCGATGCAACACTGCGCGGGGAACAGTCGGATTCCTTAGGGAAGTTGGTACTGCCACGAAGGCTGGCGTTAAACCTAGATTTAAAAAGCATATTTAATACGAGCTTAAACGAAGAGTTAGAGCCCGTAATCCAGCTCCTGAGACCAAGGGCGGATCCAGACTTTGAGTCAGGGGGGGGTCACACTTCAAAACACAGTCGCACTAAAAATTTAATAATTCACCTACCGCCTTTTGCAATTGATGAACACAGCTACATGTTTTTTATGGACTTAGAGTGAAAAATGACTTTTCGTATGTAACTATACTTTCAGGCAGACCTGTGTAATTTAAGCTTAAGTACAATTACAAGTACAATTACCTTGTATTTTAAAATTTTAAGTACAAGTACAATTCCATGGTAATTGTACTTAAAATTTCCAAGTACCAGTACCGGTACTTGTGCTTGTAATTATAATTCCACAAAAGAATTGAAAATTTTGTACTCATTATTACTTTAGTACTTAAAATTGTTGTACTTATTATACTCTTCAAATACTTTCAATTCCTTTTTAATTCCTTAATAAATTGTAATTCCTTTTTTTTGACACATGTCAAAAAAGTGGGAAGTAAATCCTGTATAATAGTGTAGAAACAAAATATGAAATTTCATCCCACACGACTTGACAGCCCATCTCACACAATTTGACATGTGTTAATACATGAAAGTTTTTAAGAATGGTTCTAAAACCATCACACATTCTTTCCAAGTTGAGGGGTTTGAGGTTATAGTGAATTGATTTTTTGGATGCAAGTGTGGAAGCAAAATATGAAAATCGTTTTCTTCACACAAATTTGGCAGTCGTAAGTCATGACCCCCACGCCCCCCCCCCCCCCCCCCCTGGATCCGCCGTTGCCTGAGACCATTAAAAACTAAAAGCGACACTGGTAGACGAATGGGAAAGAATACCGCAGGAGACAGTCAAGAAACCCATCAGCTCAATGAAAAATCATTTAGAAGCTGTAATTATAGAGCTTGAGCGGGGTAATACAAGATACTGAAACAATGAATTTTGCTTAATTTTGTCGTAAATGTTTAATTTTCGAGTTACTACCTGTTTTAATTTCTCTTTATTTTTTCTTACATGCTTCATTTAGAACGATTATCTCTTGAAATCCCGAAGTGATTTTTAACCTTGATTTAAAGCTTATGATTCCAGCATTTTAACGATACCATAAACATTCATGCATGTCAATTATATTGAGAGCAATTATTGTTTTTACGTGAAGCAAGAAGGTGATTCCGTTTTTTTGCTTGCAAGTGTATTTATTGTGAAAAATTCAAATTTCGTTTTTGTTTGTGTGAATTAATTTTGAAAATTTAAATGATTTTTTTCAATAACCAAACTAAAATATTTCAATTTTTTTTTAAAAGACTTTCTAAGTAAAATGCGAACAAGTTTAGAGCAGAAGTAAATAACTATACAAATGTCCATTATTATTTCTGTTTTCGATTGCCTTTTAATTTCTTCCTTCTTTTTCTAGTATCGATTTCATATATTGGAAAAAGGCTTGGGGGCCTACGTAAGAACCCCTAGTCCCTACGTTGCTACGGCACTTATTTTTTGAAATCCAAAATAGCCCAGGAATTTTAACTTCTAAATTTTGGTAATAGGTCTGAAATTTGGTAGGATTGTAGAGCTTCTAAATTTTGGTAATAGGTCTGAAATTTGGTAGGGTTGCAGAGCTAGTTTAAAGGAGTATTTAAGGAATTATTCCCGCTTCTAACTGTTGAGGAATTCCTGCAATCAGTGTTTGAAAAAATAAAATTAGGTTAAACAAAAAAAAAAATAAAAAAAATATTACGGTACAATTAAAAAAGTTTCGAAGTATCTCAAATAATTGGAAATTTAATTTCATACAAGATTTTGAAGATTTTTTTTTGTCTATAGTACCTTTAAGTTGGAAAATTTTGTATTGAAAGTTGAAAATGTTATTTTTTAACCAATTTTTTTTTGTAGTTTTTTCCATAAAAACACAATAGTTAACTATTTTTAGTAAAAACAAAAAATACAGTCTTGTTCACTATCAAATTCTGCGTTATTTGGTATATCCTTCAAGCTTCTTCCCTTTACATTTCTGTAAAAAAAAAAAATATTTTATTTAAAGCAAAATCGTAAAAAAAAATTAACGTATATGGAAAAAAAATATAACGGTGCAATTCAGAAAATTGAAAAATATCTTAAACAACGCAGAGTTAAATTTATCACAAGGTCGTAGATATTCTTTTTTTTATATAATACCGTTAACTTGGTCTATTTGTATTCAAAAGTTTGCAAAAGTGTAAACTAAAAAAAAATTTACAATATTTACTATTACAATGGAATAATGAGGTAAATATTACAAAAACAAAAAACACAATCTTTTTCCGTATTTAATTCTGCATCGTTTGAGATATCTTTGAAGTTTTTATTGCTGACAGTTTTGGAACAATTTTAATTTAATCCATAAAGGAATTTAAAAAAAAAATTAAGTTCAAAAAAAAAAAAAAAATATATAACGGTATATTTTAAAAACTTACAAAATATCTCAACTGATACAAAATTTACTAAGACATAATATTACATACAAGGTTTTTTTGTATTTTATTCACTGAAATTGTTAAAATAATTAATAAGCGTTGAAGAAGTGAAAATAAATACTGAAATTTTGCAGTTTTTACTAAAAAAAATATAATGGCACATCAAAAAAAAATTGAAAAATACATCAAATAATGTGAAATTCAATTATTCTTTTTATTTAATAAAATGTCTTCTAAGCCTTTATATTTACGGTAAACGTTGAAAAATTGAATTTCGTTTTGTTGTTTTTTTGTAAATTTCACCGTTAAAATTTAAAAGTTACGGAACTTAATACAAACAAAATTTAGAATTTTTTGTTTATAATTAAATTCTGCATTATTCAAAATAAAATATGAGTTTCTTCTGCTCACCGTTCAGAATTTTTTTTTGAATTTATTCAAGAAATAACCATAAAAAAATGGTTGTTGTACAAAAAAAAAGAGAAAAAAATATATAGGTAAATTTTCAAAACTTCAAAAACATCTAAAATGATGCAAAAATAAACTAGTTCTAAGGTTGTTTTTTTTTTTATATAGTACCGTTAAAATTTTTAAATTTCTACCAAAAGTCAAAAAAGTGAAAATTTTTACAATTTTTTTTAAAGTGTTTATGGACTATTTAACTGGGCTTAATTTAGCCAAGTGGTAAATCAATTTATTCATAATCTAATTTTCCATCATATGGGATAATTCCAAAAATTATTCTGCGCACCTTTGTGGACAAATTTTGATTTAAAAAGGATCGTGAAAAAAATTTTGAATGCCCAACAAAAAAAAAAATAAAAAAAATAATATTGGTACATTTCAAAAACTTCCAAAGTAACTCAAATGCTGCAAAATGCATAAAATACAATTTAAGATTATATAACATCTGTTCGTCTAGGAGCTTTTCTTGGAGGAATATAGACTATATCAAATTTAGATTGAAAGTGCAGGTTAGCAATGGCTCTGTTGTAACCAACGGTACCCTCCGTTAAAAAGCTGAGGTGGTATTGCATCAAGTAAAAGCATGGACAACAGGAAGTAAGTCACTTAATGCAGTACGGGCAGTAAAGCAAAAGTTCTGATGTTCTGCGGAGCATAGAAAAACAAGCAAAAACAGAATGTCCGAATCTTCTGTATAGCAAATACCATCGGTTCCCCATGTATAGACCCACTTTATTCTACCTATTATGGTAATTTTCCTCAATTCACATAATTACGATTTTTATCAAAAAGGGGTACCTATATATTCGAAATCTTCTTCCACATAGGTAAATATTTTTTTCTATGTGTAATTCTAAAAATGAGGTTTTCTGTAGAATTTGTAACTTAAGAGTAAACATATTTTTATTTATTTTTTTATTTAAACAGATTACCATAAAACCTAACTGAACTAACCTCCATTATGATTTTTCTTCAAATATTTGAATTTTTGTGAATTTTTCAGAAGCTTCTGCTATAAATGTTTAATTTTTTATATTTTATTATTTAAGAATAAACAATTGTCAATTTTTTGGTTTATATAACTTTTTTCTAGAAAAATTAAATTCCAAGATATAGCCATTTTAATAAAATAAAAAATTCTCGAAAAATCAAGAAATATTCCCACTAAAATCCCGTTATTTTTTTTTTCCTCAACACCCACAGTTGGGAATATTTCTGAAAAGTTGTATAATAGTATTAGCTATAACGTATGTAAGTATGAAACCTATACTCTTCTGAATAATTAAAATTACCTAAATGCTTATTTTCACTAATTATTTTCATTATTTTATTATGTGATCCTATCGTGATTTTTCTTTTTTTTAATTGCGACTCAAAATATACAATTTGAAAGGTAAAATGAGTATTTAAGCAACCATATACACAACTCGTATATTTAACAAAATAATTATAATTGTGCATTTTCATGCTTCAATCATTTCTATGATTCTAATAGGCTTTTGAGTCTCACAAAATTGAAGTATAATTTAGTTAAAATAAGTCATAACTTTAATAGACATGCTTTGGGACTTTTTGTTTGGAATATTTAATTTTATATGGGATATCATATTTCCAAGTGAGTTTTCAATAAGAGAAAGATTATATTATACATTATCTAATATATTACGCTTTTTAAAAAGCCTCAGGATAAATTTAGTATTACAGTAAAACCCGTATAAGTGCCTTGCCATAAATTCCTCGTTTTGAGAGGTACTTATGCGGGGGCAGTTATAAAAAAACCCGCTTAAGTGCACATCAGCACTTATCTCTATATTCACAAAAATGCAAAAAAAATAGACAACAAAGAAACATTTTATGTTATTTAAAAAAATAGGAAAATACATTACATCAACTGACTATAGTATTGGTAACTTTGTAAAAGGCGAACTTTGTTGTATTTACAAAGTAAAATAATAATCAGTTATTTTGGTTTGTGTTGCGTTATCGAATCTAATTTTAATAATTTTTTCTTCAAGACGCTCGATTCCACCATCATCTATGTTGTTATATGCTCAATAAATCTTCGTAAGATCGTCAGCGCTTTTAAAGTTTCGGTGATGATGAAAAGAAGCTTTTGTCTTTTTCTTTTGATTTCAATTGTGCACTTAAAAGAATTTTTCTCAGATAAATTTCAATAAAAATATACAAAATAAAAGGCAATTAAGAGGGGAAGGTAGTAAGCGAAAGGTACTTATTAAATGAATTTTATATGAAAAAATCCTCAAAATGTTGGTTCTCAAAAAAAGGCACTTATCCGGGTTTAACTGTACATATTATTAGCTGCCATATTATTCACTCAATACATCTAGATTAAAAATTTAAATCCGGATGTAAATCATACAAATTCAATGTAAATTCATCTGGATTTAAATTTAAATCTGGATGTATCGAGTGAATAATATGGCGGTAGGAGTTCATATATTATTATAGTTCATGTCCAGGATTAAAAAGCTTGACAAAAAGTGTTCATTATGTCTGTCAGTGATATTTTTAACCTTAAATATTTTATGGCATTAGTTTTAGTGACAAAATTATTCATTCTTAGTTTGTAAGGGCCTATTTGACAACTGATGATTTGTCATATTATTTGGAATTGTGGAGTTTGCTAATGTTTGAGTTTTGTTTGTAAAAGAATTTTTTATTTGAAACGAAGTAAAGGAAAGTAGTCATATTATACGGGATAAAAATATTTGGAAATCTGTTAAAATGCCTGAACATTATTAAAAAAAATATTTTTGAACTAGTGAAACTATACATTTATTATATTTTTTTTATTCACCAGGTGCAGACGATGAACCTGATTCATCGGAGGTGGAAACGGTTACAACATAATCTGCTAAAAATAAAAAAAAAATAGAATGATTTAATTGTATATATATTTATGTATCTTATTGTTTTTTATTTAAAAGTTTATTTATTGTTAAATACGCCAAAAAAAAAAAAACATCAATAAAACTATTTTTACTTTTGTATGATTTTAAACCTTAAATTTTATTTTTAAAACTATTTTTACTTTTGTATGATTTTAAACCTTAAATTTTACTTAAAAAAAAAGAAAATTGAAGCAAAAATTAAGACATCTTAATTTTTTTTCCAAATTTATAAGAATAACTTATTTAATTTAGGCTTCAGGTTCAATAAAATTAATTTATTTGGTATCTCATTTTTTTAATAAGGTTTATTATTATATTATATCTAAAACGTGCATGAGTTTAAGCAGTTATTCAGCTTGTTGACATCTTATTTTACCAACTCGACAATACTTATAACAAGATTAAAAATTCAGTTTATACAGTTTTGATTATGTTCTAAACTATTTAAAAAAAAAATAAAAATTATGTTGTATGTGTATCTATGTACATTGTACATTTTTTTAATGTATAGTGTCGGCAAAAAAGTGTTAGTTATTAGATGCCGTTATTGTATTGTAAATCAATAAGTTAAACTATTGAATTGTTAAAAAGTTTCTAGACTTCATGCATCAAAAACGATGAATATCTTCGCTTTATACATATAAAAAGTTTTAATTAAATTTAACTAAAAAATAATATTGTAATTTTTTACAGTTATTTACACATTTCTTTTGTTATATAGCATCTAAGGCCTTTTAAAATTTAGTTTTTGCTTTTTGTTTATGTCAGTTAAAGCCGATCTCTTCGTATGGATATTCTTGAGCGCCTTTAGTTTTAACATTTTATTTTCATCCGCACATTTAGTTGTGATAGCTGAACGAACTTCTTTTGCAGATACGGCGCATTTTTTCGTTACCACAAATATTATATCTTCAATAGCTTTTGAATCTAGTTTTCTTTTGACAGGCTTATCAAGATCCTTAAATGCAGGTGATGCTTTTCCAGTCATTGAGTGTGTAGCAAGAGTTTCACGATCAAAAATAAATCCTAGCAATTTTCTTGTTGCTATTGAAGCTGATGTCCATGTTAGTTTTTCAAATTCTACAGCTGGAACTTTGGTGTTATTTGGTCCAATCGAAACTAATGGACCCTCTGCAATTTTTGGTTTCTGTTGAGAATTCGAAATAGGAGTTTTTGTAATTTGAGCGTACATATGCTCAACAAAAGAATTCTCTTTTTGATCAATATTAAGTGTTTCAGAACAATCGCGATTAGAGTCTTCTGTATTGTCATCACTTATTTCTATTTCGATTTGGGTTTCATTATTAGGTCCATTCAATTTGTTTATTATTCTATACTCAATAGGAACTGCATCTGCAGGAGTATTCGGTTGTTCGGACACTACTCGAATAGGAGTTGGACTTCGAGCTTTTGATTGATTCATTTTGTTGATAATCTCAGATTGCTGCTTGAGTTTTTGCTCAAGTTGTTGAATATTAGCCAAAAGTGCAGCTTCGTTATTATTGTTTGTTATTGGTGGAAAATCATCAGAATTAGTTTGTGTCCAAGCGTTTAGCATCATTGGTGGTTCGTAATTTTCAATTTTAATAACTTCTGTAGTTTGTGACAATCCTTGTGACTGAGTACGAAAAATCTGATTTTGTTGTTTGAAGGATTGCTGCAAGGTTTCTAGGTTGCATTCGTTTGCTGGTATGTATTGAACATATTGAATTTGTGGAACTTGTTTTTGACCTTGATGATGGGATCCATCATATGTGGGTTGTGAATAAAAGGTTTGTTGTTCAACCATGCGTTTTTTGAAGGGCTAAAATATAAAACCAATATTCGTTAAAAAAGATGAATCATTTTCATGGACATAAAGTAATTTTTTTTTTTTTAATTATTCTACTCCTAGTTAATCCGCCTAGTTTATCTTGACAACGGACAACTACGTTCAATGTTCAATGAAATAAATCAATTCGTCTTAAGCTACGGGAAATTGTAGAAAAATTTTAGTTAAATAATCTATATGTATGTATGTATAGTAAACTAGGGCACATTCGTCTTTGAAGCACATTCGGCTTTGCCGTTTTAACTAACTTCGCTAATGTATAACCCAATAATTTAAATGCTGAACGCAACTTTCTAGAAAAAATACAGGGTGCTTTGTAGTTTGGCAGTTCTAGTTAGTTGGCAAAAAAAGTTAGAAGTGTTTATGTGTATTTTTGGCCCTGACTGATGTAGTTTTTTTTCTTAAACAAGAGATATTTTTTGAACAGTCTTGTTAACCATTAGTCTTTACATTAAACAACACAAATCGGTTCAGGTTTCATATCCTTTTTCAAAACAAATTTAAAAAATAAATGTGTGACATCGGGGCTCATTCGTCGTTTTGCAAAGGGGCACATTCGTCACCTTCAGTAAAATATGTTGATGTAAATTATTGATGCAGCATCTTCAGATGAAAGTGACGCTATGAAACATAAAACGGTCAGACCAGTCAGATAATTCATTTTTGTAGAAGACTAATTATAGAGAGACGAAGAGACGCTAGCTTCTGAAAATTGTCTGACTAATGAAGACTATATGGCTATGAGAGATTTCTTTTTTTCCAGTTTAAAAAGTACTTAAAAAATAAATCCTTCTACATATGTATGTTCACAACGGAACGTAGCCGCATACGGAGCTGCAGCCGCAGACGGAAGAGATCACCAACTTCTAACTTTTCACGTACACCACGTGATAGCTCTTCCAGTTCCCAGGACTCTATTCTGTCCAGGCAGTTAATTGAAGACATTTCCTCAAAACTGAAGAATGAAATTAAATTGAAAGTAGGGACCCCATCTTACGAATCCGGCAGCGACATTTCGACATTGGAATAAATATTACGTTAATATATTTACCCATGAACTTGACTCACGTGTAACGACATATGTAGATGTGTGATTTTTATATTAAGTTTTGTGAGTTATTGTGATAAAAATATAGTTTTTTATTTTATTAAATAAATATAATGTTTGAAGGATTTGAATTAATTTTATTTTGCAGTTTAGATCAAAAAAATGTATGTGCCGAAAGTGACCCTAGCATTGACGAAAGTGCCCCGTGTTCGGCGAAATGACTTTTTTTCTAAGATTATAAAAATATATATGTTTTGTAAATGATCTAAAAAACTCCTTTATTTTATTTTGATTATTAAATGTTAACGTTTCATAAATTGTATAAAGTTTATCAATACCTTTATTAATTTCGTAAATATAGAGCTTTGAATTTTTGGCGCCGAATGTGGCCCATTTTGTATATAATAAAACAATAATTTTGTGTTCGTACGCGCATAACTTGCCCGATTTGGTTGGATTTGTATTGAACCTGAACCAGATTAACACACAACGGAGCCGAAAACTAGAAAATTCGACCGAAAAAGTAGGAAAATCGTGAAAAACATAACTTGAAATTTCTGAAATGAAATTGTGTTCGTATGTACGAGCATAACTCGGCTGAACATCATTCGATTTGGTTGGGAATTTTTTTGTTGGATTTGTATTGAACGAGATTATCACACAACGAAGCCGAAAACTAGAAAATTTTCGACCGAAATAGTAGGAAAATCGTAAAAACACCTTGAAATTTCTAAATTTCTGAAATGAAATTGTTTTCGTACGCGCATAACTCGGCTGAACATCATCCATAGATATTGAATGGTGATGACTTTTTTGTTGGATTTGTATTGAACCAGATAAACATTTCTATGGATTCGGAAAAGTCGGAAAGTTGTGATAACAATATAGGTTTTAGTTGATGAAGTAATAGATATAAATTTAGAATTTAAATGTTTAAATATTTCTTTTAATTAATTTCATTTAATATTTATTTCATAATTTAACAACTTTTTAAATATTAATCGCGGGAAAAACTTGAACAACCAGTTTACAAAATGGGATCAAAATTTGAAATATAATTAAACTTGAAATATAATTTAAAAACAAAATTTTCTCATCCTAAGTGGGCTTTAGGTCTTTTCTTGAATAATAAATCAATTCAAAAAAAATCTTAAGCCCACATAATGTAGGTTTAGAAGATTTTAATTTAAAAAATGTCACGAAAAAAGAATAATTAAAAATAGGATTGGATATGATGTACATACCTCTACCTATAAAATGCTATATATTATGTATGTACATATATGAATATCTACCTAATAATCGTATGCAAGGTCAACCAACTTAATATCTAACTGAAAAGTTTTTTTTTCTAATAGGAATCCATTATAAATAAACTCACTTGAATTTGTTCCATTTTCATATAATTGTTCACTAACACAATTTATTTAATCAGCTGATTTATGATGCCTATTTCTACTTAAATAAATCCGATTTAATTAAACGGTACCGTCAAGAAATCCGCAGTTAGAATAGAACCGGTGCAAACAAAAGTCGTTTTCAAACTAATCATTCTTCTTCTTCTGACTGGGATAATTTTTTCGAATTCCATTTGGGCTATTGTTGTTGTATTTTCAACAAAAAAAAAAAAAACTACCTACCTAACTAGGTAGGTACTGGTTACTGGTAAACTATTAAAGTACCAACTCAGTATTTTGCGCGCGCGTCCTTTCTATGCTCGCCAAAACACATTTAAACTCCCAATATATTGTTTAAAATTTGTATGTGTGTGTATTTATCCCTATCATTGTTTGAACTGTTAAAAGGGACGAATAGTTTAAAGATATACAAGATACCTACATAATTTACCCAAGTTCAGGTACCAAAGCAACGCATCGAAACCGGAATGCATAAAAATTCTATTTTCTTGTTATCCTGATAATGGGAATTACAAAATTATTGTAGTCAAGCGACATGCACTGCCAGTCTGCAAGGTTATTCAAGGCCCTTTTTGAACATGCGGATATAAATGAAGTAATGTCTTTTTCTAGTATTAGTTGGTTTCATTTTTACATCGATCGGCTGGTGAATAGTAAGACCAACTGCATTTTTATCCCTTGTTTTTATTACACTAATAAGATCGCTAAGTAAGTATTGGTATTCCAACAAATAAAGGGGTTTAACATAGGTGACCATAGTTCTAGGGGAACACATTATACACCAAATAAAAAAGAGATACAAATTTTGTTACAAAAGTATGGCTAAAGAAGTCTTAAAAATTAAGAATAAATAGAAAAAGGCTGAAAATTTATGAATTAAGAATTGGGACGTGCTTTTATCAATAAGGCATTCGATACTTATAAATTTATTTTTGAAAATCTATAACATACCTACCTATGTACGTATTTCAAAAGCCACTTAAATTTTTAAAATCAATTCAGTAAAATTAGCCATTAGAGGTAAGAAATAATAAATATTTAACTGCCTGTAGTAGCCGTGGCGTGATGGTTAGTGCGATGGACTGTCATGCCGGAGGTCTAAGGTTCGATCCCCAGCCTCGCCACCTATTTATTTAAAAAGAAAAAACGGCTACTGCCTCTTGCGAGGAATTGACAAATCCTCCAAAAGTAGCTCCTGTCACAGAAAAGTGCCGCTCGTTAGCCGTTCGGATTCGATAATAAACTGTAGGTCCCCTCCATTCCTGCAGACACGCACACAGGAATGGTTGAGAGTTGTAGGTCACTAGGCCCTAGTTCTTCATGAGCTGTTGTGCCATCAAATTTATTTATTTTGCAGCCGCAGACGGAAGAGTTTGCCAACTTTTGACGTTTCAAATTGTATGAAGAAAAAAAAACAACTTTTTGTGTCGGAAAAAAATATTGTGGTTATTTGTATCGCGAGTAAAAGTAACTATTGGAAACAAATAATGTGAATTTGAGCTTGTACACAAGAATATTTTTTTGTTTGTCTTCAAAATACTTTCAAAGCTATACAGGACAGCTGCGTTGTGGGCACGTAAAAAAAATAACAACATTCTATCCTGTTCAGGCAGTAAATCTACATACCTATGGTAAAATATTTAAAAGAATCTCTTCCAACATTTATCCGCAATAATAATGAAGGGCTGGTCACCATATACTTAAAGTACTTATAATAAAGATAATGAGATATATGAATTATGTCGTGTGACAAATTTTTAAAACATCAAAACCTAAAGGCTTCAAAAATAGGTACAAGAAATTCAAATTGATTTTTGTGCAATCGTTATTATTTTTACTTATACCTATACATATGGAGGGTTTTGTTGAACTATAGTTACTGAGCCGATTCTGCAATGTTCAACATTAAGCCATAGAGTAACTGAAGAGCAAATAAGATGTTAGCTTTTTAATGGTAGAATTTGCATGTGAAAATTTGGCTTAATGTGAAGAATTTGATAATGTGCACATTAAGAAGTTCAACAAAGCACACCTATTAATTCTATTATTTTTTTAAATATGAAAAAAACTAGCAATTTCTGAAAAATTTTCTTACATTGGAAAAAAAAAACATTAAAAATCAACGAAAGTACATATATGTACATGAGGTATAGGCTGTAGCTTTTTTCAAACCCAAAATTTAAAAAAAAAATATGATTTTTGTTCTTGTTGTTTTTTTTTTTTTTCAAAATTGTGTGCCACTGTTTTTTTTTTTTTTTAATATTCCATCAATTTATAGACAAATATGTACTGTAAACCAGATTTCTTAGTTTTTGAGAAATTAAAAAAACGATAAGTACATGATACTTTTTTCCAAAACAAAACCTTCTTTGTACCTGTTATATGTTTTCCCAGGTATCATAAAATCTATGGATTTTTTTTTGGGTACTTTTGCCTTTCGGTTTTTTTTTTTTTTAATTTCTCAAAAACTAAGAAAAGGTTATTTAGATCTTAGTTTCAGTGTTTGGCTAAAATTTGAGAAGATTTGATTTGATTATTTAAAAAAAAACAGTAACGCAAAATTTTGAAAAAAAAATCAAATATTTAAAAAAAAAAAAAATAATGGAATATTAGCTTTCACAAAAAACTATAGAGCATCATTTTATTTGATTTCTTTGATTTTTAGTAATTTTATAAATTTTTTTTTCATTAAAAATAAAGTTTGAAGAAATGGCTCATAACTAATGAGGGCCTAGCCAATTCGATAGTAATCCCAAGGACTACCTTAATATTATCTGAGTAAAACTTTCTAGAGCTGACTGAGTGAGTGCATTTTAGCAGTTCTGGATATTGCAATTAAGCAATTTAGTTATATTGAAAGAGACAACAAACTTCAAATTATTTAATTACATTAAGGGCGACTTGCACAGAACGAACGGATAAATACGTAAAACTGAGGATAACTATCCCAGTTTAAATGAATAAATAAAAATTTCTCGTTTTTTAATTGCACGAACGGAAAATAAATAACGAGCGGATAACAGTATTTTCTCAGAATCAGCACACCAACCAAACAAAAACAAAACACATTGAAAAATAAACAACGCTTTGACTTGCTTTATTCACGTAAGAAATTCTAAAATTTGATGTGAGAGCTATTCACAGTTTAAAGGCTCTTCCAAACCAACGCGATTAATCGCCGCGACAATAGAAAACAATAACAACAACGTGTTGTTTTGTTTGACAACCACGTGTTGTTATTGTTGTTTTCTTTTTTCGGGGCGAATAATCGCGTTGGTTTGGGAGAGCCTTAAATATTTATCCAGAGAACGAGGAGAAGACAACTTTTTAAACTTAGATAGAGAAAAAATATTTTGCTACAACATGATTTGATTCAAATCAGTCAGATAGTTTTAATTATTTATAAATCAGAAGTTACTGCTGTCAAAAAAACTTCTGTACAAACGGCCCTAAATAATTTGTCACACTTGGCAGAATAACAAATAAATACAGAACAAAATTTGTCACTATTTTTGGTATTTATTACTTATTTAATAATGTTCTTTATAATGAATATACAAACAACTGTTATCTTTGTTTAATTTAGTTCTTTCTATCTTACACATAGATATGTATGTACATATTAAGTTTTCATGACAATACGTCGAAACTTTTTAGAAGCATCAGCACATTTTGTAGTTATTGCAGCTCGGACAACCTGAGGATTAACCTTACATTTGAGAGTTACAATGTATATTATATCCGAAATTATGATAGGATCAAGTTTACTTTTTGGTGCTCTTTCTCGTCCGCGAAATGCTGGCGATTGGTTTCCTGTTAAACTATGTGTAGCCAAAACTTCATCACCAAATAGAAAAGTTAAAAGTTTTCTTGTAGAAGTTGCAGCTTCTGTAAATGTTAATTTATCAAAGTTATACCGGCTCATTTCTGTTCCATGTGGGCCAATAATCACCAAAAATTCAGAGCTACTCGAGATTTTCGGATATTCCTCTTTGCATTTGCGTTTAGTCGAAGTTTCTTGATCGCTTGTATCACTGCTGCTGCAGCTTGATTTATTATCGTTATCATCAATCACAACAGTTGATGCAGCAGAATATCTGTCGCATGGTCTGACTGATTCGTCATATGAAACTAAAGCTTCCACCTTTTTTAGATTCTTCAGTAGATCACTTTTTCGTTTCAAGAGTATTATTTTATAATCTGTATTTTTAAATTCTTTTTTACATTGTTCAAGTTTCTCCGTTGTTTTTCCCCAAAGCTCGTTGTAAATTCCTTGAAGATTCTCAATCCGATCAAGACGTTGTTCAATAGTTTCCATGTTTTTATTTACATCACAAACAAATTTGATATCTTCTGGATCTATGTCTATCAAATATCGTTTCTGTTCATCTGCTTTTGATCGACGGACAATAATTTCAAAACAAACACCTTTTACCATTTGTTCACATCTTTTAAGAATATTGTCTACGTTCGAGTAAAGGGAATTTGTATTTCGTAGTAATATTTTCGATTTATCAGGAAAGTACATTTTTAATGTTAGCTTAAGATGCAACTTCGTATAAAACTAATACTTATTCTACCATAAAGCTGAATTTATAGACAAAAAAAAATAAAATTTGGATGAATGTTAAGTAATGCCAGGTAGAAATTCATAAACCATTTATGTAATAAAGGCATACTTTAAATAATTAGAAGTAGAAAGCAATAAAAGGAGGAAAACTGCTAGGTACTTAAGTGATTGATTAGTAAAGACTTATAATTTCTTAAGCTGTGCCTACACTATCGAAACATTTCAAACTATATATAAAAGTGACGAAAAAGCGCCTTAAGAAGTTGAACTATTTTTGAAAATAACAAAAGAGACTAAATACAATTTTGATGATGATAAAATAATTATGGGCAGTAAAATTGGCTTGTTAAAATTATTTTGAAAAACGATAGATGAAAACGCACATACCTATAGTTACAGTTGATACAGTCCTACATTTGGCCCTTGATGAACGGTAAACAAATTAGATATTCTTAAAACAAAGGCCCTTTACTGCACTCATTGTTTATCGTTTATATTGACAAAAGACTTTTGTCAAAAGTCGACAATTGAAAATTCAAGATATTTTAAGATGTTCTTGCATCAGACTTCACCAGACGTCATCAGTTTCATATGTTTTTATTAGGGAATACAACAACAAAAAGTCATTAGGTCGGTTTTCTTCGCAATTGTCTAATTTATCAAAAACTCCAATGCTGTTTAACTCTACAGTTGATACCAAATCGAGAGTTGGGTAACTAGTTGAAAATTAATTTCTTTTACTGAATTCGAATTTTTGTACAGACACTTTTTAAAAAGCTAAATTTGGCAAGAAGTCTACTCAAACAATATTGGCTCTTTTCAATAAGTTACTTGCAGGTGAAAGCACTGTCAAGACCAGGATTTTAACTCCCTCTTAATATTTTGTTTAGCTTCACGAGAGCCTCGCGTTAGTTTTTACTTGCGATATATAACTTGTATGTAGGCACTATATGAGGCCATGAGAAGCAGATTGGCCTAACAGATTTTTGAACTTATTTTTAAAATTAAAAATGATAAAATCTAAACATTTTGTTATTGTAAAAAACTGTGTCTTTCTCCGTCTACCTGGTGTATCTGTGTACTCGCCTTATACAGCCTAAACTCATGGGATTTTATTTAAACTTGGTATAATAGTGATTTTGGGACATTCTCTCGACCCTTTTTTTTTTTTTTTCATTTTTGAAGACCGAAAACTGCCATATATTTTTTTAGCATTTTTGGAAAATCTTAATTTTCTCAAAACTGGATCCAAAGATTTTTCTAGAAAAAAAATAAATAAATTTATTTTAGTGTAGGCTACCTTTTGGTGGAAAAAAATCAAAATATGGTTTTAAATGGTACCTCATAACCATTTTATTTATTTTTGTTTTTCTAGAAAAGGAATACGCGCTGATTTTGATGTTTTTTTTATGAAGAATATTCTAAAAAATTAAAATACTATTGTATACCAGTATTTTCAATTTTTTTTTTTGGATTTAAAAAAAAAAATTAATTTTGTTTTTTGAAACCCAAATATTTTGAAAACGACTCACTTGATTTTTACGAAACGTAGTGCTAAGCGGGGTTTTAACATTATCTCGAATATTTTGAACAAAACATTTTCTTATAATCTAAATTTTCTTGAAAATGAATCCTACGATTTTGATTAAAATTGTTCTGAATACTAATATTCGTACGGTCTATTTACCAAAAACAAAATTTACAGTTAACAATTATTAACAGTACCTCTCATAGAACCATTTATGATATTTTGGACTATCTCATTATCACCCTGATTTAAATTAAAATTTTTATACAAAACCTTCTAAAAAGTTGAAATCATATGTACTGCCTATAAAAATTAAAGAACAAATTTTGAGATTTAAAAAAAATTTCAATTTTTTTTTTGAAAATTCAATATTTAAAAAACTGGTGGATGATTTTTTTTTTAAATTAAATTTAATTTTTTAAAATAAATTAATAAATACTAAAAAATTGTGTAGGTACCAAAATTTAAGAAGAGTTTTTTACTAAGTTAATTTCGAATTATGTTGATTTTTAATAATATTTCAATTTATTTCCATATATTCTTCAATTTTGTATGTAGTATATGAATAAATATGTACATAATATGTATGTACAACTGCTGTGCCTGGGTAAAACGCATTGGACTGAAGGTCCCAAAGGGTCTTCTATATTTGAATTTAATTCAATACAGTCCACTAAAACAATAACAAAAATAATTTTCTTTTGTTTTTGTTAATTTTCTTTTTTGTACATTATATCGTCACCTGAGTGCAAGAACTAGGTAACTCGCATTTTTCATATTTCGAGTTATCAGCAAAAACGTTATTAAGAATATTTTACTAGACTCTTTTTCCAATGTAATCCGAACACAGCAACATAATTTTTTTTTTACGTGATAAGGATATTCGTGATCTATAAGATACCGAATAAATCATTATTATTTTTGTTATTTTACCTGAAATATAAAATAATTAGTGAAACAATAGGTAGTTACCCAATTCTTGCAACAATTTTTTTTGCTGATTCTTAATTAAAATCATTTTACTTTTCTGAGATAAAAATGCTTAACTTCATTAAAAATTGTATGTACATATGTAAGTCTGAAACCACACAGACATCGGAGACAGCTGCCGTCTAACTAAAGTCTTTTTTCAAGATCTGAAATAACTATTTTCGCGGTTAAGCACCTAGCTATATTCCTAAAAAAAATCTTGCATGTTTTAAGAAAAATACCTTTTTGTAAATTTTTTGCGTACGATACTTAGCTCGGGTAATCATTTTTATTTTTACTAAAACATCACTTTAATTTTAAAATTCGCGAAGAAATATAAATAAATTAAATCCGATCACATCGAACGCAATAGTTTTTTTTTTTTCAGATTTAATGAAAAACTTTTTTTTGCTGTGTAACCAAGTGCATAAAACGGTAAATTATGTATTATCTTAAACAACATGGTCATTAGAATTATCCATATTGTTTGATACATTTTATTTAGCTGCTGTTTGGATGGGTATACAGTAGTAGTAAAAAAATCATACATAGGTATTTATACTTTAAATTTTTTTTATTACTTTTTCGCTTTGGTTCAGTTTTTGAATTTTTTATTAGACTTTACAGGTCTTACTTGAGTTGCAGCTGATTGTGCGAGCCAAGTGTTCAAATTAGATAACTTAAATTACCTGATTAAGATCACCCAAAAAATTCATATCGCAGATACCTACTTCTTGCACTGAAAATTCTTGCGCTATTTTAGTTGTATAGTTTTTTCATTGCTCCATATATAGTAGCAGAGAGGGAATTAGACTCAAATATATATTTCATTAAATGGTAACTACCGTAAGGTACCTTAAAATCATATTATCTCAAAAAAGACAAAAATGTAGTTACCTAGTTCTTGCATTCAGGTGGCGATATAGTTATTATTATTAATATAAGCATGTGCTTATTACACACATTCTTTAATTCAAAGAAATTTTTAATATAAGAGCAAGTTCATGCGATCCAATCGTGCCTGTTATTTTTAGTGCCGATGCAAATGCATCCTCCTATGTATATTTAAGGTTCAAAGCTTCAAACATAAAACTCATAGAAAACATAAATGTTAAAAAAGAGCCAAGTTCTCCATGTATACAAAAGAACCTTTATGTAACAAGTCAGCCGTGAAAAGTAATGAGATCTAAAAGTACGCCAAGTTCTAAGTTTATGAAGGGTTTATTATTAAATATTTTAAGTAGAGTAATATCGTAACTCCAAATTATAAGAGAAATTTCTTATTTAATGATAACTGACTAAAATTTGGTATGTTTACTTGGCAAGTTTTCAATACATTTTAAATGTTGAGTAATCAGATGAAAAAAAAAGAAAACTTGCCAAGTAAACATACACAATTGCAAATATGGCGAGTTTGAAGTTTCTGACATTACTGGTTCCGAAGTTAGAGGGGGGTCGAAAAGCGCTTGAGTTTGTTCCTGTAAAAAGGTAGTAGTGGCGAGAACTTTGGTGCGTTCTTTTATGTTACTGTGGTTAACTATAGTTAACTTCGGTCGTTCCTTTAATTCAGAAAAGTTACTTCGAGTAACTTTATGACGTCATAAAATCGTTCCTAAATTCCAAAGTAAAAGTGTCAAAAAGTAACTTTTTGTAACTTTTTCCAACTCATCTCCTCGATATGAATTGAAATAGTTGATTGCCAAAAAAAAAATAAGAAAAAGTGTGAAAATTGTTTGGTTGTTTCTCAGAAATAAAGAAAACTATGGAAAAAATATGAAAGGTAGGCAAGCAAGAGCCACAACAAATGCAGACCGAACAAAGTAAAATAGACTGACCTCCAATTCAAGCGACCCTGCTGCTAAAATCAAGTCAAAGCTAGTTTTAATACTATTAGACGTGTCATTTGTGGGTCACAACACTTAAAGCGCCTAAAATTGAAGAAAAAACCACCGTTGAATCCAATGCGAAGACATAACCGAAAAGATTTTTGCTGGAAGAATAGGACGTGGAGGGAAGAGTGGAGAAAAGTGGTATTTTTTGACGAAACAAAATCAATTTAGATGGTCCGGACGGATATAATTACTATTTCCATGACATGAGGGAGGAACCAATGTTTTTGGAGCCCCACCATAGCCGAGAAGGTGGTGTTATTGTATGGGGTGCGATTTCCGAGTTTGGAATAATTAATCTGGAGTTTCCCACTTTAAAAATGACGGCAAACTCTTACAAGAAAATATTGCAAGAAGCTTTCCCTAAGTCTACCAATGTCTTTGGACCAATACCATAGACATTTCAAGAAGACAACACACCAATGCACAACGCAAAAATCATTAAAAGTTGGATATCCGAGAAAAATGTTACCTTGCTTCAATGGCCACCGTACTGTCCGAACCTAAATATTATCGAAAACATGTGGGGATGGATAGTTCGTTTCGTAGGATGTACGATTCTGGACTTCAATATGAGGAGAAAGAATCACTTACTGCTGCAATCAAAGAAGCACGGAGTGCAATTTCTTTAAAAATTATTAAACAACTGTATGATTCCCTTCCGAACAGTGTCTTCGACGTTATTTCAAATAAAGGTGGTAGCAAAACTACCCTCTTTTACTGCATTTTTTGAATTTTTTTTCCATATTTAAGAGACTGTTTCTATTCAAGTGACGCAAAAAAATCAGTGTTTTTAATGAAGTAATTAGAAAAGTAGTAAAAAATAACCGAATGGTATTTTTCTGAATTATTCTGCCAATGCAGTTTTACTCGCAATATAGATACCTCTTAAAAGAACTAAAACAAAAAGGTGGATTTCTAAATTTATCAAAGCGCTCTGATAGTAAAAAAAAGTTTGTTTCTATTCAAATGAAGCGGAGTGTATAAGCTAGCAAACTAATAATTATTATTGATCTTTTAAAGTGTAACTATAACAAGTTCCCGAATACTTTTACTTCTGTCCATATATTTTCGAAACACTTATGAATGTGATCTCAGTTTAATTAAACACTTTTGTAAAAGTAATACCTGCAAAACATTACATATTTACTTCCGTGAAGTTTTATATCCAGGTAAAACAAAAAAAATACCATCAATGATCCTCACCAGGTGATATCAGTTGGTCTCACTGAGATGGGAAAGTCTTTGTTATTTTTGTAATAAATAAGACCAACTTAAATGCGCTGCTCATGCAGCTCCTGTATGAAGGTTTATTTTACATAAATTCTCTTCCTAGGAATAATCAGCTTTTGTCAGAAAAAGGTATCTTTGACCTGTGAAGTAAACTAATAGATATTAGTTATTTGGCTGTATGTAGGTATACTTTATTAACAAAACCCATACATATCTATATGAAAATTAAATTGAAAAATAGTTACAAAATACTGTGCTTACTAAAATCAAACTGCATAGGTTTCTATATGCGAGCGGAATTTCCCTAAATCCGGTTTTCATCCCTTACCTGGACATTGCATATTGTACCTACCCCGTCAGCCTTTGTTTTCTTCAAAAATTATATATATGTAGGTCGTTTCGAAGAATCATCATACATAATAAAAAATCTACGACATTGGTATACTTGCAAAAAAAAAAAGGGAATCCTTCGTAACACCTTTGTGTTGGAAAATAGGACTAGGTTAGGTATATGGGTTAAATCTTCTAAGCAACAATCGAAGAATTATTGTACCTTTGCATTCTCTTCAAATTCAATCTACACGACCCTGTGTAAGGCAAGAAAAAAAAACAAGTTTAGCATTTTCAGTTTGAAAATCAACGTTGACTTGAAAAGTTCCACCACCCGGGAGAATGGATTAACAAAATTTTGAAAAATATTAGCTCGAAATCTATACAAGTGATCTCATTTGTGTTTAATTTAGAAAGTCAGTGCTAAACGCAGTATCTAATAAAAATTATTTTTTAATACAAAATGGATCAGATTCAAGTGAGTTAAAAACTTACGAGTACCTTCATAACAAGACTAATCAATTGATTGCGTATTTTTTTTTTTTTTTCAAATAGCTGGCTTAAGGTTGTTTTTGAATAAATTTAAATATACGTGTATTTGTAGTATAGTTTTAGATTAAAAACAGTAAATTTGTCCTAATTTTATAATTAAATTCGTTTTTTTTTTTATTTACTGTTCGGTTTTAGCTCGTGAAACAACAAAATACTGAAGAACCGGTATATCATCTTCAAATGGAATCCCCCTCACCAGTAAATTACTCTAATTCACGTCCAATACAATTCTATCAATACGGTATACCAATGTCTGAACATCAACCACATCAACAACAAATAAATTGTCAAAAAACAATAATTCATCAACAACAGCTTATAAAAAATGATCATGGCTACTTCCAGAATCAATCGAAACAAGAAATAGAAATATATCAACCTATTAAGCAGGAAAATTCTGTTTCAATACATTTTGAAGATGATAAACCAATGATGCTTAATGCATGGTCTCAGACGTTTTCAGAAGATTTTCCCAAACTTTCTTGTGGATCAAATCAGGAAGTCGAAATAAGACTTTTAACTAGAATAAAAGATCTAGAAGAAACATTGAGATCTCAAAATGATTTAATTTTACATCTTCAAGAACAAACAAATAGAACACCATCTCCCCGTCAAGACGTTCCTAATTCCACAACCTCGACTCCAGTGTCAACTAAACTAGAAGGCACTAGATATCGGATATTAGCTCAGTCAAATGAAGTCGCAAGTGATGCACAAATTATGATAGAACTGAGCGATGAAACAAATGCTTTGCCTAGTTTGAATAGCTCCGACGATTCTGATCGTTTAGAAATTTGTGTAAGCGATGAAAATGAATCTAACCCAGATAGACCCGATTTAGAACATGCTACGGTATCCATAGGACCAAATGGCACACGAATTCCTGTTAATGCCTACGAAAAGATGACTTGGTCATCACCGTCATTAGCAACACGAAAACTTCTTAGTCTCGTTTTTGATCGAAATACTTTGGCAACCCATTCAATGACAGGAAAAGCCTCACCAGCATTCAAAGATCTGGATAAACCAATTAAAGGAAAATTAGATCCAAATGCAATTCAGGATATTATATTTATTGTATCAAAAAAATGTGGAGTCTCATCAAAGGAAATTCGATCTGCGATAACAACAAAATGTGCAGATGAAAACAAAATGTGTAAGCTGAAAGCTTTGAAAAGAATAGAAACGTCAAAGTCAACCAGATCAGCCCTTAAGGAGATTTTAAAAAATAAAACGAATCGACTTAATGACAATAGTTGGATGAAATGAACGTTGATTATAAGGCATTTGATTTATTTTTTATTAACGAAATGCTCGTATATTATTTGATATTATGGATGAAACCCGAAACTATTAATATAAAAATATAAGAAAAGACAAGAAAATGAAAAAGGAAACAAAAAATAAAGCCTTAACTACATAAGCCAAAAAAGTGAAAAAATACAAAAGTGAAAATTTTCAAACTCATTTTGGGATAGTGTTGCTCACTGGAAAACTTATTTTGATTACAAAAAAAATTGTGTATATTCTTTTTCACAAAAAAACTGCGCTAGCGGGAAAAAAATGGGTTTACTTTTGTAATTTAGCATAAAGTGGCCAATGTAGTTAAGGCTTAATAATGAAGCACTCATCGACAGTATTATTTATGAAGTATAAACAATAAATGACAATTTTTTAAGTAATTTGTATAAAGCTAAAAATATAATGTGTATAATAAAATTAAAAACAAACAAATGTGAATGTAATACGAGTCTTATGTAAAATAGAATTAAGAACCACTTGTATATACTTATCTCCATATATTAAATAAATTATTATATAAAAATAAGTTTATATTAACGACCAAATATACCTAAACATACAAAAAAATGTACTATGTGTATATTCTTTGACACAAACTACACATTTAAAATTGTGTAAATATGTATTATATTTAATATTAAAATTTACTAAACCTTATTCAAAAAACTAAAGTTTATTTTTTATTTTTAAATTTCTCTTTGTTGGCTCTAACGATATTGAAAAATTTCAAATCTAATCATAATGTATGCATTAGGTTTATGTAATAAATTTGTATGTTTTATGTTTCGAATAATTAAATTAAAAACTGCACATCAATTCTAATTAATAACACTTGCATACTTTTGTTTAAAAAAATGGTTGACAGTTTTTTGAATTTCGACGTTTCATCTTCACAAGCGATATGATTTTAATGCACACATACAAAAAATCTAGAAATATCCAAAACTTAGTAGAACAAAGGACAATGGCCATTTTGGGCCTTTCTTTCAACATTGCTCAACAGTGATAAAACGTATGTCCATTGACTTATTATATATGGACTGCTAGTCGGGTGTCATTTCCATACAAAATCGCAAATGAAAATGGTTCAACGACTTTTAAGCACCATCAGCGCTCTTGTGGCACATCGGCAAAAAAAATTAAGTAATTCAAAAGCCACCTCCTGTTGCCACTTGGCCTCAAGAAGCATTTTTTGGCAAAAAAAAATCTAATGCCATCTACTAAATTTATTTGTATTTTGACGCCTGTCGTTCTTGTCATTGGCCGCGTTCAATGCATTACGTTTTATATCTGAAATTTCAGATTTTACTGCTTTTACACACTTCTTTCTATATTTCTTTATCTTTCGAGTAGGTATATTTTATAGTAACTAATCTTCTACTCTGTGAACTTCACTTAATCAAGATTCTGATGGGAATTGTGGTGGGGGAAGTGTCAAATAAGGCGAAGTACTTCATATAAAAGTTGAACTGTATTATTTTCACTCTGGTTATTGATTGATTTGTGCTCATAATTTTGTTTTTAATAAAATTGTAGTACTGAGGATTATCTGTATTCAAAACTTTTTGCAAAAAGCACAAAAGTGAAAAACTAAAACATGCGGTATGTCATTTCTAGTTGATTTCACAGATCAAACACTAATTTTTTTGCACAAAGCTAATTTTTGTTTATCACTTTTTCACTTTTTGTCGTTTTTTTTCTAAAAAGTCTTGAATGTAGTTAAGCCCTTACTTATTTAAATAAAAGAACTTCTTTCATGTTAATGAGTTCGGCCGTATCATTTGGACTTTCAGCAGGTTGATAAGTTCACCAGTCCAATTGGCAGCGAGCCATTCGACTCGATAGAGTTCTTTGTACCAAATAGCAATAACCCTTTCTCGTTTTCTTCACCACCGTGAAAGCCATCACTTTGTGGGAACTAAAAATTGTTTATCTTTTTTTTTGAAAGCAATTGTCGGTATATTGTGCGATATAAAAATCAACATTTTAAATATACCTATATAAATTGAGCACGAACTTCGTTTTGCAATTTCGCAACTGCCAGATCCCAGAAACTTATGGCTGTTGACAGATTCATGTAAAGTTCCCTATCGTGAATGGCCAGTTTGAAACCACACAATAACTTTTGACTGAACTTTCAGATTTTTTTTGCGTTCAGTAAAAAAATTCATTTACACGATTTTAGTATAATGGTCAACTTAAATATTATCTGCACTTGGTCATTATTTTCATGACAAAAATAATGGCAGATTTTGGTTTATTTACACCATTTGGTCATTAATGGCAATATTATACAAGACCTTATGGCAATTTTTAATTCGTGTAAATGTGGCATTAGATTCTGAAATTTCAGATTTTCTATTGAACGCGGACAAAAGTTACACCATATTTCCGCCATGCCACGAAAGTGCTGTTGTCGTATAGTTTTACATTGAACCATCGTGACTTGGCTGCTGGCAGTTCATATATGATAGGTTAATGCGTTTGTCATATGAAAGCTAACGGAGAGTACCTACTTTATTTTATTATATGGCGGCTTAATTGAAATCGAGCGTGAAAATGGTGTTTTTGGGCATTTTATAAAAAAAAGTATTTAAAATGGAAAAATTTAATAAAAAAAAGCGGCAACACTTACTAAAAAGTTTTTTAGTCCTCTTTCACACAAGACAACTGAGTTTCCAGCAACAATCAGTTCATATAGGCGAGAAGGGCAGGAAGAAAGAGGGGTACAAAAATCTCCCCGGTCAACAAATTAAGGAGATTTTTTTGACGTTCCTCTTCACACTACGTTTGTGTGCGTTCAACCAAGGTAGCTTAAAAGGAACATAAGCAATTCTCTTCGGGTTTTGCAAGTATTTTGAAAAAAAAACAAAAGAATATTCTTGTGTACAAGCTCAGAACTCACATTTTTAGTTTCCAATAATTTTCCTTTTAATAAATAATTTTTTTCGCGATACAAATAACCACAATATTTTTTTCCGACCCAAAAAGTTGTTTTTTTTCTTCATACAATTTAAAACGTCAAAAGTGCCGTACGTGAAAAGTTCAAAGTTGGTGAACTCTTTCGTCTGCGTCTGCAGTTCCGTATGCGTCTACGTTCCGTTGTGTTCGCAACATTGAATTTGCGTGTATTCAATATTTTGACAGCTATTCCAGTTCCGGCTCCGTCACCGTCTGCGTCACCATTCTGTTCAGCCAGTTACACAAACACAAATGCATTCACACTGGGTCGGCGTGAAGTTAGACGGCTAAAAGCTGGGGCGCCCAAATGATTTTTATTTACATTTCTTTTCGGTCAGGAAAGTGGGAACATGTGTAGCTGGTAAAACTAGGTTACGATTTTAATCCTTTACAGGAACACTGCAGTTGTTAATGAACCTGTTAAAAAAAATTTGCTTTCTATTTATCCGATTAAATAAATAATTGAATGAAAGTCATGTTTCTTTTTTTTTTAAATTGTGATAAAATTTAAAGTGAGTATAATAAAACTAACTTAAATCGCTGAAAAATAACTGCACTACGGGCGCTCAACGGATGTGACCACCTTGCATCACCAATAAAAACTAATACGACCCTGGACGAGAGTTTCTAATTTTGACAGGAGAAGTAATTTTAAATGACGGCTCTGAGTTTCTTTGTTTTTTTTTTTTCAATTCTTGCGGCCTCACTCACGTGCACTGTATATGTAATATACACCAGTTCCTTTACTTCTTATTCAAAGGGGTTTTGTTGCTTGCGTGTGAAAGGTACAAGAGATTGTTAAGGAGATTTAAAGAAAACGTAAAAAAAACTCCAGCAACTAGTATCTTCGTGTGAAAGGGGACTTACCACTTTTGAAAGCCAAAAGTCTGTTTTTTCATTTCTTTTTTAAATGAACTCATTTCTGTTTATAGTTTTCGAAAAAAATTACTTTCAACTTAAAAATGCTAAAAAACAAAAAATTGGATACTGATTTTTTTACAATTTTAAATACAAACTCTAAGAGTTTGTTAATAAAAAAGCCAATTTAGAACCTAGTATTTAAAATTGTGAAAAAAATTAATATTCAATTTTTTGTTTTCATTAATTTTAAGTTGGAAGTAATTTTTTCGAAAACTATAAACAGAAATAAAGTTGATTTAAAAAAAGGAATGAAAAAACAGACTTCTGGCTTGCAAAAATGGTAAAAAGCTTTTTAGTAACTGTTGTAATTTTTTTTATAAAATTTGTTCATTTTAAATACTTTTTTTTTTATAAAATGCCCAAAAACAGCATTTTCACGCTCGATTTTAATTAAGCTGCCATATATTTACATAAAGTACTCTCCACTAGCTTTAGTTTAACATAATTTTCATCACTGTTGAGCAATCTTTAAAGTGGGCCTAAGGTCTATACAAAAGTGCCCATGGTCCTTTAACTAATGTTCTCAAGAAAATTAGAAAAATGGCAAACAAAACAAATTTTAGATTATTTTTAAATTTTAATATATTAATTTATTAAATTTTTCGTTTTTCAATAAGCGTAATTTTACATTTCTTTCCTTTATACCATTTATTAACTGTTTTAAGTCCTTCAATTGCTTCTTTGGCAAGTAAATCATAATATGTTTGTAATGTTTTGATGTGGTCCAAACGTTGCTTTATTGATTCAATTTCATTAGAAGCTTTAGGTTTGAACTTTTTTATTGGAGTTTCAGTATTCAATTGGTCGATTGTATAACGAATTGTTTCTGTTTCTGGTTCATTTAGTTTAACAATTATTTCAAAGAAATCTCCTTCCAACAATTTTTCAACGGTTTCCAAAATTTTCATTGCATTTGCAAATACTGATTTGTTTCTGAGGGATTTTCTACGATTCTCCAAGGAAGTTGTCCAAGTATTTAAAAGAGAACTATTTCTTTTTGCCATTTTTTTTATTAAGTGATTCTGTACTTGACACTTTGAATGCCAAATGACGAAATGAATAGTGTCATGCAAACGTAAATTATTAGGAGTATTTAAACGGAATTATATCTAAAAAATATTACAAACAGGTAGAAATTTGAAAATACATTGTAAATAATAACAGTTATACACGTTACAGGTGGATAAATAACTAATCATATTTTTGACACATGTACTCGGGCAGCTTAGCTAGCAAAAGCTGACTGCGGTCATTATAAGAGTACAAGGATAAGAGAAAAGAGGTAGAAATAATAATAAAAGGTTCTAATTCAAAGAAAAATTAATTAACACGACAAAATAGAGCACGAAAACAATAAATCAATTCATATATCGTTATTTTAACGTCTTGGCATGAGCTTAGTCCCCTTTCACACGAGGAAACTGAGTTTCCAGCAACATTCAGTTTATTGGCAAGAAGGGCAGGAAGAAAGAGGGGTAAACAAAATCTCCCAGGTCAACGATTTTAGGAGATTTTTTTGACGTTCCTCATCACACTACGTTTGCAAATCTCCTCCGATTTTGTTTCTTCGTATGAAATGTACAAGATTAATCAAAAACGTCGACAAAATCTCCCAGCAACTTGTTTCTTGGTGTGAAAGGGGACTAAGCTAACATTTAACAGGGACAGGGTGTAACAATTTTTTGGAGATGCAGGTTAAAATGTAAAATCATCCATTGCAAGATCCAGGAAGACATCATAAAATTGAACAAAAAGTCAAATTCGCTTCTTGTGAGCATTATCACAGGTTAAGCCTTAACTACATTCAGGACTTTTTGCAAAAAGTACAAAAGTGAGAAATTAAAATATGCGCTAGAAATGCCTGTGTGCGAAAAAGCCTGGGAAAATAGTATTTGATATGTCAATTCAGATTGATACTACAGACAAAACACAATTTTTTCGCACACAGGCATCTCTAATCATATTTTTCCTCACCACATTTTCACTTTTTGCTCTACTTTTTGCAAAAAGTCTTGAATGTAGTTAGGCCTTTACAACCTATTGGGCTGAGAAAGTTTATGAAGACACTCCTCATTACCTGTGTCACTGCCCTCTGCGTTATGTCATCTGAGAAGCAAACTCCTCGGGAAATACTTCTTCGAAGATTTAGGGGAACTCTCTGATATTCCTAGCAAGAATCTCTTAAAATTCATTAACGTTACTAAATGGCTCGAAAATCCCTAATATCCCATCAAAACAAACCGACCCACAATAATAGAACAAATATATGACGACTGTAAGACGCACATATTTCCTGTGGGAGTGGCAATAAAGGAGTTTGGGCAGCGAGCCTTACACCAGTTCCTGCCGCTCCTGCGGTGAATGCGAGCGTCATTGAAATTGCGATGGCCGCCCCTCCACAAGATTGTTATAATACTCTTGTGGTAGGGGACGGCCCTCTCGATTCATTCCAGCCTGACATAACAAAGAAGACACACACACCATAACCACTGACCTATCAAACCCACCCACCAGGCGTTGTGGGGAGCCAAACGCTCCTCCAGGCCTGGTGGGAGGGATGATCCGTCCAGTGGGGGTAAAGGAGAAGATCACGCCCTCAAAAGACAGCAATTACGAAACCTCCCCTCAATCCGGTGTCTATGTACTGACGACATTTACCACAAACTATTTCCTGTAACCCCCCGATAACTTAAAGCAACTTGCCGAAATCTATCCCTCTAAGGGGATATGACATGTCTTGTTTTTAGTATATAGGTTTCTTATAATAGGGTATCACAATGGATCTATACATTGATCTAAGTGTGACGGTTACAAGATCAACTGTTAGCCCACTCACCTAACCTAACCTCTAAGATCCAAACAATTCCCCTTTTTAATACAGGAATATAAAACGAAAAAACCCTCAAATGCTGGCGTAATGAAAAGACATCTGAGTACTGTATTATAAAAATGCCGGCATCAAAGACATTTGACTTCGGAAAAATCGCCGGAAAACTGGATTTTGCAATACAACTTCATGATGGTATTCTTAAAAACAGTCTCCATCGATAGGAGCTCCGCTAACCGCTAATAATTTTATAAGGAGTGAAAGGCCGTCAAAACTGGTTTTTCGGAAATATCTTCCTAACGGTCCCTTGTACGGAAAAAATTTTTGAGACTAATTTGAAGTTTACAAAATTTTCTACAAAAAACATTATGACATATTGTTCATAAAAATAACGGTTTTCATTTGGTAGAGTATAGGTTTTTATATATGTAGTTCTCTATACAAATGGAGAATGAAAAATATACAGGGTGATTCGCATATGGTGTCACAAAAACCTAAAGCATGTAGTTTAAGTGGAAACAAGGGAGGAGCGACTACCTATCGGAAAAGGCAATTTTCTAAAAAATCGACTAGCAATAGAGAATAGAGAAATTATTAAAAAATAACGGCAACACTTTCAATAAACGCTCTACTTTTCTTAGAGCTTGAAGTTCGTTCGTTTTGAAAAAATATTTAAAAAAAATTAGGTTAAAATTTTACTTAATCAAATAATATTTGTTCGATGCTCCTATTAATTATTATTTTTGAGAAAATTGAAAATAACGAAATCTACTTTTCTACTTAATTTGTAGAAATAGGTTCTTTGGAGCAAAAAAAAAAAAATAATGGAAGTCAAATTTGAGGAAAACTAACTCTCGTTATTTTGGCCTATTACTCTTCCAGTCTAATGCGTTGCTTTTGCCTTCAACTTATTCAGCCTTATTATCTTATCCGTTCGGAGAAATGTAAGATTGGAGAAAACTTTCGATCAGACGATTTATTCTGTTCATATGGTATACGAATCGTATCGTATGGTTACGGGAAATTTTACACTTCTAATTTTCTGTCGGAGAAATCGAAAAATAAATTGCTGCCATTTTGACATTTCATCAGCATGCAACGCACGAATTTGACATTTTCAAAGCACATTAAATTTTGTTTGTTGATCTGTCCGATTGGCCTATCCTATCGGAACGGCTATAATGATACAAAATTCGTACATTTCGTAGAAATCGGAGAAAATTTCGTTCCGATCGGGTACGATGATAAGGCTGATTTGATTATATTGGAAAAAAAACAGTCAACTCAATAAACAAAGATGTTAGTATTTAATTTTTAACTAAATAATTTTTTCAAATCTTTACTATGTTTTCGTTGCCAGAGAATCAAATTTTAAAGCGAGTGGACGTCACCAATACGGTCGTATTTATAAACGTTGTCTAACTTTTTTTTTTAGTAAATAAAGAATATTTCCGACCTTTTCAAAATACTTAGACACTGTTTAAGGCTCTCCCAAACCAACGCGATTAATCGCCGCGACAAAAGAAAACAACAATAACAAGACGTGGTTGTCAAACAAAACAACACGTTGTTGTTATTGTTTTCTTTTGTCGCAGCGATTAATCGCGTTGGTTCGGGAGAGAGTAAAAAATCTAATAAATACTACTGATAAGGTCTTTTAAATACAGCTTGATTTACACAGCACTATTTAGAAATGTAGAAGGAATAGGACGATAGGAAAGAATTTTCGCTGTCACAGTGGGCTGAGAAATAAGGTGTTTATTTCGTATTATCACTGAACAGACTATTTCACATAACCTAAAATACGTCGATTTTGTCAGTGACCATTCTTTTATCAAAACATGTAGGGAACTTCCCGATCTGATACAAAATTATAAATTTCGCCAAACGAAGTTTTTCGTTAATGATTTCGTTGCCTAATTTTTGTATGGGGTTTTTCGTTTCGTATCAGAAGCGAACTAGGCTTTTATGTAGCAAAATTTCTGCATCATTTTAAGTTTTTGTCTGGCGATCTTTTGCTTTGCTACAACCATGTTGTAGTTCGTAATAAAAGTGTAGGGATAATTTTGTAATTTTTATTTCGATGGCAAAATTTATATGTTCAAAATTTAAAGAAATTCAATTTGAAAATTTTTAATTTTTAAGAATTTTATTATTAATAAATTACGTACATTTTAATTTATTTTGAATATCTGTACACTCTGTCTCAATAATTCTATGAGCTTCATGTTCCGAAATATTAAATTTCGAGCAAATTGCGGTACAAATATCTGCTAAGATCTGCTGATTCAAATGATCATCACGAGGAACTTTTTCACCAAAATTAAATAACAACAAAGCACTTGCAGCACTTTTAGCTGTGTTCCAAGGAATGATTTCATACGTCGACTTTGAAAGACTTGTGCAGTTCAGTCCAAAACTGATGAATTCTTCTTCATATTGATGTAATCGTGGTTTATATATTGATTCTCTCTTGTTATCTTCTTTTGATTTCAATGTAACATTTTTACTGGTGTCCTTTAAAGATAATAGTTCACTTATTTTATCATCACACTCGAGTTCTTTTTCATTCAGACTTGGTTCAGATTTTATTTCTTCATCTGACTCATATAGAAGATTTAGACTTGGTTCTAAAGTGTTTGAATCTGAATCTGATTCCCAATTTAGTATGAAATCTTCATTTTGATTTAAGGCCAATTTAAGTTCTTCATCTGACTCAGACTGATATGCTCGATGTTCTTGGTTTGGTTCTGGTGTAGAGGGACGGTCTGATTCTGAACCTGATTCCCAGTTAAGAAGCCATTCAGCTTCGGATTCTGTTTGTAGTCCTGAATCGGATTCGACATCAATTTCGGATTCATCTGATGAATATAAATGTGGCTGTTGTTCGTATTCTGCTGGAGATTCTACTCCTGAATCTGATTCCCATACTCCGTCCCATTCTTCTTCTGGTTCACCATCTTCTTCCACTTCCGTTTCGTACTCAGAATCTGATTCAAATATATCAATATCTAAATTATCATGGTCCTCTTGATTTGAATAATCAAGGACTCTGATTAGAGTAACCGTATATTTATCCTTGTATTGTTCCTTGATATTTTCAATAGACTCATTGGCTGCCTTTAAAATGTTTTTGTAGTCGCGGAGTTTTCCAATTTCTTTAAAAAGTTCGTCTAATGAATATTCTCGATCAGGTTCACCATCTGTTAATTCAAAGTCCTCAACACAATCGCGATAGTCAATTATGTGACGTTCAGCTATCTCTCCGGGTTCTGGATTAATTGGATCGAGTAGAATTTCGAAGAGAACACCTTTCCAGATACTTTTCGCTTGTTCGTGAAGGTCTTTCACTTTATTGTATAAGGCTGAATTCCGTTCTTGCATCATTTTTCACCCGATATTTATGTTTTTATGTAAAAACTGGTCAAATATTCTGATCTCTATAGTGATTGAAAGGTAATCTTAAACTAGTATAAGCTCAGCCAATGCGTAAGGTTTTTATATGATATAAAAGCATCTTTAGAATTTGAAAAATAGCAGGTATAGAAAAAGTACTCATTAGGATATTTTAATTATGTACTTATCTATATAAATGACGAAAGCGAAAAAATAGATGACAACAGGTAACAATTATACTTACTTAATAAATTTTATGATCGTCTAGATATTTTACCCCTATGTAAATTAGGAACATTTGAGTTTTCAAATACTATAAGGGCCAGTTGCAATAAAGTGGTTAAAATATTGAACCGTGGTCGTTCAGGAAATTTTAGCTTGCCGATTTCGGCAGGTTTACTGTTGAGGTTTAAAGCCCCATTCACATGAGAGCAACCAACGAATGACGAATTAATGAATAAATGGGATCTTATAACATTTAATAACAAAAATTAAATAAAATGATAGAAATGTAAGCTGGATTAATTTTTTTAATACTAAAATTTTCATTTTGATTACTAAAACAAGATAAATTTAAGAAAATAACTTGGTCGTCGCGAACAATCGCAATTCGTTACGAAATTAGTCATTCGTTGGTCGCTCTCGTGTGAATGGGGCTTAACAATGGCTCAAGCTTCAAGCGTGTGATTTTTTTTTTTTAGAGCCTAGTACGCTGCTGATACGAAACGAAATTTTTAGTTGGTCTCCAACATGACAACGAAATGCTTACGGAAACCATAACGAAAAATTACCCCTAAAAAGTGTCACCATTTGCAAAAACAAAAAACAAACACAAACGCATAAAAATCACAGAAAGCAATGTCGTGATGAAAGAAACAACAAATACAAACAAGAATAGAGAGCAAATGGTAATTTTCCGCACACAATTAACTGTAACAGGCAATTAATTATGTGCGAAAACAGAGGGGAGATCTCTCCAAATAATCTGCTACAATTATCAATTTCGTTTATCGAACAGCGTACCGCAGAACGAAAAGCAGAACGAAATTTTTCGTTTATGATTTCGTTGTGTCATTTTTGTATGGGATTTTTCGTTTCGCATCAGCAGCATACTAGGCTTAAGTTTAGATGGCGCTCACAGCCCAGGATGGACTACGGCCTCAACCAACAAGCCCCTCCAGCCAGCTCGGTCCCTAGCTAGCTGCCTCCAGTTACGCACTCCAAGTTGGTTGAGGTCGTTCTCCACTTGAGTGCGCCACCTAAGGTGGGGTCTTCCTCTGCTGCGCAGACCGTCAGGGGTAGATTCGAAGACTCGTCGGGCTGGTGCGTTGGTGTCCATACGCTCCACATGCCCCACCCATCTCAGCCGCTGTATTTTCAGCTTCTTGACCAGGTCGACGTCGCTGTAAAGCCCGTAGAGCTCGTTGTTAATCTTCTCCTCCATGCTCCATCGATACAGACTGGACTAAAAATCACCCGAATAATCTTCCTTTCAAAGCACACAAGCAGATTCTCATCCGTTTTTGACAGGGTCCATGCCTCTGCCCCATATAGCAGGACCGGGATGATTAGGGTCTTATATAAGGTCTCCTTGGTTCTCTGAGAGAGAGAGCTTTATTACTCAAATGCCTTCTTAGCCCGAAGAAACGGCGATTGGCAAGAGTAATTCTTCGTTTGATCTCTGATGCGCTGATGTCAATTTGCGATGTTATAGTGGAGCCCAGGTAGACAAAGTCCTTGACGACTTCGAAGTTGTATCTATCCATCGTGACGTTATTCCCGAGCCGACGATGTTGAGATTCCTTTCACGATAATATACTTCGTCTTGTCCTCATTAACAGCCAAACCCATTTTCGCCGCCTCCGATTCAATACTTGCAAACGCGCCGGTAACAGCTCGCTTCGTTCTTCCAATGATGTCAATATCATCTGCATAAGCAAGTAGTTGAAGTTTTGAAAAATTGTACCTCTGTTGTTGACTTACGAGTTGCGTACAATTGCTTCAAGAACGATGTTAAAGAGGTTGCATGATAACGCGTCGCCTTGCCTCAAACCTTTTTCGACATCAAAGGGTTGAGTGGTGTTCTTGCCGACTTTGACGGAGCAGCGAGATTTCTCCATCGTCATCCTGCACAAGCGGACGAGTTTGGCAGGGATACCGAGATGCGCCAAGGCTCTGTATAGCTCGACTCTGTCTACGTTATCATATGCGACTTTAAAATCGATAAAGAGGTGGTGTGTATCGATTTGAAACTCCTGGGTTTTTTTTCCAAAATCTGTCGGAGTGTGAACATTTGATCGACGGTTGATTTGCCGGGCCTAAAACCACACTGATAGGGGACACAAGCGTCCACAAGCTTTTTTTTTTCAAAGCGAACCTCTGTCTATCCACTCCTACTCTCACCTCCAAGTGGTGAACATCGGGTACTTAGTATACCTTTAACTGGAGATGGAGTTCCAATCCCTGTGGACGGTTTAAGGCGGCAGCAAAGGAGAGAGGGGGGGAGGAGTGTTCCCACTAAGGCACTTCTCCTTCATCCAGGCGGCAGCAGAAGAATTCCCCAGATGGAATCAACGGTGGCGTCTACACTTCCAGTCAGGTTAAACTACTTAGTGAACACCTTATATGGGCTACTACGACGTATTCGTAGCTCAGGCCTATAAGGAGCGGTTTATCCGGCTCCCCGTCCTTGGAGTTATAATAAGGATCTGGTCCTCAAAGGCTAGGGGGTTGTGCATCGGGGTGACTTCCTTACCACGGAAAAAATATCGGTTCCGAAACGACACAACAAGCCTCGGATATGGTTGATTTTTCAAGCGTGTTCAATATGTTATCCGTGATTCATTAATTTAACCTCACCGATTTCAGCGGATTTAGATAGATTCAACGATGGTTCAAGGTTAAGGTGATAAAACTATAACAGCTAATAATATGCCTGAACAATTGTAGAATCTCAGTTAAACGACCAATATCGGTAAGTTAAAATTTCTTAACCTCGGATTAAAAATCAAAACACATTTGTACAACTATAGACCCTAAGAAATGTTGGCTTTTTGTGTTGTGTTTTATTGTTTAGATTTTTTTTTCATCCCTAATCGTAACTAGTTTTGGGTTTCTATAAACGTTTTTCTATTTTCGTGTCTCTTTTTAGCCGTTCGGATCCGACAGGAAATTGTAGGCCCTGGTTCTTCACAAGCTACCTCCAAACTTATTAATTTGTTGACATGGATTACATGTCTTTCTCGGACGGTTGGGTGTGATGTAGCGAAAAGAGGACCGTCACGAAAACATGTACCGCTCGCACCCTACTGCTAAGTGACTGTTTGCACTACAGACATCCTAGATATACCAATCGATAGATAAAGATTGCGCAAATATTATAGAGGAATTATTTTATAGCTATCGCCTCATAGTTTCACGTGATGAGTCATCGCGTTTGGGGTAAATTGCAGCTAAATTAGGAGTACTCAATGTAGTGTGTTCCAAGCAGTAATGGCGATAAAAGAGGCATTATCCTGGCTCAAAGAAAACGTTATATCTTGTAAGGATATACGCATCTTCTCAGACAGCCAAGCCGCCCTCAAATCTCTCGCGTCTGTGTCCACTAACTCAATCACAGTCCACGACTCTCAAATTTCATTAAAAGCACAAAACGGTTTGTTTAATTTTGTAACTCTCCCATGAGTAACTTTCTTTTAGTGGTATCACAATGGACCCTTGGGGTCTAAGTGAGTTAACAACATCTAGACGGCCACTCTAACCTAACCTAACCTAACCTAGGAGTACTCAAATTAATTTGAGCTCAATTTCTTCGGATATAAAAGTGCCACTGACGTCATTAACAGCTCATTCGAAAGGGTTTGAAAAAGGACATCCCTACGCGTATTTCCCATAATTAATTCACGTTATAGCACATAAGACATGTAATCCATGTTCGGTAGGTGCCACAAGGGCGATCTACCAAGGGTATTTTTTTTATTGTTAACTCTGGACATAAATTAATTTACATGGTTAACTCAAGTCAAGAGCAGTTTTTCAGTAGAGAACTCATGGAGATCGACCTAACAAATTCCGAGGATGAAACATACAAACAAAAAAAGTTAAAAATATTCAAACTCAACATTTAATTAAAAATAATAAACCATAATAAATATATATAATATTTTAAACTTTGAACTAAATATCTGGCATCCGGCTTAAAATTAAATCATCGACTAGAAACTCACCACGTTGACGTTTTCTTCGGTTTAATTCAATTAAAGCTTTATGTGATATATCCTGAAGTAATTCATAATTTGACTGAAAATCGTGTCCTGCATCGTTGTCTCCTGAGGTATATTCGTCTTCTATGGTTTCGTTAATATTTGAGGTTTGATCGGTTTTTCCTTTTGATTCTACCAGAGAATTTTCTTTGCATTGGTTTGATGTCATATCATGATCTGGAAAATTGAAATCTGACGAAATTGTACTTTTTTCACTGTCCATGAATTTCGAACGCGTTATGGAATTTTTATCCAATCTCAAATATATTGCAGGAATATATTCAAGGTAATGAGATTCGGCGCTATCATCAGATTCATGGTTGAGTTTCGTCCTTCTTACAAGTCTCAACTTGTAATTTCGTCCTTTATAGTAACCTTTAATTTTGTTGAGTGCATAAGTTGACCTTTTCAAAAGTATCTCATACCGTTTTTGGATAGTTTTAACCTTTTTAATTTTTCTCTCGAGCGAACCATTTATGTGTAAATCTAAATGTTGTCGAAGATTGTGCATGATGTCAACATCATCTTCAATAATATATCGATATGAGCTACCTGATCCAGCAGTTCGCGGCTCAACAAGTATTTCTAACGCTATCCCATTGTACATTCTTTCGATGGAATTTAGAATTTTTATTATATTTATATATTGCACAGATGCAGGATAGTTTTGCAAAGATCTCAAACTACCCATAATCTAGGAGAATATCGATATTTCCAAACGCCTTCGAGCTTCGAGCTCACAGTGGGACGATAATATATTTTGAACACGAGTATATTTTTGTTTTCCTATGGTTATAACAGATTTTAAAGATAAAAACAGATTAAATTCCTATTTAAATTCAATAAACTTTTTTCTAAGCTAAATCTTTTGTCATTTCTTAGAAGTCATAAATTCAGGTATCAATTTTAAATGTTTTTTTAATAACATATTCGAAAATAAATAGTTTTACATTCTATTCTCATTAAAGAATATAATGGGAAGGATATTTCTTATAGAATTATATACGTTTGCAAAGTTGTTATAATCATTTTATTGTTTTGAGCAATCGACAGCCAACATTTGTATAGTTTTTCGCATTTGTGCAGGAGAATTTGTATTAAAATACATTTTTTTTTATAAATTCGTAAAATCATATTAATTTTAATAATATTTATTCCGGTGAAGACTGAGACTGAAGGCCTAAAAAAATATTGTGTATAAAATGACATATCCTATATACATCTCTATTCAGCCTAAATTATTTTATACGACGAACGTATAGCAACTGAAAAAAATCAAATCTAAAATAAAATCTAGTCCTTACTTTATGGCCACAAAGCTGAGAATTTTTTCAGAGAGTTAAAGATTTTTCGGAGATTATCTATGTGAGACCTCAATAAAATAAACTACCCAAATCTTTCTGTACCTATCAATACGTATGTACGTACCTATATATTTATATTTTATACCCTTGATTGTTGCAGTTCCAGGTGATAATTGTAGTTGTCATAAAATTTACGACGGTAAATAAAATTTCACGTTATTCTTTTGTAATGTTTAAAAATGAATTTGGAGTTGAGGAATTATTTAATTTCTAAATTGTTTAATTTTATGTATCTACTTTTTGAGTCTTCATGATAGTTTTTAGTTTGTTCTTAAAATTAGGTACCTACTATAAATTTTTTTTTTTTATGGCTTTTGTTATTATCTACTAGAAATTCATAATTATACAATCAGTTTGTTCGCAGACTGTACAAAACTACGAAATTCCACCAATTTTTGTTTATATGATCTTTGAAGCACTTTGGTGAAAATTCGTAGATATTCTAAGTATTGGACAATACCTGTACGCGAAAATTGAATATTAAAATCAAAAATACGTAAAATTTTGAACACAATAATTGAATCAAAAACAAAATTTAAAAAAAAACGGACTTTTGGCTTTAAAAAATGGCAAGGCATTGTAAGTAATAGGCTGAATTCCAAAATTCATTAGATGCGCATTTACTGCGCAAACTGCGCATCCAAAAACTTTTGAGCTGCTTCGATTTAATTTTTTTTTGCATTCCAAAACGTCAGACTTATGCAATGTAACATTTCTACAAAGCATCAAGTTTGCGTTGCTGATGCGTATGAAAAATATAGGCATTACTTTCGCATTAAAACATTTTCTACATTTTGGAACTCAGCCATAGTTTTTTAATATTTGTTTTCTGTTTCACGTCCATTTTTATTTTGGTGTTTTAAATAATAAACACCAATTTAAATCTGCCATACCTAATAGAGAATAGTCAATTAAACTGAACGCGCCCAGTATTATTTTTATTTCACTCTTCACATGGAATGAAAAGAATGCATTCCAAATATTCAAGAATGAATAAAGAAACAACAGAATGGCTTATCCGGAATATTCCGTAGAATAAAGAAACGCACAACTGGTATTCCCGAATATTTTGAATATCCAGAATGAATAAAGAAACACTCGTAGTGAAGAATCAGTATAACTTGCAAAAAAATCAACCAACAGTTTTTTTTTTTTATAAAAAAAAACTCCTAAAAGTTGTCAAAAAATGATTTTTGACTCGAATATCTTGAGATGACAAGTTTCAAAGGGCACCAAGTTATCAGTTGGGGTCACTCCCAGCCTCTTTTTACTTATTGCTATGGCAAGTTTTGGATTCGTAAAAAAAATTGAACTCGAGATAACAATCAACCTTGACATTACGATGATAGGGAAGACGAAAAAAGTGGGTCTCGCAATTCTGTCCGTCTGTCTGTCTGTCTGTGGACTCGCCTACAGCCTAAACTCATGGGCCGATTTTAATTAAACTTGGTATAAAGTGTTTTCGGGACATTACCTCGACACGTTTTTTTCCTTTTATTTTTAGGACCAAAAATAACGGTACCTGCCATATAATTTTTTTTTAGCATTTTTGGAAAAGCTTATTTTTTTCTCAAAAATGGCTCGACAGTTTTTTCTAAAAAAAAATCAATACATTTTATTAGGTATATGCTACCTTTTTGTAAAAATTAAATTTCCAAAAAATGGTTTTAAATGGTGCCTCCCATAGAACCATTTTTTTAATTTTCGTTTTTCTAAAAGGAATGAACTGATTTTGATAATTTTTTTTATGGAGAATCTTCTGAAAAATTTTAATAGTTTTGTGTACCAAAACTTTCTAAAACTTTTTTTTCTGATTTTCAAAAAAAGTTTCAAAATTTTGTTTTGAAAACCAAATATTTCGAAAACGACTTGGTTGATTTTTATGAAACTTGGTAACAAGGGGTTTTTTAACATTAACTAAATTATTTTGAGAAAAAATTTTTCTTAAAATTAACGGTACCTTCCATATGAATGTTAAAAAAAAACCGTTGCAGAAATTATAAATTTTCTCGAAAACGACTACTACGATTTTGATTAAAATTTTTCTGAATACTAATATTAGTATGGTCTACGATCAACTAAAGACAAAATTTACAGTTAACCATTATTAACAGTATCTCTCATAGAACCATTTTCTTTATTTTGGACTATCTCATTATGTGTGTAACCGATTTGAATTAAATTTTTTTACAAAAGCTTCTCAAAAGTTGGATTTAAAAAAAAAATTCAATTTTATTTTTGAAAATTCGATATTTCAAAAACGGGTAGATAATTTTTTTTTCGAAATTTAATTTTTAATTCAACATAAATAAATACTAAAAAATTGTGTAACAATTTTTGTTCTCAAAAAATTTTATATATAAAAAATTAATTTAAAAAAAAATCGCTACTACGATTTTAATTTTTTTTTCTGCAAAACTAAGAATTGTTAAAGAAATCAGATAGTAAACTTGTTTTTGCTCTCAAAATATTTAAGAAGACTTTTTTAATATATTTATTTCGAATTATGTTGAATTTTTCAATTTAAGCTCTATAATGTATAATATTAGTTTAATAAATTAGCTCAATCTTTGAAATTCGAAGAAACTTTTACTACAAGAGCAAGTTTGTGCGATCCAGTCGTGCGTTTTATTTCTCTCTAGTTATGTTTGGCAGTTGATAACATTCCGTATATCAAATTTCAAAGTTCTGCAAATCAATAATTCTTTTTTTTTTTTTAATTTTGTATTTGATAATTCCGTAAGTTATGAAATAAAAGTTTAATTATTATTTATCAAAACAATTTTTCTCTTTTTAATTAAAGAATTTTTAAAATACATACGATGGATTAACGAACACAGAAAATAGGGTATACTTACTGAGCTTTGAGCAGAGGTTAAAGTTTTTTCATCAGTATCTTTGCTTATATGGATTTGTTTTTTTTTTTTCTTTTTCCGTTTTTATATTGCATTGCTCACTTTTTGATGTTTTTGTTCAAAAAGTATCAATTATAGAAAATAGTTTTTTACCTAATTTTGAACCCAATTTTTTGAAAATTTGGCCAAATTCATCTCATTTCGAATTATGAAAGGTTGTGGGGAAAAAACAAATAATTTGGATTTTAATTCAAAAACTTTGAACGACAATTTAAAGAAAGTAAATTAAAAAGTAACCAATCTTATACTTATACTTATTTTTCTTTTATATAAAATTTAGAAAATTTTAGAGTTTATTTCACCTATATTCTGGTAACGTATTCTTCATTTAAGCACACTCTCATAATAGAATAGTAGAACAATTCATTATTATTGAGTACAAACAGTAATTTGGAAATTACTTACATTATCTTGTTCGAAAAATATGCTTGTAATTTATTCAATTAACTATTCATTAAATTGAAAAAAAATTAAACACAAATCTTTTTAAAATTAAAAATTCGAGATTAATACAAAGATAAATATTTTTTCTTGAAAAGAAACTTAAAAATATTACAATTACAACTTTCAAATACAGACTAACAAACCTTTCACATTTTCTAATATTTTACGGATTATTTTTTTGTATCTTTCCGTTTAATGATTAATATATAAGTAACTCAAATTAAAAAAAAATATATTTTTTTAAGTGTATATTATATTTAAATTTGGCTGTTCGTTCGATTCATATACACTTGCGATGTAATCACCATCTTGCTTCACGTAAAGACCATAAATGCTCTCAATGTAATTGACATGCATGAATGTTTTTGGCATAGTTAAAAAGCTGGTTGACTCCCCCTAATAAATTTTAATTTCCTACATTTTTTGTTGAGTAATGCGCAATATTAATTTTAAAAACTATCTTTGATGTTAAAATTTTTCTTTAAACATGTCGTTCGTCGTTACAAACAAAACGTTTCAATACTTTCTTCAAAATTAACAAAGAATACAAATTTTTTGTAGTTTTCTGTACTAACTAGCTACTATTATATACACTACGGGACCAATTTTTTTCATCAGACACCACCTTAATTAAAAGTTTATATCCTACAAAAATTTATTTACAAATAAATTCTGTCATTAAGCTGTGCATCTTACATAAAAAAAAAGAAATAATTTTGAAATTTTTTTCTATAGAATTTTTTCATCCATAAAATTTGAATAATGTTTTTTCAAAAGGATTATCTCATAATAAAAATCAGCTAAAAAATTAGCAATATCTGCAATATTGTTCAGGAGGAAAAATACGTAAAACTTCAAAAATTCCTTAAAAATGTGTATGTGAAGATTATGACTTTAGAGGCACGAATTAATGAGCTCGGCCAAGTTTTTGTTTTTGGTCCAAAAATGTATTGTAGGGCATACACTTTTTATAAAGGGGGTGTCTGATCAAAACAAATAATGAGTTTAGGAAATAACGGACACCCTAATATGCATGCACAATCTATAAAAATTTACCTTTTCAGTCAGAATAATAAAACGGAGTTTTTTATAAACACTGAATATTATATCAAAATTCTGCTTTTCAAAATTTTGCTTTAAGAATTCTGCTTATATTCAATATTTTTAACAAAATTCTGCAAATAATAAAAAAAAAAGTTTTGAAAAATTAAAAAAAAATTTTAAATTTTTTTGTTTTTATTTGCAGAATTTTTTAAAATATTGTCATACAATTTTAAAAATTATATTATGTATTTGTTAATAGAAATAATGTTGTTTTTTATTTTTTTTTTGTTATCGTCGCATAAGTTTTTTAAATCACAATAAGAAAAGCCCTTATTTACTTTTAAAGCTGGATAGCAGATAGAGCCATAAAATGGAGAGAACATGAAAAAAAAATATAAAAATTAGAAAATAGACCTAAGGCGCTAAGCTAAGGCCAAATAAGATTTCTTAAGAAAATATCTAAACATATCCTTTAGTTTTTTTTCACTAATTATTATTAAAGGTCATTTGTACCGACTGATATCTTATTTAAAAAAAACTAAAATGAAATTTGAGTTTGCCCCCCATAATCGAAATCCTGCGTACGCCCTTGCATACAAAGTCATGGTTTCGACAAAACAGCTTTGTTTAAATTGCTCGCCAGGTCGTCTGTGTATTCTGCCCCTACGATCGCTTCCTTGCAGACTCATTGTGCCCATTCACTAGCAATTCTTCCTCGTACCGGTTTAAACTGTTGTTGGGCGTTAAGGCCAGTCAAATGCAGACGATTTTGGAGAGAAATCATTGCGATACATTTTTTATATCTCTAAGTGGTACGACGACGGCCAGTTTTATTGTTCGCACAAACTGTCCAATGTTCCTGAACGTTTTGTAGATCTTTGATACACAGCATTGGCTTAGATAGAGCTGACGTAGTAGTTTTACAACTTGAGCAACATCTGCAGGTATGGTATCCATTTATTTCCAAAATCGAAATTATGTAAAAAAATTCACTTTTAACAGCACACCGATAAACAAAAATCAATAATGGGCGCGTATATTGCGTATCAGCTTTTTGAAAAATTATTTTTCGCTTTTTAGTAGAAGATTTAACCATAGTTTTCTTGAACAACAGCATGTAGGTACTTTGTTTGGCTAACTACGATAGGATCTCGTCACGATTTTTTCTAGTTCAAATTTGATTTACAGCCCGATTCTCCCCTTGTGAGGACTCATAAGTCACAAGCACTTTGTGTTTGTGACTATTTCTTGTGAGGATTCTTGTGACTCGATAACATTTTTGGAATTCTCCCCCAATCCTCAGAAGAAAAGTCACAACGAAACTCACCACACCAAAGTTGAATTTTGGAACAGCTGATGATCAAAAATATAAAAAAAATTTTAATTGGGCCATACAAATTTATTTAAAACTTATAAAATGCAAGGTTCTATTTATTTTTAGCAATAAAGTGAGTGAATAAATACGTTTACATAGTATATTTTGCCAAAATAGGAGTGAAAAATCTTTACTTATAGAAATTGTTTGGAGAGCTATTTACGTTCCTTGAAGTTCTCAATAGCCGTCGGTCGGGGGTGATGGCGGTGCAATCGTTTTATAAAAAATATTGTGTAATTGTGAACACTTTTTGATTAATTTGCGGATAAATCGAATCGATTCCCATTTTACTTCATTTTAGCACTCAAAAATCTCGAAAGGTGCAAATTTTTAGCAAAATATATAGAATGTCAGGTCAAAATGACAAAACACATTTAATTTGTGAGTTGTGACCTGCTCTGAAGCAGATCACAATTTCGATTGTTTTTGTGACTCTCACAAGTTGTGACTTTGGGGGAGAATACAAAAAAGTCACAAAATTAATGTCACCACCTCTTATGACTTGTAAGGTATCAGTGATGGCGGGGAGAATCGGGCTGTTAGTGCAGAAATTTGGGAAAAAATTTTAATAAAAGGCTATTAATAAAAAAAAATAATTTCTAAAAAATGTTGGGGGGTTCAAACCCCTGTGAATCCTGTGAGACAGGAAGTCTCCCAAAAAACAATAGGCAAGTTCAGGAAAATGAGATCTCAGAGTCCTCAGCAATCCCAGTTATGTGAACAAGATTCTTCAGCAAAATTTCTCAACTTTGCTGTCAAGTTGAGAAATCTTATGTCCTTTTACCACAAATATTCGATTTTTTTTCTAAACAGAATCGAATTTTTTCTTTTAATACAAGGGATTTGTCCAGAAAAGTCGATTTTTTCTTCTGAACAAATCGATTTTTTTCTTAAAAAATCGACATTAGATATCTCATTTTCCTGAACACGCCAATTATAGGACTGATTCAATTAGCCAGTGCACGTTTCTGAGATCTCACTGAGCAAGCTCCTTCGGCTCCACTGAGCAGAAAGAGAAACCTGAAAAAAAAAATATTTCCGCTAGAAGTCAAAACCAATTTCCATCTCTTTTTTTATTAATTAATCAACTGCGACAAAAAATAATTGAGCAAGCGAATCCAAAAAATATCAGTCTCAGTTTTTTGACAGCCAAAGTAAGGAATCTCACTGAGGAATTACGTTCAGATTTCTGAGATTGCTGAGGTCCCTGAGATCTCAGTGAGCTTGAGATGAGAAACCTGAACTGGCTAAATAAGTACGCAAAAATTCGTTTTGATATTAAAATACAAATAAAACGTTTATTTTGTAGATATATACATACTTATACACAACATGTCATACAATTTGATATTGAAAAGAATAGTCACAGCGACTTCTATCGTTTCGACATTGAAATTTTGCAGAATTAACTTTTTCATCCATGATAAATTCATTAATATTTGTGTTGGTATCATCAATTTTTCTTTTACCGGTAGAAACTACTGCGAAATTTCTTCTCGATTCTTGATTTTGTTGTTCAACATTTTTCGATAACCATTCAAATACATTGTTATAAGCATTATCGCTTATTTCTTCTATGTTGTGAAAAATGCTTGGGCTTGGACTTCTTTCATATTTCGGATACACTGTCCAACAATCGATACATGTGCAAGCATCAATTAGATCTAATTCGTCTTCAGAATCGTTGGTCTTACTATTTTGCATTCGTTCAAATGATCCAGTGTGCTCTGCTTGTGGAATTGTTATGGTTGATGCTAAAGATTCAATATCGTCGTTATAAATATTATAAGATTCAGGATGTGCTTCTTTGTTTGAATTAGGCATTTCTTCGCCATACGAATATGTAGAATTTTCTCCGCAGACGTCTTGACTGTCTTTGTGATGAGATTGCTGATAGTTGTTGGTTGCTGCCATAGTCTTGTTGTGATTCCTTCCTTTCTTATTAAACTTTAAGCAATCGAACACAATAATATATTACAACTAATACAAGTTTGCTGGTCAGCTCTTTTATATTTAAATAGTGTACAGTTTGCTCGGTTGTTTTCAAGTGATTGGTTTTATATTGCCTTTTGCTTTGCTATTTAAATCAAACTTAAATATCTTAGTACCCAGGTACTCTAAAAAGGGGATATTAAAGGTGTCAGCGGCATATACCTGGCTATACCTACAGTCCTACAGACTTTACAAAACAGAAAGGAACTCTTTAGCACCCTAATATTTTTGCTAATTAGCAATACATATGTCATTAAAAAGGATTCCCAACATTGTATTTGAAATTGTTTAAGTACTTATGGTAATTATATGAGTAAAACAAAATTGGTAATATACAAATAGAAGGTGTGTCGTCCACTTGTTCCAAAAATGTTAGGTAGGACCATCTCATCATGGCGTTACCTAACTAAATGAAATCAAATCGAAGTATAATTTAGATTGTATTTAAAATTTCTAAGGAGAGGTACTTATATACATACATACACATACATAGTACATACTTATGTATTTTACGAGATTATATTCCTTGTAAAACAAATCTTAAATCCAAAAAAATCATATACGCGAAATGTTATGAATTTACATATGTGTATGTATTAGGGTGGCGCTTATTTTGGCAATGTTCGAATTTCTTTCGGTCCTCCTCCCCTCCTAAAAGTGATGAGGCTGACTTAAAAAAATTCCGTGCAAAATTTCATTAAAATCGGTTAACGTTAACACGTGCCCCCGAGCACTTGAAATTTCCCATACAAATTGCGGGTAGATTTGTAGTCTTTTACTAAAAAATTCCGCAAAATTGTAATTATTGATGAATGAAAATAAAACTTGGCAAAAATCTTAAAAAATATAGCATAGTATAAAAAAAATATTTTTCCATTTTATAAAATTTTTTACCAACTTAAAAATAGCGATGAATTTCAGTGATTTTTCGTTTTTTTACATTTTTCGTTTTATTGTGGCCAATTAAAGATGCTGCGGGTGTATTGTTATTTTTTTTTTTATTTTTTCGTGAAGCTATCAATATTATACTACTTATACATATGACTAACAAAATTTAAATAAGAATTAACATTAAAGAAAAAAAACTTTCTTAATTGTGTTCAAAATTTCAGTTAGAGGAAATAACCTAATGAATTTTATAGGGGAACCCTGTTTTCTCTCTTATTTAAATTTATTTCATCATATAAGTAATACAATGTTGATAACTTCACGAAAAAATAAAAAAAATAGCAATACACCCGCAGCATCTTTAATTGGACACAATAAAACGAAAAATGTAAAAAAAACGAAAAATCACTGTTTTTCATCGCTATTTTTAAGTTGGTAAAAAAATTTTATTAAATGTAAAAATATTTTTTTTATATTATGCTATATTTACTGTAGCCACACCCACCACTACCTAGCCAGCTGACTTGCACTAAGCTGCATTATAACTTCAAAATAACCATATGACAAAAAATTAGCTTTGGTTCGATCATTTACCGAAATCTGTCGCGAGCTTCCGGAAGAATATCTGCCTGACCATTGTGAGATTTTTTCTCGATTTATGTTTATGGTATCAGCGCAATCTTCAATTTGTCCAAGAGGACAACTTTTAAATAATTAAACACCGTTAGCATACATTTGAATATTGGATGATGATGTCACTAATGGAAGTTTATTTATATAGAGGAAAAAAAGTAGTGGGCCAAGTATAGATCCTTGGGGGACTCCTCTTGCTGTGGGCAGAAAACATGAAATTTTTGAACCTGCCACAACCGCTTGTTTTCTATTTACGAGGTAAGATGATAGTAGATTAACAGCGGATGTTGAAAACTTATAGAGTGTTGAGAGTTTGTGAAGAATAATGGAATTATCAATAGTATCAAAAGATTTGGAGAAATCGAGAAGAACTATAAAGGTGAAATGATCATTAGCTAAGGCCTGCCTTATATCATCAACAATGTTTACAACCGCAGAGGTGCAGCTATGTTTTTGACGGAACCCAGACAGATGTTAGGTATAGTTTCGACAAGACAAACAACCGACACCTTTAACTGCTTAATTTGGACTCTCCGTCTTGGTGTCAAACAACCGATCGAGAACCCAAGCACAGCCATCGGAAATCGACACGCGCTGACCATTCAGCACAACTCAATTGTTGTCACGAGTTCACGAGTTCTCCCCGGGTAGGGAGGGATGTTGTATTCCCATATCTACCTAAGGAAATCGTAGTGCTTTGAACTTAATGCACTTACAATTGTTCTGGTTGCACTTTTATTGCATATATTGCATCCGTAAGGTATCGCCTTACGGATATCAATTTAGCTCAATGGAAGTGCATTATGACAACAATTGAGTTGTGCTGAATGGTCAGCGCGTGTCGATTTCCGATGGCTGTGCTTGGGTTCTCGATTGGTTGTTTGACACCAAGACGGAGAGTCCAAATTAAGCAGTTAAAGGTGTCGGTTGTTTGTCTTGTCGAAACTATACCTAACACAGAATATTTGATGCAAGATGAACTCCAAGTTGCTTTAGGACGATTGTTTCAAATACTTTTGATAGAAAGGAATGCACAGCAGTAGGCCTTTGCCCTTGATGAATACAGGATACAATCCGTCAATTCCAACAGCATTTGACCTAATGGACAAGTATCTACACAAGACAATTAAAACCATTTTCGTTTTCGTTTAAAAAACGGAGAAGCACAAAAGTCCCTAAAAGTATCAGATGAAATGTTGAACGGTAGAGTAACAAATTTGCGATTAAGTTCATCAACATTAATATTTTCGAAGCAGCCATGGTTTTGTTTACTAATACCCATTTTTTTTAGATTCTCCCACAATTGTCGCCCTTTTATGGATGGGTTAAGAGTACTATGTACATGCGTATTTTGTGTGCCCTTCTTTTACTAGATTTCTCAAACAGCGATAGAGTTGATTGTGGACATTCAATCTATATAACGTTTCCATATTGCCTATATGTTTGGTCTTACTTTACTTTACTTTAGATGGCGCTCACAGCCCAGGATGGACTTCGGCCTCAACCAACAAGCCCCTCCAGCCAGCTCGGTCCCTAGCTAGCTGCCTCCAGTTACGCACTCCAAGTTGGTTGAGGTCGTTCTCCACTTGTGTGCGCCACCTAAGGTGGGGTCTTCCTCTGCTACGCAGACCGTCAGGGGTAGATTCGAAGACTCGTCGGCTGGTGCGTTGGTGTTCATACGCTCCACGTGTCCAAGCCATCTTAGCCGCTGTATTTTAAGCTTTTTGACCAGGTCGACGTCGCTGTAAAGCCTGTAAAGTTCGTTGTTGAATCTTCTCCTCCATACTCCATCGATACATACTGGACCGAAGATCACTCGAAGAATCTTCCTTTCAAAGCACCCAAGTAGATTCTCATCCGTTTTTGTCAGGGTCCATGCTTCTGCCCCATACAGCAGGACCGGGATGATAAGGGTCTTATATAAGGTCTCCTTGGTTCTTTGAGAGAGGGCTTTATTACTCAAATGCCTTCTTAGCCCGAAGAAACAGCGATTGGCAAGAGTAATTCTTCGTTTGATCTCTGCGCTGATGTCATTTTGCGATGTTACAGTGGAGCCCAGGTAGACAAAGTCCTTGACGACTTCGAAGTTGTATCTATCCATCGTGACGTTTTGCCCGAGCCGACGATGTTGAGATTCCTTTCTCGATGATAGCACATACTTCGTCTTGTCCTCATTAACAGCCAAACCCATTTTCGCCGCCTCCGATTCAATACTTGCAAACGCACCAGTGACAGCTCGCTTCGTTCTTCCAATGATGTCAATATCATCTGCATAAGCAAGTAGTTGAACGGACTTTTGAAAAATTGTACCACTGTTGTTGACTTGCGAGTTGCGTACAATTGCTTCAAGTACGATGTTAAAGAGGTTGCATGATAACGCGTCGCCTTGTCTCAAACCTTTCTCGACATCAAAGGGTTCGGTGGTGTTCTTGCCGACTTTGACGGAGCAGCGAGATTTCTCCATCGTCATCCTGCACAAGCGGACGAGTTTGGCAGGGATGCCGAGATGCGCCATGGCTCTGTATAGCTCGTCTCTGTCTACGCTATCATATGCGACTTTAAAATCGATAAAGAGGTGGTGCGTATCGATTTGAAACTCCTGGGTTTTTTCCAAAATCTGTCGAAGTGTGAACATTTGATCGACGGTTGATTTGCCGGGCCTAAAACCACACTGATAGGGGCCGATCAGATCGTTGACAAACGGTTTTAAGCGATCACACAGTACAGATGACAAGATTTTGTATGCGACGTTGAGGAGACTTATACCTCTGTAGTTGGAACAGTTCAGAGCATCTCCTTTCTTATGGATAGGGCACACTAAACCGAGGTTCCATTCATCGGGCATACTTTCCTCCGACCAAATTTTGGAGATAAGCTGGTGTATACTCCCTACCAAGTCATCTCCCCCTGCTTTGTATAGCTCGGCTGGCAGGCCATCCGCACCAGCAGCCTTGTACGTTTTAAGCTTGGCTATCGCTAACCGCACTTCATTTAGGTCGGGTGGACGGAAGTTTTGACCATCATCGTCCAGGTTGAATGGAGTGTTCTGTCTTACAGCGGAATTTTGGCCATCTTCGCCGTTTAGCAGTCTAGAAAAGTGTTGTTTCCAGATCCTCAGCACCGACTGTGTGTCTACCACCATATTCCCACTCTCATCTCGGCAGGCTTCCGTTCTGGCCTTGTAACCCTGGGTAGTTTGCCTCACCCTTCGGTAGAACTTTCGAACATCCCCCCTGCCGCTACAGTCCTCAATAGACTCGACCGCCCGCTTCGCATGCTCTCTCTTTTTCCTCCTGAGAAGTCGGCGTTCCTCCCTTCGCTTTTGCCCGTAGAGCTCCCGGGCTACTCTCTCAGCAGCTCTGGTTCTAGTCTGCAGCATTGCTTGGTAGGCCTTGTTCTTTGCTTCATGCGCCAGTCTGCATTCTTCATCGAACCAGGGGTTTCGTTGTGGTGGCCTAGTGAAACCCAGCACATCAGTAGCGGCACTTTTGATGGCATTTTGGCAGTGCTTCCACTGGTCCTCTACAGATGATGCTTGTGGCGGGCTTGTTGAGAGTTTAAGAGAGACGTGGTCTGCAAAAGTCCTGGCTATCTCTTGCGATTTTAGCTTCGCGACGTTAAATCGTTTTACAGCATTCGCTCGTCGTTGTGGCGTCATGGATATCCGCATACGTACTTGCGCTACCACTAGGTAGTGATCCGAGTCTATGTTGGCACCTCGGAACGTTCGGACATCCAGGATACTGGAAGCATGTCTGGCGTCTATCGCAACATGATCAATCTGGTTGACGGTTCGTTGATCCGGAGACCGCCAGGTCCCTTTGTGTATATTGAGGTGTGGGAATAGAGTGCTTGCTATGATGACATTTCGCCCCGCCGCGAAATCAATGAGCCTGAGTCCGTTACCGGAAGTGTTGTCGTGCAGGCTGTGTCCTCCGACTATTGAACCAAAGATGCCCTCCTTTCCGATCTTGGCGTTGAAGTCGCCAAGAATAATCTTGACGTCGTACTTGGGGCACCTATCATACGTATCCTCGAGGAGATCGTAGAATTCTTCTTTGGTTGAGTCATCCTTTTCTTCCGTTGGGGCATGGGCACAGATCAACGTGATGTTTTTGAACTTTGCTTTGATGCGGATTGTGACCAGGCGCTCGCTTACATTTCTGAAGCCCAAGACTTCTTGCCTAAGTCTTCCCCTTACCACAAAACCACAACCAAAGAGCCGCTGACCCTGCTCCTTGCAGCACTCGCCGAAGTAGATGTCACACGATTGCATCCTTCGTATGCCCTCTCCATCCCATCGCACTGCCTGGATGGCTGTTACATCAGCCTTTAGCCTATCCAGGTTCTCCACTAATTGTTCGGCTGCACGTGGCCTGTTTAAGGTCCGGACATTCCACGTGCAGATCCGAAATTCATTGTCCTTGTTTCGTTTGCTGGGGTCGTCAACATTGAAATCATCCATATCCGAGGCTTGTTGTTGTTTCGGAACCGAAGTTTTTTACGTGGTAGGGAAGTCACCCCGACGCACAACCCCCTAGCCTGGAGGACCAGATCCTTATTATAACTCCAAGGACGGGGAGCCGGATAAAACCGCTCCTTATAGGCCTGAGCTAAGAATACGTCGTAGTAGCCCATATAAGGTGTTCACTAAGTAGTTCACCTGACTGGAACTGTAGACGCCACCGTTGATTCCATCTGGGGAATTCTTCCGCTGCCGCCTGGATAAAGGAGAAGTGCCTTAGTGGGAACACTCCTCCCCCCCTCTCTCATTTGCTGCCACCTAAACCGTCCACAGGGATTGGAACCCCATCTTCAGTTAAGGTACTAGGCACCCGACGTTCACCACGGGGAGGTCGAGAGTAGGAGTTGATAGACAGAGGTTATAGAGGACACATATCTACCCATTTGAACGTCCTATATATGTTTGGTCACGTTCAAGTAAAAGACATCTTATTTCTATTGTAAACCAAGGACGTTGACCTGATTGGATTGTTTTAAGCCTGAGAGGGACATGATCTTTAAGGAGTCTGAGAATATTACAGTTGAGAAAATCAATTTGATCAGTCGAGGAGGTTAAGTTATAGGTAGGATTCCAATTTACACTCCGAGTACTTCGCTCAAGACTTTCATAATTAATGCGATTAAAATTTCTAAAATCATATGAGATAATAGGACAGACAATATTATATTCAAGAGATGGTCAAGAGTAAGATATATTCATCCTTATTACGGTTGTCGTTTTACGAAAACGACAGTAATACGACACGACTAGTGGCAATGAAAATCGGAGACAGTTTAATTTTCTTGAATCAGTCTAATATATACAATATACATAATATCGTTGGAAACGGTTATTACTCTTCCTTTTAAAAACGTTAATTAACTAAATTTGTCGAGTGAAACAATCATTGAATGCGCGAGTTCACTCAAATAGGGGTTTTAAACAATATATTGTTTTCGAGTACCTATAGGCTCGTCATCTACAACCTTCACTACGATAAGTCAAAAGTTCATGCCATTTTGTTTGTATTTTGTAGCACAGTGTAGTTGATATAATCGTTTGTTTTAGAGATATTCGAATCGAAAAAACTTATATTTTTTTTTTTTAACTGTGAATTGATTTTTTTTTAACAAACTCTAAAAACTATTAACTATTGTTGCTTTGTGTATAGAATCAAATTAGCCTGATTGCAAAATATCTTTGTGTATTTTCAAGATATTCGAGCCAAAAACCATTTTTTACAATTGTTAACAGTTTACAGCCTATACAGCCATCTGTTTAAAACGATGCTTTTGGAATCCACAGACTTCGAAACAAATCAGACCAATTACAATAACTTCCAATTCCAATGGGCAATGGGATGTTCAAAAAAATTAAATGCTTTCGATCTCGAGAATTTAAAACTGAATAAATGGCACCGCAAACGAAGCAATAGAAGATTTTAAAGAAAACTATTCGGAGCAAATTAAATTAAAAATTAGCCCATTTCCACGGTCATTTTTTTAAGTGGGAACATTTTTTGAATTCATTTCTCTGCTTTCATTCTCAGCGAATCGAATTCTAATTTTTTTGTGGTGTGCAAATGTGCCAGCGGTTTAAAAAAATAAAGACGGAGCATTAATAAAAACTGAAATAAATTGAACTTGTTATTTTTTCTCATTCATTTCAACAAGTTTTCTGTTTTTTTGTGTAGGACAAGCCTATTGAAATTTTAGATGAATCCAAAAGTTCATGTTCGATCGAATTAAGAACCCAGAACAGGGTTGTATATTACCATTCTTTACCAAAACGAAAATATCTTAAAAATTACATCTATGAATTAAGATTTACTATTGAAAAAGCATCAGCAGTATGAAGAAGCTAGTAATAATTTGGAGCATGTAATTTCGAATTAAATTCAAAATACTAAATCTTGGATGCCATGCTTAATCATTGAATTAAAAGATTTAATTGCGAATAAATGAACCCAACTTTGGATCATCATTGAAATTTAATTTCAGACTGTTGTTTACATCATTCGATTTAATAATACGCAAAAAAACACATATATTTTGTTCTTAGGACTGTAATACTTTTTTTAAATAATTATTATTCCCTAATGAAACTGAAATTGTAATGTAAAAATTATAAATTTAGTTATATTCTGTCGCTTTGTGAGCTTAAAGAGTCCCACCATGACTGTAATCCGGTTATTGTTTAGGCTCTATTGGTATCTGATAACACCCGAACTATACAACCAACTCCGCCTTTGGAAAATGCTTTTTCGTGCCACTGCAACAGATGGCCACTTGAACCTTCGGATGGTATCTCAAATCCACGGTATATATACTTCATAAGTATATCTAGTAAATCATTTTGATCTAGAGTCTCAATTGCCGAATCCATCTGGGAGGCCTTAATGGACAATAGAACCCTGAGTGTAACGTTTAAGGCGTGGTCCTATAATAAATAAACTTAGTTATTATTGCTAAAAGAGGTAGGTTATTTTTGTTTGCTGAGAATTACTTTTATATGTTGCTGTTTGCAACGAAGTGGAGCACTTTGAAGTACGCTTACTAAAGCTTCTATGTGTTTTCCTTGAGTCAGCAGGCTAGTTATTTCGTTTTCATCCGGTCCCATAGACACAGCCGCATCGAGTTCATCTTCTTTGAAATTGTCCTCGTTGTATTGATCAACATCGATTTTGCGGAATGCATAGCTTGAAGTATTTTTGGCCATTTTTAACAGCAGAAGGAATAAATTTATTATTATTATTATACGCCGAGCAAATTTGGTATAAAAAAATATGAAAAATCTTATGAAAACCAAAATGAAGAGTGAACAGTGAAGTCTGAAGTGACTCAAAAAAATAGACTGTCAAATTTGATAAGACGAATTTTTGACAAATACAAATCATCCTGCATACAGGGTGACCGGTACAATAAGAATTAAGGCTTAACTACATCAAAGATTTTTAGTAAAAAGTAGGGCAAAACTTTAATCAGACAAATCCATTGACGAGATTTACCGCCATATTATTTACTCGATACATCCAGATTTAAACTTAAATCCGGATGAATTTACATTGAATTTGTATGATTTACATCCAGATTTAAGTTTTAATCTGGATGTATTGAGTGTATAATATGACCGCTAGTGTTGATTTGTTTGACAACCACTTGTTGTTATTGTTGTTTTCGTTCGTCGCGTATGGCGGTATGTTACCCCCGGCTCCACAATCAATTTTTATCCCTTTCTTTATTTTAGATATAATTTTGGAAGTATTTATTTCTGCGTTGAGTGGGCATATCTATCTATCTATATAAATAAAAATGTAAATGTACATTTGTTCCAAAGTAATCACCGAAAGTTCTTCACCGATTGCTTTGAAATTTTGACACAACATTGCATTTGCATATGGGCGCTTTAATATATATTTTTTTTAAAAACCGCCATCAAATGGACAAAAAAGCTACACCTTCTGTACTGAGATATCAGCAATCATGGACATTATTTATCATGTACGTTTGTTCCTTATGAGTAATCTCTGAAAGTTCTTCGCCGATTGCTTTAAAATTTTGAGACAACATTGCATTTGCATACGAGCGTGTTTTTATATAGTTTTTTAAACATTGCCATCAGTTGGACATAAATGATGGATTTACATGTATCTTCATCTGCAAACATCAAGAAAAGTAGAGCGGGATAGAGTGATACCAAAAAACCGAATGTGTGAAAGAGCACCACCATGAAGATGAACATGTTCGTCTTCGTTATAATCTTCGTCTGCGTTCCTATAATCAAGATCTCTGCATTTTGTTCTTCTCTCTCTATCCAACAAACACGCATTTTATATTTTGTATCCCTTATTTTTTGCAGAACTTGCATGAAGATACATGTAAATCCAGCAAAAAGCTACAAATTATCAATTTTTTTGTAAAATATTACAAACAAAATTTGCCCATCGCGTTCTTTCCTTCCATGGTGAAGTATTGAACAGCCCGTGCGGAGCCGGGTCGGGCCAGCTAGTTATTTCATAAAATTTTATTTAGAATTTGGTCGCGAGAGGGCAAACACTGGATTATTCGCTCTAATATTAAAGGCCGTGTCACACAGAACGCGGGCCGACGGGCTGGTCAATACTTCACCATGGAAGGAAAGAACGCGACGGGCAAATTTTGTTTGTAATATTTTACAAAGACCGCCGGACCGCGTTCTGTGTGACAAGGTCTTAAGGCTCACCCAAACCAACGCGATTATTCGGCGCGACAAACAAAAACAATAACAACAACGTTTTGTTTTGTTTGACAACCACGTGTTGTTGTTATTGTTTTCTATTGTCGCGGCGATTAATCGCGTTGGTTTGGGAGAGCCTTTAAAAAGGAATACGAAGTTTGGCCTGATAAAAAAAGTTACCTCAACTATTTTTAATTCTTTGCCACCCTGTTATGGAGCCTAATTTTCTTTCTTGCAGGAGCAGCGCCACCAAGTGGAACTACTACTACTACTCTTTGACATCTGTCAATCATATCAAACTGTCATTTTCCTCGATTTTGTAAGTGGTAAAGTAAACTATAACATAAATTTTTAATTTATAACTTTTCCTTAATATTTAAAAAATTTAATTCAATTTAAAGTCTTTAAAATGGCGAAATTTCTGGGTATAAACCGTCTGGCAAAACTTTTCCAAATAATCCAGCAGAACGGTGGTATCCGTGCTACTTATCTAAAACTTTACAGGTTCTTATATAATTTTTAACCTGGGTTGGAAGACGAATAAATGTTTATTTATACTAATAAACTTTATTTATTTATTACAATGCAGAAACGATGAACTGAAACTTGGAACTTTGGTTGGCACTGATAAATATGGCAACAAATATTTTGAAAATCCTTACTACTTCTATGGCAGAAATCGTTGGGTGGAGTTCGCTCCTCATGTCAACATGGATTACGATGGTTCCCAAATTCCTGCTGAGTGGTTTGGCTGGATGCATTACAAGGTAAATTATTCCATGTTTTTTTTGTTTCAACAAAACCAATGAACATCCTCTTGGTCTCGAAACATTTCAGACCGATCTTCCTCCAATTCGTGATGGTAGTCGACCAAAATACAAGTGGATGGCCGATCATTCTGAAAATCTCTCTGGAACTAAAGGTATGAATTTATTTATAACAAAAAGTAAATAAAAATTTATATACTTTACTTTTAGCGCAATACATGCCCTACAGTACTACTCGTCCAAAGGTAGAAGCTTGGGATCCTAAAAAATAAACCATTTATTATGCTGTGTTATTAGTTTGGAGTAAAATATAGCGATTCAAAGTCAAAAACTGTAATTGCTGTTTATTTAACCTCGAACTTGTCCATATATGCATCAAGATAAGAATTGAATAATTGAATCACCCACACCTCATCATTTTTTTTATTAAAGCTGATAATTACAAAAAATTTAGCTAGCGACCATTTTTCTATTTCGAATAGAAAAAGTTTCCATTCCCTTAAAATTAAAAATTTTGTGTTAGCCGGCTCTTCCATTGATTGGATGTTAAAGTTGGAAATTAACATTTTCTTTGCCTAGCTTATAGTTTGCGTACGAAAAAATTAAAATTTTCTAAAACATTTTCTACCCATTCTGGTTTTGGTAATAATTGTGGATATGATAATATGATCGAATGTGTTCAGTCTTATATACTCTGCAATTGCTGAGAAGGATTAGGATAGCATTGAATTATGCAGAAGTACTGCAATTTTGGCCAAGTTTTTGAGATAATATCAATATATTTTTTTTTTTTTAATTTCATATTCTCTTATCTATTTAGGTATGTGAACTTAAAGCAAACTTTTTAACATTTTTCTATATTATTTTCGTTGGTCTGATTATCAGCCCTATTCTGCTAAATATTCGCGTGAAAGTTTGTATTCTGCTATCCGTCGAAGGGATAGAATTGCTCCAAGTTTTGTATAAATTTCGATAAAAATAGGATTTTACAAATTTCAAAACTAAATATCAGTTAAAATTGGTACTCTAAATATTGAAGATTCCAAAAAAAAATGAATAAAAGGCAAATTGAATGAAAATTTGTATTACTCCATATTGTAACGTCGCAAACACCCCCGCAAAATGATTGCGGAATCCAATAAAACGAAATAATTCTAGATGTAATTTGTATTTTTTGAATTTAATTTAGAAAATTATAAATTAAAGCTGAACGAAATTAAAAGCTATGTACATAATATCTCTCTAATTTTTTTTGTAAGTTCTGGAATAATTTTTGAAAAATTATTTTTCGCTTTTTAGTATGTAATCTACAGATATGATATGATATGATATGAGGATATGAGGACCTCTTACAGTAATTCAACAAACTTGAATTTTTCAGTCAACTTTTTTAGAAAAGGCTTCCCTCTTTTAAAGAAAACAACCAATTAATTTTTGTAAGAAAATCAAAATCAAACTTGCAAATTTTGAAAATATATGTGAGAAATTCAGTGATGTAGTCCATGGTACAATAAAATAAACATAGAATTTGATTTTTACTTAATATTTTTATATCTATTACTCATCATCACAAAACGAGTATTTATCACAAAAAATAACATCACATAAATATCTATACGTAGGTATTAAAAGTATTTTTTACGACAGCAAATTAAGCCGTCTGGCCTTCTGTGCAGCAAACACATCTATAACCTCTTCAGTATTGATATCAATTTCATTCATCGCCGGTAGAGTTTCTCAGATATGTTTTTAATCTCTTCATCGTTGTAAATGTTCGTTACGGTGTGCATGTCGAAACTGGAAGGGTAGCCAAAATTTTTAAAAGTTTGTGGATGTTTGGAAAAAGTTGTTGGTTGCATCTTTGAAGAGCTTCTATTGCATTTTTCGCACGGTCTTCTGGTAATTGTTGGTGGCATTTTGTCTTCCAAAGTAAGAATTCAGCCTCCATAGTGTCCCAATCCAAAAATTTCTTATACAATTTAAAATTTTCTTCATTAAAATTAGTTTCATTTTTACCGATAGTCGATGGTATTAAAATATACAAAGAAGAAAGTGTCGACTTATGATTCTCGAATCTCATTTTAAGTTGACTAATAAAGTCATCTAAGAGAGGAATCAAAATTGTTATCCTAAAATAGGTCTCTGTATCTGTCGTACGTATGTTGGACCTATTCTGTTGTCTTCCCACAACTCGAAGAATTTTTATTTTTTCTTCTGCAATACTTGATAATTCTTCTGCTGTCTGGAAAATTATATTGAATTCCAAAATAACATCCTCTCGAATTTTTTGTAATCTGTTTGATATATCAGTTCAAAAAACCTAGATCTACTTCAGGGCGACCCAGGTTTCAAAAAACAGAATTTGATTGTTAGGCCAGGCGCTCACATGCAACTAAACAGTTTGGTTTCGATTTTGAGTACTATAGGATTATATGAGAGTCCGCGCACATAAACCGGAGCGCACTCCCATATAAGCCCATTGTGCACAAAATCGAAACCAAACTGTTTAGTTGCATGTGCGCGACTGGCCTTATACTACGTTTTCACCGACCACTAAACCGAGATTTAGGTAGATTTTCCACAAATCTCTTCACAAATCCCGTGATTTACCATACAAATTTTAATCTCCTCAAATCAAGATTTAAAATAATTCCCCTATTCAGCGCAATACAAGCTGCTAAAGCAAACTTGCCATCTCACTTCCACTTCATAAAAAAAATGACCCACCATCTGCATTTTGAAAGGTTCTGTCAAAATTAATCTATTTTTTATTTTTTTTCTGGTGAAAAAACTATTTGGGATTTATGAAATCTAAACGAGATTAACTTGCAGTGAAAACGTTTAGGGTGAGTACAGGGTTTTCAAAAACGCTTTGGGGCGACCCCAGGGCGATTTCAGGGCTCAACGAACAAACCTATAGCTTCACTCTGCGCAGCTACATAAATTGGTGCAGGTGAAAACTTGCCTCGCAACCGCTTCTCGCATCGCATAACTTCTCACACTACTGTGTGTACAGCCTTAAGACCAGCCAACCCTGTACAATCAGTTTCCACCCAAAAATAAAACTAAAAAGTGACGTTTCAGAAAAAAGCATAAGCAGCAGAGTATTTTATTTGTTGCAAAAAAACAAATAGTAAAACGTAAAGTACAATTCAATTTAATATTAAATAAAAAATAGCCATGGGTGATCGGTACAATATTCATAGCCAGCTTGAACATTTACAAAGCAAATACATTGGAACCGGTCATGCAGATACCACGAAATTCGAATGGTTGACGAATCAGCACCGCGATTCTCTGGCCAGCTACCTTGGTCACTATGACATGTTGAACTACTTCGCTATAGCCGAAAATGAATCGAAAGCACGCATACGGTTCAATATAATGGAAAGGATGTTGCAACCTTGTGGTCCACCTCCAGAGAAAGCTGAAGATTAATAGAATATTACAAAAAGAAATATACAATTTATATCAAACCACAAATCCCTTGTATTTTATTTTTAACTTAAGAATAATTTTGTTCATTTAATTCTACTTAATACATAATTTCGTTTAATAATTCTAATCATTTCATTGAAATCTGTCCAAATATGCTGAACGACGCTGATAAAATGTTTTCTGTGGATTTTGTAAAGTATTCCATTAAAGTCTTGTCTCGTTCTCTTTGTAACGTGTGCTCATATTCCATTAAGGCCTTCTGTCGGCTGCAGAATTCTTTCTGCAAAGATTTCTGTACACTTTTAAGGCGATTCGTCAGCTTGGTGAACTTAAAATCACTGCAGCTTTGTTCTGAAAATGAAATTTGTAGTTGGTACAAAAAAAAAAAATAATGTAATGTACCTTCACTGACACTTTCTTCAGACTTTTTTTTGCTTTTCTTTTTCTCGACTACAGAATGCTCTTGAATTCTGGGCTTCTGGTCGATTTCTTTATGAATAATTGGTATATGCTTGGGGGCCTCCAATGGTATATGTATTGGCTTTATTGGACTTCTAATAATAGGTTTTACATCCATCATCTCTGATGCCTGGCCAGGCATTCCTTGATATTCAGCATCAACAAAACTAGCAATAACTTGACGAAACTTTTCAGGTATCAAAAGGATTCGATCCTTGTTTCCACGTTTGTAACAAAGATAGGCGGATTTCATTTGAAACCACTTTCTGCGAATTTGGGTAGGACTCTTGTTCGGAAAACCAAATGATCGCATTTGGTTTGCTATTTCAACAAAGGTGTACTGGGTAGTTGTAGTTGTGCCTTGCCTGGAGTGCATTTGCCTCACAAGGTTCAACATGCAACCGATTTCATTGTTACACCAAAAATTACGCTTTTCCTTTTTTCTTCTCATAATGATGAAAATTAATTAAAAGAAATCAATTTCAATTTTTATTTATGGCAAATTAGTAACAAAATTATCTGCAGCAGCAACCACTTGCTGTTAATAAAATAAATACACGGAGAGGTTGATTAAACAAAAAATTTGTGTTCTGTGTACGTGTACGTCACTCAATAAAAGTGATGCCAAAATGAATATAAATAACACTATCTGCTGCAAGAACATAACAGCGATGAAAATAAATTATTTTAATATTTCCAGATTTTTATAAATAATAATGAATTATTTTTTTTTGTTCGTAAGCGTTGCGCGCATAACTTGGTTGAACATGATTTGATTCGCATGGGGATTTTCTTGTTGGATTCATATTGAACAAGTCGATAATTGCCGTGCGGCTTAAATCGACTGGGGAAATGTAAGCCCGCAGGTGACCATCGATTTTTTCGTGCGACAAATGGATTTTTTGTATATTGTTTGATGGTCATGTTTTTTTCAACCTAATAGGTATAGAATGCAGCCTCTTGGTGACGGGAATTTGCCTTGTTTATTTTTGCGTAGTTGAAATAAACCGGATGTGCTTCAACTTAACCAGAACCAAATCGAAAGAACCAAAAAATGTATTCTTTTAGGACCTACAATAGCTATATTATGTAGATATTAGGGGGGTTACTCTCAAATATGCGGCGGATCGCTTTTGATGGCGGATTAGCATTTTCCTATTCTCAAAAGCGATTCGCTTTTCATGCCAAAGCGAAAGTTCTCACTACACGTCATTTTGGGTTTGATAGCGATAGGTGTCTAGGTGGCGGATTGAAAGAAAATGTAAATACATAAATAATTAAATAATTTGCAAATAATTATGTATCCTCTTCAATTTCGGCAAATAAAAACACACTATTTCATAAAAATGTTTTATTTTTTTTTTTTGTTAAAAGCAACTACATTGCAAAATTAGAAATGCAAATACTTTAAGCACAAAAAAAAAAAAACAAGCTGAACGTCAAACAGCTACCTATTGTCAAATTTTTAGAAACAGCTGGCTGAGAGTGGCCTGGAAATTTTGAGCATTAAGTGAGAGAAACTGGAAGGATCATTTCCGCCCTTGTTCGCTTTTGAGAATAACCCACAGCGAAGACAGTCAAAATTGAGTTATCGCTTTTAATCCGATTCGCCGCGCTTTCTGGAATAGGCCTACAGAGAATAAAATGCGTCGAGTATTGTTCACGAACATCGAATACTCATTCGAAAAAGCCTAGTTGAAACAAACAGAGTCAACCCAAAGATGTTTATGAGTATGATGACTCGTGATCGTAACTACAAATACTGAACGAGTATACCTTGCAACGAGTTGAATGGGTTCAAATAAAAACGAGTCAGGCACTCGTGAACATAATGTTCACGATCGATATGTTTGTACTCAGACCTGTGTAATTAAAGCTTAAGTACAATTACAAGTACAATAATTACCTTGTATTTTAAAATTTTAAGGACAAGTACAATTCCATGGTAATTATGTTTAAAATTTCCAAGTACCTTCCAGTACCGGTACTTGTACTTGTAATTATAATTCCACTCATTACTTTATTTTTTGTACTCATTACTTTAGTACTTAAAATTGTTGTACTTAAATACTCTTCAAATACTTTTAATTCCTTCATATTTTCATTTCAGAAGGAATTAGAAGTTATTAAGGAATTAAAAAGTCGAACATTCATGAGCTTAATTTCTATTAAAAAAATCCACTATATCCATAAAAATTTTTTTTAACCATTTTCTGTTTACCAACATCACTTTCAATATCAGACGGAGCGATATGGTGAATATATTTCAACGGACTTACCTAAACCAAATATAAAACAAAATTTATTTTCTTTATAAACCTTTCGAGGCAAGATTTATTGATGTTTCATTTCGATTTGGATTTCACTTCGCATTGATGTATAAACTAGGCTTTATACAAAAAAAAACTGTATATCATAAGTCAACCGTAAAAAGTAATGAGATCTAAAAAGACGCCAATTCCTTTTACCAAAACAATTCGATTTTTTTTTCTAAACAGAATCGATTTTTTTCTTTCACTACAAGGAATTTGTCCAGAAAAATCGATTTTTTCTTCTAAACAAATCAATTTTTTTTTTAAATGGAATTCGACATAAAATGTGGTAAGCTTACTGGTCAAGATTTCAAAACCTTTTGAATTGTGACTAATCAGATGGGGAAAAAACTTGTGAAGTAAACTTACCAAATTTTATTAGTAATTTCTGTTGCAAATTATTTCTGTCATAATTTGGAATTGTTTCGAAAATATTTGATATTAAATTTTGATAAACTGAACTTGGCGTACTTTTTGATCTCATTACTTTTCACGGCTGGCTTATTGCATACATTTTTTTTGTATACATGGAGAACTTGGCTCATTTTTAACATTTATGTTTTTGGTGTGATTTCACTCTTTCTTATATATTTATTTTCGAACGAAAAATCTTAAATTTTCAATTCTTGTAAGCACCTTAGCCCTACCAATTTTCGTCATTCTACAACAATCAGAAGTGCTCCATATAATTGATAGCAACTATGGGAAAGTGGGCGGATACCTCGCTATCACTATGTAGAAAACCCAAAATATTCGATTTTTCCTTAGTATACACCACAAGGCCTACCGTTGTGCGAAATTACAAGATTCTACGGTGTCGGGAAGTGCTCCATAATTTTGATGATCTGTCAGTCAGTGAATCAGTGAGTCAGTCAGTTACGGTTTTTGCGATTTTTGACGTCCTATATCTCCGGAACCACTAATGGTAAAGAGTTGAAATTTTGTGAGGTACCTGTGCTCGCCGAGCTTAGTAAATATTTTGAGTTTGAAGTTTCTTAAATTATTGGTTCCTAAGTTAGAGGGAGGGTCGAAAAACGCTTGAGTTTTTTCTTTTTTCCGATTAAATTAAAAATACGATTGTTATGAGAGAAGAGTTAAGAGAGAAATGTCTTCAGGGCCACTTAGACGAAAGTTTTGTGAAAGCAATAACCTCTGGGGGGTTGCTTTTGATGGATGATTTGCATTTTCCTGTTCTCAAAAGCTATTCGCTTTTCATGCCACCTTTCATCAGTGGCGGATTGTTGGGGCATTGAAAGATAATGTAAATACCTACATAAATAATTTGCAACTAATTTATCTTCACTTTCGGCAATTAAAAACACAGTCCATCGAAATGTTTCGTTTTCTTTTTTTTTTTTATTAAAGCCACAACATTGCAAAATTATTAATGCAAATACTTTAGCACAATAAAAAAAAAAAAAAACAAATTGTTTGGACGGCAAACAGCTACTGTCAAATTTTTGGAAACAACTGAGAAATAAATGAGAAGAGTGGAAGTAAAAATGGGTGTGGCCTGGGCATTTTTGGAATTAAGTGATAGAAACTGGAAGGATCATTTTCGCCCTCGATAGGAAAAGCGAACACGGTCGAAAGTGGGGTTTCGCTTTTAAAGCGATCCGCCGCGCATTTGAGAATAACCCCCCTAATTTATAAATAATTGAGAGCCATCTGACTGATTTGAATCAAATCACGTTGTAGCAAATAATTTTTTCTCTTTTTAAGTTTGAAAAGTTATCCTCTCCTCATTCTCTGGATAAATATTTAAACTCTGAAAAGCTCTCACGTCAAAATTTAGAATTCATTATGAGAAAGCAAGTCAATGCGTTTGTTACGTGCAAGTGACCCAAAGAAAAGTTTCGTGCTATATTGGGAAATGGAATACAATCTTCTATTTTGTATATAGACTCCGAAGCCACCATACCAATCGAGTCCAAAATTTCAGAAAGTCTTACTTGAAGTGTCAAGGGTGTTTTGTATGTATTTGGTCAAAATCGGCAATCAAACTGCAGCAGCGCACGCGTTTTCTGGCTTATTTAAAGAAACACCGTCCGATTTTGATTTAAATTTCATAATATATTACTTGGAGGTCCAAGAGTGTTACTGTGCCTGTTTTGGTAAATGTCAGTATAGCAGTTTGCCAAAAAAAAGTGCGCCATGTTCGGTATAATTTGAAAATTTGACAAAATATGAATTGGAAATTATTATTATTATTATAATTTATTAAGAGATACTTAAAAGTAACCTGGGCCCTTATTATGAGATACGAAACGAACGGCAGAGAAAACAAAACCTAGGGAAACGACAGTCACGGCATAAAGCGATTATGACAAACGAGAATGCAATCAAAGAAACAAACGACAACAAATCCAAAACGAAAGCCGAACAACAGCAAATGTCACTCGTTAGTTTTAACGAGTTTTGTTTTTTATTTACGAGTCTCGTTACTCGTAATCGCTAATAAAATACGAGTTTCGTTTTTTTTTTTTTTTACCACCATTCTCGTTTCTCATAATCGCAATTTAACGAATACGCAGTATTTCTTACGATTATCGTTTTACATAATAGGCCCCCTGGTAGTTACATTTTTTATAGAGCGTAGCTGCGAGTGTGTTCCTGTATGTTATTGGTCAAAATTTGTCTAGCAGTTTGCCTTGCCAACAAAGTAGCTTTGCATGCACTTTTGTACTAATTTCAGCAAACAAGCATATATTTTGTTAAAAATTCAAGACAATCTTAAGTGTATCTTTGGTAAAAATTGGTCTAGCATTCTGAAAACTCGGTGCAACAGCGCATGCATTTTCGAATTAATTTTAAATAACACAGTTTTTAAGAGTGGCCATGCGCGTTTGTACAAAACTATGCTAGCACAAAAATCGAGACTTGCACAGAATAAAAGCACAAAAATAGCACAAAATTCTAGTTTTTATTTTAATTGATTATGTTGAGCGGTTTAGAAGTTTTGCTAGCTTTATATGGTAGCATACAAATGCATAATTATGCATAAATCAAAAACTATGCTAGCACAAAAATCGAGACTTGCACAGAATAAAAGCACAAAAATAGCACAAAATTCTAGTTTTTATTTTAATTGATTATGTTGAGCGGTTTAGAAGTTTTGCTAGCTTAATATTAAGGTAGCATAGATTTGCATAAAACGAAAACTATGCTAGCACAAAAATATTGACTTCCACACAAAAATAGCACAAAAAGAACACAAAATTCTAGATATGGTTTAAATTGATTATGTTAATGTGTATGTGCTAGCTTTATAGACGTCTTGAAAACCCAAATTAAAATTAAAAATAATTTTAATTTCTAACTAATGTTTTTGTAAATTTTATTTGAGGGCAATACAACGTTCGACGGGCTCCGCTAGTATTTAATATATTTTTACACAGATTAATCAAATAGAAAATATCACTTTGGAAATATACATATATAAATCACTCGAACAGAAATTCATATTCAATTCCCCACAGTCATACTCAATAAAACATTGAAAACAACAAAACAAAATTATTGTATGCTTTTTTGTCTTTTATTTTCATCAAGTTTAAAAAAAAAAAAACGAATATCAGACTAGCTTGTTTTATGGTTGGTTTAGAACAAATTTGACAAAACTTTTAATATCGCAATTATGTTTCTTAATTTCTTTTATTATTTTTCATTTCGTTTCCGGGAATGGTAATTTATACAATTTCTTTTCCTATGCGCACAATGTAATTTTTGATTATATTTAATATGAGGTTCGTATAATAATAATTTGTTACTAGTAGCGAATAACGAACACAATTTTATTTAGAGTGCATTTAATCATTTCATGAGAATGTGTTGTTGCACTTGAGAACAACATTTTCGACGAACATCAATTTGAAAGAATTTTCTTTGGACATAGATAATATTTTTTTTTTTTTTTTAATGAAAAGAAAAACATAAAATGAACATTGATTTATACACGGACATAAGTTTATGATGAAAAATATTATTTTGTTTAAACTAGAAACTCAATAGCTTTAACAAGTGCATTCATAAACGTGGTTTGTATATATTTTCTAAGCATTTTGCTTAACAAATATATTAATTAAGACTAAAAGTTCGATTTTTTTTATTTATTTTATATGAATCGCACTATAAAATCAAACCTTATCTTCTTTTTCTATAAATATAATGTCTAAATTTTAATATAAAAACAGTTTCAACAGATTGAGTGCTGAATATATCTCGAGCTCTGTACCTGCTGAACAGAATAATATACACAATTCTGTGAGCAACATACACCGATATATCAACAACCGACCGATTGTAAACTTGCAAATAAATACGTACTGGCCTTTTTATCGAAAGATTTACCACATGTGAGTTTCTCGAATCTCACTGATGATGTGATTAGCACGAGTTAATGCCTAAAAAAAAAAAAAACAAGTGAAAAAAACGTGCTTTTGATAAAAAAAAAAAAAAGAAATCTGTATTACCTGTAACATATCGGCAGCCTCTTTCCTTCTAACAGCAATATGATCTGATTCATTAAGAAGAGTCTCAGCTCTATCCGATTTGTATAAATGCGTAACAAGTTCACTCTGCAGATTATCCTTAACATAATTAACTAAAAAATGCATTATAGCCTTTGGTACTGAATCTTGAATTGATTTTCGAATTATGTAGAAATAAGATTTGATGAGGCGTTCTGTTTGGATAATATAAATTCAAATATTATAGTTTAAGAAAATTATTTTTAAGAAAGAAAAAAATAATAACCAATGACGTCACAATCTTTTTGTTCCTTATCGGTTAGCCTTCTTGATGAATTGTGACTGGGAACATCGGGGAGTAAGTTAACAGCTTTAACTGGGCTTGCTATCATATTATGAATTGGTGTGTTACTCGCTGAATTTTCCATGCTTTGTGCTGGCGGAGGAAGCATGTTTGATAACCAATTGCTAGGTGTTGAGTGCTCGCCGTTGTGATTCTGTTGAAATAAAAATGCATTTCGCTTTATACCAAATTCGACAATTTGTTCCTTAAAGGGCAGTTAAATAAAATGAAGGTTTTGAAAGATATTCTACCATAGACGATAGCTAGTGAACAAAGTGGAAATTATAGATTCCTTGTAGAAAAAAAAATTATAGTTTTCCAAAAAAAATGTTTTTGTAAATGATTTTATTTTTGATAACTTGATAACTTTGGTAACGATCTTTTACGCTTGATGTACGAGGATTTCAATATGATTTTCAAGTGAATTATTTAGTTGAAGTAGGTATATAAATAAGAGATAATCGGCCCTATCGAGGTAACCATCGGAAACTCCGATTTCCTACGAATCGGAGACATTTTGCTTCGAGGTAGTTCTCTGATCAGCAAAATGTCTCCAATTCTTAGGAAATCGGAGAGAATTCCGCTCCGAAGGTTACCTCGATAGGGCCGAATAACAGATGCATAGAGGATTACTGTTTTGATTGTTAGGGCTTGGAACAATTCCCGTCACTTCTAAGGTATAAGACTAGTAGTGCTGTGGTTTTAAAAAGTCTTTTATAATCATATTTAGCGGTTTTTCTTAGATTTCGTCTGTTTTCGTTTTAGTGTTTTTATTTTTATCACAATGATTGGCAATTGCAGAGTCGACTATTGTAACAGGCCAGCTGTTCTGGCACTTAGTGAAACCCAAGTAGGTGAGGCTACTGATCCTGCTGAATTTAATATTCATGGGTATAACTTATAACCGATCTGATCGGCCCCTATCAGTGTGGTTTTAGGCCCGGCAAATCAACCGTCGATCAAATGTTCACACTCCGACAGATTTTAGAAAAAACCCATGAGTTTCAATCGGTACACACCACCTCTTTATCGATTTCAAAGTCACATCTCGGCATCCCTGCCAAACTCGTCCGGTTTTGCAGAATGACGATGGAGAAATCTCGCTACTCCTCCGTCAAAGTCGGCAAGAACACCACCGAACCCTTTGATGTCGACAAAGGTTTGAGGAAAGGCGACGCGTTATCATGCAACCTGTTTAACATCGTTCTTGAAGGAATTGTACGCAACTCGCAAGTCAACAACACGGGTACAATTTTTCAAAAGTCCGTTCAACTACTTGCTTATGCAGATGATATTGACATCATTGGAAGAACGAAGCGAGCTGTTACCGGTGCGTTTGCAAGTATTGAATCGGAGGCGGCGAAAATGGGTTTGGCTGTTAATGAGGACAAGACGAAGTATATGCTATCATCGAGAAAGGAATCTCAACATCGTCGGCTCGGGCAAAACGTCACGATGGATAGATACAACTTCGAAGTCGTCAAGGACTTTGTCTACCTGGGCTCCACTATAACATCGCAAAATGACATCAGTGCAGAGATCAAAAGATGAATTACTCTTGCCAATCGCTGTTTCTTCGGGCTAAGAAGCATTTGAGTAATAAAGTCCTCTCTCAGAGAACCAAGGAGACCTTATATAAGACCCTAATCATCCCGGTCCTGCTGTATGGGGCAGATGCATGGACTCTGTCAAAAACGGATGAGAATCTGCTTGGGTGCTTTAAAAGGAAGATTCTTCGGTTGATTTTCGGTCCAGTCTGTATCGGTGGAGTATGGAGGAGAAGATTCAACAACAAGTTTTACGGGCTTTACAGCGACGTCGACCTGGTCAAGAACCTGAAAATACAGCGGCTGAGATGGCTGGGACACGTGGAGCGTATGGACACCGACGCACCAGCCCGACGAGTGTTCGAATCTACCCCTGACGGTCTGCGCAGCAGAGGAAGACCCCACCTTAGGTGGCGCACACAAGTGGAGATCGACCTCAACCAACTTGGAGTGCGTAACTGGAGGCAGTAAGTAAGGGTATAACTTAGTGCCATTATTCTTTTCCCACCATGGTCTCGTCGTCAGAAACGATGTTGCTTACCAATTCCAACCTCAATATGGTTCTAGTACTAATCCCGTTTTTAGTTTTTTATGGTTCAAATTCAGGCACATCATTCATTTTTTTTCTCTATCGAAGCCCTAATTTGTACAGAGTTTCAACTTCTCGACTCCGTTGTCCGACTCCATCCAAAGAATTGTTTCCTTGCATCCTCACACTGAAATTGTTATTATGGGCGATTTCAATGTACACAACTCTTCTTGGCTTGTCCATTCATGCCAGACAACACCCGAGGGAATGTGTGCTGAGATCTTTGCTAAGTTTAATCATCTCAATCAGCTTGTCAACGAGCTAATGGTCGAGCGTAAAACACTCTTGACTTGTTTCTTACCTCTGACCCTGATAAATACAAAATCAGTGTGCTAACACCTCTAGGCTCATCTGACCATAGTGTCATTTCTGCAAATTTCTCGTACCAAACCAATCCAGTTAGAGAAAGAGCTCCTGTGAGAACTGTGTGGCAATATGAGAAAGCCAACTGGGACGGCCTCAATAATTTTTTCAAGATCTTTAACTGGTTATTATGCTTCCTCGGTAGTTACGTAGACTCCAGCGCAGATATGATTAATAATCGAACCTATCAAGGTAACCGTCGGAGCGGAATTCTCTCCGATATCCTCGAATCGGAGAAATTTTGCTGATCGGAGAACTACCTCGAAGCAAAATATCTCCGATTCGTAGGAAATCGGAGAGTATTCCGCTCCGACGGTTACTTCAATAGGGTCGAATATGATTTTGTTGGAAATGAGAACTTTTATCCCGAATAGGACTAAAAGCATCAGACCCAAAGAAAAATCATGGTTTGAAACGAGCTGTAAAGAGGTTATTGGGGTAAAAGAGAAAAGCTTCCGATGTTTTAGAGCCAACCCAAGTGAGGAAAATCGGAAAAAGTTCAAGCAAGCAAGGAAGGTTCGCAACACCCATATTCGACGGACTAAATTTTTACATAACCAAAAAATACTACATATCCCATGGGTAGAAAACATTTTTTGGTCATTTGTAAAAAATATTCGGAGTACGTCATCTTCCTCGGTCCTAACGCTCGTTGTCAATGACACTTCTTGCGTTAGATTTCCGGAGAAAGAAAGCTATTCGCCGGCAATTCTACGCTGCCAGATAGTGTCATGAATCCACCAGTTCTTGAGCGCATAAACGATTCAATAGGAAAAATATACTTTTGCACTCTTGCTGTGGAGAGAGTCTTGAAAGATCTCAACACACCTAAGTCCACTGGTACGGATGGTATACCCGCCATTATTTTGAAGAGGTGTTCTTCCACGCTGGCAAAACCTCTGCATAAGTTTTTCTATCTATACTTTTCTTCTGGGCTTGTTCCGAGCAGTTGGAAAACAGCATTTGTCCAGCCAATCCCCAAAAAAGGCGAATCTTCTTCACCCTCCAATTACCTACCGATTGCACTTACATTTCTTCTTTCCAAGGTCATGAAAACGCTCTCTTATAGAAAATGCGTGCTTTTGGTAGTAATGAATGGCTTCTTCGTTGAATTAGTAACTTTCTTTTGAACCGCTCTATACAAGTTGTATTGGTCGGACTCAAGTCTGAAACCCACAATTTAAATGCTGGTGTGCCCCAGGGCTACGTTTTGTCCCCGACACTCTTTATCATTTTTATAAATGATCTCCTGCCTATAACTTCTAATCCAATAAACTGTTTCGCTGACGATAGTACCCTTAACTTTTCATATGCCTTTCCAGATTCACATCCCTGCTCTTCCGATGTGGAACAGCAACGGAAAAATATGATTAATTAATAAAATTCTGATAGCATTTTACAATGGGGAATAAAAAACGCGTAGAATTTAATGCTTCGAAAACTCAATGCTCTTTTGTCGCTAAAGCGAGACTTACCCCTTTGCCACTGTCCATGAGTGGCACTTGCATCGAAGAAACCAAACAGCTTGTAATCCTTGGGATATGTATCACAAACCACCTATTGTAGAGCGAGCACATACTTAATGTTGCCAAAAATCCCGCAAGATGTCTAGGTTTACTTCGGAGATGCAAGAAATTGTTTTCCCCTTCTGATCTGGCTAATATTTATAAAAGTTATATACGTCCAAAGCTTGAGTATAACTCCAATCTCTGGGCTGGTACTCCAGCAACTTTTTTAAGCCTCTTTGACAGTATTCAAAGAAGAGCCTTCAATTATAGGAACATTATAGAATCATTTACGTCCCTAGAACAACGTCGTAACGTTTCATGTCTCTCTCTCTCTCTTTTATCGTTATTTCTACGGTCAGTGCTCTAGTGAAATAGCGAGTTGCATTCCTTCCCTTAAACAATTCAATCATAATACTGGCGCTTCTAGGAATGCCCATCAGTTTTCCCTTGAGTTCAATTACGGTCGTACTGTCAAGTACAGGGATTCGTTTTTTAGTCGTACTACACGAATGCGGAATGCTCTTCGAAGCTCTGTCTTTCCCTCTTATTGTGATATTCAGACATGCAAGACCAATGAACACCTATATCCATCTCCTTTTGAATCCCCTCCTCCTTACATAATGCTCGCACTGTGTCTCTGACATATTAAGGGTATCAAAAACCCCTTGAGTGCACGTAAATTATAAAAAAAATTAAAAAAAAAAAGTGAAAACAAAATAATTTTTTAATCTTACTATTTAGTGCGATAAAATCATCAATTTTGTTTTTTCAAGATGGAAAAACAGCCTGAGGGAGCATCTTACGGATTTTTATGAAATATTTCCAGAAATATTTTCAAATATTTGCAGACGAAATGCTTTTTATAATTTAAACCTTATGGCAACAAAAATATTGCATGACGATAAAGAAACAAGTTGACAGAGATGGTCCATATTGAAATTCAGACAGATTCAGTGACTTCAAAACGTTGCTTTTTTTTTTAAAGAAAACTTCCGAACAGACAGTGAATTGAAAATAAATTTTTAAAATGATGGAACACTATAACCGTCATCGAAAATAAATATGTATTACAAACCTGATAATTTTCTTGTCGTTCATTTGCATCTTGATTATGTTGTGCCATTACTTGTGGTGATGAGTTAGTCGTTCTTGGCATTTGTTGGCGACGTTGAATATTCGATTGCATTTGCATTTGCGAGAATGGTTCATTTATATTATCGGCCTTCAATAGACTGGGAACTAAGGCAGCGTCCTTATGAAAATCTGGATGTTTTGTATTAATATAAGCCAATTCGATTGCAACTAAATTTTCCACCATAACATTAGTTGTTGGTAAACGACGTCTGAGCAATTGAGTTACAACATCGACGATTTTTTCATGTAATTTTGGGAATCTAGAGCAAAAAGTTTAAATTATAAAAAAAAAAAAGAGGCAAAAAAATACTCTTAACTTACCGCAACATTTCCTGTTGAACTTCATTGCCACAATGCTGAATAATTCTTTGCATTTCTTCATGTATTAATTCGACGCATCGCAATGAAGGTTCTTCCAAACGACGAATTTGACGTTTAACCAATAATTCAAATGAAACTTCAGGCACAAACAAAGCTGGCCTTGGACCGGTTGCATTACGAATAGCTGTTAGAATATCCATTTTAGTCAGTCCCGATAGTGGGTGAATGGAATCCAAAGTTCGACCAAAAGTCTCATGGAAAATATAGCAAATTCTAGCACCACCACAAAGTTCTGTAGTTTCAATGTTCCTGGATGTGCCTTCAATTGTTGCACAATATGCACTAGCGAATTTAGTTATTATTTGAAGCAGTGTTTGACTTTTATCGGTGACATCCTCTCCATATGAGTGCAATAAAGATTGAAATTGTGATGACATGACGTTAACACGTGTCTAAAGTTAATACACAAAAACTAAATTTAAAATTTATTATTTTGTAAATAAAATGTTTACCTTTAAATCAGGTAGGCAGTCTCTGATGTGGTGCATCAAAAGACGATTTAGAGTCTTAGCTAAATATGGCGTACCATTTCTAGTAGCAAGCGTAGGATATTTTCTCTGCAAGTAGGCAGACTCATCCTTTAACTGGTCTTCAATGGTTTTCCTATCTATTATATCTTGTTGAGATCGATTCATTACACCAATAATGCCTAGTTTAACTGGAATCACACGTCCGCACAGAATATCAATTGCGTCAGTACCAGCATCCATGAGATCAAGTTTTGTTACAACTGCCAGCGTACGTCGACCATCTGGATCAACATCCTTGGCTAATTTCAATGCTTCACTTGTTGCCATATCTGTATTGGCCGAAGTGACAGCCAAAATAATCGAATTTGGATTTTCAATATATTTTACAATTAAATCTTTAATTTGTGATTCAATATCTTCTGGTTGATCGCCAACTGGTACTTTTGTTATGCCAGGTAAATCGACAAGTGTTAAATTTACCACTCGTGTAGAATAAATCTTCAGATTGATTGGCTCTGGGCATATTCCTTTGTTGCTGCCCGCAGCACGATCTGTTTCATTTTCAATTTCTCGCCGGATCTCATCGAAGTCAGTAAAGGTTTTCTTTGTATGCAGGAACTTTCCCCATTCTTCGGTATTAACTGTGCCTGTGGGGCGAGCAACAAAAGGATTACGGAAAATTCCACTTACAGTGTTAGACATACCATTTTCCGCTGAACGATGTTCTTTGTCATCGATTGGGGAATATATGAGTTGTAGGATAAGAGGGCGCCGTGTAACAATGCCAGTTCCTCGGGGCAAAAATGATCTTCCAACCAAACTTTCGATTACTGAACTTTTACCGGAACTCTAGAAAATAGAAAAAACATGGAAATTTTATAACATTTTTAAAAGGTGGATTAATATTTTGAATTTTTTTTAATATAAAAAAAAGTGCCAAGCTAAATTAACGTATTCCAAATAATATTTTTACCCTTGAAGTCCAACTTGATTTTCTTCAATTCCTTTTGAAAAAAAAAACTTGAAACTTGAGCTAGTATGGATGTTCTTATATTCTTGAGCTTCGACAAATACGCTATTCGTGAAAGGTTTTTAGTATCTACGTACTATTAGATAATAACTAACATAATTTTCACAACACTAATTGAGTCCAAGGTAACACAAAGGCGCACAATTACGAGAAATTGCTAGTAAAAGGAGGAACGTAGCCCACAGAACGTAGATCGTAGCGTACCGTGTGTTATGTCGATCTGTCTCACTCTAATTTTTTGCAAACAATGTCTTATTCAAGTGCCTCTATTTATCTTACATACACCCCGGTAAAACCGATTTTTGATCACAAAAAAGCATTATTTACTTAAAAGTGATATGAAGTGAACTGAGGTCCTTTCGCAAATAAAAAAGCAATCGCATTTTTTACGAGTAAATAAGAAGCAAGTGTTGTACCATTTTGAAATCCTGATGAAACGGGCCATTTTTTTAAATAACTTGCCGAGGGTAGTGTGGAACATTTTTTTAAAAATATGAAGTGTCAAAGTTAGCTTACAAAATTTTTTTGAACAATGACTCAGTCAAACTTTATTTTTCTTACGAAACTGACAATATTAATTCTTGGATTTTTGATTGCGATCAATAGCATGGTTATTAAGGATTACGCCAAAAAAGAAAACACAGCTAAATTTTAAAATTTGTAACCACTGTATCTAAAAATGTGAGCTAGGGTATCGATTTTCATATTTTTTCTTAATATGGCTATAACTACTAAACCAAGAGAGATGGATTATTTTTTCATACTTTTCAAAGAACGGGCACAACCTGCCCTATCACTCGGTACCCGCTTGACGTTGAGTTTCGGGACACCCTGTATAAGGGTTAGTAAATAAGGTTAGTGCCATTCAAACTTTACAAAAATTTAAAATCCACACCATTTTTTCAGTATATGTAATTTTTAGGAATCATACAAAGCATTGCAATAGTTATCCATGCAGATCTTCAATTCCATTACATAAACCGCAATAATTGTGTAGTGTTTAAAATGATTGGTTTAGCAAATCAATTTTGCGATCTTATTTTGGTCTTGCCAGGAGCATGAATATTGATAACGGATCCTAATTGATTATGATAAAAAAGCTCTGGGGTGCATATAATTCGATATAATGTCCTTTATGCCTTGGGTGACCATGTTCGAGACCGTTATTTTGGTATGTATTTACATAATATTTTGGTACTCTAGGGTTCCACGAAGCTAATCCCTTATTTTTTCTTAAAAACACATGATTTTCAGACCTGATCAGTGGCAATATGCAATATGTACTATCAAACTTATAGTCAATTGAAATGTTACATTAACCTTGCATTTCATACAGGACAAAATTTTTTTTGATGGATCTGTAGGAGGGATCAGTGTGAGTGTAAAAACGAATTTTCAGGGTTGAACTCCCCCATTGGTACTTATCAACGTAAATTCAAAAATTCATGCCAGTTTTTTTTGAATAATTGCCCCTCCCAATTAAACAGGGAGAAATAGACTACCCCCCCCCCCCAGGGGATTTTTTTCTTCTTTTGACCTAAACTTATACGCTCTAGTTATTTTATGCATCTTGTGCCAAGAACTATCTGTTTTTTATTTAACTGAAAATTATACTACTTGTTGTTATAAATTTATTATTGCTAAATTTTGAATATCTGTATTTTCGAAACTGTTGGATCTACACAGATTTTTCTGGGCTCAAATTGAAGAGCGAAGTTATAGTCGAAAAACTAATCCTTTGAGGTTAAAATTGCCAATAATTGAAAATAGCGCGAAAATTTCGTGGTTTTTTTTTATTTTTGACCATGATGCGTTTGGCGCTCGAGTTCGAAAACTTCGGTTTTTCATGAGACCAATATCATAAACGACTCAGCAACAAATCAGAACTACCGGATCTAACGCAAACACGCCCTCTTATGAGACGCCAATGCTACTGGGCTATATAAATGATTTTAACAATAATTTTACTAATTAAATAAAAAAAAATCTTTTTTTAAATTTATATCTCTTTACAAAGTTCTAAGATCAATTTAAAACTCTGTTTATTTTTGGAACTTAGTTTTTAAATCATTTATAACTTGATCATTTCCTTAGAACTCGGTCTTAGATCAATATTGAGCTTTAAGTACTCTAGATCTCGATTTAAAGAAACGAATTCTAGTGTATATTTGAATACTTTCGTAGCACCCAGTATCATTTTCTGACAGTCTATCAACAAATATTCAAAGAAGGATTTGTCAGTTTCAGTTTGCTGGATACTTTTTTTGTGATTATATTTCTTTTATTTTTTGCATTAATTAAAAACACATTCTTATTAAAAACCTCGTCATCAATAACTGGAAATACAAAAAGAAAAATAACTGGGCAAACTATAACCACACATACAAAAACTTTAACCCAAACGGGGTTAAAGCAATCTACCCCAGCAATATACCTCTTAAAAAACTAAAGATATTCACTAGACTCCGACTTGGCCACTCGTACATAACGCACAAACATCTATTCAACAAGGAACCACAAGCTTTATGTCATCTTTGTGAAGAAAAACCCATGTCTCATCTTCTTTCCTGCACAAAAGTTTCTGAATCCTGCAAAAACGTATCCAACTACAGCCTCACCCATCTACTATCAAATATCAACACAGAAAACATAAATTTTGTATACACAATATTGACCACTCTAAACCTCAAAGACTCCATTTAACTTAACTTAATATTAATTTTTATTTTCCTAGTTGAAAGCCCTGGCAGCTAACTCTAGTTTTTAAGTAATTATTAATTTTGTAATTCACTTACAATTTAATAAAATTATAATAATAATAATAATAATAATATTTTTGCTGTGCCAGTTTCGTTTGTATTGGTGTTGATGTTTTTATTTCAGTTTCAATTCTATGTTGTGTGATTTCGCTTGTATTGATTTTTGAATACTTGGTGCTTGCAAGTAGTAAATATTTGTATCAGTCCGATAGCTCGCAACAGACTTTTGACGTGGAATGAACCCAAAAAGATAAGTGTGCATGTGCATCAAAGTGCATAAAAAATAATAAAAAAAAAAGAAAATGGTATAGGTTCCAATGTCCCGATTCATTGACTATGATGGATGTGGTTAAGAAAAATCAAAACAAAATGCACAATATAAAAAATGTTTTACCACGAGAATTAAAAACAACACCAGCATATGCAACTAAATTGGATACAACAAAATTGACTATTTACTTAAAATTAATAAAAAGGATAACTTTAAAAAAATATATCTACATAAATGCAATATGTATAAGGTCATTTTGAAAACGCAACAAAGATCGTGTTTTTCGTGGCTTCTGTCCGGGGTTAAGCTTATTCAAAATGTCTCTCAGATTCGAATTCGCACTGTTCAGTGTCAAGATGCGAACGATTGTCATTAATTACTTTATTTTGAGGAAAATAGTGTTTTAGATGCACTTTTTGTCTTGACCAATAACGGCAATATTAATGCATTTTTATTTCCTTCCTCACCAGGAAAATATAGTGGTTAAAATCTTGTAATATGTACAATATATGTACACAAATTTGTGTTTTGTGCAACAAGATGTCTGAGTTATATGGATTTTTCACGCACAAGAAAAAAGACTTGCACCTTAAATTAAATGTATCCTAAATTGATATGAATTTCTAACCAAATAAGTTTTTTGAAGAAATAAAGATGTTGTTAAACCGAGTTCTAAGGGCCATTTGCTGAAACGAAACTTAAATATTTATGTTCAACTTAAACGCTTAAGTTCTACTTTTTCCTCAGCGTAAACTGTCACATAAGCTCTTAAGTTGAACTTAAATACTTAAGTTTCGTTTCAGCAAATGGGCCTAAGTCTCAAGAACTTAGAATTCTAGGGTCCCAGTTTATCGAAGTTCTATCTCAAACTGAGATCCAAATGGAAGTTCTAATGCGTTAGAACTCGGTGAAGAAATGCGTTAGAACTCAATTAAGTTCTAATTTTTTGATAAACAGAGTTTTAGTTTTAGAACTTTGTCAAGAAATTGGCCGAAAGATTGAGATTGATATATAAAATTTAATACAAATACAAAAATCGTACAATTACGATAGCGTAGCAGACAAATTTTCTCTCGAGATTCCGAGTGACCTGTAGGTATCTTGAAATGGAAAAAAAATTATTTCGTTATGCTAATTGATTTGTACATAGATAGAACATTATAAACAAAAAAAAAATATTTTTTCTCTGCGTTGATCGTTTTTTTTTTGTTTATCTAATAATGGTTTTTGCCCAAGACTTAAGTAGAACCCCCTAACTGACTAATAACTCTATTCGATGATTAAACAGTAATAAAGACTTTTGTAACAGATTTTATTTGATTAAATGACGCATTCCAATTAGAATTTACTTGCCTTTTCAGCAATATTGCCAAATGCACCTAGTTGCTATTTAAACCAGACTTCCTTCTTTTTTTCGTGTGAACGACCTCAAAAAGGGAGTTCAACGCACAAACGAAATAAAAATGCGACGATGTAATATAGTAGGCATTACAATGATTATAATTTTTAATTAAAGCCTATAAAGTAGAAAAAAAAAAAAAATAGATAGCATGCAACTATTGGAAAAAAAAATCAGGGCTGCATAAAAGTAAACAAAAAGTTGCCCTGAAAAAACATTCGCTGTCGTCGTTTACGTTTAGTTTATTCGTTTTGCATTATGGTATAGCTGTTGTGTAACTTACTGCCCGCCTCCTAATTTTAGAACAAGGAACCCATCCGACATCAAAAATATAAATATATAAAATATGTGCACAAAAAAGGAATCTATGTACCTACGATGAGTTTTTATTAAAGAATAATAAATTAAAAGTTAACCTCGGAAATAACAAAGGAATAATTAACATTGATTTGAAATTGAACAATAAATTGTTGACTAATTTTTCCCGATCCATTTTTAAACAAAATCATAGAAAACTTTGCATTCAAAGATCCTGCTTTTTTATTTGATGAGTTCAGTTATGTATTATATTGCCGGCAAAGGATTACATAATTCAAAAAAAAAAATAAAAATAATGGATCTAAAATGATAAATCAATTAGAAATATTTTTCTTCATCGCAAAAAAGATCCTTACTTTTTTTTCGTAGGCGAACAAAAAGTAATCTTACCTGACTGCCAAGTACAACAATTTGTGGAAGTTGTATTGAATCCGATCCAACTGTGTTGAAGACATCTTGTAATTTATTAATGACTGGAATTAAAGCTTCCATTGTTTTAGGAAAATATTAGACACAAAAGGCTATTTTTCAATTCAATATACAATCCGAAATTTTGCAGCACAAAACTTCTTCCCCGTCCGTTTTTAAAGCACCAGTGCTGACAAACTATTTCAATACTAATTTCAAAATGTCAATTTAACAGGTTAGGCAACTTTAAAAAAATAATTTGCAAATGTATAGTTAAAACAAAAATTTAATGGGATTTATATTGAAATCATAGATGGCGCTTGAATTTTTCTGTTACTACATTTCCATGTGGTATTTAAGCGAGCTTGAAGTTCAATTCGACCCTGAATCGAGTTGAAATGAGCTTGAAACGACTCGACTCCGCTCTTGAAGCTCCTGAAATCTGTGCTAAAAAACCTGGGCTTAAGAGTTAACGTATAAAAAACACTATTTTGTCATCTAAACACCATTTAAACTCAATTCAATAGCTAAATTTCATTTTCCCCCAGATCTGATCCGGATTTGATTTAAAAACATAATAATCTGCATTTGGATTTTAAAATCCATTTTTTAACACTTAGGTTGGTCCATTGCTAAGATTTACAAAAAACCTCATTAAAATTGAAAATTCTCGAAATCAAACACATGCCGCCTCCATTCCAATTAATTTTGTTGAGTTTTCTTTTCACTTATGCCGAAGACTTTTTAATAAAAAATATCGATTTGTTAAGAAGAAAAAATCGATTTTCTGGACAAATTCCTTGTATTGAAAGGAAAAAATCGATTCTGTTTAGAAAAAAATCGATTTGTTTGGTAAAAGGAATTCGTGGAATTCTTGTACAAATAATATTAGTTGTGTTTTGTTGAGCTAGTTACTGTGCCCATTCTGCAATGTTCCACTTTAAGCCATAGAGACTGAAGAAGTGAAGATAAAATTAAAATTTATTGCTCAACTCATGTAAAATAGATCTACAGATTGATTGATCGCTTTCGGGGAACTATTTTCCGTTGAACTTTTTAAGGGTTACTGGCTGAACAGAATGGTGACGCAGACGGAAACGGAGACGGAGCCGGAATAGCTGTCAAAATATTAAATACACGCAAATTCAATGTTGCGAACACAACGGAACGTAGACGCATACGGAGACGCAGACGCAGATGGAAGAGTTCACCAACTTTTAACTTTTGACGTACGGCACTTTTGACGTTTCAATTTGTATGAAGAAAAAAAACAACTTTTTGGGTCGGAAAAAAATATTGTGGTTATTTGTATCGGGAAAAAAAATATTTATTAAAAGGAAAATTATTGGAAACAAAAAATGTGAATTCTGAGCTTGTACACAAGAATATTCTTTTGTTTTTCTTCAAAATACTTTCAAAGCTGTACAGCTGCATTGTGGGCAGGTAAAAAAAATAACGTACGACACTTTTTGACAGCTCTTCCAGTTCCGTCTGCGTCTTCAGTTCCGTCATTCTATTCTGTTCAGCCAGTTAGTCCACCTAACATTCTATATACAATACACAGATCTATTTTAATCGTTTTGATTACTTTTGTATCACAGTTAAAACCAAAGAAACTGAATATGAAGAAATGAATCCTTCGTACGTTTCACTCTTCCAAAACCCATTTGTTTACATTGTTGTATTTGTAATTTAATTTTGTGTCGATGAATAGATGTGAAATCCAACAACAATATAGCAGAGTGGTGTGAAGATAAGTACTGTGAATGTGTAAGTTGTGAAGATAAATACTGTGAATGTATTAGTTTTATACCGCCATTTTTACACATACCTTCTCATTTCTTATCTGATAGAGCTTGTAGGCAAACTCAAATGACAGCCGAGGATTCATATCTTTATAAATTCAGTATCTTTGGTTAAAACCTTTATTTCATTGCTTTTTTTTTAAATTGTCATCGATCGATAAAACCTTTGCTTATAATAATTCTTGTATCTTGTATGCTAAGTAAAACCATTTATAAAAGTAGGTGTTATGACCTACTTAAAATATAAAAACATTTTTGTTTCCACAAAACTTAAAAGCTAAGTGATCGTTATTTTGAAACTCTGAACAAAGTTTAACCGTCAGGTCAATAGAAGCTAATGAGGGTAGCATATAATAAACTTATTTTTACATTAATTGCGAAAGTGATTCGTTTAGCAGAAAAACAAAAATTATTAAAATATTAAAAATTAATCAAAGCGCAATTATTTTTTTTTCAACAGAAGTGAAATGTGATCGGGGAGAGGGGGTTTAAAATGATGCCTTATTAACAAAATATTGAAATCAGCGCATATGTTATGCATGGAAAGATAACCTTGAACGATAGCAATCTAAATTATTGAAATGAAACACTTTTGAATACTTTTCTATTGATTTTCTTATAACTGTTATCTTAGGTTAAGTACTAAAGGCAGGAGGAGGTATTTTATAAAATTTTGGGATGTTTGGAGTAGGGCTTCGTTTAAATTATAGGTAATTAAAACTAAAAAATAAATTTTGAATGTTTGACCACTGGTACCTATCTACAAATCTTCAGAAAGTTTTTGTTTTTTTTTTTCGTGAATGAATCTTGACGGCAAATTAAGAAAATTTATCAATCAACTATACTCAGCTACATTTTGAACTTAAGATGTAAGGTAGAGGTTGTAGTGTAGGCTGTTTCGTATGCATCACGGACATATATGTATTTCGGCCGATTTATATTTAGTTTATTTACGGTTTTGAGCAATAATTCTTCCTTTTTTAACGATATAACTATATAGTATACTAGCCGACCCGTGCTCGCGTTGCTTCGCAAGCTTTAAATATACTTATTAATATGAGTAGGTAAAAGTATATCAAATGCTTTATAAGACTAACCACAATTTCTACTATATTATTAACAAAAATTTTATAAACATACTTCCATATGCTTTCCGTAACCAAATAAAGAATTTTATTTTCTCTCACTGAAACAGTTTCATGATGCCAACTATACATTTCCTTTTATAACTATTTTTTATTTTTTTCCTTGGACGGAAACTCCCTTAGGGCCAGTTGTACAAATATTTGATCCGTGGTTCAGGAATTTTAACTCACCAATTTCGTCGGATTAAATGTGGTTCAACGATGGTTCAGGCATGTAATTGGCTTTTAGTGCATATTAGAACCTTGAACCATCGTTGAACCTCAGTTAACCCTCCGAAATCGGCGAGTTAAAATTCCTGAACCACGGATCAAAATTTAAACCACGATTGTACAACTGACACTTAGACGGACAACAGTGTTGCCACCGTCACTGTTCGGCACTCAGTTGAAATCAGTAATGTTTCATTTTCATAATCTTTAGCAGCTTTCAGTAAACCTTTTTTTTCATGCTGCTTTCTACTGAATGCCTTGCCCATTTTCCTCTCAAAATATGTACATTTATGTAATACTTAAGTTCACTGCAAAAGAAGCAATAATAAACACACTACGCATTGACCGTCGTCGTTACAAAAAGTCAACAATTGAGTGGAATGTAAGGAGGAATACAAATGTGAATGAGTGGATGAGCGAACAATTGAGTGGACAGAGATTCAGAAGCAAATACACAAAACACGGAACGATAATGAAATGGAACAAAGCAGCAACTCAGTCATTGCGATTGAATCGAATTCATAGATGCAAAAATACAAAAAGTTGATAAATTTATAATTTGTAAATAAATTTATTTCTCAGCTTGTAAGTACAGTTAAGAAATGATTTGGGGCTTAAAATTTGCATAAAACTATTGACTTTATACAAAAAATCCCATTTTTGTAAAATATCAAGCACGTTTAAAAGCATAATTGAATAGAATATGTTGGTCAACTTCGACGAAAAAGTATACGAAATTTTCTCAAAAGTTAATAATCTAATTCAACAAATATATTTAACAAATAAAAAGTATCTATCTATCTAAGTATACATGCCTTAAAGAATAAGGAAAATTATAAAATTTGTTTCAAGTAAATCGGTTGAATACTTTCTGAGAAAAACGCGGACAAACAAAATATTTGTTTCATCTTTATATAATAGTAATGAATAATGATTATGAATTTTGAAGATCACCTTGATCATACCATAATTTTTTTGGTAATCGCTTTTGTTTAAAAGTTACAGTTCATTTTGTTTAAAAGTATAGGGGTTGAATTTTTAACATTCGTCCATAATCTTTGTTTTTGCTTACTTTTTTCCACCATAAAGTGGGAGTGAGATAAAGTACAGAGACGTCAAAAAAAAAAAAATTGGAGGAGTTAGTCCAATGAGAAAACCGTCATAATGATGTCTCTTACAACACTCGCTGCTAAAATTAAGCGAACGAAATCAATAGTACGTTCCCATATTCCACCGACCGCTAAACCAATATTTAATTAGATTTGTTTGGACAGTCTGTTTAATACTTTTTATCCTAAAAATTCATAGTCCAGTCGAAATAGACAAAAAATAGGCGTGAAATGGAAGAAATTAGGTAGGGTTTTTTTTTTTAATTTTAATCGTAAGGGGGGCTTATAAGGAGTCTACATTTAAGTTTTCGACCGCTTAGCTCCATTGCGTTAGCCGCCATCTTGAATTTAAGGAAAATTGGTTTTCGTTGAATAACTCGTTTATTTTCATCTTTTGACTAGAAATGCACCTAACAAAAGTTGTCCAAAACAGTTAAAGAGAAAGTTGGTCGAGAATTTCTATATATACACTTTATGCCCCTCCCCAACGATAAAAAAAAACCCTGTTCTTTTGTTTTAATTTAAAAAAATGATAGCTAACGCGCTTAACTTCGAAATAGACATGAAAAAACGATTTGTATTTTCCGGATTAATTGGAAAAATATCAATCCTAGGAAAAAAACTGTCATAACAAAAGTTGTAGATAATTAAATTTTGAACAACTTTTGTTAGGTGCATTTTTAATCAAAAGTTGAAAATAAACGAGTTATTCAACGAAAACCAATTTTCCTTAAATTCTAGATGGCGGCCAACGCAATGGAGCTAGGCGGTCGAAAACTTAAATGTAGACTCCTAATAAGCCCCCCTAGCGATTAAAATTAAAAAAAAAAAACCCTATCTAATTTTTTCCATTTCAAATGACATTCCGACTGGACTATTAAGATTAATAATAATAATAATAATAATAGTTTATTGCATATGAATTTATGATTATACAAGGTATGAAATTTAGTTACATAAAAATTAACAAATCAAACATGGCACCAGCCGTCTGCTTGGTATGCAACTCAACAATGTTTTTTTCTTTTCTCTTTTCTTTATATTTTTACACTTTCATAAATAAAAAAAAAAAAAATAAAATAAATAATATAAAATAAAAATAAAAATACATTTTACAATAAATTAAAAAACACGGTATTTAAATAAGAAATTGAATAATGAAAAATATATAAATATATAAGATAAGCAATGATTTCTTTACCTGAGAAAAAAGGTGTTCACGAGAACTCCTTTAAAATTAGTAGTCGATATTTATAGGCTTCAGTACTATAGTTGTAGAGTGTATTCCAGTCAAGGCCATTTAATATTTCTTTAGTTTGCTCCATACTCAGAGTTTTGTGACCAAAATACCTCTCCCTTATTCTACTAAAAATTGGACAAACAGACATAAAATGAAAACAGTCTTCCTTTTGGTTTAAATTACACAGTGAGCAAAATTGGTTAACGTTTCCTGAATAGGGGGAACCATTCAGAAGAAGTGTTTCCGATCTTAGTCTGAAAAGCAACGAGATCTTTTTGAGACTGAAGTCGTCTTTAAAATAGTTGATACTTGTAATAGAGGGGAAGGAGATTCGCTTAGTGTTGTGGATTTTATTGCGCATTCAGGACCGGCATGCTAGTTGTGCTCAGCTTTAGCTCGTCGGAACGGTGTGGGATCTTGTCCTGTCAACACAATATCCCGCCTATCACTTTAACATAAATCATGCCGAAAGGAAAGCAGCTTAAATCAATAGAAGATTGATATGAAACAAAATCAGACGGACTTTACCACCAGAGGGCGCGAGAGAAGTTGCCCCGCGTAGCCTTTACCCACCCTACCTTGGGAGTCGTCGGCCGTAGTTTGACTCCCCCTTTACCTTTAACTCACCTCTGCTTATTCAGCCCGGTTCACGCTTCATCACTTCCCTCAGTCACCTTCCGCATCCCCTGAAAAAGATAAATCTAAAAATCCATCAAGCTTTTAGCTTGAATAAAAGAGAGGAATTCAACCATATTGGTGCGATTCACAATCCACTTTTATTATATTCTTTTTGAAAGTTCTTAATAAAAATTACAAAATTTGGACATTTAACGATTATAACATACATAAGTTCGGGTAGAAAAAAGATGTTCGGTAACCCTAAATACATACGAAATAATAGAGAAGTATCTCGAAGGTTACTATAAAAAAAAGGTTATGCACTGAAAATATTTTCTCTTTTTTTTTTTTTTAACGATAAAGAAAACATGTAAAGTATCCTGGAATTGGTATACCTATAGATTTTTTTTTTTTGCAAGATATTGGCTTAGCTTCCGCTGATAGATATATTTTATAAGATTCCCGACAAAAGTTATTATATAGCACCAACAATTCCTCTTCCTACTGAGCTCAATATGGTCGAAAAATTCCTAGGCCTAGACCTCGTGTTCGGTAATTACGAACTTCGATTTTTTTTTTGAGTTTCTTGTTTGATACGAACACAGGAGGAAACTAAACTTCTACCCAATTAAACGTTATGGTTCATACCCAAATTCCTTTATACTTTGACAAGGGAACAAAAATTTATCAAATAATTTAACCAGTGCAGGAACTTTAATCACAAACTTTACAATTTCAGAATTTACATTACATAAAAAAAAAAACTATCGCACCAATTAAAAAAAATACTGAGAATTATTTTATTAGTTTTGAACTTTCTTGACGTTGGTAACACCGGAACAAAATTTTTTTTTTTGATTTCTTGGAAGTTGACTTATTTTCTTGAGTCTTGAGTTCTTAGTAATGAATTCCGGTACCTCGATTTCTTGAAGTTTTGACGTTCTTGAGTTCTGATTTCTTGAAGCTCAGTTAAAAGTTCTTGAGTTCTGATTTCTTGAAGCTCAGTTAAAAGTTCTTGAGTTCTTTGCGAGGGGATTCTTGATAGCTAAGCTAATCCTTGGGGGTTCTAAGGTTTTTTTTTTTTGCAGCGGCGATCACGACTTCTGAGCATGTGTCGTTGATCGCCGAATACCAGAAGACCTAGTTGGTACAAAAAAAAGGAAAAGGGGATTATATAAAATTACCTACATATATCAACGCATATATAAAATATATATGCGGGTGTATACGCTTATTCATATATATATATATATATATATACATATGTATATATCTAAAACCACTTAATTTTGCCAAAGCAAGTCACTCACCCTCAAAAATATATGTTTATTGGCAGCTAATAATTATATTTAGTGACCTGAAATTCCGAGGAGCATATGGGTGTAAGTAGACGGCTATTTATTCGTCGCAGTTTGACGGCATCCAATGTATAAGTTGCCGGAATCTCGTTCGACTGCGTGACCTGTTACAAGGTTATAAAAAAAAAATTTACGGGATTGAATTTCGGGCACTCCAGCGTATGGAATAGTTTTCTTTTTCTGAACAGTTTTTCTTAATTACTTACGTTGTTTGTAATAGGATATTTGTTTCCAAAGAAATAATTTGTTTAAAAAGAAATTATTATAATTTTATTTCCAAAAGAATTAGGTTGCAATTTTGTTTGAACATGAGCGCGTCTACTTCGGCTGCTGGTTCAGTTCACTTTTATTTGTCTCTTTTCCAACCACTCGTCAGAACCCATGGGTTTCTGTTCCACTGTTCCGGAATCACGGAACGAAAACCAAACCGCCAATCAGATCAGTCCACGTCTATCTATTCAGTTGGGGGGAACGTTCGGAATACCTCTATGTCTGCACGGGCAGATTTGTTGCCTTTCATACGAATAAACAAAATTGCTTGTGATTTGCAATTTTCTTTCAAGGGTTTTTTTTTTCTTTTTGTCGACTTCTTATTAGGGACGATAGAGGAAGAACGTAAAAAAAATGAGTAAATGACATCGCTTCGTTGTAATTATAGCGATTTTAAACGCTTCATTTATAGCCAACTTCTCTCTCTTAACAAATAAAAGTTGTTGAAAACTCCCCCTATTCGTGAGAAAGTCATTCTCGTTTATGGGATTTCTATGAAGTCTAATATTTCATTCGGTATCTCGGACTTTTGCACTTGTCGAATGAAACCCATCAAACCATAAGGAAAAATCATTGCTCGCAACTTTAATTATAAAGGTTCTAGGTAAATTGGCGGTATTCATTTATGAGCGCAAACTTCCTTAATTCGCCCATAAACGGAAAAGGTGCGATGGAGCGACGCACTCCAAACAATACCAGCTATGAATCTACCAATTACCGTCCATCGACTCGCTCTCCTAGTCATCGACCTCTGAGGAATCTGCAAACTTTTTCATTTTAATTGCTACGTGTAAACCTCGTATGATGAAACGACGAGAGCAACCCAAAAGTTCATTCCGATCGTTCACCTTTTTTTTTCTCTAGCGGCCATTACAACTTGTAGTTCGAGACTCGATGGGATAGATATACAAAAAAAACAAGATGAAATGTCAGATTCTATCAAAACAAAAAAGACGACGGAGCATTCAAGTGGTAAGGTTTACAATATCCCTCAAAGTCTAATTTAATCGTTAATTTCCGTGAATGATAATTACAAGTAGTGTATTTTTGTGGTATTACAGGATTCGACCAGTTGTAATCTATGGAGAACCGCGGAGTTGTCAACCATCCCGACCCCCGCACCAACGAGCAACCCGACCAGCGTCAAGAACCTTTCTCCGCTGCACCGATATGTGGAAGTATAACTTTGCGGACCCTCACAATCATGATCACCGACGACGACAGGGATAACATCATTGTGGGCGATGAACAATCCTGCCGGGTTTCGGCAGTAAGTCTGTTTGTTTTGTTATTTTTATTGTGTGCCAAGTACCTACTTCCATTACAGGTGTCCACAACAAAACACTGGCCCTGATGGAAGACACTGCGACGGCAAGGACAGTGAAAAGTGTTTGTGTTATAGGTTATAAAGTAATTATGTCTGATGATTTCAGTTTAGATCTTTGAATAAAAGATTTATATACATAGATACATACAAAGATGCGTTTATTGCTAAATAAAGATGGGAAAGAAAAGAAATACCCAAATAGATATTTTTCCCGGAAGAAATATGTGTTTTAACTATATGTTTGTTTGTTTCCGGCTTCGTAATAGGTTTGCCGTATACCTGGGTTGTAAGTAGGATGGTAGATAGTATACATTTATATACATGTACATTTATCACAAGGGTAGCTGGATGGCGAAGTGATTATTTCCTGCGGGTGAGTATTTACAACGTGGTGAAGAACCCACGAAAGCCGGGCAATAAACATTCGTTAGCTATGCCTACTGTAGGTATGATTGTTGTAGGCAGAGGTAATGATTTAATTAGCTTTTTAGTAATATGTGCCTGCAGGTTACGTGAGATAGTAATGCAAAAAAGAAAATTGAGAGTATAGTTTTAGGCACCGTGGTATATAATCATTCTAGAGACATTTCCATTGAACAAAAATGAAAAGGGAATATATAGCTAAACGATCGCGAAGTTTAATCTATATCACTATTTCAATTGATAATCTGGACATAATTAAGTAAAGATACCAGAAGATACCTACTTACAGATACAAATAAATAAGAACAAGAAGATGAATAGTTAAAAAAAAATTGTATGAAACAATTAGGAAACTAAATAACAGGAGTTGAGGGATAAATTAATATATAAGTAGGTAATTCAATCAACAAATAAATAAATACTAATTTTAACGAATGACGAAATTAGTTTTAACGAATGAATAAATAACCTAGCCGACACGAATACGTAAGTGAATAAATTACCTAATAGGCAAAATAATTGATCAAATAAATAAATAGATAAATAAATAGGCTGATCAATAAATAACTTAATGGAACGTATAATTAATTATATAAATAAATTAACAGATAAATAAATTAATAAACAAATAAATTAACAAAAAAATTAATAAATTGAGGAAACAAAAAAAATAAATAAATTATTCAATAAATAAACAAAAAAAATAAATAAATAAATAAATTTGGCTATAATAAATAAATAACAGACTAAATCTAAACTATACCTAATATTGCAAACTTAACCTAAAATAAATTAACAGAAATATCACAGGGTCTGAGGGACTTCACTGTTTGAATAAATATTTAATACATTAACATGAAAATATCTTCTATGGCAACAAATAAATACGTAGATAAATAAATAAATAAACATATTATCTATGAGTTTCAAACTCATATATCAATAAATAGATAGAATTAAGCGTAAGTTAATAAATCTACAAAAATATATGTGATGTTTAATATACAAACGTACGTTACCTGAAATATATAAGGTGTCGCCGTACCAAAAAAAAGAAAACTGGAGTAATATCGATTAATGTCATTGTTTTATGTCTTTAGCATGATAAATACCAATGGGTTTACCCGATAAGTTTTCTAGTTCATACAGGTTCTTACCAACAGCTTTAACTACTCTACATTTAACGAATTTAGGACAAAGTTTAGCGTTGAGGTATTTTGAACTGTCACTGAGGACAAAATTCCTTCGGAATACCTCTTGGCCAGATACAAATCTAATATCGCGCGTACGAGTGTTATACTTTTGGGCACTTTTTTCTCCAGCTTTTGCTATACTAGCTCTAATTTTATCACGCATGCATTGTAGTCTGTTTTGACGGGAAAGGGTCATAAGCTCACCATCCTCAACGGAGTTTAACTTTTGAGCCAGCTCATAACAACTACCGTGAGTCATCATGTTTACTCCAAACAGGGCAAAATATGGTGTCACACCCGTTGAAGAGTGAACAGAACTTCTTAGAGCACAAGCTATTTCGCTCAAATGCAGATCCCAATCTCGTTGGTCGTCTTTAAGATATGATCGAATGGCGGCAAGAAGAGTGCGATTAACTCTCTCCGATGCATTCGATTGAGGTGAATAATTAGCTGTTTTAAAATGTCTAATTCCATGGGACTGCAAAAAATTTTGAAAGTCTTTCGACAAAAACTGTTTTCCATTGTCGGAGTGTATGATTTGAGGGACTCCAAACATATGGAAAATATTTTCTTGCAAAAATTTGATTATACTTGAAGAGTTAGCGTTTCGTAAAGACTTTAAGAAGACAAATTTGGACACATGATCAAGAACGACAAAGACGAAACTATTACCGGACTTAGAACGCGGATACGGACCTAAAAAGTCAACATATAACTTTTGAAACGGACGATCAACGCTATAAACACTTGACATGGGAGGACGCAAGACTTGATTTGTCGGTTTGCACTGGGTGCAAGTATCACATTTGGATATATATTCCCTTATTTGCACCGTCATATTTGGCCAGTAAAAATACTCGCGAACGCGTTGTAGCGTTTTCGCTACTCCACCATGGGAAACTTGAGGAGGATTATGGGCACGGACAATAATATCATTAGTGAGACCTGACGGTACCCATAATCTCCAAGTGTGTTCAACGGTCGTTGAATCTTCATGGGATGGAAAAGCTCGTTTATACAAATAGTTATCTTCAATTTTTAAATCTGGTAACTGATCTTTATTTTTTTCTACGGTTTTTAATAAATTTAAATATTCTTCAGATTTGAATTCATTTGACTGAAGATCGATCAACGGCGCAATATTATCCAAGGCGATACTGTCGACTTCCATATAGACTCTAGACAACGCATCGGGGACAACATTTAGACTTCCTTTACGATGTTCTATATCGAATGAAAAGGCTTGAAGTTGCAAACTCCACCGCGCAAGTCTGCCACTCAAGTCTTTAAGACTCATTAGCCATTTAAGACTTGAATGGTCAGTTATGACGGTGAAGAGCATCCCTTCAACATAAGGCCTGTATTTTTGAATCGCCAATACTGCTGCCAGACATTCTTTTTCCGTCACGCTATAATTTTTCTGACATTTGTTCAATTTTTGGGAAAAGAAAGATAGGGGCGTTTCTTCCTCGGCGTCATTTTTCTGGAAAAGCACCGCCCCTACCCCTGTGTCAGACGCATCACATTGTATATAAAATCGCTTATTAAAATTCGGATGCGTTAACGCCGGAGCTTCTGCTAAGGCCTTCTTTAACTTTTCAAATGCCTCCAGAGCTTCTTCCGTCATTTTAAATTTTGTGTTTCCTTTTTTTAGTGTGTCCGTGATTGGAGCCGTCAGTGTCGAAAATTCCCGTATAAACCTACGGTACCACCCTGCTAGACCAAGCAGCCTACGTACCTGTTTTGCCGTTTTCGGGACTGGGAAGTTCTCAATCGCCTCAACTTTGGCAGGATCTGTCTTGATGTTCCCACCACCAACGATGAAGCCTAAGTACTTCAATTCCTTGAAGCAAAACTTCGACTTTGATACGTTGATGGTGAGGCCTGCTTTGTTGAGGCACGCAGCAACTTCGTCCAGCAGAGTGATATGAGTCTCGAAATCTGGAGCAATGGCGAGCAAGTCATCGAGGTACACGAAGACACGGTCCCTTAACCTTGAGGGAATGACCTTGTCCATTAACTGGCATAACTTTTGGGCGGCATTACACAGTCCAAAAGGCATGACGGTAAAATGGTACAAGGGCCGTCCCGGTATTGTAAAAGCAGTTTTTTCTCTACTCTGCTCTTCCAGCGGTATTTGCCAAAATGCGTCTTTGAGATCGATACTACTTATAAAAATAGTATCACGAAGACGACTGAAGATACCTTCGAGATTTGGGAGAGGATAAGCATTTTTTTTCGTGAGGGAGTTTAGCTTTCGTGAATCGAGACACAGACGATTTTTGCCGGGTTTCTGTATCAGGACCACTGGCGAACTCCACGGGCTTTCGCTCTCTTCAATTACTCCAAGGCTCAACATTCTATCTATCTCGGCATACATCAGAGCTTGTATCGCTGGAGAGACAGGGTAGTGACGCTGCTTTACTGGAACCGCCTCTCCGGTTTCGATGACATGCTCGACAAGGGTCGTTTTTCCGAGTCCGTATTTGGTATAGCACCGAAATTTTCGCCTGACAGCGTCCAATCTCGATTCTTGCTCTGGAGACAATTGATGAGTATCCGAAGTATCCTTACCATCCGTTAGTGATATCTCGCTGACTATTCCAGGGGCAAGTTGGAATACTCTCCAGAAATCGACGCCGAGGTAGAGTTCCTGATCCAAATTCGGTACCAGATAGAAGGTAAGGCTGTGTAACATATCTTTATATTGAACATCTAAACTTATTTTGCCTATGATGGATTGACATTTTCCATCGGCTGTTTTCACATTAGATGTAAAAGGAGTGATTTGAACGTTCAGTTCATTTATTAAACTCCTACACCCTTTGCCAAGTATGCTGACGCTTGCGCCGCTATCCAGCAAGCCTAAAATTTCTTTATCAGCGACTTTTACTTTGGCATAAGGCCTAGGGTCTCCTGAGACATCTATAATAGTAGACAATAAGTTGCACCTTGTTTGTTTTCTTAGTTTATACCTTTTTCTTGTTTTCAATATTTTATTACTTACAGTACTGACGTTAAAGATTTTTTCTCTTGCTTTATTGTAATTATTTATTCTGACATGTAATGGCTCTCTATAGCTAAATTTATTATTTACGTTTTTTTCTATTTCTTTACTTTCTCTTTTCAAAATTGTTATTTTTACATCTTCAATTGTTTCATTTTTTTGTTTTTCTAAGTATTTGATGGGGTCGGTAGTTCCGGGATTAGCTTCGAACGCGATTCCCCCGTTGGAATCGCGCTCTTCAGTACGTTTTTCGACTTACATTTGGGACAATTAGCAACTATGAAGTTTTCTTCACCACATTTGAAACAAAATATATTTTGCTTCGGCGATGGGCACTCCCAATATAAATGTCCACTGGTCTTGCAATTCCAGCAAATAAGAGCTTTATTTGCTGGTCTTGGCCTATTGTTGTTAAGATATTGCATTGCAGCAATATTCTCTTCACTGTGATATTGGTCTTCTTCATAATAATGCAGTTCATTATTTACTAATTTTTGAACGGGCCTATAAAACCTATTGGAAACATGAGAACTTAATGGGAAGGCATTCTCTGCTTCTTTGCAAGCAAACCTTAACTGGTCCATAGAGAAAATCGGCATTGGATAAACCAATTTTCCAATTCTATCATTAAGATTTCTCTTAAGCATCTTCACCAGCTCGGATTCGGGCATTGAACCTTGGAGTTGCGATCTGATTTTAAAAATGGCCGAGAAATAAGCATCGCATGTCTCTACAGGACCTTGTTTACGATCCGAAAGTTCCCTCATAATCTCAAAGTCAGACTTTGTATTGCGGAAATGAAGCAATAAAGCTTCACGTAGCATTTGCCAGTCCGGTCTGTAGCTACTGGACTTTTGAAATCCCCAATACCAATCCTGAGCGTCTCCTGTGAGGGTGAGATGAAATTGTTTCAGTATCTCAGACCAAGGACACTGATATTGATATTGAAGAGTTTCTAGTCTGAAGATGAAATCTTCAACGGTTAGGATTTCGGGCTTACCCTCAAATTTTAAACCCCATCGGTCGATTTTAATCTGATCTCGATAACCTCTGGCTGGATTAAGGTTAGGATCCGCATATGAGATTGAAGAAGGTTGTTGACAACCATTAGGGTTTCCTATATTAGTATGATTTTGTGGGAAATTAACCGTATGTTGTATCTCGGAATTAATGATTGGCTTGAAGACATTTGATGTTTGCGAAAATGCAGAGAAGTGACTAGCATGTGGATTTTGATTAGGTGTTTGATTCGGTTTTTGCTGCTGTAGGTAAGGAATATTCTGTGAAAGCTGTTGTTGATAGTGAATATTTTGAAAGTTTTGTTGCGGGGTGTTATTTTGATTAAATTGTTGTTGTTTTTGAATAGTGAGATATTGGGGAGTTTGTTGATGTTGAGGATTGGAATTTTGAAGATTATAATGTTGAAAACTAGGATGTTGTAACGATTGCGGTTGTACTTGGTTAGTGGAATTTTGTTGTGGCTGAGAATTTTGCAGGGGCTGTGCCGAATGTTGTTGTAGCGAATGTTGTTGTTGTGAATGTTGTTGCTGTGGGTACTGCGGAGATGGTTTTTTGACAGTTTTTGAGTTTGTCTTAGGGTTGGGAATTTGAACTTCATGTCTTAAAGGACGTGTTGAGCTATTGATGTCGCCTAGAAACTCGATAAAATTATCCTTTATTGAGTTCTTGATACTTTCGGAAATGTCCGATTTCATTGATTCCGTGTAGGATGAAAAGGCATTCAAAATAGCTAAATTAACATATGCTTTTAGATCATTTGGCACCGAATCGGTATTGATAACTTTTTCATTGCCTGTGTTTGTATTGTTATCTATAATTTTCTCGTTTCGAATTGTTTGTATGCTGTGGTCAAGATCCACAAAAGTTGCACCTACATTACTCAGACTGCTATAAGACGGAGCTGTAACCGACTCGGATTCCGTTGACCTATTAAGTGGCCCTAAACCCAAATTACTGTCCATGATGTCCGAAGTTTCTTGCTGCTGACCCTGCTCTTGACCTGGATTTTGAATTTGATTTACGCTTTGAATTTGAATTGGGGTTTGACTTAGGTTGTTATTGCTTATTATTGGAGTCCGTGCAATACGGGGACGCGATTGAAGACTATTTAGAGTGTCGCTACTCGCATTAAGATTATTAGTCTGATCTACAGCTGCTGTAGGATCAGAAATCGGTTGGTTGTTAGTTGACTGTGGTTTATCTGGAACTAGTGGGCTTAAACTATACAGCAAACGTTCCTGCTCGTTAGGAAGTAACCTAGCTGAAGACCTCAAGCCCTTTTTCTTAATAGTACCAGATTTGGAACTTTGACTCATTTTGTTTTAATACAATTTCAATATTTGATTTAATTGAGAGTTCGTAAGTCGCGCTGAATTGTTTTTTTTTGTAAGTTAAATTAGAAAGCTTAAAAAACTTAACTATGAGGAGAAAACCAAAAAAAAAATGTTAAAGAAAAAGTATATAATACAAGTGTATAAACCTGAGATTTAAATACCTAGTACCTATAAAAAAAATAAATTAACAAAAAAGGTAATAGCAAGTAATTTATGTCAAACAAACTAAGCAAGAATCTCAACCAAAAATTTAGTTTGAGAAACTTAGAAAAAATAAATAAAGTTTGCCAACTAGACAAAAAAAACTAGGATTGGAAAAATTTAAACAAAGAAGTTTTGATAAAACGGAAAACGAAAATAAATAAATAGTCAATATCAAGAACTGAATGTGAACTATAAAAACGAAAAAAAAATTATTAGCTTATTGTAAACTTTAACTATGTAATTAAGTTTTACAGTTTCCCAATAAGTGTAATCTTTTTTTATTAAACCATACAATTGAACACTTTTCTTTTTGATTTTACTAATAGTAAAACAAAAAAAGTGAAATTGAACAAAACGAAATTGAAAATTGTTTAGCACCCTAATTAGAATATATAATAATAGGATACTAATAATTATTTTCAAAACAAAAATGAACCAAAGAAAAAATAAGGTTGAAAAACACTTGTTGAAACAAGAAAAATTTGAATGAAAATTGTAAAATATCTTCTTATGACTTGAGATTTGTATTGAACTTTTGAATAAGTTGTACTATTATATTTGTTTACTTATTAAGATTTTATAATTATTTGTAAATAAATTTGAAAATTTATTAGAAATTGTGTACTTGTTTTGTTTTTGTGTGTTTTTTTTTTTCATATACCGTTTCGGGGATGCTTCAGGCGACTTGTTCGGCGATGTTGTTTTTGGCGAAGCATGAACTGAGCTGAAAAAGGCAAGTAAATTTGAACTCTAAGAAGACTGTCGGACGGACTATTTTAGAAGTTTTCCCTCTGAGTGGCAAGTAGACATAAAAAGGTTAAGACATAGGACAAAATCTTTTGCTTACTGCTGGCAGCTTCCGCAATTCCAGTCAAGTCTGTGACCTTTGCTGGAAGACATGAGGCTGTCAGTTAGGCAATACATAAACAGGAGAAAAGGGATCTAAGGAGAAACTTGTGCAACTGTAGTGACACTGCGTCAACTCACAGGTCACAGTTCTGTATAGAAAGACGGGACAACGAAGTGAAAGTTAAAAAAAAGATAGAGAGATAGAAAAGTAAAGTTTATAACACTTAAGGATAGGTAAAGACAAGACAAAACACGTTTGAGTTATTATTGCCATCACCATCTTGTTATCTCGTCGCAAATGAAAAGGTATGTTAAATAACTTTCCTACTTCATGACATACGAGTTGCCGATGGTGATGACTACAACAATTCGGGAATAATGAAACTGGGAAAAAGGAAGACGAAAACAAAGACTCACGTTGTGGGCGCCATTTGTAATAGAGGGGAAGGAGATTCGCTTAGTGTTGTGGATTTTATTGCGCATTCAGGACCGGCATGCTAGTTGTGCTCAGCTTTAGCTCGTCGGAACGGTGTGGGATCTTGTCCTGTCAACACAATATCCCGCCTATCACTTTAACATAAATCATGCCGAAAGGAAAGCAGCTTAAATCAATAGAAGATTGATATGAAACAAAATCAGACGGACTTTACCACCAGAGGGCGCGAGAGAAGTTGCCCCGCGTAGCCTTTACCCACCCTACCTTGGGAGTCGTCGGCCGTAGTTTGACTCCCCCTTTACCTTTAACTCACCTCTGCTTATTCAGCCCGGTTCACGCTTCATCACTTCCCTCAGTCACCTTCCGCATCCCCTGAAAAAGATAAATCTAAAAATCCATCAAGCTTTTAGCTTGAATAAAAGAGAGGAATTCAACCATATTGGTGCGATTCACAATCCACTTTTATTATATTCTTTTTGAAAGTTCTTAATAAAAATTACAAAATTTGGACATTTAACGATTATAACATACATAAGTTCGGGTAGAAAAAAGATGTTCGGTAACCCTAAATACATACGAAATAATAGAGAAGTATCTCGAAGGTTACTATAAAAAAAAGGTTATGCACTGAAAATATTTTCTCTTTTTTTTTTTTTTAACGATAAAGAAAACATGTAAAGTATCCTGGAATTGGTATACCTATAGATTTTTTTTTTGCAAGATATTGGCTTAGCTTCCGCTGATAGATATATTTTATAAGATTCCCGACAAAAGTTATTATATAGCACCAACAATTCCTCTTCCTACTGAGCTCAATATGGTCGAAAAATTCCTAGGCCTAGACCTCGTGTTCGGTAATTACGAACTTCGATTTTTTTTTTGAGTTTCTTGTTTGATACGAACACAGGAGGAAACTAAACTTCTACCCAATTAAACGTTATGGTTCATACCCAAATTCCTTTATACTTTGACAAGGGAACAAAAATTTATCAAATAATTTAACCAGTGCAGGAACTTTAATCACAAACTTTACAATTTCAGAATTTACATAAAAAAAAAAACTATCGCACCAATTAAAAAAAATACTGAGAATTATTTTATTAGTTTTGAACTTTCTTGACGTTGGTAACACCGGAACAAAATTTTTTTTTTTGATTTCTTGGAAGTTGACTTATTTTCTTGAGTCTTGAGTTCTTAGTAATGAATTCCGGTACCTCGATTTCTTGAAGTTTTGACGTTCTTGAGTTCTGATTTCTTGAAGCTCAGTTAAAAGTTCTTGAGTTCTGATTTCTTGAAGCTCAGTTAAAAGTTCTTGAGTTCTTTGCGAGGGGATTCTTGATAGCTAAGCTAATCCTTGGGGGTTCTAAGGTTTTTTTTTTTTGCAGCGGCGATCACGACTTCTGAGCATGTGTCGTTGATCGCCGAATACCAGAAGACCTAGTTGGTACAAAAAAAAGGAAAAGGGGATTATATAAAATTACCTACATATATCAACGCATATATAAAATATATATGCGGGTGTATACGCTTATTCATATATATATATATATATATATACATATGTATATATCTAAAACCACTTAATTTTGCCAAAGCAAGTCACTCACCCTCAAAAATATATGTTTATTGGCAGCTAATAATTATATTTAGTGACCTGAAATTCCGAGGAGCATATGGGTGTAAGTAGACGGCTATTTATTCGTCGCAGTTTGACGGCATCCAATGTATAAGTTGCCGGAATCTCGTTCGACTGCGTGACCTGTTACAAGGTTATAAAAAAAAAATTTACGGGATTGAATTTCGGGCACTCCAGCGTATGGAATAGTTTTCTTTTTCTGAACAGTTTTTCTTAATTACTTACGTTGTTTGTAATAGGATATTTGTTTCCAAAGAAATAATTTGTTTAAAAAGAAATTATTATAATTTTATTTCCAAAAGAATTAGGTTGCAATTTTGTTTGAACATGAGCGCGTCTACTTCGGCTGCTGGTTCAGTTCACTTTTATTTGTCTCTTTTCCAACCACTCGTCAGAACCCATGGGTTTCTGTTCCACTGGTCCGGAATCACGGAACGAAAACCAAACTGCCAATCAGATCAGTCCACGTCTATCTATTCAGTTGGGGGGAACGTTCGGAATACCTCTATGTCTGCACGGGCAGATTTGTTGCCTTTCATACGAATAAACAAAATTGCTTGTGATTTGCAATTTTCTTTCAAGGGTTTTTTTTTTCTTTTTGTCGACTTCTTATTAGGGACGATAGAGGAAGAACGTAAAAAAAATGAGTAAATGACATCGCTTCGTTGTAATTATAGCGATTTTAAACGCTTCATTTATAGCCAACTTCTCTCTCTTAACAAATAAAAGTTGTTGAAAACTCCCCCTATTCGTGAGAAAGTCATTCTCGTTTATGGGATTTCTATGAAGTCTAATATTTCATTCGGTATCTCGGACTTTTGCACTTGTCGAATGAAACCCATCAAACCATAAGGAAAAATCATTGCTCGCAACTTTAATTATAAAGGTTCTAGGTAAATTGGCGGTATTCATTTATGAGCGCAAACTTCCTTAATTCGCCCATAAACGGAAAAGGTGCGATGGAGCGACGCACTCCAAACAATACCAGCTATGAATCTACCAATTACCGTCCATCGACTCGCTCTCCTAGTCATCGACCTCTGAGGAATCTGCAAACTTTTTCATTTTAATTGCTACGTGTAAACCTCGTATGATGAAACGACGAGAGCAACCCAAAAGTTCATTCCGATCGTTCACCTTTTTTTTTCTCTAGCGGCCATTACAACTTGTAGTTCGAGACTCGATGGGATAGATATACAAAAAAAACAAGATGAAATGTCAGATTCTATCAAAACAAAAAAGACGACGGAGCATTCAAGTGGTAAGGTTTACAATATCCCTCAAAGTCTAATTTAATCGTTAATTTCCGTGAATGATAATTACAAGTAGTGTATTTTTGTGGTATTACAGGATTCGACCAGTTGTAATCTATGGAGAACCGCGGAGTTGTCAACCATCCCGACCCCCGCACCAACGAGCAACCCGACCAGCGTCAAGAACCTTTCTCCGCTGCACCGATATGTGGAAGTATAACTTTGCGGACCCTCACAATCATGATCACCGACGACGACAGGGATAACATCATTGTGGGCGATGAACAATCCTGCCGGGTTTCGGCAGTAAGTCTGTTTGTTTTGTTATTTTTATTGTGTGCCAAGTACCTACTTCCATTACAGGTGTCCACAACATACTACAAAGGTTATAGTTGAGTTCTGAATACAGAACTCTACTAGAGGAATTTCTCGCTTGGTTTATAAAATCGTTTCTTTGCATCTCATCAAGTGTTTCCATAATTATAGAGAACGCATTTTTCAGATATGACACATCACTAACTGGATAAAGAATCAGGTCACATCCACACATTTGCCCTAAACGCTTCCATTCTTTAGCCCAGAAATGGGTATACCTCATTTCATATTCAACAAGTTTTTTTGCTAGTTTATTTTCTTCAGAGCGCTCATAATTTTCAGAACATATCTAGCTTGTATCTTAAGTGTAAAGTTGTGAAGAAGTGGTAACCCACTCTCGAGATAAATAGCACAGTTAGGTACATTAGATGGAAGACAGAAAATTTTTTTGATGATAATACGAAGCGCTTTTTCTAGGTTTTCGTAGAAATAACAACCCCAAACCTGTGCAGCGTAACAGAGGGAGGATCTAACAACACTATTGAATACTTGGAATTTGGTCGAAAGCAGAATATGCTTACTCGACATTATATTTTTCCATGCTGCATTTACAAGACTCAATGCAACCTTGCATTTATCTTGCAAATGTTTGCTAAAATCCATATTTGATGTGATAGTGACCCCTAAGTACTTGATTTGTTTAACTACTTCAATTTCTTCTCTGTTGTAAAACCACTTTTCATCAGAGCTATAACGGCTACCACCGTTTCTAAAAATAACTATTTTTGACTTTTGGATATTAATCAAAAGGTCCCACTTTTTACAAAAATCTGATACTCTGTTTATCATAAGTTGGAATGTTTTTGGAGATTCTGCAAAAATCACTACATCATCAGCATATAAAAGTGCTTTAACAACTGTTTCTGCAATAGAAATTCCTCCTGGTAGGCTATCAACAATGTCATTAATAAAGATTGTAAATATAAGTGCACTCAAGATGCATCCTTGTTTAACGCCTACATTTGTGTTAAACCACTCTGACATTTGCTGTCCATCCCACACTGTTGATTCAGTGTTTTCATATAAAGAAATCAAAATATTAATGAATTTGTATGAAATTCCTAAGCACGACATCTTATAAAACAGTGCATTCCTGTTAACAGAGTCGAAGGCTGCCTTAAAATCTATGAAAAACGCATATAATTTCTTTTTCCTACTGAGATACGATTTTGCAATGGTTGATAGTGAAAATATTTGATCATTCGTGGAATAATTTTTACGGAAACCAGCTTGAAAGTCTGAAATTATATTGTTAGTAGTAACCCAGTTCTCCAATCGATTAAACATAATTCCACAGAATATTTTTGCAACCACATTCATAAAAGAAATGCCACGATAGTTTTCGACTTCGTTTACAGGACCTTTTTTATGAAGCGGGAATATTATTGATTGCTTAAAAGAACTTGGAATTTCTCCTGTCGTCAAAATTTTATTGTATGTATTCAATAATATTGTATGAAACCCTACACTAGCATTTTTGAAGAACTCATAACTTACACGGTCATTTCCAGGGGCTTTATTGTCCTTAGCTTGTTTAAGGACTTCATTTAATTCTGCCATAGAAAAATCTTTGTCTAACTCATCGTTTTTGAAAAGTGGTTGTGCATAACAAAAGCTAGAGTATGTATCTTTTGCTACAAGTAGGTTTTTAAAATATGTTGCAAGTTCATTTGTTGAAATTTTTACACCACATCTAAAGTTTTGACCATTTATTTGTTTCAGCATAGACCAAAATGATTTAGAATCCTTGGTTTGCGCCAACTGAAGAGCTTGCATTCTCTGAAAGTTAGCTTTTTTCTCCGAACACAATGTTTTAAACTTTTTATTTGCTTCAATATACAAATTCTTACTCCTTGAACTCGAAGAGTTTCTGTATAAATGAAGCATGTTAAATGATGCATCTCTTAACTTACGACAGTCGTTATCAAACCATTTTTGTTTCGACTTAAAAGAGCTTTTTGGATATTGAGGTGCGGAGGCATAAATACCGTTTAATAAAAGTTCAAGTTTTTTTGATGGATCTTGCTCCAGAACAACATCATTACAACATATATAAATATCTAATTTTTCCTGATACACTTTTTCAAAACCTCTTCTCCACTTCAATTTAGGTAGCAGTTGGAGTTCTTTCGATTCCAACTGACTAGAAAGTGATAAATAAACCACGATTGGAAGGTGGTCAGAAAAAATTTGAGGGCAAACTTGAAAGTCTTTGACATATCTAAACCACCTATTCGAAATTGCACAAAAGTCTATAACTGTTTTACCTTGGCTACCCACAAACGTAAAATCTCCCTTCGGATCTTTTTTGGAACACCCGTTCAGAATAAAATCCCCTACCGTCATTATATTTTCGTTAACCAATTCATTCAACACACTACTAAAAACATTAAAATTATGGTCCCAACTAGAACAATTAAGGTATGTTGGTACAATATAAAAGTTTTCAAAGTCCAACTGACACTTTACAACCATAGCCCCACTTATATCAATAAAACTTACATTTTTAAACGAGGATCTGTATCCAAAAATACATCCGCCTGATGCTCTACCTTTGCTATACGTTCTTTTAGCTGAAATCCAATGTATGTTAAAATCGGGAAATAATTGAAAGAAATCATTGCTTTTGTCTTCTTCTAGATGGGTCTCAAAAAGGAAAAAAATATCAAATTTACATACATATTCAAAAAAATCGATAAAATCTAATTTATTACTGATACCATTTATGTTATAAGATAATATATTAAAGTCTATGATTACATGTCTGGGCATTTCTTGGCAGACAGCTGGTTCACAATTTCATAGTTGTTGTTCTCTGTTGATAGCTGCATTTCCATATGCTCGAACAGGTTGATGATGACTTCGTTTTATCGTTTGCTCTTTTTTCTGATAAGATGTTTGCAGCATGTCAAACGAAATGCTAGGGAAGATCTCACGAAGTACAGTTTCTCCATCTTCTTGTCCACAGATTAGTGCGTTATCAGAGTTGATGAAAAATATTTTGCCTCCGACTTCCAGTTTTACTCCTCTAATTCGTGGTTTGTTTGTTTTGTTTGCATTAGGAATACACTTTCTGTATGCTAGAAGCCTCTTTCGTTTCACTTGTGCCAATTTCGTGTAATCTTTTTGAATGAAAATACCTGTGTTTTTTAACTTATTTGAGTTTTTAAGCAAATTAATTGCTTCAATTTTAGAATCTAATCTAACAAGAAATTTTGATGTTCCGTGTCCTTCAAAGATCTTCCTGGCAGGTGATATGTGGAATTCTTTGTCCAGAAGTGTAGAACAAAGTGCTTGAATTTTGCTCTGCTCGTCAGTTTGCAAAAGTTGGACAGATGGGATAGCAAATATGATGTTATTTTCTTTGGAAACTGCAGACAAGACTTCAATGTGCTCCTCCAGTTCGACACAACGTTTTTCCACATCCTCCAATCTGTTACAAAGATTCTGATTTTCTTGTTGAAGACTTCTTAGTTGTACACCAATTGCAGCAATGTCATCTTTTGTGGCCAGAGCTTGCATTTTTTGGTCCAAAAGATTGGCAATGAAAGCCTTCAAATCATCTTTGTCCGACATTTTCGAGCCTTCTGCGCTTGGATGCAACGAATGTGATTGTAGATGTTGATCCGATTTCGCAGATGTTGAAAATTCTTGCTCTAATTTGGTTGGTGTTTGCAATTTTTTCGGCTTGTTGGGTGCTTCTGGGGACGTTACACCAATTTTTCTTTTTGTATTCAGCATATAGAGGTTATGTTTTTTTTTGGTCGAAGATGAATTGTTGAATAAATTAAATTTTGAGTAAATTTTCAGCAGTTTTTTGTTATTTTCTTTCAACCAGTACTTTACACTATTATAATTTAATGTATTTTGTTTTTATTTCGTGTAAAAATTAACTTTTTAAATTTATTAAAGGCGCAAAAAAGAAAAAAATAAGATTTCTAGCATATTCCAGGTCTAAGTTATGAGGGCAGAGCTTTATAAGTTTTAAGCGCACAAAAAAGTCAAACATCTTTGAGATCTAAGCACTTTTTCTGTGTAGTTCAGAAACCATGAGATGAAGAATAAGCTATAGATAAGTGTGTGCAAATCACGGATCATAAAAGAACTTTAGTTAAAACGAGTAACTTTTTAACCAGTTTGATTTTGGCGTTTCAAAATTAAAGCTTATCCAATTTAAACAAGATCAGATCATGTTTCTCATAGGCTTATATGTAAAGTTGTAAAGTACTTATAACAACCATAGAATCACTATTTAAGGTAAATCAATATACTTCTCACATTACCAGAAACAAAAAAGAATTATAATGAAGCTCAAGTTGGTCTGGCTAGAATAGCCATCGCACGTGACTTGTTTAAAGCTGAACATAATTATTAAGAGTAAGGCCAAATAATTTTCAATCAAAGCAACAATAAATTCAATAACCGTATCACATTATTCATATCTATTATTTTGCTTCAATGCAAAGAGTTAATGACCGTGGTATCTGGTATGGAACTGAAGTGACGTCGTCGTTTAACTACCATAAAATTCGACGCGGCCAGATGCCATGTTTGCATTTGCACTGATATTTTTATTTACCTGCAAGTTAGTGGATTTTTTATTTGCTTAAATGTTTATTTGAGATATTACGGTATTCAATCAATATTTTTATTTTTACTCTTTCAGAAGTTTATTGACGTATTTCGTCGCCGAAATATACAGACATGATAAATGACTTTCATTGATCGGTTTTTTCTATCGCCTTTCCATATGAATGGCTGTTAGATTACCCGCTATTAAAATGCAATTATCACTATTAAGCGCCGCTGTTTATTGTAGGTTATAATATCACAACCAATATGATGTTATGACCTTTTTGGGGAAGGAAGAATGAGTTGAGGCATAACAAACACCCCATTTCGTCACATATGTAGGTACTAAGCTAGCTTAGAACCCGGTTTAGCTGGACCAAGTACTAGCTCTGGTGCTGGGTCCTATAACAAAAAATTAGTACCTGTGCATTTCTTCAGGTACCAGGAATTTAATACGTCTAAAACTGGTCTAATACTGATTTTGACAACATTTTAGCATTTTAAAAATTATTTTGATTTTTATTTTACATTTACATACATCAGGGCCCAGATCGCGTAAGACGATTCGATTGAACGATCATCGTTTTGGCTATAGCTTTCTCTATCACATGTGAGGTGAAATATAGAGAGAGCAATCGTCAAAACGATGATCGTTCAATCGAATCGTCTTACGCGATCTAAGCCCAGTTCTTGTGAAGTTTTTAATAAATTTTCGACAAAATTTGACTGTCTTTGATTTATTTATTATCTATGTTTTCTGTTTGCCAAATTGTTAAATAAATAAAATAATTATACTGTCGTGCACTAGAATCAAAATTAATAATGTTAACAAAAAAAAAAAAACGCATTTATTACCTATTTCTTCAGAACAACAGGCAAGAAATGGCCAAACGAAATGAAATTAATTGCTTTGATTTGAATATTAACCTGCTAGACTGTTGATTTCCCTGTAAAAAGCTGTAGTGCTGAGAACTTGGCCCTTTGATCACTGAGGCCTTCTTGCGATTTTCGTATTCCCTTTAGGTGAGCCTGAGTCCTGAGACTATCCGGCCTTCCAACATTCTGCAGTGAATAAACAGTTGTAAATTTAAAGACAACTGTAACCTTAACTGTAACTTTAAAAATTTATTTAAAAAAAACCTATGCCTGACCAACTACTGAACCGAAATAAATTTAGATTTACAAAAATATCGTGTTCAAAGGCTCAAAATCTTTCAGTCACAAACTCTCTGATAACTAAAAGGGAAGAAGCGTTACTTATGTAAAGATTTTAAAAATTTTTCTTTTTTAGTTTTTACGTTATTGAAATCTGAAAATCATCATTCGGCTGCTGAACTGCTATGCGTTAGACTGGCTAGTGTAAACATAGAGTCAGGCAACACCTTAAACATATCTCCTTCCAAAATGTTTTTCTGGAAGCATAAACGCGACCAAAAGTCAACAATATCTTCATCGTCCTTCATTTTTATATTTTAAAGGCTTAAATACATTCAAGACTTTTTGCAAAAAGTACAAAAGTGAGAAACTAAAACATGCACTAGAAATGCCTGTGTACGGAAAAGCCTGCGAAAATAGTGTTTGATATGTCAATTCAGATTGATACTACAGACAAAACACAATTTTTTCGTACACAGGCATCTCTAAGAATATGTTTGCTCATCACATTTTCACTTTTTGCCCTACTTTTTGCAAAAAGTTTTGAATGTAGTTAAGCCTTAAGCAAACATAAGCGTTCTAAACTCCGAGTTTAGAGATTCTATATTTATAATCTTATTCTACAACTTGAGTGCTTGTGGAACCCATAATAGAGATCTCTTTCAAATTGTCAGTTTCAAATGGCAGCAAAAACTTGGCACTATGACAGATGAAATTGGAAAAAAAAAAAAAGGCGGACTAATTTTAATTACAAAAATCTAGCTTTTTTGTGCCATAAAATGATTAAAATATCTTATATAAAGTATAAAAACATTTTTGCTTGCAGGTTTTCTATAAAAAAAAAACGAAAAAAACAATTCCAAATATTTATTTGCCTTCAAAATAAAACAAACAAATGGCTGCCACTTAAATGTCATTGTGCCTGGAATTTTAGTTGAACATTTAAATATGAAAGAGACAGAGATATATTGCTGTTTGTTAAAAAGCTCTATTGAAGACATTTCCTCAACACTGAAGAATGAAATTAAATTGAAAGTAAGGACCGATCTTAAAAATCCGGCAGCAACATTTCGGCCTTGGGATAAATATTAGGTTAATACCTATATTAACTTAATAATTTGCGACTCACTTCACGATGTGTGATTTTTTATATTAAGTTTTTTGAATTATTGTGATTCTTTTTTGTGATATAAATAGTGTTTCATTTTATTAAATAAACATAATATTTAAATGATTTAAATTAATTTTATTTTGCAGTTTAGATCCAAGAAGTTTGTGTGGCGAAAGTGCCCCTAGCATTGACGAATGTGCCCCGTGATGGGGCACATTCGTCGAAATGACTTTTTTTCTTAAATTATAAAAATGTATGTGTTTTGTTCCAATGTTGGAACCCGCACTTTGGCTTTTTGAAACAGTCTGCTTTTTTTTGTCCTTAAAAAGCCCATAAAAAAAGCAAAAGCTCTGGGAGCAGGGCGCAAAATTGGAACCCGCCATATAACAATGTGCATAGTAAAAAATTTGTATAAGATGCGCATTCTTGGTAACTTTATATTCTTTGGTATAATGAATTAAAAAATAGAGATCGAAAATACATAAATTAAGACATTTAAAAAAGCTAATTGAAAATCACATTACTTTACATTGTACTGTTCATTCTTCAAAGCGATGTAGACGTATGTACCTATGTTCAAGTACACATCCACCTTATCAATCAATTAAAACAATCTATCAATGTACCTGACCTCTTATAAAGTCACGTGTTGTATTTTGATCACAAGATCATGGTGAACTAATTGCGATGTAAATGTGAATCAATAAACTATAATTGCTTTCTGTATAAAGCAAGAATATTGTATATGTACGAGTATTTACAAATAAATATTTTCTTGAGTCGAGTTTACAAAAAAAAAAAAAAAACTTTATTTCTTTCGAGGAAATTCCTCTTAAGGAGTACCTTAACTTCGAAAGAATTCCTATTTTTGCGACACAATTTGTTTAAGAAGCTCAGACTCACACACACAGCATAATAAAAAGCTAATGCTAATAATTATTCTATTAAAAATGAGTAACTGCCTGAACAGAATAGAATGCTGGAACTTGAGCCGCAGACGGAACTGGAAGAGCTGTCAAAAAGTGTCGTACGTTATTTTTTTTACGTGCCCACAATGCAACTGTACAGCTTTGAAAGTATTTTGAAGAAAAACAAAAGAATATTCTTGTGCACAAGCTCAGAATTCACATTTTTTTTTTTCAATAATTTTCCTTTTAATAAATAATTTTTTTCGCGATACAAATAACCACAATATTTTTTTCCGATCTAAAAAGTTTTTTTTTCTTCATACAAATTGAAACGTCAAAAGTGTCGTACGTGAAAAGTTAAAAGTTGGTGAACTCTTCCGTCTGCAGCTGCAGTTCCGTATGCGGCTACGTTCCGTTGTGTTCGCAACATTGAATTTGCGTGTATTCAATATTTTGACAGCTATTTCAGCTTCGGCTCCAGTTCCGTCTCCGTCACCATTCTGTTCAGCCAGTAAATTGATCCACACCCGAAGATCGGAAATAATAATAGAAATAATCATCGAAGAGCGATCGTTATGCTTTGTCTTGCTAACTAATGAAAATACACAAATATACATAATACATGCACATGCAAATTGTAAGTTGTTTATAGTATTCTTCGGAAAATGTAATCCTTCTAACCAAAGTATTACATGGTGTTATTCTTTTTACATAAACAGTGCACTGACCTAATAGATTTATAAGTCCTTGAAAACTAAATGTAAACAAATCGACAAAAGTTTGCAAATATTCCACTGATGTTGTTGCGTGGTGAATTGATAAGAATCATTGTGTTGTCGCTTGTTGCCTGGTTGCACATTTATAGATACTATTGTGAAGTGATGTTGGGCAAATGCGATCGGAAGATTAATAAAATGCACGACTGGGTCGCACGAACTTGTACGGTAATACTGTGGTTTTTAAGGCTAAATTCTATTCATCTGATTTCAACAGAAAAAAGAAAAACTTATCAGTTGTGCAATCAAGGGAAGTCTGTTTGCTCTAAATATATGCGGTACAAAAAATTTCAGCATTTTCTTTTGCAGTTTTTTTGGCCTGGAAAAAAAACCGTTAATTGAAGTTTTTTACAAACTCTACCGATTATCAACTATAACTTTGTGTATTAAATAAAATTAACCCGAAGTTAATATCTTTGTGTGTTCTCAAGATATTCGATATTTTTTAAGAATTTGTAATAGCTTAAAAAAAAAAAAAAACTGAGGGTTGATTTTTTTTTAAGTATTACCAATTTTTCACTACGTCATTAGGCATAAAATAAAACCAAGCCGAGGTCGATGGCATTATTTGTTCTAGAGATATTCGAGAAACAAGCCATTTTACAACTTTTTTTTAAATTACTGTAATAAAAAAGCCACCAATTGATTTTTTCTAAAAACCCTTTCTCCACGTTATTATATGCAGTTATTATCTTTAAAATAAAATTTATTTGAAGTCGATATCTTTATGCGTTCTCGAGATATCGTCGGCGAAAAAAAGCTTCCGAACGTACGAAGACGAACGTACATTGTACACAATGGAGACATCCGACTCCAGAGACCTGGAAACGTCGAGAAATGGCAAAATTTTAAATTTCACAAATCGGACCGATTACAATAACTTCCAATCGGAAGTTAATAAATCAATTTATTGGAGTTTTTATTTTATGCCACATGCCAAAATTTTATTTTGGCTTAAGATATCTATAGCCGCGTTTTGTTATCTTCCGATCTGGATCAGGATCATTTTTACTTGTGATATAGGTACTATAGGGCAAGTTTTGGATCGAACTCGAGATATCAATCAAACATGACATTACGATTATAGAAAACACGAAAAAAGTAGGTCTGTCTGTTTGTATCTCGGCCTACAGCCTAAACCACTGAAGCGATTTTCTTCAAACTTGGAGCATAAGATTTTTGGGAGATTCCCTAGAGGGGAAATTAAGATTTTGTTTTAGCTCAAAATATAATGGTACTTGCCATAGGACCATTTTAAAAAAAGTTACTTTTTTAAAATTTTTTGTGTGTAGTAGTGGTATGGTCTAAATTTTGGTGAAAAAAATCTACAAAAAAACTGTTGTTAACGGTACCTGCCATATAGAACCGTTTTTTTTTATTTTAGACTTTCACATTAACCGCTTAACCGATTATGATCAAAATTTTTACTTTGGAGGTCCTATCAAATGTGAATAATACTGCATACAAATTTTTTTAAAAAAATATTTTTTTGGATGTAAAAAAAAAAAAATATTTTTTGAAAAATCATTTTTTTTAAAACGGGTCGATGAATTTTTTGAAATATTATGGTTTTAGCTGTATATTATTATATTCCTTAGAATGGTATACCATTTTTTTTTTAATTTCAAGAAATTTTATATATAAAAATTATTTTTTTTAGAAAACTGCTCCAACGATTTTTAAAATTTGTTCTGCATAAATTCACATTTTTTCAAGAATTGAGATAGCGTTCTTCATTCTGAGTTCAAAATATTCCAAGCACTTTTTTTTTATCAATGTATGCTTTTTTTTCCATATTAAAATTTCCATTCTTCAATTTATTAAATGGATAAATACATATTATGGCCCTCATTATGAATAGCGAATCGAAGTTAAAACTTTGCGAATTCGCTAATTTCGTATTATGAATAGCGATTCACTTAAATAAAGTTCGCTTCAAATTTCAAAACCATGCACCATCGGTAATTGAAGCTCGCTAACGATAATACCTTCAGAAAAGAAGTTCGCTTAAACATTCGAACTTAGTCGAACGTTCGCTTCGCTATTCATAATGAGGGCATATTTTATATAATTATTAATTTTGTGTTTCATATTACACTCAATCTTTAAAATTCGAAAAAACATTTACCACAAGAGAAATTTCGTGCGACCCAGTTGTGCATTTTATTTACCACGTAATACAAAAAATAATTCGGGATCTCTGCTCGCTATCTGGATCTATTTCAAAGATCAAAAATGAATTCTTACTCTGGCGGGTAGATGGCTTTTATGGTAAGGTAGTATTTATCGCAGTGCAAAGAAAAAAGACAGGAAATAATTGAAAATTAATAAAACGTAGGAAAAAAATGTGGATAATATTGATCTAGATCCGTAGATAATATAATACGCCTTACCCAAACAATAAGGAAAGTGCATTGTTGTAGAAAAGGCTGACAAAAAAATGCTTATGGTCCCACGTTTCATTAAAACTAAAGCAGGAATTCCGTCAGATCCACTGTGCTGCGTTACATTATTAACATAATTAAATTTAAGTGATAAAAATAAAAAAATCTCATTAAATGTTGACATACTGTTACATAGTAGGTAGATTAGTTGAGCTATAGATAGCAATGTAACATATAATTCATAAGAAATAACAAAAACTAAATTTACACACAATGATTTCCACATACAAGGCTATTTCAGTTAAGTACCTAAGTTTGTACTTGCTTTCATTTCTAGGTCAAAAAATTAATGAAGCTAATTAACTGAAAAAAAAAGTTAATATAAGATGGCTAAATTTCTTTTTTAGTTAACGCTGTACTCGTTAAATATTTTAAGAAATTGTAACAATATTTCTCAACTTGATTTCGCATTTGCAACTAAATATAAGTTGACATAATTCCACACAAGCTCGTCAGTAAAGAGTGTTATAACATACATACGTATAGGTACCTATGTACCTACGGTATAATTTTTAAAAAGAAAATTTCAATGGACCTGTCATTTTCACTTGGTTAGAATTTTTTATTTCTATGTGCCAATTTTTCAGTGCGAGATTATAGTTAATAAGCCCGAGTTAACTCACTACATTTGGCAAAGTTAACTCTAACGGTTATATTATTCATTCAATACATCTAGATTAAAACTTAAATCTGGATGTAAATCATACAAATTCAATGGAAATTCATCTGGATTTAAGTTTAAATCTGGATGTATCGAGTGAATAATATGGTGGTAAATTTACTGAACAGATTGTTTTGATATTATACCCTGCCAGTTTGCTAAACGTCGATCTGCATGCATTCTCTATTAAAAAAGTGCTTCCTGAGTTAACTCTACACACATAGCCCTAAACAAGTAGCTGCCATACAAATATTTCGTTTTCTTTTCTTCAAATTTTCGGCTTAAAAATGGTACCTCTATAACCAAAGCAGTTGTGTTGTAAGAAAGAAAACTTACAGATTTGATGTTTAATGATGATAAGAAAGCCGATTTTCTTGTTTCTGAATAGTTCAAAGAATACTGCATTCATAAGTTTTGAAAATAATTGAAAAAAAAATCAAACGTTAATTTAAAATTTTTAGTATAGGTAGGTATATACTTTTGATTTTTTTTTTTTTCATTTCATTTTCAGATATCAAAAACTATAATTTTTAACCACAAGAGCAAGTTCGTTCGATCCGCAGTCGTGCACTTTACTTCATATCTGAAAAAGGACTGTTATAGAAAAGTTCAAGTCCAGCTATGACTTGGCGAAATCAATGATTTTGGAAAAAGTTTTTTCAAAGAAGTATTTTTTACTTACAGGCTGTTTTTGAGGTTACAGTAAACACGATATTTAATTTTTTACTTTTCCGCTTCAAATTTTGGATATTTTATACTAATTTGAAATTGTGTTAAGTGAGACAGAGTTAAAAAATATTAATTTAACAAAATTATAATTGATAAGTAAAAGTATAATAAAAAAATAACTTCGGGCTTACAGTAGTCCCTCGATAATGTGGATTACCGATAATATGAATTTCTCTAAAATGTTAACCGCCAAAATTTAACATTGTCATCTTTATAATGTGAACTTCGAAATTATCGGACTCTAAAATGTGAGTTTCTTTGGTAAAATGTTTATATTTTTCTTTTGTTGGTTTTGCGTGCGATATTAGAAATTTTATTAACTGTTATTTCATGGTTTTGAATGCCATCTGCGGTCAAAAGAGTATCGACTTGTTTTAATCAGTTTCCAAGCATGGAAAAAATATTCCAGTACATAATATAAATCCTTCTATAATCCGAAAAAGTCTTTTTTTTAATTAGTTCACATTATCGAGGAACTACTGTACATACATATCTGGTCAAACATTATTATTAAATATTATTTTTATTACAAAAAAGTTAAAAAAAAAAATAGAAATACCTATTACAATATTAAAAAAAAAAATTACATTATGGCAACACTGATTATGCTCGATAAAAAGATTTACAACACCCTAACCTTAAACTTTCTTCCAATCGTATAGTTAAGACTTTAGCCTTAGCGGTATAATAAAAAACCAGAAACAAATTAACAATAAATTGGAGCAATAAATATCTTAATTATTTATTATCGATTAAGACACATCACAAACATACCTACCATGTAAAGTATGTAATTAACGATGTCTGTCAAACTCACATCTCTTACACCCGATTTTCCCACTAAATAGATAGAATAGCAATGTATAACCAGCGTTGCCGCCCGAAATAAAATTAACGTGCCAATTTTCATGCCATATGAAAAAACCACAAATTCTTCTATAGGAATTTTGTTGACAAAAAATGTTATCAGTTTCGGGGTGTAATACAACAAAATGATCTAAGGCAATCATTTGTTCTATTCGTGCAGTGTCAAAAAATATGTGTTCTGTCCACTTTTTTATGGAATTTGGACCAATTTTCATTAAGTTTTGTTGAAATTAATTTAAAGTAAAATAATGGAAATATAAAAACCTGCCATATTGAATTTTTTCGTGCCACCTTGCCATGAAGAAATTATCGTGTCAAAAAAGCACAATCGTTCCTCTTCGGCAACGCTTGGTATCACACTGTAACACATTTACATATGTATATACCTACACAACGCAATTCCATACATCAAATAATCTTTTCTGTTTCGCTGAATTGTACTTTATAACTATAACAAACAGAGTTCTATTAGGTATAGAGCCCTATAGCCTATAGAAAAATATATGATTCGGTTTTACAATAATAAAAAACAAAATTTTGTAAATAAAGGAAAACTTGCTCTACTGTGGCATCGACCGGCTCAATGTGTAATGTGTTATTGTTGATGACGTTTCATTCAGACTTTACGCGATAACTTAGCTCGCATTCAAGTCGGTCTACGCAACTCAATTCAGTCTGAGTAGCGAATGGCTTTCAAACAGAGCTACGCGGCGCATTGTTAAAGTTTTATGTACGAAGAATTCGCGATTCAATAAAATTAAGCGCGACGCTTCATTTATTTCTTTTGTAGTGTTTTATAATTGTACGAATTTTTATATGCTTAAATTATTTAATTATAGAACTTAAACAAAAACATTTAACAATTAATATAAAAAAAAAAATTAATTAAATAATCGATTTTGTTTAATAAATAAATATTTAATCAAACGGGGTTGTGATACTAGACCGAGTGCAAATCCAATACTTATTGGTATTAATTAATTTAAAAATCAGAAAAGAAATTATTGATAGAAAGCCCGTCAACGTATATTAGATGAACTTTCGGAATTAAATTATATATGTAAAAAAAATAAGGTTTGTTATGGAATATATGGAAATTTTAATTAAATTTATGTTATGGTGAAGATTATTATTGTAGTGACTTTAGAATTTAGAAGTACCTATTCATTTATCAGAATTATGTGCCTATATAAATTTAAGAAGAGGTTTATATTTAATTTTATTTATTCCAAAAAAAAAACACAAGTTTGAAATAGTTTAAAGCTTAAATCAATTAACATTTTGTTTTTTTTTTTTTTTTTTACGATCAGTGCGAATTAAAATCGAATTATAGCTTTTTTATTTTTGTATATTATATATATACTAATGTAGGTACATACCTACATGAGTGTGCATAAAAAAGATGTCTATATAAATCGATACATAGAACTATTTTAACTATTAATACAATTTTTTTAAACTTAAAATATGCATATTTTGTTTTTTTTTTTTTTTTTGAAAACAACCGAGTGAACGTATAAAATCAACGATTTATTTATACTCTAAGTCCTTCTTAATTGAAATTTTAAATGTATTCAAAACAAAAACAATACAAAAAAAAAAACGAAATGAACTCATTTCATTTGCCTGGTGTTTTTTTTTTGTTGCTTTTAAGAATTCTGTTAAACAATAGTAGGTATACAAAATGAATTGTTTTGAATCAATTATACATATTTCTGCGAATATAATTTTATATTGTTGTCAACACTTGAATTGTTGTAAACACAACATACTTATTCATTTCACATGGAAAAGTAGTAGGGTAAGGTCGGGATGTTTTGACATGTTAACATACTTTTGCAAAAAATTTCAAAATCTAAATACAATTTTATGTTTTAAAAATTTGCATATGTCTAATGTCGAATTCCTTTTAAGAAAAAATTCGATTTGTTTAGAAGAAAAAATCGAATTTTCTGGACAAATCCCTTGTATTAAAAGAAAAAATTCAATTCTGTTTAGAAAAAAAATCGAATATTTTTGGTAAAAGGAATTCGACATAAATATCATTTTAGCAACAACAAAAAACATCATTTAATTATCGATTTGTATCTGAGTTATAGACTTTTTTATTAACCCTTCCAAATTGTCAGTTCCACTTTCGGGGTAGGATGATTTGACATTGGCATTATGAGGTTTTGACAGAGAGAGGAGGATTTGACAAATGGTCACGGTTTAACAATTTTTAGTTATTAAATAAACACAAATTTGGTTATTTTTCTAGTTATTTTATTATTTTTGTAACTTGTAAGGAACTCAGTCTTTTTAAATTCTTTAATACTGCGTTTTCATTAGAGCTGAAATGAGGTAATTTGGCAAATTACAAAAAAAAATGTTCAGATTTCAAATTTCGTAATTTTGTTTGATGGTCCAGATTGTCAATCCCTTATTTTTGTTGTTTTTTACATTGAATTCTGTCATTTTAAATGGGATCCACTTTGAATGGATTCCATTTGGGTGTGTTCATGACAGTTTTACGTAATTTCCTACAGAATTTTGTGCAAATTTGGTTAAAATTACCTCATTTGGAAACTTGAATTTGTATGGGAAATGAGATGATTTTGAATTTAATTTGGAAATTTTGAACGAAATTACCTCATTTGCTCTAATGAAAACGCAGTATGTTTTTTTACATTTGTATTGAATTTCGCTTGAGATTTTGAGAAAAAAGTGCTTTTTTAAAGCCATAAATAAGTGCCAAACTCGTATTTTCTGGCTTGCGTAAACTAAGAGAACTGTTTCGTCTCATAAAACCTGCTAGCCAAGCTTTTCCAGTTAGTTTATTAACATTCCACGAATTTTGGTACGGAATTTTATTAATTTCACATATTGTAAAAGTAATTGTTTAGCGATGTAAATTGGAGCATTTTTCAAAATATTAAACGAGTTCGCTTTCGCGAGCTGTTGTAAGAATTTGTTTTCCTACCTGAATTTTTTTTTATTCTGAACATAAATGTGTTACGATTAACACCAAATTGTTTTTGGGCACAGCTTATAGACTCTTTTTTTTGTTTTGAATGTTTTTAATAGCATTTTCGTTTTCTTTTATAAATATTGCGAATTAACTACACTACATTTTCTACACCTTTAAAGGCTCTCCCAAACCAACGCGATTATTCGCCGCGACAAAAGAAAACAACAATAACAACACGTGGTTGTCAAACAAAACAACAAGTTGTTGTTATTGTTTTCTATTGTCGCGTTGGTTTGAGAGAGCCTTAACTACGCGTAGTAAATTAAATATGCTACACGTCTACTACAATTTGTTACATGTGCACCTAGTAAATACAAAAAACTATACAATTTTAATAAATAAGACTCAGGAATGTTGAAAAATAGAATACAAAACAGCGTATAAATCCGATTTCAAAATTAAGAACTAAACAAAACAACAAGCTTTTTCGTCGTTTATATTATCGTAATTTTCAATTTGCTTCGACTTCAACTTCAATTTTCAAAGTGACAGCTGACAGATAATTTTACATTTGAGACTACAATTTGTGTCATTAACTACAATAACTACATTAACTACGTTTACCTAAATAAACTATCGTAGCAGACGTAAAAAATGTAGTTTTTCGAAAAAGTGACAGTTCGGCCATCCCTGGTTATTTTACTATATGATATTGGCCGCGTTCATCACCACGTTTTTGACAGATCTAAAAATTCAGTTCTGGAAAACGTAATACTGAACGCACAAAAAAGTCAGAAATTATTTGTTGTTTTTATTGTTTTTTGCACTTTAAAATCAAAATCCGAAAAGCGATACGAGGCCCAGACGATCAGACCACACACAAAAAAAAAACTGGATCAAGAACTGTTTTTTTTTGTTGCTTTTAGTTGTCATCTGAATTTTCAGATAGAATTTTTCATCTGAAAATTCAGAAAAAAACGTAAAAACGTAACGAAATGTCAATCGACGTCAACTGAAATTTTATGACTGCTGGCCAATCAGAAGGGCCACGTTCATCACAACGTTTTTGACAGATCTAAAAATTCAGTTCTGAAAAACGTAACACTGAACGCAAAAAAAAGTCTGAAATTATTTATTCTGTTTTTATTATTTTTTGCACTTTAAAATCAAAATCCGAAAAGCGATACAAGACCCAGACGATCAGACCACACACCAAAAAAAAAACTGGATCAAGAACTGTTTTTTTGTTGCTTTTAGCTGTCATCTGAATTTTCAGATAGAATTTTTCATCTGAAAATTTAGAAAAAAACGTAAGAAACGTAACTAAATGTCAGTCGACGTCAACTGAATTTTTATGACTACTGGCCAATCAGAAGCTCTAAATATGACAGTTCAGAACTGTCAAATGTATAGTGATGAGCGCGGCCAATATCTTGTGTGAATCCAGCACAAAAAGAAATGTGAAGTCCTTAATACCCCAATAGAGTAAAATTTTTCTCTTGATCAAATGACCTATAAATAATAAAAATACACACCCTGCTAGAACCATGTAATACAATGCGATAAGATTATAAATTATTATTTTTTTTTTTTGTAACTCTTAGATGTCGTCTACTTGCGATTGCAAAAAATAATAATTTTATTAAAACGTATTGAATAGATACCGGTTAATCATTATATTTTGTAGCTTTTATATAGAACTGATAGAAAAACTTTTCTACATTATGTCGATAACATATTAAATAAACATTTAACCCCATGACTCTATATGATGGAATAAACTTTAAATTCTTCTTTTTTTTTAATATACATTTCATAGATATACATTTGTAAATTGCGTTACATTTAATATTTCTTTTTTTAGTTAGAGAATGATTGCAGTTTATCAATTATTTTTATTTTAGTATACCTACAATAATTAAAATTACGTATTATTGATCGCTGAGGGCCCACGTTTATGGATTTATTTAATCATAGGCACTGATAGAAGCAAAGGTTTATAATAATTTTAAGAAAAAAAAACGCCCTTTTATTCCGTAACATTTAATCATTTCATTTGTGTTGGTATTATTTCAAATTAAAAAAAATGTTGTCGATGATAAAATAAAGAAGTTTCACAAACAGAAAAACATTATAATAGGAGGAAGTTAATAGAAATGTTATACATACATTTTAAACACATCAGCAGAGGTAACTAGCACAGTTAACTTCGGATATGATGTCACCAATCCAATGAGGAACATCATATTAAATTTATTCAGAATTCAGGAATTCAGGATGGTTTACAACCTAACTCCCACCGACACCCCTCCTCACACATACCCTATAGGTACCTTTATCCGCAATGGATCCATTGAGATCCAAGTGAGATGGTGCGGTTTTGCCCCCCCCCCGCCCCTTCTCATTTCACCTAACCTATCCTTTAGTTTTACAGTTTACAGTTTACATAAAAATACCAAATTTTTTCAATAAATAAAATTTGCTCTGCGATGAATAAAAATCATCAAATAATGATGTTACCACACAGAGAAAGACACAAAAAAAAAACCTAACTAACCTAAAGGAATATAATTCATGAAAACTTTCATTTTTTTTTGAAATTTCAAATTCTTATCAGCATATTTCTTATTTTCGAATTGAGTTTAATGCATTTTTTCAACATTTGTACATACTTTTTTTTTTATAATAATTCTATTTCATTTCTAGGCCATCGCAATCATAAATTTCATATGGGTCATGACCCGTCTGATGATGGCAAAAATATATAGAACACCTCGTTGCCTACATTTTAGTTGACACTGTTTTATTTTGTAAACAAAAATTATTTCGTTTTTATTTAATAAGATTTTACTAAGAATTGTTGTTGAAAATTAAAAAGTGCGATGGTGACTTTTTTGAATTAATTAGAGAATTAACTAAGGATATTATTACCTCCGTCTTGTAATAAACCAGATGTATTTAGATATGTATTGATTAAGTTATAAATATTAATTTTAACTAGTTATTCTTCTTAAGAAAATTCTAGGAAAAAGTTAAATGTTTCCGTGATTGGGAGCGAAACAAGTTCATCGTTAAAAAAAGTTAAAGCCTAATTACACATATTAAATAATTGAAATTATGTTAGATAAATTGTTTTGTGTCGTAACCGTAAATGTCATTTTGTTTAACATGCTAAAAATAAAAAAATTTCCTTTCACCTTTTACACAAACAATGTTTCGTAAAAAGTTTGCAAACAGCACTTTTTTACTTACATACTATTTTTTGAAAGACTAGTCTAAACGCATTTAATATTCTATAATTTAGTAATTTATTAGATATATTTTTTATCTTAAAAATGTCTTCATAGAATCTGTGCTACTTGGAGCAAATAAGTATCAGTTTTTAGTGAAATAAACCATCTATCTTTTAATTTAATACAGTTATGTATGTATTTTGTGGTAGGTACAACCTTTGTCCAAAAATTTATTTTCTGTCGATAACAAATCAAAAAAGTATTTGAAAAGGTTATCATTATTTTATCAACTAAAATGCCCTGTCTATGTCTATATTGGCGAAGGACAATATTAACATATTGTTCAACATTAAATTGTCATGCTGCGTTTAAATTAATGAAGTTTGTTAGTTTTTGCAATTTAGTCCAATGTCACACGAGCGTCCAAATAGACGAACTTCCATTTGGAAGCGCGTTCTGTCATTTTGAAGCGCGTCCTGTATACATTTCTCTTGATGTCACACGAACTTCTTTTTGTACGCGCGGACGGAATATTTCTACTAATGTCGAATTCCTTTTACGAAAAAAATTCATTTTTTTTTTCTAAACAGAATCTATTTTTTTCTATCAATACAAGGAATTTGTCCAGAAAAATCGATTTTTTCTTCTGAACAAATCGATTTTTTTCTTAAAAGGAATTTGACATAAGTTTGTTCCTTTTCTTTGGTTGATAAGTCAAATTAATATCGAATTAGTGGGTGAAAATTCAAAAGACGGCCCCTACCGCGTTCCCTGTTGTAATGAGCCCTATAAAATGTATAACATTTTTGTAGAGGGGAGTTAGGCCAGTAACAATGTAGAATATTGTTTTTCAAAATTCTAAACATTTTCATTAACTTTTGAATTTAGAATACTTTTTTTACTTATAAATTGATTAGAGTACCTCTATTGCCTCGCTTTTTAGGGTAATGCCTATAAAATTACGAGTATTATTATAGATAAGGGTTCGGGGAATAACTTTGCATAATTAGTTTTTCAAATTTCTGAAATTTTCCATCAATTTTTCAATTTAGAATTCCAACAATCGAATTTAATTGCTCATCCATTACGTTTTTAGGGTTGAAGGGGGTACCCCTCCTCAAATCGACATTTTATCTTTCTTTTAAGATCTTAACCTTGAAAATCGGATCATTACAATGAAAGATATATATTTTTTAAAAAAGCTTAACTTTGAAAATTGCCACAATTTTGTAATTAACGGACCTTTCTCCAATGGTAGACAACCCAGAGCAATGAACCAAACACACTTTTTCTATGCAATTTTTCTGATTTCTCGATTAAATTCAAATTAATATTGTGAGGCTTGTGTAGCACGTAAAATAGCAAATTAGGTATCAAAATAATCGTTGTTTTACTGACACTCGGAATAAGAAAAGACCAAATTAAACCATGCATGCATTGATAAGAGTAGTAGCCCGTGGCGTAATGGTTAGTGCGTTGGACTGTCATGCCAGCGGCTTCCACCTTAAGTTTTTTTTTGGAGCTACTACCTCTTGCGAGGAAGTGACAAATCCTCCAAGAGTATCTCTTGTCATAGAAAAGTGCCGCTCACCATAGCCGTTTGGATTTGGCAATAAACTGTAGGTCCCCTCCATTCCTGCAGACACGCACACAGGAATGGTTGAGACTTGTAAGTCACTAGGCCCTGGTTCTTCATTATAAAGGACCCACCACAGGTGTGAAAATTAATATTTTGTTTTAAACTGATAATTTAAACGTCCAAGAGTGTATTTACGAACGAAAACCGAAAATCGAAAATCCTTTTCTTATTATCATGTCTAGTTTCTTCGGAAGAAATGTTCCAAAAATCCATAAGGAATTTTTTTATTCTATGTATTCGAACAGATTTATTTTGAAAGAAAAAGACCGATTTTCGGTGTTGAAATTTATGTGAATACTTCTAACCAATTTAAACGAAAATGTACAAATCAGTGAAATGTGTGATAAAAGAGAATTTTGCTTATATAAGTATTTAAACCTTTCTAAAACTTTTATGTTTATTAAAACTGGAAAAGAAAAAACTTTCTCCTGAAAAATTAGTTATTTTTCTTGTTGAGTTTTGCAAAAGCGGCCCTCAACTTTAAAAATAAAACATTTATATTATATTTCCACATTTCGGATTTACAGTGTGGAAACTTAAATTATAGTTTTTTAAATACCTGTATTTAATGAAACAATTTATTGCAAAATTTTGGAAAACAACAGATATGTAAATATACATACAACATATTATGTATTTACTCAATCATCAAATAAATTTTAATGTAAAAACCATATAAATTCAATAAATCCTTTGATGATTATTGGTTAAATTTGTTTAATAATATTAAAATTGAAAGAATACAATAATTGAGCTATCTCAACCATTGAATATTTCTATTTCTATTTTTAATGTGTTTCGAATAATTCACACACACTTCAATTTACTTTAATTTACTCAACATTGAGTGTTAAGTAATTTCTCTAATAGGTACATGAATAGGAATTATTTAAATGACTGGAATACGAGTTTTTTTTTTATTAAATCAATTAAAATTCCAACCATGCTGCTGTCTGCTGTCAGGAAAAAATATTTTACATTGTACTTTTGACTTATTAATATAAATTAATTCAAGTACCTAAGCTATAAGTTGGTTATTCTTTTTATCATTATAATAAAAGAAATTGTATATTCAGTTATTTATGTAGGTATGTATATGCAAAATAGAAATTATTTTTTTTTCTTTTAATTAAAGAAAGATACATTAATGTGAATGAATATTTTTATTAATATTAAAGAGGTTTTTTTTTTTAATTGTATTGTTTTTCCAATTAAATGTAAAATTTATCTTTGAAATGCTTCAATGTTAAATATCGTTATAAAATTTAAAATTTACAACATTTTTGTATTTTATTTTATTTTTAAAAATGTATATTTAATAAACTAAACAACTTTACATTAAAGAACGGTGTAAGGAACATATCTGATGATAAAGTTAATGTCGTTTAGTTTAGACTATTGCATATAAGCACCCTAATACATTCCTTTATTTACATAAATACAGGGTGATCGGTATAAGATGCACCAAACTGCTGGAGCGAGCAGGTTGGGTTAAGACAAGAAAAAAATCGTATAGGAGGGGGGGGTCTATTTCCCCCCATTTAGGCAGGAGGGGCAATTTTCTAAAAAATTGACTTAAAACAGAAAAAAAAATATTTAAAAACAACGGTACAATTTAAAATGCAATCCTATACCTTTTTGAAAAGGCAGAAATCTCTTCTTTGATTTTCATTTTAAATTAAGTGGTGTTAGTGAATAGTTTTTTAAAAATTAATTTCCAAACTCGAAATTTTGAAAAAAAAATGAAAAAAAATGTTTCAGAGTAATTTTTTTCAAAATTGTATTTAATTAAGTATGATTTTGTTTTCAAAATTTATTAATTTTTAATAAAAAAACAGAAAACCGGATGCTAAAATGTATTTTAGTGTTTGAGAAAATTGAAAATAATGAAATCTACTTTACTACATATCGAACCCTTTCCGCCAAATTATCGTAAGCGACATTTACACACTGTCGCATAAAGATAATTATTTCATTTTTTCCTGTGCACCAAAAGCAATTGGACCTTTTGTCATCTGTCATTAACAGTATTGTTAATAATGTTCAATGCTTTAATTTGGCCTTAGTTTTGTTGCTAAGCAAACAAAAAACAAAATGTCGCTTACGATACTTTTTATTTTTGTCGCTTACGATAATTTGGCGGAAAGGGCTTGATATTTTTTAGAAATAGGATCTTTTGAACAACAAAATAACGGATGGAAGTCGAATTTAAGGAAAACTTACTTTTGTTATTTTCAATTTTCTCCAAAACTAGACTACATTTTGACATCTGCTTTTCAATGTTTGACTAAAGATTGATGGGAGTATTAATTTTTATAAATAAAAATACTACTAAATAACGTAAAATTTTGAACAAAATCAGTTTGAACACAATTGTTACATTTTTTTTTCCAAAAATTTAAGTTTGAAATTTAAGTTTTAAAAAACTGTTCATTAAAAAAACTTAATTTATAAACAAAATTGAAGCACAAATTTTTGGCTTAACAAAAAAGTACAGTAAGTCGTTTTAGCCATTATCGATGTTTTTTAATAATTTTTTCTCTATATTAAGTCAATTATTTTAGAAAATTGCTCCTCCTGTTATTTTCAATTTTCTTAAAAACTTAAAGAAATTTTAGCATCCGGTTTTCTGTTTTTGACTGAAAGCTAATAGAAGCATTGAATTTTGAAAACAAAAATTATACTTTATTACATAAAATTTTGAAAAAAATTAGTTTAAAACTTTATTTTTCATTTTTTTTTTTTTTCAAAATTTAGAGTTTGGAAATTAATTTTTCAAAAACTATTCACTAACACCACTTAATTTAAAATGAAAATCAAAGAAGAGATTTCTGGCTTTTCAAAAAAGTATAGGATTGCATTTTAAATTATACCGTTGTTTTTAAATATTTTTTTTTCTGTTTTAAGTCAATTTTTTAGAAAATTGCCCCTCCTACCTAAACGGGGGGAAATAGATCCCCCTCCCATACGATTTTTTTCTTGTCTTAATCCAACCTTCTAGCTCCAGCAGTTTGGAGCATCTTATACCGAACGCCCTGTATATTGAAATTTAGTTTTCAGTTCCAACATACAAATAAAAAAAAAAAAACTTTGAAAAACTGTAAAAAGTGTGTATTTGAAGTTTCAGAGTGTAACAAGTTTTATTGATACTGCGGGGGGAGTCAGACTCAATTTTGACATTTTTACTATAAGCTAAATGTCAAAATTAAATCAGAATTTTGTTATTGAGAAACAAATAGATTAAGTTTTGAAATACTAACCTGATGTTACGGGTGTGACACAACTTTTAAACAATAAATTTGGGCTCAGCACGAGTATATAGTTATAAATTCAATTAAATTATTTATTTACATCTGACCGTAGATAAATGACAACCTTCTTGATCAGTTTCACTTAGGAGTTGCTTCTGTAGTAACATTTTTGTTACGGTTGTGACACTAACTTCTGTATTTTGTATTTACAAGTTGAGTATCGGTAAAAATATTAACATCAACTTACCTAAACTTAGTAAGAAATACAAATAACACTGTGGTAGTCTTTATAGAATATATAATGTAGATGTAGTAATTTTTGTGTCAATAATGTTTGTCCAGTCTACTTTTGACACAATTCTTAGTTTATCTAAAAGTAATTTTTAATTTTATAAGCACTCCCTTCTGCAAAAAAAAATTCAACAGCATTTCACATTCACTGTGTATATGTTTTTAATATCCGCCAAAATTCGATAAAATTTTTAAATTTTTGGGTCACATATGTACAAAATTCATTTAAATTTTAGAGACGAAATTCTTTAATCTCTTTCATTAAACTAATACATCATGACTCGAAAAATGCCTACCCTTTTTCTTCTAAATAAGTAATTGATTTTTAATTGATTTACTTTTTATTTCTGTTTCAAATACTTACCTTACTTGCAAAAAACTGGCACGAGTACGATAACTTAGGCGCCAAAAATTGATAACGGTTTTTTTGTAGAGGGGTCAAAAACAAGCATTTTTTTACTATGGAAGGGAGGGTCTATCTCGGCCCGTTTAGGAAACAGGAGCAATTTAAAAAAAATGACTTAAAATGAGAAAAAAATTATTAAAAAACAAAGGCAGCACTTACAATGAAGTACTATAACAGGTTAAAAAGCCAAAAATCTGTTCTTTAATCCTAAATTTAAATTCAATTATTTAAATCAATAGTTTTTAAAAAATTCGCATGCAAACTCAAAATTTAGATAAAAAAAAAATTCAAAAAAAAAGTTTAGACCAATTTTTTTCAAAATTGTACGTATATCAATTCTAAATCAAACACAACAAACCGAATGGTTTTATGTCAACTAGTTTTTGAGAAAAATGGAAATTACTAAAACTACTTTTTTTATGCGAGTTTTGTTTTTGGTATTTACGGTGATCTAACTTTGAGCAAATCATTTAGCGTTACCCAGAATTTACTACTAGGAGGTAGACTTAAGGGCCCTACCCATAGAATCCGTCGCATAAAATATCTACTCCTGATGTGTGTCTGTATATCGAGCGGCATCAGTCTAATTCGATCTATGGACTTTCATAGAAAGAAGTATATTAATCTACAAGCAGTACCTTTTTTTTTTTTTTTTTAATTCTCGAAATCAGCCATAAAGTTATTGATTTAAATTCGAACCTGTTTTCATTTAATTAAACATTTTTGTTAATAGGTTTAAGGTAAAAAAAAAAGAACAAATAAGAAAATATGATGTTCACAATTTTTTAACAAAAATTGTGATAATGGCTTCTTTGAATTTGTTTAAATTTTGCAAACAAGTATATTTCTGAAAATCCCAAGTATATATAAAATATATTGTTATTTTGTCCACAATTTCTTATCAACAATGTCATTATAATACATCTTTAATATCTAAGCCAATAACCTTGAATCATGCGCGCAAGCGAATAAATACGATCCATTTTTTTGTACCAATTTCATTTTATTACTAAAAAGGTCATTTCAACTTTTAGATTTTTTTCTCTGTATTATTTTTTTTTTTTTATATTTTATTGCCTTGTGAAATCAAGTTGGGGTTAATTAAAAATGTTTAAACTTAGAACTTGTTTTATGACATGTTTCTGTGTCAGTGCCTGTCTTAAATTTTAACAAAGTAATTAATTACTAAAATTCTTGTTTTCAATTTGACAAAAATATACCTGCATACCTAATATATATAATATTAGTAATCGCTATTTTAGGTCTTTTGTTAATTATTTAAAGTGTATTTTCTTAGAGAAAACAAATTGATCTAATTTACACTATAATTTGTTAACATAATATAGATGACCCGAAGGTCAAAATGTCTAACAAAAACTTCGTTAAATATTTTATTCGTGTTTAATAATTTTCATATAATATTTGCTTGCGACAATTCAAATTGATTCAGTAAAAAAAATCACAAGAAAAAAAAAACCACTGCATCAACATAATATGGCAAAATAAGTGATTTTCCATAAACAAAGTGGCCCAAATTTGACCTAAAAACAATACATTCTTTCCTGTGTAAAATTTTGTGACATTTTCGCTAATAATATTTCTTTTAGATATATGTGTATGTATTTATAAGTTTCTGTTCTGTACACTTCTGTTGAAACGAAAAATCCCATACACAGCGAAATTAATGAAGTATTTTGTTCTGCTTTATTATAGCAGATTATTTCGAGGTATCTCTAGTTCTTCACTCTATTTTCGCAAGCAATCAATTGATCTGACTATTTAATTGTGTGCAAGAAAAAAAATTTGAGTTTTTGTTTATGTTTATTTATATATTTATTTATTTTTTTTTTAAATGGCGGGCTATTTTTTGCAACTATTTATTTCACTGTCATGTTGGACAAAATTTGTTTTGCATCAGCAGCGTATAAGGCCTTAAATATAATTAATCATTATGCCTTTATTTTTACAGCGTTATGCAGTATTTCCATTTAATCATAACGAAGAATTAACAAATCCAAGGGTATTTCTTGTCATGAAAAAGTGAAAGTAAAAGCTCCTATTGCGGGCAACTCCCTTAAGCGGACAATCCCTTTAGGCGGACAATTTCTCACGATCGTGGATCTTGGATGTAAATTCCATACATTTTAAGATCCATTAAGCGGACACTCCCTTACCTGGACGCGGACAAGAATATTAGCCGCGATTTGTTAAATTAAATTCCCTTAGGCGGACAAAAACTTTTTTTTAGTATGTAAATTTCAACCATTATTTTTAGTAATACTTTTACATAAATTTATTCTGTATTAAAAATGGTCTCCCTGCTTTACAGCGACATAGATGCCATTTCACCAAATTACTGTCTGATGTGATCAAATTCATAACGGATTTTATTTCTGCAGCTGTAGTCTGTTTTTGTATCTTTTTTCTTGTATCTTTATGTTCATTTTTAGTTTGAATGAATTTCATGGCTTTTAGGTGCATAAATGTTTCATGATACCACTGGTATATTATACATTTCCTTACATAACTATTTTGTATGTTTTCCCTTGGACGAACAACTCCCTAAGACGGACAAAAGTGTTACGACAGTCGCTGTCCGGCTAAGGGAGCTTTCACTGTATTTGTTTGCGCAAGATCAGATTACATTTTCTTCCTCCTGGTAATGGGCCCTGTGCATTTGCACATCTTGCACATATGGTTGGTCCGGCCCTGCAAGAGATATACTCTTGGAGGTTTTGTCAATTCCTCGCACGCAAGAGGCAGTAGCCGTTTTTTTTTTTGTATTATTATTTTAGTTGGACTGGGCTGGGGATCAAACCTAGATCTCCGGCATCACAGTCCATCGCACTACCCATCATGCCACGGATAATTCAGCGAGTACTTACTGTTTTTATTTGGGAAGGGGGCAAAATCCCGAATCCCAAAATCCCGAATTGCTGAAAATGAGAATCCCGAATCCCATAATCCCGAATGCCCAAAATCCCGAATGCCAAAATCCCGAATTGCTGAAAATGAGAATCCCGAATCCCATAATCCCGAATGCCCAAAATCCCGAATGCCAAAATCCCTAATGGACAAAATCCCGAATGTCAAAATCCCGAATGCCAAAATCCCGAATGCCAAAATCCCTAATGGACTAAATCCCGAATGTCAAAATCCCGAATGCATTCGGGATTGAATCCCGAATTCAATACTATTTTTAATACTATTTCAATACTTTTAAAGAAATCAAACTGTTTTGTATGTTTAAAATCCACTTTTTCCATATCAAAAATCAATTATTTTATGAAAAAAAATATATTAAAAAAATTGAGAGTCTTTAGGCACTATAACTTCTTCAATTAATTTTAAATATAGAAATCAACTAGTATCTGCAAATAAGCAGAAAAACAAACATAAACAATACAAAAAAAACTGTATTTTGAAGGCTAGAATCCCGAATGGCTCAGACTTTTTTTGGTATTTCAAATCGAGCGCGCGATTTTAAATACCAAAAAAAGTACTGAGCCATTCGGGATTTTTGGCATTTGGGAATTCTGTCATTCGGGATTTCAGCCATTCGGGATTTTTGGCACATTCGGGATTTCAGCCATTCGGGATTTTTGGCACATTCGGGATTTTGGCATTCGGGATTTCGTACCCAACTCTTTTTATTTAAGTGGCACGCTCAACTTACTGCATTATACATTGTATTTTACATAATACGTATAAATTGTTTACCGAAACTGATCTTTGAAAAAAATGAAATAAAATAGCTGTTCAATTAACTTAATTAACTAACACCTTGATCTTTTCTCACGCTTGCTTTTATTCAAGTGGCACGAAGTTTATTAAAGAATCTTTTAAATTTTAAGCCACTTATAGCGAGTACGTGCCACCCATAGTCCTGAATAATAACATTTTTATTTTTACATGTTCATACATACAACATTTGAATTTATAATTGTTGACTAGAAAGATTTTTTTTTTTAAATTCGGAAGCAAAAGAACTTGAACTTTGTCTATCTCGATGCAATTATAGATCGAAATAATTTCTTTATGATACCTTGACATTGAATAACTTATAATTAACAATACTGACAATCATCATTATGGCCAATTAATAAAAAATATTTTACACTATATCTCCTGTATTTAAAATACCTTCATAAACTTACTTATAAATGCTCGCCATCCACAAACAAACTTTGTAAATAAAGTAGATAGCTACAAGTACATAGTACAGATATATTTTTTACAAACAGAAGATGTACTATTTTCCCGTATCGATCTATTTACGTCACTTGCAATTATATTGTGTATGTATGTAGGTATTGTATACTGTGACTCAAATATATTTCAGAACAATTTACTTTATCAAAAACAGCAATAGAAAATAATTAAAAAATATTTATTATCAATTATACTTCATCGTTGATAGAGTAAAGTAAATTTATAGTTAAAATTCAAAACACAATTTGAACTCAGTAGAACTAACTTAGAATATTTAATTTGAAAACCAAAAATTTATAAATTGTTTTCTATAAGCTAATCTATCTTGTGTTTGCTTTAAGTATAGCTGACATAAAATTCCGATAGTATTTATATGCTTCCGAATTTATAAAAATCAATATCTATGTATGTACATGTTCATATAATTTCCCTCACATTATAAAATATTTAACCTTATTCTTGAAGTCAACAACTCCCCAAATTTTATATTTTTTGACGTGTTATGTCCAATTTAAATGAGCTTAGCAATGCAATAAATTAAATTCTTAAAAAGATCCAGTAATCGGTTGTTTATAAAATAACCCGTCAGCAAGCTTAGCTTACATTCATTCAAACAGGAATATTTCAAGTAAAAAATAAATATCAAGTCATTAAAATTATCATACAAAATTTGAAATACGCAATTTTGTAAATTCTATTGAATTTTTGTAATCATATTTCACATGCATATATGTACTTAGTTTATTCTGGAATATACATGTAATGCAGTTCAATTGGTAACTTTTTTAAATCTACAATCCCATTTAATTATTACGAGTATTACGAGTATTTCGAGTATTTCTTCTTCTATTTTATCGAAGATTAGGTTCTTGACGTTAGCAATAATATGAAAGTTTCTTTTATTGACAAAATTTTTTATCTGCAACTTTTTTTTATAAAAAGATTTGATAGAAAATTTGGCATAGTTTATATTACATCCAGTGACGTAAAAATCTAAAGTTTAGCCCTTAAAACAAAATTAAAAATATACAAACCTAACCAAAACAAAACAATACATACATATAACAAAAATAAATCGCAATAGTTTTTTTTTTCTATAAAAATGTTTAATAAATGACAAACCGTTCAAGGTTTCATTCACAAAAAGGTTTAACCTAAGGAATTTTTTTAGTACATATCAATTATGTGGAAATAATTCTGTGCTGATAAAGCATTCTTTTTGCTTTTTTTTTGGCTCCACTTTTTTTTATTCAATTTTAATAAAAAAAAAAAAAAAACACACATTTGAATTTTTAGGTAACATTACACTTCGTTGTAAATTTCCCATTAACTTTTAAGTTCTTACGGACAAGCCTTGCTGGGTACAAAATATTTTCATGGAATCAGCTACATTTGCAGGAAATCTATATACATGGGTATTATTAACATTGAAAAAGAACAAATTCAGTCGTGGGGATTTGCTTCGATATTCCTGAGCGATGAAAAATAATATAAAATATATGATGGGATCGCACGAACTTGTTCTTTTAGTTAAAAACTGCAAGTCTACAACGTAACTTGTAACCACATATTAAAGATTTTTGTTAATGGCTATTTAACTTAATGATAATTTTTGATGGGAATTTTTCTAAAAGTTAAAATAACATTGGTCTTATTCAAAAATCTAAGTCAAAAATCGTTCAAAAGTGTTATAATTTCTTAAAGGTATACTAACCTTTTTAGATAAACCGTGTCCCAATTTTGAGTAAGTATTAAATAATATATGAGCCGTTATTTTTGAAAGTGGTCTAAGTCCATTTTTTTCATGTTTCGAGATTTTGGTTTGTATTTGAATGTGTTTAAAAATATAGGCAAATGTTAAAGAATTCAGGTGATGCATTTTACATTATAAACATGTTAAATTTTAAGATGCAATCAAATTTATTAAAATTCTCAATGAAAGTTAACGGTTTTCAGCCCTAAATGTACTGAATCCACTTTCAATTGAAACAAATTATAAAAAATTAAAATTTAGAAAATTCACGTCCATATTTGTATAGGTTTAGCATTTCTTAGTAAATGGATTTTTTAAGTGTAAAAAGTTAAAACAAATAAGAAAAGTTATTTTCATGAATATCCACCAAGTTTATAATGAATTTTATTTACTCGTCTTTTGCGAATATTCATGAATTTAATTTGTATAAAAAAAATCCACTATTCCCGAGAAATTTTTTTTTATTTGTTTTATATTTTGTTATTTAAATATTTTAAAATTTTCAACCTTATTTGCCCTTGAAGAAGACTGAAAACTCAGTCGAAACGTCGGGAAAACTTATGAATATTTTTCTTTTATAAATTAATTCGACCAAACAAGCGGAAGAAGAGTTATCTTCAAAATTTTAATTTATTAGTAGGTAATGAATGACCTAAGGTTAGGATTTTCATGAAATTAAAATCGAAATAATGTTTCCAAAATGTCAACATCAGTTAAACTGAGTGAGAAGGGTATTTATTTTCATTTGACGTGATAACTTTATCGACTAATACACTACGGTCTTGACTCTTTTAGAAATTAAAAAATAGTTTATTAAAAAATAAAAAAATATGCATTAATCTGAAAATATGCATTAATTGTGAAAAATGCATATTGCATAAAATATGTTAAATATATGCAATATTGGTAGAACTCAATTTTAAAGGCAATTTCATGATTCGTAAAGATAATTTAGTTTTAGTTTTCCAAATGTTTTGAGGAAAAACATGCATTTCCATGGAAATCCGAGCCTTAGTAATAAGTTAACCAAACAGCTAAGCTTGCTAAAATAAACTAAACAAAATTGACTTCTTATTGCAATTGACTTCTTATTGCAATTCCCAGACCAAAAATACCGTCATCTTGTCTATGATGTTGTTCTTAAAGTGAAACTTATTCCACTTTCAAAAAAAGGGGTCATATTTTTTTCATTTATTTTCCAATTAATTTATTTACATATAAAGTAGATATAATTTATTAATAATCATACATTTTGATTTTTTAAAAAGGAATATTTCATTCCTTTTAATTTAGAAAAGTGTGTATATGTCGATTAACTCGTAATAAAAAGTTTAAAAAAAAAACGGTCTTGCTTGGGCTTACCCGGCCACATATCATAAAAAAAAGAGGCTGGGTTTGACCCACACTGATAACTTCCCATTGGTTCCCTTTGAAATTCGACACCCGATATAATATTTTATAAGAAGATTACCAGTTAAAAATCTTCGAAAAACTTATCAGTTGTGAAATCAAGGGAAGGCTGTTTTCTCTAAATATATGCGACACGAAAAATTTCAACAATTATTAGCAGTTTCTTTTGCAGTTTTTTTGGCCTAGAAAAAAAAAACGGAAAAAACCGTTAATTAAATTTTTTTACAAACTCTCCCGATTATCAACTATAACTTTGTGTATTAAATAAAATTAACCCGAAGTTAATATCTTTGTGTGTTCTCAAGATATTCGATATTTTTTAACAATTTTTAATTGTTTTTTTAATTATAAAAATAAAACTGTGGTTTGTTTTTTTTTTTTTAAGTCAATATTACCAATTTTTCACTACGTCATTATGCATAGAATAAAACTAGGCCGAAGTCGATAGCTTTATTTGTTCTAGAGATATTCGAGAAACAAGCCTTTTTACAACTTCTTGTTTAAATTACTATAATACAAAAACCGCCAATTGTATTTTCCTGAAAATCCTTTCTGTACGTTATGGCTTTATTATCTGTAAAATAAAATATATTTAAAGTCGATATCTCTATGCGGTCTCGAGATATCGTCGGCAAAAAAAAGCTTCCGAACGTACGAACGTTGTTTTCTTTTTAGAGAGATGTCTGTGTACGTAACAGACATCTCTCTAAAAACAATGGCGTAAAATTTTAGACGATTTCGTATGATGTTAAAGCATTTTTACCATGATACTAGGTTAAAAAGAGGATTTTCCAAATTTTAAACGAGTTAGAATCTTATTATATTTTTAACATTTTACTAAAGTTAAAATATCCAAATAGCTGTTTAATCTTTTTAGTATCATACTGACTCCACATGTCACTTTGACAATTAAAAATGTGAAAATGGTATGATCTGTCACTTTTTTAGGCGTGTTCAGCTGGATTTGATTGAGGACATTGGTTTAGTATGATACTAGTTAAAAAGTCTTTAAAACTAAGAACATTTTAGTAAAGAGCTTTAAAGTTAGAAAATTGTTAAGTAGTATCATGTTAATACCTTAACATCAGGCTGTTTAAAATTTTGCGCCAATGTAATCAGACTCCAGAGACCTCGAAACATCGAGAAAAGGTCAAAATTTTCAATTTCACAAATCGGACCGATTACAATAACTTCCAATGAAAAGGTAAAAAAGAATGAATGAATGCGTTTAGTGCCATATGAGTATTAGATTTAATAAATTAGAAAGAATAAAATTGATCCATTTTCTTTCATAAGGAATTTATGAAAGTTAATCGTTAACATATGAAGCATATTCATCATAATCATATTTTAAACTTAACTCACAATCAGTCAAAAATGAGCAAGCAAGATAAAAAAAACAACTATAACTTATAAAACTAATGCGGCAGCTCTGTTAAGTTAGAAACAGGTTTAGAAAAAACAGCCATTGCTATTCTTTTCCTTTAAGTTTTGTTTTTTAGTAAAGAAAAATCTAAGTCCCCTTTCACACGAAGATACTAGTTGCTGGTGATTTTTTTGACGTTTTCTTTAAATCTCCTTAACAATCTCTTGTACCTTTCACATTCAAGCAACAAAAACCCGGAGATTTTCTTTATTTTCCTTTTAAACTACCTTGGTTGAACGCACACAAACGTAGCGTGAAGAGAAACGTCAAAAAAATCTCCTGAATTTGTTGACCGGGGAGATTTCATTTCCCCCTCTTTCTTCCTTCCCTTCTTGCCTATGAACTAATTGTTGCCGGCAACTCAGTTGCCCTGTGTGAAAGGGGACTACTAAGCACAGATAATAGAGTTATAGGATCTATAGTGTCTGTGATCTAAGTTTAAACCGAACTAAAATTACAGTGTGAAACTGGTGGAAAGTTGTAAGGCTAATAACGAGACGATCCAGTAAAATCTTCTATACCTAGCAAATTCTTCTACTGCAAAAAAAAAAAGAAATTATTCATTAAATAATAATAAATATGGAAACTTTTCAATTTATTGTATTTATTTTAAATTTGTTGGGAGAGTTTAGAATTGTTTTCCTGCCTTAACAGCACAGCTCTTGGGTCCCAAACTAAAAAAAAACATAGTTTATTTATTGACAAATCTTGGGGTTGTCAAGAAAACCTGAGTTAAACATGGGAAAAAGTTAAATGAACGAAGCTATTCTTGAAATGTGATATTTTTTTTAAACCTTAATAATGTAAAATATACAAAGATTTTCTTATACGAAACAAATGATTACCCTTTAGATTAAAATATATACATGAAAGTAAGTATAATATAAACAAGATTTTCTCATAATTGCGAATAAGGTTTTGAAATTAAACACGCTATTTTTCCTTTTGAAATAATAATGATGATGCTGACACAATTTTAATTTCATCAACAAAAAAAAAAATGGAAATATTTTTTTTCTCATTGTTTTTTTATAGGTAGGTTCGTCTAACTTTTTTTTTTTTAATTAAAATACACTTTGTGCTTTTAAAAAAATAATTTTGCTTTTATGTTCGTTGAAAGTGCGTTGTTATATAAAATTTCAATTTGTTCCCTTCAAGAATTGACTATCTGTGCTTTTTCTCTTTAGTTCAAGTATTCAAATGTCAGTTGCAGCTGCATAGTTGTTTTGTTGCATTCATTTAGTTGTTTGTATTTAGTTTTCCTTTTCAGTTCGGCTTCTGTATACCTACTTACCTACGTAGTGATAAATGTATTTTTTGATTCTTTAAAAAAAAAAACATGAGTTCATATAAATTAAAACTTAAACTATGTACTTGCTCTTATAAAATTTTATAATAAATTTAAATTGTCATTAATAAATTCATTGTGAGTAAGAAAATAGATTTTACGATATAGAGAGCGAATGTGCAAAACGAAGAGTAGGTAAGTGTATCTATCTATCTATCTATAGAATTTTGCAACAGGTACACACAAATTGTTTCAAACAGCTGTTTCATTTCGTTTGTATATCTCTTCTACAAGTGTGTTGTCGGAAGGAAGTACGTACCTATACTTATCTGTCTACAGTTATAACTATAGTGCCAAAAGTGCAACATATTCAAGGTTAATGTTTGAGTTTATTAAAGGTGAAAGATTATAGTTTAATGAACCTTTTGAGTAGGTATATTTATTTATTAACAAACAAAAAAAACTAGAGAAAAGCTTACTTTGCATTTTGGTGTAGGTACTTATCGTCGGTTCGGAAGAACAACGATTTTTAAAATAGGCAACAGAAAATTTAATGAAAATTTGAATTTTAATTATTCTGTTAAAATATCAAGACCACGCAAACGCAAGAGCCCATTATTGTAGTATAGTCTGGTATTTTTCCAATTGATACAGATTTTTATTCTTTTAATCACGAAACTGCAATGTAAGCTCGAAAAATTAATTTCTTGAGTTTTGTAGTTTTTCTTCCGAATCGACGATATGTGGTAAGTATGTACGTATGTCTAGATAAATAACATTTAATAAAGTCTTTAATATCGCACCTAAAATTAACAAAATAAAAATATAAAAAAAATTTTAAAAAGAAATTCACATTTTAAGAGTCCGAAAATTTCGAAAGTTCACATTACAGAGATGACAACGTTAAGTTTTGGCAATTCACATTTAAGAGAAATTCACATTCTCGGGGTAATTGGCCACGTTCATCACGACGTTTTTGACAGATCTAAAAATTCAGTTCTGAAAAACGTAACACTGAACGCACAAAAAAGTCAAAAGTCAGCACTTTAAAATCAAAATCCGAAAAGCAATACGAGACCCAGACGATCAGACACACACGAAAAAAAAAACTGGTTCAAGAACTGTTTTTTTTTGTTGCTTTTAGCTGTCATCTGTATTTTCAGATAGAATTTTTCATCTGAAAATTCAGAAAAAAACGTAAGAAACGTAACTAAATGTCAATCGACGTCAACTGAATATTTATGACTGCTGGCCAATCAGAAGCTCTAAAAATGACAGTTCAGAACTGTCAAATATGCTGTTGAACGCGGCCATTAACATTAAAGAGGGACTACTGCATTTATTTTTATCAGTACGTAATATGATTTATTACAATTATTATCACGTCCTTCTGCTCGTGAATGGTTGCCCGTGAACCTATACATACATATCTATATGTATACATACACATTCTTTTTCAAATGCCACCCCCCCCCCAAAAAAAAAAAGTCCAATGGAGTTTAAACACATAATAGGTCTGTTCGTTTACTGCCCAAAACAGCCAGATTTTTTTTTATAAGAACTTTGACAGAATTTTGGACTAAAATGGGCAGTTTTGAAGGCTCCGTGAAATAACTCCCCAATAAAATAACTTCAAATAAAAAAAAAAGAAATAAATCCCCAAAATTTATAAGAAAATCGGAAGTTTTTTCGTTATGAAAAAACTCCGCAAATTGGGGATTTATTTCATCGATTTTTGGGGACTTATTTCATTTTTAAAATGCGGGTTATTTCATGATGAAATTTATGTTAACACACTTTTTATCCTAAAATTAAAAATAAAAAAGTTATAACCAAAGAAAGATGATCGTTCTAAGAAATTTTTCTTAAAGAGGATATGAAATAAATAAAGAAGAAGATAATAATACTTTTCTTGACAATGGTCATCTTTTTTTGATTATAACTTTTTTGTTTTCAATTTTACGAAAAAAAGTGCGCTAACATAATTTGTAGAGAATTTAAATTTCTACACAAATATGGTAAAATTTTGTTTGTGCGATGTATGGTTCAAAAGATATTGCCAAGACCTTTTTACGCCCCCTTTTCCAAAATGGCGCCCAAAAGGGGGGAGTTTAACCCCGAAAAATCGTTCTTACACTCACACCTCCTACAGATCCATAAAAAAAAATTTGTCCTGTACAAAATGCAAGGTTCGGCCAAAATTTTGTAACATTTCAATGGACTATTAACTTATCTTTAATAAAGGAAATGGTAAGATAGAGATATTTTGAGCGAATTTGGTCAGTGCGAGTGCATGAATTGAAAGAATTGGCCAAAGGGATAATACAAACAGAGAAGCTATCATATTATCCAGCACATACAAATTATCATACAGGAAGCAAAATGTACGCATAAAAATAAAAACACCAACACTTGTTATCTAAAAATTCTATTATGACTCGAATACTGGAAAATAGTATAAAACAGAACTGGTTGTTGTTTATACTTACGTCTACTTTTATTTATACCCGTTAAGGTTTTTTTAAATTCCTAAGACCTTAAACTTGTGTCGTATACCTATTTAATTGTAATTTTAAATAATTGGATTTTATGATTACGATAATTGTCCAATTGTTCTTTGTTTGAATTTTTTTTTAACATGCAGTATGTTGACACAACAACTATGCGTAGACACAATACTTCCTTTTTTTTTTTTAATATTTCTTTAATTAATATTAATTACTAGGGTAATGATTTTTAAGTACCTGTAAATCCTAAGGTCTATTTAAACGCAACCCAATGGATTGCACGGAAGGTTTTAACCAATTTCCGGCAGCTACCAGTTCCAGTTGACTTAGAAACTTTCACATACCTACTGGTACTGGTTATTTTTTGTGTAATTATAGGAATTATAAAAAAAAATGTTGGAAAAGTTTTTGGTTTCCCAGAAAATTCGTGTTGCGTTTTCGTAACGCTCGCCGAAAGGGATTTCAAAATTATTGAAATAAAATTTTCTTCTTACATGGAATACATTAATGAAAAAATAATTAAATATACCTACACTTCGCTTCAACTGAATAAAGCAAAAACATTTTCTAAGATTCGTTTTCCATTTTTTCCAAGCATTGTGCGTTAATGCATCATCTTATGATACTTATTGATGGTTTATTATGATATTGAGAAAAGAAATCAGAAAGAATAATTCAAAAAGTACCGCTATATTTTCTCTCGAACTCTGGCAAAGCGTTCCATATGGAAAAATGCAGATATTTTTTTGCGTCAACTGAATAGACCCAAGGTCATTATCGTCATTATTTATAATCGTTCTGAGGTTTTTGGCACTTTAGATCAACAGTTGAATTATTCTTAGTGAAATTTAATCGTTTAATTGAAATTTAAATAAAGATGGGTATGGGTAGGTCTAAATCTCTAAGGCCCATTTGCTAAAACGAAACTTAAGTATTTAAGTTCAACATAAGAGCTTATGTGACAGTCTACGCTGAGGAAAAAGTAGAACATAAGCGTTTAAGTTGAACATAAATATTTAAGTTTCGTTTCAGCAAATGGCCCTAAATAGTGTTGAAAAAGCTAAAATCGTTTTATTAAGAGAACAAGGACTATATGGGCGTGCTTTAGCTAACAAAATTGAACGAAGTGATTTATTTCTACTTAAAAAATCAAGATTCGTACGGAAAAAACATGAAAGGAGGTAAAAAACGGCAACAACAGCAGTCGAGCGAAGAGCAATTTTAAGATGTGCTTCCAATTCGTGTGACTCTGCGGCAAAAATAAAACAAACAGCTGGTGCAAGTACAAGTGTTTCAACAGTCCTTAGAGTTATTAATAGTGCAAATCATCTAAAACGAATGAAACTCCAAAAAAAAACCAATTCTAAAAGAGCAACGGAAATGCATATGGGTTTAGAATTTTCTAGGCTCTATAATGAGTTGGAAAAATTAATGGCTTCACGTGGTTTTTGTTGGATGAAAAAAAGTTTAATTTTGATGGCTCTGGTGGCCTTGACTATTACTTTCACGATGTGAGAAAAGAAGAACGGTTTTTGACGCAACATCATAGTCGAGAAGGCGGTGTTATGGTATGGGGAGCAGTTAGCTACTATGGCACTATTATGCCAAAAACAGATGTACAGCTTTTTCCCATGCATGAAATTAAAAATAAAGATATCGTGCAGCAAAGGCTACATGCAGAGCCTGGAATATGTCAGCCCTCATAAGAACCTGTGTAAATTTATTTTCGCTGCATTGGAAAAAGCTGCACATCTGTTTTGGGCTTTAAGCTTGAGTTCCAATGACTACAATTACTTACTAGGGAATCTTGGAAAGAAATTTTCCAAAATTTTCGGATATTTTTGGACCCATGAACTGGACTTTTTAGTAGGATAACACCCTCATCCACACGGCACGCATTGTTAAAAATTAGGTACAGGAGCAGAATGTGGAATTGCTTTAATGGCCGCCATACTCAGCTAACCTGAACCTTATTGAAAATGTTTGGGAATGGTTAGTACGAAAAGCTTATGAGTCTGTGGGCCAAAAATAAATAAATTTGGTGGAACATACGGCTCATGAAGAACCAGGGCCTAGCGACTTACAACTCTCAACCATTCCTGTGTGCATTTCTGCAGGAATGGAGGGGACCTACAGTTTATTGCCGAGTCAGAACGGCGAAGCTGAGCGGCACTTTTCTATGACAAGAGATACTCTTGGAGGATTTGTCACATCCTTGCAAGAGGTAGTAGCTCTGAAAAAAACTTAAGGTGGAAGCGGCTGGTATTGAACCCAGACCTCTGGCATGACAGTCCGACGCACTAACCATTATGCCACGAGCTACTACAACAACTGTAAAATGGGTCAGCATAATAATATATTGCATGCAAAAAAGCAATAGCTAATAGCACAGGGAAGATAGACTCTTTCATGGAACGAAATATACGAAGACAGATATAGGATAGTTAATTATGCTAAAAAACGGTAACGGTAAAAGACGGTGTTAAACAGAATCTTAGAAATTATTTACATTGGGAAGATTGAGATCGGTATTACGGCAGTTTGTGTATAACGGTTCGCGTACACTGCAACCGATTTCGGGTCTGAACTATTTAAGAGACTGTCTCGGATATTTGTCTGCATACACTCCTGTCGTTCTCGGACGATCGATATCCGTACATTTTTAAAGTATCAATTTTTTTGCATGCATAATCGCAAGTAATAACCGACAAACTGAAGAAAAATCCAAACATGCTCGGATTTGTCCGTTAATCGGTAATTATCGGAAGTTATCGTTCGATGTCGGTCGGTCGCTTTTTTCTTTCCCAAAAACTGCCGTGATACCGATCGGCCTCAACCTTCCCAATCTAAACAGAGTCTTAGTACACTCTGTGAAAGCGTGAATTGATCTACATTATATCTCCAAATAACAATTATTAGTTCTATAAAGGGAAAGTTTTTTAGATCAAATTACTAGGCATTGAAATCAGCTCTTAGTTATTGTTGTTTTTTATTGGATTTTCGAACTGTTCCAAATAGGAACATATAGGACTTCCAAAAACATGTTTAACGACGTAGGAGTAAACAAGTAGTGTAAAAAGAGTACTCCGAACCCCCAAAAATAAAGTGTTAGTGTACATTTTTTAGTGTAAAATTTATAAAAATCTGCCTTGTAAACTTTTACACAAGTTTCCTGGTATAAATCATAAATTACTTAAAGGCTTACGAATTCTTTTTCTATTAAAATAAACTGTCGCAGAAGTGCTTTTAGGTGTTTTTCTTTTTTAATTCCGAAACTTTTCTCTGACTTTAAAACAAAATTATTATCATATAATTCTTATGACTCGTGTATTCTATTAACTGTTAGGTAACAATAGTAGGTATCTAAATTTCATTAAAAAAGAACATTCTCTTCAAAACGAGTCTATATCTATTTTTATAATTTTTTTTTTCTGAATTCCATACCCACATATAATATGTACATATTTATTTCTCGTTCAACCTTCACTAACAGTACTCCGAATTTGGCTTCTCAAGTTGCGATAACGTTCCTTAGCCGTGACATCGAAAAAAAAAAAAAAACTTGTTGAACAAAAGTTGAAATATTACCTATGTTGAAAATATTTTTCAATTTATAAACTCTTTATCAAAAGACCTTGACTTCTGTTATTGGCTCTTGAATATTACAAGAAATCCGCACAATCTGCGATCAAAACAATAATAATTATTCTTTATTTTTGTAGCTGTTTTTGTTTTTTTTTTTGTCAGTGACGTTATGTTTCATATGTTTCTTTCAAGACCAACATGCCGGGCAACGATCTTTTTGTTTAAAAGTTCATTCACGGAAAGAAAACCGGATTTTCCTCTGCAAACTTGTATCATAAAGTTTCAATTTGAAAATAGCTTATACGGGCATGGATAAAATGTATCTATCTTTTCTGTTCAAACATACCATAATCATACACAGTGAACGAAAAGTTTACAGGGTCACCCAAATTTTATGTCACAGTCATTTATGTTTGTTTTAATAATTTTATTTTTTAATGGACACAGTCTTAGTGACAGCTGCAAAATTAGTATTCGTTTACAGTGCATCAACGCTGCCGCCAGCGGCAATATCGCTAACAATAAATTTTTTGTTTGTGTAAATTTATAAACCGGGTAGGTCAATGTTATTAAAAGATTTAGTATTCGGTTAAACTTTGCGATGATATATTTGAAGGAGAAACAACATAATTAGCATGAGTAATAAATGGCAAACTGTATTTAAATAAATGCGTTGGTTTGGTTAACTTGATATTATAAGAAAAGTAAGAGCCATCATAGGCTTATTTTATTACTTGATGTCTCTGGCAGGTGATAAAATTGTAGGTATTAATTCTGTTTATTTACATACATATAGCAACATAATAAAAATAGATGTCGTGCTGAGTTGAAGTGAAAAGGCAAAGTTAAATAAATGCGCAAATAAGAGACAAGAGTTTATTGGGCTTTTGAATCCTTACCTTCTTAATTTAATCTTTTTAACTTACGATACAATGATTGTATGCGAATTTATTTATATAATTTTGTTTTTAATATTGGTACCTCCTATACAATTTTTAACTGATAAAAGTCCAGTATAGTTATTCAGATTCCTATGAGTATTTTCTTGGGTAAACAAGTCGTAAGTTTACATTATAGAAAAGTTTAATCCCATCTAAGACCGATGCAATGTTTTCGTGAACTTTTGTTTTTTTTCTATTTTTTTTTTATTAGAAAGGAAGCGATCTACTTTTGTTGTATGTAATCGATAATTTTATTTAAATCTTTGTAAGAAAGTTGTAAAATATATAAGAAACAACTAACGATGTTCATATTGGAATTAATCAACCCAGCCAAAAGTCCACGACGGACTTCTGTTTAGAGCACGAAGTGATAAGAAAAAAGAAATATTTTTTAGCTGGAGCTGCGTACCACTCAACTTAAATGCTACTAAATTTAACCTTAGTCTTATTCCGGAATGAATTTTGTATGAGAGTTAGAATTACTCTCGCCTTATAAAGAGTTGTTAGTTGTTGTAGTTGTTAGTCGCTAGGCCCTAGCTCTTCATGAGTTGTTGTGCCACTAAATGTAGGTATTTTTTTATTAGCTTCTTTTATGAATGTATGAGGTGAGGGTAGTATCTAACTCTCGGCGCTTTTTGTGAACTAAAATAATATTTAAAAAAAAAAATCTTTAGAATAAATTTATCTCGCTCTAAAATGAACAGAAAGTTTTATTCTTTATACTCTCAGAAATAATTTTATATCTGATGAAAAACTAATGTTTGATCTTTCTGAAGATTAAATTCCTACTAACCGACTACTTAACTGACTGTTAAAAAATTGGTTCGTAGTAGTTTTAAATCTGTGAAATATGTATTGTGTTAGTCCAATTTAACAAAACTCTTTCCGAAAAAACAAAAAAAATCTAATTTGAATTTGATGTAAAGGTTTTTTTTTTTTATCAAATATAAAGTGACTCTATTAAATTAAGCCTCTACTATTTATTTCTTTGGCATTGTATAACTTACCTTGAATTTGCAATTATTTTTTTTTAGATTACTTATTCCAGCAAACTAAATGCCCGGTTTGTGAGTCAAAAACAACTAAAAAAAAGCGGTTTGTAATAATACTAGCTCAAATGGCGGGTGTGTGTTTCCGTGTATTACGTTCGACTCTTCATTTTTTTTAAATAAAAATAAACAAGCATGTAGTATGTATGTACCTACTTTAGTGAGAGTGACTTGTCTATCATACATATTATGATGCTTAGTGCTTAGAGACTTTCCACAGTTGATTGCGCATACCTTAGCCACAAACTTTTTGAATGGACTCATTAAGAAAATGTATTCATCAATTTTTACTACGCGAACTTGTTAGTCACAAGCAACATGCAGCGAAGTAGAACGATGTGACATTAGTCAAATTATGTAAATCATAATAGATACATTTATACAACTATGTCATAGTTAAATTTGTATTTTTTTTAAATGCTTATTAGTTTATAATGGCCTTCTATACACAAAACAAATGAATGTAATATTTTATAAAATTATCTGAAAATTGATTTGAAGTTCAAGTTGACATGGTCGAAAAGTATAGATTAATAATAATTGTCACAGCGATAAAAAAAAAAAAACTTAAACTATGCTCAGCTTGTTGAAGTGGAAATTTTAAAATAACTATTTTGTAAAACCAACTACTTATATGTAGGTCTAGGTACCTATTATCTTTACAATTTATAATTGGTTTAAATTTCATTGCTTTATTGTTGTTACCAAATGTACTTAACTTTATTATTATGTGTATTGTGTTTGTGTATGTATGTAATATCTGATTTTGCTTTCATTCCGAATGATAGAAAAAAAAAACTTTCCTTTTCTATTCCGGAAGATGGTGATAGCTGAGTGAGTAGATAAAAATAAAAACAAATTTGCTTTTGCTCTCGGAAAAGTGTTGTGGTTTATGAATGAAAATGAATTTTTTTTTGTTGTGCATTAGATATCAATAATAATTATGTTATAGATAAAATTATAAGGAAACATACTTTCTTAAGTGTATCACTGATAGATAATAATAAAACTAAAAGATGTTTTTTGTTTGTTTACTTTCAGAATAAAAAAAAAATAAATACTGTGTGTCCATTGAACTAATATAGATATGAGCTCAGTTTAGGTGAAGACAACAAGAAATATACAACGCACAAAACAATGGCAAAAGTGGAAAAGAAAATTCGTTCTGTGGATATAACATTTTCAAATTTAAAATACACTGTGGATGCGGTAAATAGTAGAAGTAAGTGAAATTGTTATAATTAATTTATTTATGTGTGTGTTGTAACTGTCCGAAAGGCAACTGTTAGATTACCGATCTCAAAATAATGTCGATTACCTAGTGTTTTTTTTTTTTTTTTTTTTTGTAAACATTCACAAAACTGATGGTTGGACAAACTTTTCCGAAAACTTTGGGAAGGAAATAATAGATATTTTTTTTGATGAAATACCTACTCTATATCGTGAAATGTGGAAAAACTGGAAGTGGAAAAGTATTGATTTTGTTGATTTAAAATAATTGATTGGATAAACAAATTCAAGATTGTACCTACTTCACGTAAAGAACTTTTATGAACAAACATTGAAAATGATAACGATAAGAGTTTGAAATTGAATTTGTATGGCAAAGATTCTAGTATTTACAATATTATATTGTTTTGAAATGCATTAAAATTGGCTTTAGTTAGAAGTTCATTACTTCAGTATCGTGTATTACCCCACCCAATCTCTAATTACAGCCTCGAAATGATTTTTCATTGACATGTTGGGTTTCCTGACTGTCTCTTGAGCTATTCTTTCCCATTTGTCTACCAGTGCCGCTTTCAGTTTTTAATGGTCTCAGGAGCTGAATTTCTGGGTCTAACCCTTCGTTTAAGCTCGTCTCACAAATGCTCGATAGGGTTTAAGTCTAGGCTTAGCGCCAGCCAGTCCATCGTGGCAATACCAACTTCCCTAATAAAGAATCCGACTATTCCCCGCTCAGTGTTGCATCGAGCGTTATCATCCATTAGTACGAAATCTTTGGCAATACATCCAGCACAAGTAACGACGTAATGCAGCAGAATAAAGGAGATATACCGATCCGAAGTAAACCTTTCCTCGACCACCACCAGTCAAAAAAACCAGCTCACTTTTCCTTCAATTCAAATGCCTTCCTGTATCATACAAAGCACTCCCCCGTAAGTCACGGTTTCGACAAAACAGCTTTGTTAAAATCGCTCGCCAGATCGTTTGTGTATTTTTAACCCTACGATCACTTCCATGCAGACTCATTTTGCACACATCCGAGAACATAACTCGCCTCCATTTCCCAACTCAACTTCCCAATCGTAGTGCACTAAAGAAAATCGTAGTCAACCTTGTCGGTGGTTTGCAGTCATATGTTTGACAGGTCGTTTCGGGCGGAGTAAGGTCTGCTTCTTTAATTCGTCTTCTACCTGTCCATTCACTGGAAGTTCTTCCTCGTACCTGTTTGAGCTGTTGTTGGACGTTTAATGCCATTCAAATGACGATTTTGGGGAGAAGTCATTGCGATGAATCTTTCATATCTCTAAGTCCCCTTTCACACGTAGATACTAGTTGCTGGTGATTTTTTTGACGTTTTCTTTAAATCTCCTTAACAATCTCTTGTACCTTGCACACGCAAGCAACAAAAACCCGGAGATTTTCTTTATTTTCCTTTTAAACTATACCTTGGTTGAACGCACAAAACGTAGTGTGAAGAGAAACGTCAAAAAAATCTCCTGAATTTGTTGACCGGGGAGATTTCATTTCCCCCTCTTTCTTCCTGCCCTTCTCGCCTATGAACTAATTGTTGCCGGCAACTCAGTTGCCCTGTGTGAAAGGGGACTAAGTGGTACACCGACGACGTTCAGATTTTGGCATTCGCACAAACTATCCTAAATGTTTTGTAAATCTTTCATACACAACATTTGCTTAGATGGATCTGACGGGCCACAACACGTTGGGTTATTCCTTGTCGCAGTAGTGAAAAAGCTTGAGCAACATCTGCGGTTGTGGTATCCACTTATTTCCAAGATTAGAAGGCCTGTTAAATCGAGATTATGTAAGTTAATTTTTAACAGCACACCGATAAACAAAAACCAATAATGGGCGCGTATATTGCGTATCAATAATTCCTACTCGTGCTTCCCCTTTTTGTATAATTTGTTATTTTCGTTATTTTGGCGAATAACGCCAAAACAATTTAATGGATTTTTATAATTTAACCTCTAATTTAAAGTTTTAAGTTCAAGCTTTAAATTGTGACCATTAACATTTAGGCATAAATGTTTTATCCATAGAAATTGTTGCTTTTAAAAAGCGAAACGGAGTGATTCCATTTTTTTGCTCGCAAGTGTATTAGGTGCATTATATATAAAATTTCAAAGAATTTAATTTTTCAAATTTCTAAAGAAATTTTAACTATCGAAGTTTGCTGACCTTTGAAATATATTTTTCTTAGAAAAAATTTTATCTAAAACTCTATTAAATTATGCTTTTTTTTTTAAATATTTCATAGATGGACAAAATTTTATTGATGTTATCTGTTTGGTTACACCTTTTTAGTATAAAACCGAGTTTTTGACATTTTTGGTGTTAGAAAAGAGCCGCCGCCGCCGTCTTGAAAAAGGGGTTGGTTTGGTTTTTTATCGAATAACTCATTCCCATTTTATTTTACAAAAAAATGTCTAACTAAAGTTGGTATCATACAATTTTTTTTTTTCGAAAATGTTTTTCTGATTAATCTTATGAAAAAGCTGTAATCCTCTACAATTTTTTTTTACAACAGCATTGTTTATTAAACAAAAATATGATCTGTTGAGTTGCATTCGCTACGGCACACAGAACATCCCCGTACCGGTCACGAAACGGAATTCGTTTGTACTCCACCAAAGAGTGCTACGTAAAATTGTTCCCCATCTGCAATAATTTCTTTTGGAGTCACATTTTTTTTTCTGAAAATTTCCACTTCATATTTCGTGAGCTTCTTTGATCGATGCACTGATCAGATCACAATAAATCTCGACTTGATTAATAAATTCTCGCAGTTCAACGGCACCCATAATCTAAGGTTCACCTATGACGTTCTGTGTCGAAGATGTAAATCAAAGGACAATAACTTAAGTATTGCTATTGTGGACAACATTGACAATACTGTTTTTTTTTTGTTTGTACGATCGAAAAATATTTACGAAAAACACTATTTAATTTTGTTCGCTTCTAACTCATGCAATGTGAACTTTGGCGTTGGATTGGATTGACCACACAATACTGGGCCGATAATATCGATTTAAGGCTCATTTGATAGGTAATTAAAAGTACTACAAATGACTTTATGAGTATTATCCCAAAAAACAAATAAGCTAAGCGAGTTATCTCAAGTAAAGTTACACTACCCTCAAAAGCGTGATGCATATACGCGAATTTTGACCCGCTATAACTTAAAGTTGAAGTGACGTTCATCAGTAATCGTTATCTTATGTACCTTATTTTGTAGATAATTTAATATTCTATGAGTCTTTAGTTGGATGTTTTGTTGTAAAATAAAATGGGAACGAGTTATTCGATAAAAACCAATCCAATCTCTTTTTTAAGATGGCGGATCTTCCTTAACCCGAAAAATCCCAAAAACTCGGTTTTGTACTTAGAAGGTGTACCCAAACAGAAACTACAACTAAAATGTTGTCCATCAAAAAATGCAATTTCATGCCCTTTTTTCACCAATTTTACTATAGGTACTATAGGAGTATATAGGAGATGAAATTTTTTTCGATTTCCTTTGCTTATAAATCTGAATTTCCGAACATCGATCCCTTGAGTTCGTTTTTCTCTGTTGTAATATCCAAAGTTTTAAACAGCCTTAACCACACTTTTTACTAGGAGAAATTTCTCCATCCAGTAAAATATGAAAAATAATATTTTTTTAATATTTTTAATTATTTACGGCCATATTATTGACTTTCTTCAAAGATTTGATTTAGAGGTCAAAATTTGTATGAATATTTTGGTTTAGATGTCAAACTTAAAACTGGAGAACCCTAAAGAACTATTTTTTCTGTTAAACTAGCTTTGAAGAAAGTCAACAATATGGTCGTTAAAGAGTTATTTATTACCAATTTCAATAATTTGAAAAAATGTTTAACCAGAAAAATGTCAATCCATTTTTTGTTTAATTAATTATTTAATGTTATGTTTCCGAAGCTGTATAGTAAAACCCATAAATTCTCTGTCAAAAATAAAAAAAAAATGCGGTTTTTATTCGCGAAAAACTATAAGTAAGTCTTTAATTTAAGATGGTGGCAACTGTGATCAAATAAATTCTTAAAAAAAAGTTATCTCCACTGAAATTATTCCAGTTAATGATTGTGGAATTTATTTAAATGTGAAAGCTTGAATATAGTTTCAAAGATGAAAATTAAGAATTGGATTTTTATTTCAGTTTCTAGGTATCTACAAAAATAAATAACACGTTTTAATAACATTTCACCGACAAACATTTTTAATTTTGTTTATTATCTTTTTTGTGTAGACAAAATTAGTAAGCAGATGGTTGTTGGGGCAGCTTGCATTTTGTGCAGCAAAAGCAAAACCAAGAGAGATGATGCATTATTCGGCGTAATTATTTTTCTTTAAATTATTTTTGCCTCATATCTCTCGAACTCTCAACGCTTGCCATACCATAAATAAGGTGAAATACTAACAATGGCCACGTTCATCACCACGTTTTTGACAGATCTAAAAATTCAGTTCTGAAAAACGTAACACTGAACGCACAAAAAAGTCTAAAATTATTTATTCTCTTTTTAATTTTTTTTTGCACTTTAAAATGAAAATCCGAAAAGCAATACGAGACCCAGACGATCAGACCACACACCAAAAAAAAACTGGATCAAGAACTGTTTTTTTGTTACTTTTAGCTGTCATCTGAATTTTCAGATAGAATTTTTCATCTGAAAATTCAGAAAAAACGTAAGAAACGTAACTAAATGTCAATCGACGTCAACTGAATTTTTATGACTGCTGGCCAATCAGAAGCTCTAAAAATGACAGTTCAGAACTGTCAAATGTGCTGTTGAACGCGGCCAATAACTCTTACAACGATACGTTTGTATATGTAACATTTTTGTTGATTAGGTAGGCCGCATTTCCCATTTTCCTAGCATTAATATGACATTATTTTGGCTCTTATTTAGCTTATCTATATTATTGATTTACTGATAAATTTTAATAAGCAGTCTAAAAAGACCCTTTACACATGCGCATAATGTATTAGCCATACAATACGTATAAAAATTGTTGAAAAGTCACAATATGCCTCATCTTGAACTTGAACCTTCCAATAATTTAAGTTGGACGATTTTTTTTAACCTGATACAATAACAAATAATTGAATACAACATACTGGTTTGTTTGGTGTTTTTCTTGCGTGTGCCTTGTCTAGTACCTATGTAAGTGACGTATTAAAAGATATGTTTGTGTCTTCGATCTTTTACAGGTTTATGAATAAATTTAATTTTTCGGTTACCAGAATGACTTTTAAAATGTTAAATCCAGTTTTTTGTTTTGATGTTTTCTTTTTTGAAAGGGAAATACCGTATTGGGAAAAAGACATTTTGTCTGTAAAACACAGACACACCCACCTTATTTGTGGATTTTAAGCATCATTTAATTAATATATGTATATAAAAAGATCGACATACCTACCTTTTTTATGTGTATAATAAAATGAGGGCCATAACTTGTATACAAGTATTTCCAGGATGGTTATTTTCCACTGTTTTACAATTCAATGTGTTATATACATGGTATAATAGGTATAATTTGTTAAGAGATTATTAATTAAATTATCGTTAACATTTTTAGGTATTAAAAAATTTTGTATGACAAATTATTTCCTTAAAACAAACTGGAAAAAAACTCATTTTCATTACTCACTGACCCGTTGTAAGTGAATTTTTGAATTGATGTAACTGTTCAACGGTAAATGCTACAAATGAAATTTTGGCATTATTTTGATGGCAAATTTCCACAGCTTAAAGGTTACAAAACAAATGTTTTCTCTAAAACAAACCGTTTTTGAGAAATTAAAAAAAAATCAATTTTCATGAACTTTGGACCCTTGTAACAGATTTTTTGATAACGCTTAATGCTACGAAAAAAACGCAAAATCAATTTTTGTGGAATGTTGCCTCAGTTACAAGATTTCAAGAAAAAAATATTCTCTTACGGCCATTGGATTTAAATTGGATTTAAGTGAATTTTAAATCCAACTGAAACTATAGAATCCGAAAATTTAAATCCATATCCATTTTATTCACTCTAATCCATATATTTTATTTTTTCACTTTTTCTTACTTTTTTTGAGATAATTTATTTATTTTTATATCATACTAGCTGACCCGGCAGACTTCGTACTGCCTCAATCGATAAATAAAAGACCTAAACTTTTGTATAAAATAAACTTCGGTATGAATGAAGCTTTATTATTATTTTCGATTAATTACACATGATGTTGCTTACTTACAAAACAGAGTTTTTCTGAAATACTGGCTATTTGTAAGGTTTCAATTATTTATGGTTATCGCAAAGACCAGACGTACTGGAAATTGTAAACGTTTAAAATCGAATGAAAAATCCAATTTATTGCAAATTAAATTTCTGAACGCAACCATAATACGAGTAATTAATCGAAAATAATAATAAAACTTCATTCATACCGAGCATTTTTTTTTATTAATTATGGATTCCTTTTGTTTGTTTTAAGTTTATTTTATACAAAAGTTTCTCGATTGAGGCAGTACGAGGTCTACCGGGTCAGCTAGTCTACATATAGTTGATTGTCAATTGTCAAATATTATGGTTGCGTTCAGAAATTTAATTTGTGACAAAACTTAAGATTTATCAATCTACATAAATAAAAATAATCTGAAAGATAGTTAACAACTTTCATATTTATTCACCTTATAAACCTTCTCTGGACTTCCACAAATAATTCAAGACCAAATTTAGCAAATCGGTCCAAGCGTTCTCGAGTTTTAGCGAGACTAACGAACAGTAATTCATTTTTATTTATATGGATATATGAATAACTTTTTTTGGAGCGCAAAAATGAAACACTTGGAACTTGTAACGAATACAAATAATCTGGGTGTAAGTTATTAAACTGTCCTCCCGGCAGCAGTTTAAATTCAATTGGATTTATTGAATCCAGATGTAAAAATTTGGATTTAATTGTGGATTTAACGAGTGAAAAATATGGACTTGGATTAAGTTTTCGGATTTAAGTTAATTTACATCTGGATTTAAGTTGAAATTTGAATTAAACGAGTGAATAATATGGCCGTTAAGGAGACCGTTTTTGAGATATTAACAAAAAAAAAAAAACATTTTTATGATCTTTGACCCCTTGTAACTTATCTAGCGGTAATCGGATTGGTGAGTAACTCTCTCAGTTTGTAAAGTGTCCCATTACCAATACTTGTGCCGAATTTCAGCCTCTTAACTAATTTTTTTAATGTAAAAACTTTTTTTCTTAGACTATAAGGAAGGTAAAATAATACACAAGAATTCTCCCCATAAAAAACGACAACAATATCAAACTAAAAGTGTATAGGGGCAGGGTCATAAGTCCACAGGCTGAATGTCTATAGTGGATTATTGATCCAGTTGGGTTCTGGCTTGGGTGGATTGGGTTACAAGTCCACAAATCAAAATTGGAATTCTATGTAACCCATTCTAATGAGCCAAAACGTCAACAATAAAGTGGGTCAATATTCCCTAGTTTTAATAAGCAAATGGATCATAAGTCCACAGCTGCTTCAAAAATTCACTGTGAAAAACTCAAATTTCGTTATTATAAGAAACAATAAAAAAAAATTAAACTATTTTTTTTTTAAATCCTAAATCTAATTTTTTTTTAATTTTAGGGCCAATTTCTTCTCAAGGTTCTAAAATCAATTAACTGGATCCAGTAACTCTCGGTTTATATTTAGAACTTAGTTTTGAAAACTTCTAATCATTTCCTTAGAACTCGGTCTAAGATCACTTTCGAGTTTTAAGTACATACTTTAGATCTCGATTAACTGGCTGAACAGAATAGAATGACGGAACTGAAGCCGCAGACGGAACTGGAAGAGCTGTCAAAAAGTGTCGTACGTCATTTTTTTTACATGTCCACAATGGAGCTGTACAGCTTTGAAAGTATTTTGAAGAAAAACAAAAGAATATTATTATGTACCAGCTCAGAATTCACATTTTTTGTTTCCTCTAATTTTCCTTTTAATAAATAATTTTTTTCGCGATACAAATAACCACAATATTTTTTTCCGACCCAAAAAGTTGTTTTTTTTCTTCATACAAATTGAAACGTCAAAAGTGCCGTACGTCAAAAGTTAAAAGTTGGTGAACTCTTCCGTCTGCGTCTGCGTCTCCGTATGCGTCTACGTTCCGTTGTGTTCGCAACATTGAATTTGCGTGTATTTAATATTTTGACAGCTATTCCGGCTCCGTCTCCGTTTCCGTCTGCGTCACCATTCTGTTCAGCCAGTAAAGGAAACGAAGTTCTAGCGTATATTTTAATACTTTTGTAGCACCTAGTATCATTTTCTGGCAGAAAATTCAAATTTATCAATAAATATTTAAATATTTGTCAGTTTCATTTGGCTGGAAACTTTTTTTGGAATATATGTATTTCTTTTATTTTGTTCATAAAATTAACTCATTTTTTGTGTGCCAATTTTGTTTGTGTTGGTGTTGATGTTTTAATTTCATTTTCAATTCTATTTTGAGTGTATTGAACTTTGAGTGCTTGGTATTTGCAAGTATGTAAATATTCTCATTAGTCCGCTAGCTCGCAGCAGACTTTTTACATGAAACAAAACCAAAAAGATGTTAAGTTTGCATGTGCATCAAAGGGCATCGAAAGTAATTTTTTCAAAAAAAAAAAAAATCGTGTTTTCCGTGGCTTCTATACGGGGTTTAGCTTCACTAAAAACGTCTCTCAGATTCATATTCGCACTCTACAGTGTTGAGTTGCAAATAACTGTCAATAAGTATTTTGTTTTGAGGAAATTAATTCTTTAGATGCACTTTTTGTCGTAACTAATAACAATTAATGCATCTCTATTTCCTTCCATAAGCCTATAGTACGCAGATCAGGAAAAGACAAATTTTATCTCTACAATTCTAACTCTACAAAAACGTTGGAAAAATCGCGCAAAATAATTGATTTTCTTCTTTTTTTTAGAAATAAAAATGTTGTTAAACCGATTTCTAAGTCTTTAAACCCCCGAATTTGAGGGTCCAAATTTATCGAAGTTCTATCTCAAACAAAAATCTAAATCGAAGTTCTAACACGTTAGAACTCGGTGCAGAAATGAGTTCTAATTTTTTAGGGGTAGGGGTTAGAACTTTGTCAAGAAATTGACCGTAAATTTTATAAGATAATTGCAAATTGATTTTAAAAAATTCATTCGATTCATTTTCTTTGTCGTATCATAGGAAGGTGCCTACCTACCATGAGTGGCACGCTTTGCGGGTTCAAACATTTTAACTCCGTTTTTGGGTCCTCTGTATATCGCTCACGCAACTCCATTAAGGCTGATTTCCAATGCCGCGTTGGGCGTCGCTTTGACAGATTCTTCTTTCAACGCGAAAGCTCACTAATAGCAATTTAAGTCCCCTTTCACACAGGGCAACAATTAGTTCATAGGCGAGAAGGGCAGGAAGAAAAAGGGAGAAATGAAATCTCCCCGGTCAACAAATTCAGGAGATTTTTTTGACGTTTCTCTCCACGCTACGTTTGTGTGCGTTCAACCAAGGTAGTTTAAAAGGAAAATAAAGAAAATCTCCGGATTTTTGTTGCTTGCGTGTGAAAGGTACAAGAGATTGTTAAGGAGATTTAAAGAAAACGTCAAAAAAATCAATAGCAACTAGTATCTTCGTGTGAAAGGGGACTAAGCAAATTGTTTACAATGACGCGTTGGGTATTATGTTACGATTTAGCACCTATTAGCATGTACACAAACCAACGTAACATAAGCTACCTCAACGTTTAATTTGACAAAAATCAACTTCAGCGTGTGTTTTGACAGTTAAACTAATTTTCGAATTTCTCTCAACAAAAAAATCGATTTATTTAGAAGAAAAAATCGGTTTTTCTGGACAAATTCCTTTTATTAAAAGAAAAAAATCGATTTTGTTTAAAAAAAAAATGGAATAGTTTGTTGAAAGGAATTCGAAATTACAGTTATGTAGGTTCATTTTGATTTCAGTTTCTCTTCAAGTCGTCTGTCATGTTGACGCGTTCGTAAAGCTTGTAAACGTATACGTAAGCGTCTCTAACGCGAACGCGCCATTGGAAATCAGCCTTTATGATTTTTTTTCTTTTGCCTCAACCTAGCACTTTTTCGCATCTCAAGTGAAGTTATCCACAAGAAATGAAATTTGGGGAAGTAATCCAAGTGTCGATTAAAATAAGTCGACATGAGTATATAAGGCACTTTATGAATAATAATAAAAGTACCTGTTACCAATCATTAATAACTTCTAAAGAAAATTAATCTCTTATTTCGCTGTCATTCATCTATCGACTGTATGGGTCTGCAGGTTAAAATGCTTAATCATTATCAATTCAAATTATTTACATTTTGTTGGTAGCTGGATGAGAATAATATATAAAAAATAAACACATCATTATTTTCTTGGCATGATAGAGATGTCATAAATGACAGCATTTTATTTTTACATCGTAACAATCTACATTTATGTATGTACTACATACCTAAACATATACCGATTTACCGTAAATATACTACTTACTATTGCATAACAATAAGTATGTGATTACGATTCAATTTGCGAAACAAACTTTTCAGTTATAATTGATGTCGGTATAATGTACTTAAATTATTATGTATGTTATGTTTGTATAGGTACAGTCGACTTAGTAAGAAGCGGTGGCGTTTAATTGTTTGCTCACATGAATAAATATTTGTCATGATGATAGTTGAGTTTACCATCTTTAGTTAAATCATCTTAGAAGAGTATGAGGTACATATATTTGACTTGAAGATAACCCCCGAACAAACAAAAATAAACACTTATACAAGTAGGAAAGGTAAGTACCTATACCCACCTGTTGAGTAAATTTTTGACAGGTTTTACAATTTTTCCCCTAAAAGTATCTAAATGATAAATTTTGAATCCTTTGAAAAAATAAAAATAAATCTCAAAAGAATAGAATATTGGGACACACACACAATGCTGCTACCTTTCAGTTTTAGGAATAAAACTTATTGACGTACATAATGATGTAGAAAATGAATTTTTTTTTGGGTACCGTTATTGCGCAATTATAAAAAACAAAACGACCCAAAAATTTTAATTTTTTTTTTAATTTTTAGAGCGTTGTCATTTTCTTTGAAAAATTTTTTTGATCCAATTTAATGTTTCGTTTCGATAACTTGTTTATTCAGCTTTAAGGTCGTCTTTTTTCACCATTCTACAATTTGTTTTTCAGAATACTGACTTATCAGTATTGTAACTAACACAAAACTGAGAAAAAAGTGAGAAGAATTTGTTCTTTTCGTTTCTATTTTGATCTTAATACACTTGCGATCAAAAAAATGGAATCACTCCGTTTCGCCCTCTAAAAGCAACAATCTCTACGGATACAATATTTATGCTTAAATGTTAATGGTCACATTTTAAAGCTTGAACTGAAAATGTAGAAGACTGTTAAATATTTAAAAGGGCTTTATGAAATCGCCTATGATAGTCTATTTTCCAATTCCCTCTAAAAGCAACAATCTCTACGGATACAATATTTATGCTTAAATGTTAATGGTCACATTTTAAAGCTTGAACTGAAAATGTAGAAGACTGTTAAATATTTAAAAGGGCTTTATGAAATCGCCTATGATAGTCTATTTTCCAATTTAAAAAAATATTAGAATATAATTAGACGTTTCCGTACTGTCTAGTATCGATAATAAAGTGATAATTCATACTTCTGGTAATACTGTTTCTAACAAAACTCGGAGTTAAGTTCGGTTAATTTTCTAGACATTGGTAAGTTAGAACCGAATTATTTTAATCGGTGTGCCAAAAAATGAAATGGTTTAAATATCAAGATATTATTAATGTCAAATTCCTTTCAACAAAAAATTCGACTTGTTTAGAAGAAAAAAAAATCGATTTTTCGGGACAGATTACCTTTATTTAAAGAAAAAAAATCGATTCTGTTTAGAAAAAAAATCGAATTTTTTGCTGAAAGGAATTCGACATAAGGATTACTTATTTTGAAATTTTCCCGCTGCCTAAAAGTGCCGCCCGGCTGGGGATATTTACTATAGCCTGCCTAGGACGCTGCTGATACGAAACGAAATTTTTAGTTGGTCTCCAACATGAAAACGAAATGCATACGAAAACCATAACGAAAAATTAGCCTTTGAAAGTGTCATCATTTGCAAAAACAAAAAACAAAAACAAACGCATAAAAATCACAAAAAGCAATGTCGTAATGAAAGAAACAACAAATACAAACAATAAATGTCACTTTTCCGCACACAATTAAAGTCTCAAACCAACGCGATTAATCGCCGCGACATTAGAAAACAATAACAACAACGTGTTGTTTTGTTTGACAACCACGTGTTGTTATTTTTGTTTTCTTTTGTCGCGGCAATTAATCGCGTTGGTTTGGGAGAGCCTTAATAGTACAGGCAATTAATTATGTGCGAAAACAGAGGGGAGATCTCTCCAAATAATCTGCTACAATTATCGATTTCGTTCATCGAACAGCGTACCGCAGAACGAAAAGCAGAACGAAATTTTTCGTTCATGATTTCGTTGTGTCATTTTTGTATGGGATTTTTCGTTTCGCATCAGCAGCATACTAGGCTTATACCTGAGGGCCTATATTAAAATACAATTTCTGGCTTCAAATTCTTATTGCATTTTAAGTCATTTTGAAAAAGTTACCAACTTTTGCTTGTTAAACAATAAAGCAAGTAAATAAATGTATGGCGTTTGGGTAAAAAATAAACGATAACACGGTTTCACAATTCTGTTCAAATTTCGTTGAGAAAACTCTATGTGCACGGCCATGGATGAATTTACGACTGAACGATAAGTTCAAGCGAGAACTTGAACATTTATTGAGCGAATTATGATTCTGTCGTTGGTCACTTGTGGCTATCACTGCATTTGGCTGAGCCCTAACTCAATAAATACATACATTCACATACACACATTATGTAAGTAGCTACTTATCCTAACACTTAACTGTTATTATAAAAATTTGAATCGAGCGTGTAAAATTCTCATTACGTATGTTTAAACAATATTTTCTTTGGTACTCATATTTATCAAAATAATTTCATATTTCTATAGCTATTTACCTTAAAACAAGTTATACACAAATATTTCATTTTAAATGAAAAAAAAATACACAATCATGCCACTAATTATTCTTTTATTTATTATTTTAACATCTAAATTGCGTGCGATATTTTTGACAGACAAAAGAACACGCTATCCATATTAATTTGAAAATCAATTATTTTTGAATTAATTTTTGTGTGTTAATTGTTGTTAACAAATGAAACGGAGACCTCCCCAATTATAAAGTGTTGATGGAAAATTTATATTCATAATGTGTATACAAATTCAAAATCAGCAATAATTTATATGTGTGTGTAACTCATAGTAATTAATTACACTTCTCATTATCTGGTTCAAAATAATAATCTTAAACGATTATTTATTCACAAATGATAGTCATTTATTTTTTCATATTAACTAAATAGTGAATTTCCTTATAGTTTCTGGTTTAAAATGACTTAGACAAATGCAATTTGGTTGCATCTATTGTATATGCAATTGTTAATTAATTACGTTTGACTGCTTTGAATGCAATTAATTTTTTATTAATAGCCAGTAGCTTAGATAGGGTCGTAAATAGGCCTTAAGTTTTATATTCCCATTCTAACTAAGTATGATTAAAAAGTCGTATTTAATATTGATATATGTAATATGTATACATTACATATATTGGAAAAGTAGGAGTTGAATAATGTGATTTTTGTTCTGCATGCTGTCCTAAATTAAAATAGTGAAACTACATATATAATTATTTTGAAAAATAAATATATTTAGTCCAGGTACTAAATTTTCCATTGAATGAGGGAATTTGAAGCTCATTTTTAAAACAAAAATAACGTTTTTTTTTAAATACAAAATAAAAATTAAAAATGTTCTATTTTAACAGAAAACAAAAATAATAACATTCTTTTCAACAATGAATATTTTAATTTGTTTAATAGCAAAAAAAGATGTACTTAAATCAATATCGGGTACTTTCAAATCTGGAGAGCTTACTGCTATAATGGGTCCATCTGGAGCTGGTAAATCAAGTCTGATGAATATTTTAACTGGTTTTGTGTAAGTTCGATTTATTTGTTTATTTATTTAAAATTTGTATGTTCATATAAAAAAATTTTTCACACAGAAAATCTGGAGTAAATGGGACAATATCATTTGGAAGTACATCAAAGTCACGCAAAGTTTGTTGTTATATTCTTCAAGATGATCACTTTTTCCCATGGTTTACCGTAGAAGAGGCTATGATTTTAGCAGCTACATTAAAAATATCAAATAATTCAATGAATCTCAAAGAAAAACATATGCTGGTAAGTTTATTTTTTTTATATTTTAAGTGTCTATTACTTTGCTTATGTAAAACAAAAAATCTTGTACAAAAATGACAAAGCAAACCTTAAACCAAAAATTGATAATTGTAGTAAAATATTTGGAGAAATCTATAGTCTTTTGTTTGAAAGCCTAGTACGCTGCTGATGCGAAACGAAATTTTTCGTAAGTCTCCAATATGACAAGAAAATGCTTACGAAAACCACAACGAAGAATTACCCCTTAAAAGTTTCACCGTTTGCAAAAACAAAAAACAAACACAAACGCATAAAATCACAGAAAGCTATGTTGTAATGAAAGAAACAACACATACAAGCACGAATAAAGACCAAATGTCATTTTTCCACACACAATTAATGGTACAGGCAAGTAATTCTATGCAAAAAAAAGAGGGGAGATCTCTCCAAATAATCTGCTACAATTATCGATTTCGCTCATCGAACAGCGTACCGCAGAACTAAATTTTTCCTTTGTGATTTCTTTGTGTCATTTTTGTATGTATTTTTCGTCTCGCATAGCTAGACTTTTAGTTAAGGTTTAAGAGCCAGTTTAACAGTAAATACTTAACAGAGTAAGTGACCCTTAAGTTTTCCATAAGTGGCACTTATGTAATTCACCAACGTGGGAGTTAGTGTTCACTAAGATATTGAGCCTTTATTTTCCATATTGACCACTTAAGTGCCACTTGCTAAGATTGTGAAATTGGGCCTAAATATATTTATACTTTGCTTATGTGAAACAAAAAATCTGGTACAAAAATGACACAGCGAAATTATAAAACAAAAATTGATAGTTGTAGCAGAATATTTGAAGAAATCGATGCTCTTTCTTCGCACAGAATTAATTGCTCTCTCAGACCATTAAAGGCTTAAGTACATTCAAGCAAAAAGTGAAAAAAAAAAATCTCCGCTCTTAATTAATTGCCCAGATCATTAATTGTGTTCAGAAGAGAGACATTTCATTGGTGATTGCTTTTATTGTTTAATTAATCGAATTTTAGTCTTTGGGATTGCACTGGTTTTCAACGGATAATGCAACAAGACCTCAAGCTATACTATATAAACATTTTCGGGATAAGTGGATCGGGATCCTGGATAGTATATCGAACTATCACCAAAACGTGGGTATAATCTTGTTGGAAATCACAGAGAAATTCCGTTTGGCATTAGCAGCGTATAAAAGCATGTGATTTCAATGACCACAATATTATTGCTAAAGCAACACAAAGAGAAGCAAACAAATCACAGATAGGCATGTTGTAATAACAGAAACAACAACACGAATAAAACTCAATTAACGCAATAAAGACTTTTCAAATAATCTGCTACAATTTCGCTCGTCGAACTGCGAACTGCAAAACAAAAAGCAGAACGAAATGTTTCATTTATGATTTCATTTCTTCTTTTGAATTTTTAATTTGATTTAAACTTAACTTCGTATGATGCATTAATGTATATACATTACAATAATCTTTTTGAATTTTGATCTTTTCAGATTGAACATCTGTTAGACTTGTTAAATCTCACAGGAGCCAAGCAAACAAAATGTGCAAGATTATCTGGAGGACAAAAGAAGCGATTATCTATTGCTTTAGAATTAATTGATAATCCACCAGTGCTGTTTTTAGATGAACCAACAACGTAAGTAAATTTATATAAAATAATTTTTGCTTAATATTTGTAAGTACACACCATATGATGTGATGTTTGATCACGGTACATATACTAAAGGTAATATCATTAGCGTTTTCATTTTTGTTCTGTTCTGCGCATCTATCAAAATCGATAAAAAATCCACCAGTGCCCATTTACATGTCAAATTTCGGTATTTGTTGTTGTTTTTAATATTGCGGTGTGAAGTTTTTGGGAGCACTCGAGCAACCATTTTTTTAATTTCTGACAGTTTCAATTCTGACAACCTGCGCAAGATAATACCTTATATTTTATTTGTGTACTGTGATGTTTGATAAGGCTAATATTAGCCGTGTTCCTTTGGGGGTTACGAACTACTAATGAGTACTTTGTTGGAAATTTTAAATGGAACGCACAAATCTACTACAATTTTGAGTGATTGATAATTATTTATAATCTGTGGAATCCATACCATCAAAAAGCTTGCGAGATTGTACACACACTTTCTCAGTTTATATGATTTTTCGACGTATGTATATAAAAACTCATACAAAATGAAAAAGTGTGTGTAAATTAATCTATGGAAAGTCGTCTTGTAGAGACTCTCACCTTCTTATTAATTGCTTTATTTTGTTTATTTTTGTTATTGGTGAATGGTGAACGTAAAAATGGTAAACAAATTGAAATAAAATGTCATGCACATGAAAATTGCTTAACCTATCTAGATGCCCTCTGGGGGATTTTAGATGCGTAACTACTCTGCTCATCTACTCGCGCATTAGAGCTTGAGTACTAGATTATAGTTTTCATCTACTCATGAGTAGTTCGCCACCCCTAAAGGAACACGGCTAATCAATGAGTCTGTTCTTTTACCTTCCAGAACTGCGAATTTCTACAAGTTTTAGTACAATTCTATTTTTTGTATATGAACTCTGACAGAAATTTGGACTAAAGTTTGTAGAAATTGGCAGTTTTGGGAAGTAAATGAAAAGTGCTATTTTTTTAAGAGAGACTTTGAAAAAACATTGAACGGACTTAAATTTATAGAAATTTTCAATTTTACAATTTAACATACAAAGGAGAATAGGGGCCATAGCTGCATTAACCGGAATTAGTGATACTTAAGTTTTCCATTAAGGCCCCAAACACAGCCTGCATAAGATAGCTATACACTTAAGTGAGCAATATCTGAGACTTAAGTGACCTTAGTCAAGTGTGTACTTAAACATGAGCCTTATAGTTTTCCATATTGGGTTTTTAAAACCCATTCGAATCTGAAACTGGGATTTATTATATACAGAACTTAAATATCTTTAGGCAGTATGATAAAAGTATTTAAAAAGTTTATGAATTATTTTAAAAAAAAAACCATATCACTATGGGATTCAAAATAATTCCGTTTGAATTCCAAAATCATGTTCAATCACCGTTGATACCCTTCAACTGCAACTTTACGGTCAAAATATCACACAAAAAATATAAAAATTTTGAACATGGCTTAGTTTTTATTAAAACAAACAAAGGAATTTGGTGGGAATTTCATTGATTTTTGTCCATCGAATTTTTATACATAAGAGGTTCATGATAGCAGAAAATTGAACTTGAAATTGCCGATAGGGCTCAATATTTGTTATCTAATCTAATCATGATTGTTAAGGAAAATTTAATCCATATTTCTTATCACTAAATTTTCAAAAAGATAAAAAAATATAAAATATTTTAAAATTACCTTTAAAAATGTATCAATGAATTTAATCTTTATTTACAGAGGTCTAGATAGTTCATCGTCGTTTGATATAATAAGCCTTTTGGATAAGCTAGCCTGTGAAGGACGCACAATTGTTTGCACAATACATCAACCTTCATCAACTGTTTATAATATTTTCAAACATATTTATGTCTTGGACAAGGGAAAATGTGCCTATCAAGGCTCACCTCAAAATACAGTACCATACCTTCGAACTTTAGGTTTGACTTGCCCCGAATATCATAATCCTGCAGATTACTGTAAGTAATCAATTCAATTATTTTTTTTTTGTATAATCATAATTGAAAATATTTTCAAACTTTTAGTACTTGAGGTTGTATCCGGTGAATATGGAAATTTTTCAACAGAACTTGTTGAATCGGCACACTATAAAACGTGGCGATATGAAGAAAGTAATGATGTTGAAAACATGGATAGCCTTCAACTAATTAAAATGAATGAAGCCAATCAATCTGGCCAAAAACGATGGCCATCAATTGAATCAACAAAACACATTTATCCACCTCCCGAATGGGTTAAATTATGGTTACTCATTGGAAGGTGTCATGTACAGTTCTTTAGAGATTGGGTAGGCAAATGAAAGTTGTTAAAATTTAATTAAAAATTATTAAAATTTTTTTTTTTTTATTTTTTTGTTTTAAGACGGTAACGTACTTGAAATTGGCTATGCATGTTATGTGTGCGATACTTATTGGAATATTATATGGAGATTCAGGATCAAATGCAACAAAGGCGATTTCGAATGTTGGACTTTTTATTTTTGGAATTGCGTACTTATGGTATACGACAATGATGCCTGGGATCTTAAAGTGTAAGTTTTTTCTTCAAATAATTTGAATAAATGCCATTTCCAAACAAGGAAAACAGCAAATTTTCGTCAATGACACTGTAGACTATCGACAAACTGATTTCATTATGACCACAGGATGGATTTCATTATGACCACATATGCACATGACATCATCCTTAAGCCTAGTACGCTGCTGATACAAAACGAAATTTTTAGTTGGTCTCCAACATGACGAAAACCATAACGAAAAATTACCCCTTGAAAGTGTCACCATTTGCAAAAAAAAAAAAAAACACAAACGCATAAAAATCACAGAAAGCAATGTCGTGATGAAAGAAACAACAAATACAACAAAACGAAATTTTTAGCTGGTCTCCAACATGACAACGAAATGCTTACGAAAACCACAACAAAAAATTAGCCTTCAAAGTGACACCACTTGAAAAACCAAACCCAAACGCAAAAAATCACATAAAGTTATATTGTGATGAAAGGAACAACAAATAAAAACACGAATAGAGACCAAGTATGTCACTTTTCCACACACAATTAATGGTACAGGCAAATCATTCTGTGCGTAAAAAGAGGGGAGATCTCTCCAAATAATCTGCTACAATTATAGATTTCGCTCATCGAACAGCGTACCGCAGAACGAAATTTGTCGTTCCTGATTTCGATGTGCCATTTTTCATTTCGCATCAGCTGCATGCTAGGTTTATATAATGATAGCCGTTTTTTTGCAAGCCCGAAGGGAATTGGATGAAAAAAAACGATGTCGATGCTCAATAGTTTACGTGTTAAATGCAATAACAACTAAGCCCGTTCAGGTTTAGCTATATAAATAAATAAATTTGATGGCACAACAGCTCATGAAGAACTAGGGCCTAGTGACTTACAACTCTCAACCATGCCTGTGTGCGTGTCTGCAGGAATGGAGGGGACCTACAGTTTATTGCCGAATCCGAACGGCTAACGAGCGGCACTTTTCTGTGACAGGAGATACTCTTGGAGGATTTGTCAATTTCTCGCAAGAGGCAGTAGCCGCTTTTTTTTTTTTTTTAATAAATAGGTGGCGAGGCTGGGGATCGAACCTTAGACCTCCGGCATGACAGCCCATCGCACTAACCATCACGCCACGGCTACTACTCAGGTTTAGCTAAGCACGCAGAATTTTCGGTGCTTAACTTCATACATGTTATCGATAGTTTGTATAGAAACTCCATGTTTTTTCTGTGATGGCGTCGGTAATCCCCGATATCTTTTTTTTCGAGCAATTTCCTCCGAGCTTGCAAAAAAACTTGGCTAATATAATGATGAAATAAATTTCATGTATCAAAAACAGTCACCTAGTTGCATGAAAAATTACAAGTAGCCGAACTGTCAAAACTGACAAACTACCAATAAAAATTGTCAAAGTTCATCAATTACTGTTAAATAATACGCTACATACTATTTTATTTTGATTAACAGTTTTTTTTGTTCTGAAAAATGTTACGAGTTGGCTGCACCTACGATGAGATGATTGTATTAAATGAGTTCAGGGTCAGGTTATTCATTAATTTTACATTTATTATTTTGCATGAAAAAAAAAAATATGCGAGTCACGCGTTTGCAACTGTAAGAATGACAAAGGAAATAATAAACGTCATAAGATAATATAGACAAGCAAGTTAGCTTCTTATTAATCTGTCGGCAATATTTATTTGAAGAATCACTGTCGCAAAAAAATGATTCAGACAACCTCATTTTTTTTCTCGAGTTATGCACCTAACTACCTACTAACTATACTATCATTAACTTGTCACGACAATATCTATAAATGTATGTATAATTGAATTGCTGTTAGTTATATGATCACATCCGATTCTTGTTATTAAATAATTTATTATATGCACAGTAACCTAAATGTTAATAAAAAATCGTTAAATAACCACAATTATTGTGCCCTTTGTCAAAAGATTGATTAATGTTGGTGACATCTATATTCAATGGGAATCTTGACAAAGGTGACAAATAGCTGCGTTTTTCCTATTACTCAGTAGATAAATATTCATTTTTCCATTTAAAACGTTAAGCAGTGTTTATTACACCATTTTTTTTTATTTTACAAAATGAGTATCTATGATATTATAACCTTTCAAGTTTTCACAGAAATAAAATATTTACCGAAGTTCACTGTGGCGTAAACGTAATATTTTTTCTTGCGTTTTATGTTTTTGCTTGCGTTTTATTATCAACGAATAAATGTAATACAAAATCAACATAAGGGATCCTGCTTTATATATGAATCTGCTTCAAAGATTAAAAAATTAGTTTTTACTCTGGCCGGTAGGTGGCTATTTTATTTTGAATATTTTGATGTCAGTTTGGTGTACAAAGAGAAAAGAAATACATGCAAAGTAAACAAATGTAAGGAAAAAAGAGATGGGAATATACATAATACACTGTTGCCACTATGATCCGTATCGTTTGTTTTTGCATAGGATATGATCTACATATTGCATAGGGTCAAGAGCGATAATAAAATTTTTTCAATTGCAGGAGATATTGTTAGGTCTTTTACTTACAAATGAAGATGTGATGGCAAAGAAAGTAAATAAATAGGGGAACGGCCAGAATCGGAATGTCCGGGAAATTTCAATCGGATTATCAGAAGTTATAATTTTGATAAGTTATCGACTAAATACTAAAAGAAATTATGGGTTCAAAAACTTCTGATTCCTTTATATAAAATAATTATCAAAAAAACAGAAAAAAAACTACAAATTTTCTTTCCTAATTTTGTTTTTATGTTTATGATTTTATAGTTCCATTGGAAATTGAAACAATTAAAAAGGAAACCTTCAATAATTGGTACAAACTTAAAACATACTATCTGGCAACTCTGATTACCTCAACACCAGTTCATGTAAGTAACATTAACATTTTTGTAACAGTTTTTAGTGCATTTTAATCTTCGTTAAATATGATATTCAATAATTCCGTATTGTTGTTGTATTTAAAATTGACTTTTTTTTTCAGCGAAGACAAAAATGCACATGACGATTGTAGAAAACATTTTTTAACTTGAAATTAATTAAAATAATGTCACTTGATAAGTTGTAATCCAGTTCTTCTAGATATTTATTTTATAATTCAGATTCTCTAATTTTTTTTTTACCTTTTCAGATAATATTCTCATCAGTTTTTTCTACAATTCTTTATTTAATGACCGATCAACCATTTGAATTGGAAAGATTTGTTAAGTTCGTCCTTACATTAATTACAGTGACAATAGTTGCTGATGGATTTGGTGTTTTACTTGGAACCGTCCTAGATCCAGTTGTAAGTATAATAATATATGTATTTATACAAATTAAATAAGAAATACATAATATTTACATACATAGACATATCGACCCCTTTCCGCCAAATTATCGTAAGCGACATTTTCATACTGTCACATAAAGTTAATTATTTCATTTTTTCCTGTGCACCAAAAGCAATCGGACCTTTTGTTATGTGTCAATAACAGTATTGTTAATAATGTTCAATTCTGAAATTTGGCGTAATTGGTTTTGTTGCTGAGCAAACAAAAAACACAATGTCGCTTACGATACTTTTTATTTTTGTCGCTTACTATAATTTGGCGGAAAGGGCTCGATGTATGTATGTATTTAAGTGTCTAGCGGGAATTTTTCAACTTAAAATTGCGAAAATCGAAATACTAGCGGGATGAGGTAAGCAGGAAAGGTATCATTCAAAACGGAGGATTTGCGGAATTGTTAGTCGCCATGAGTCACTGGTCGGGAGCGCACCGCGCGTTTGCGGTGGAGCAATTACGTGCGCGTCGCGCTCTTTGTACTCATTTTAATATTCGACGACTAAGTGATGGGCAGAGCACGCAACTTATCTGGTCGTGGGTACAAAGATTCAGGCAAGAAGGCACAATGGTCAATAGACCTATTCCTGGACCATCAACGTCAGCAACAACGCCAAAACATGTGTCTCAAGTTCGAAATGAAATTATTCGAAATCCACGTAAATCGATAAGGAAGATTATTGCTGCCTCCACAGGAATAAGAAAATCAACAGTGCATGTTATTTTGCCCCAACAACCCTAGAGAATGCCATCAAAAATGTTTACATTGTAAACGACAGTTTATTGCGACGCGCACGTAGCAATGATTCACCGCACTTCAAATATAGCTCCACCGCAAACGCGCGGTGCGCTCCCGACCAGTGACTCATGGCGACATCCCGCCAGACACCCATTCATGTAAATGATGTAACCTGAACTTTTAAAAATAATTGCTCCAAACCATTAACATAAATGTTAATATTTTACATTTTCACAATATTCTATAAAGCTCATGTTCGTTAAGTTTTACAATTATTTTAAAAAATGTAATAGCCGCGTTTCACGACCGAAGAATCTATAAAGTTTAGTATAGTACGCCACTGATGCGAAACAAAAAATCCTATGACACAAGGAAAGATTTCTTTCAACTTCTTTTTTGCACTAGACTCGAAGTGTTTTGTCGTTTTCCAATGGTGTAACCCAATTCACTCACACTTATGGGGCTTTCATTGGTAAATTTAGATTTCAATGAAAAAATTGATTTATTTTGTGGCGAATGGAACACAATTTCAAATTGATTTATTTTTGTCACTGATGTGTTTGTGCATTATAGCTTCTATGTCAATATTTCAAAAAAAAAATCTTCATCCCTCGATTTACTTTTAGAAGAGAAATATAAACTTGATAAAGTTTCCGGTTCATTTTAAACTGCTACCATTTATTTACTACCAATTATTTTCCATATTTTTCAACATGATTTTCATAACCGAAATATCAACGAAAAACATTTGCAAACTGACAGCTGGATTTATGTTGGTATTAGTACAAAGAGGGGTTAATCTGCCGAAAAATGTATGTCGTTTTTCTTTTGCAAATAGGGATTTTGATCCGGGATCACAAATCTACTGTGGCAAAAAAAATCGCAGAATGGATTTCTTTTTTGTTTGCAATTGAGTGTGACATGTCAAATTTGGATGGTTTTCTTTAGATGAGACCAGTGATAGTAGGCATAGAAAAAAATTCCTGCAAGTGTTTTTTTATTTTGCCCAATGTAACGCAAAAAGAGGGAAAATTGTGTTTTTGACAGATCAAAATCAAAAATAATTTGATTTATTTTATCAATGGAAAAACTCCAATGGAACAGTGCTAATTGCTTCCATTCAATTCAGAAATTGCGTTCTTGGTTGTGAATCAGATATAAATAATTTACCGGTACACACAAAGTGATTTAAAACAAAATTGTATCTGCTCCACATCTGAATACAAATGAAAAACAAAACACAAAAAAAAAAAACATTAATGCACACTGCAATTTCTAAGTGGATTCTGAATTTAAATCGAAAAGTGAAATTCTCTTCTCAGAATAGTTTTAGATAAGTTTATTTTTTATTTTGGACGTTTCCGGTTTTCCAATCGTAAACAAGATCTAATTGTTTACGGAAAAATTGACTTGATATTTTCATTCTAAACTGTGATTTTAGAAATGTAAAACTTCACTTCAAATACACTTGTTATGTGACAGTTCTTTTACTTTCCCAAACTGTCAATTTCTACTAATTTCAGTCCAAAGTTCTGTCACAGTTCATGTAAAAAAAATTAAAATTTTACTAAAATTTTTAGAAATTGACAGTTTTTGAAAGTAAACGAGCATATCTAATTTGCCTGTTTGGTTAACTTAAAACAGAGTTTCACAAAACTGTAATCGAAATGAAGAACAAAATAATGAAAATTATTATTTGTATGTTGGGAGCATGTACATATCAATACAAAAGTTAAAGTCACATTAAAAGCTTAACTATATTCAAGACTTTTTGCAAAAAAATATGGCAAAAATTGAAAAAGTGATAAGCAAATATGTATATGTATTGGAAATGCCTGGTGTCCCTGTGTGGGAAAAAATTATGTTTGATCTGTGAAATATCAAACACAATTTGTATACGCTTTTTCGCACAACACAAGAATCTCTAGCACATAATTTTATTTTCCACTTTTTTCAAAAAGTACTAAAAATTATAGGTAAATAAATAAAAATTAAAAAATTTAAAATAAAATATCGCTAAATTAAATCAACTTACTTGAAAACTTGTGAGACTTTATAAAATGAAAATAAAACGTTGTTATATTTTTTTTTTTTTTTTTTTTACAGAATGGAACATTTGTAGGTGCCGTCTTGACCTGCTTTATGGTTATTTACTCCGGATTTCTTATTCTTTTTACTCATATGTCATCAATTATGAGAGCAGTTTCGTATACCTCGGCTCATCGATATGCTTTGGAGAGTATGATACTTTCAGTTTATGATAATGGAAGAGCTGATATGAAATGTCCACAGGATGTCATGTATTGTCATTTTAAGTAAGTTACAGGGTTTATTATTTAAATTTGTGTTTAATTGTTGGTGATCTGCTTTTGTAAATTCAAATTTCGATCTGGTTTTCTTTTTTTGTGAGGAATGGATTGCGACTTCCCTTAATTTTATTTACTTCATGATTATTTTTGTTTATTAGTACTTGTGGGAAGCGGCTGTTAAATTGATAGCGGAATTGGTGTTTAATGAAAATTTGTCATTTTAAAGCGGTGTGAACCTGTCGAAAAGTTCAGATTTGCAAAATTGAGTCCTAAATACATTATTCTCAAATTAAACTGTTATTCAAAACTCATAATTTTGGAGACAAATTATATCATTGCATTCCAAAAAGCGGTATTTTCAAAATCCTGATCTAATGGAATAACTTTGGGCAAAACGGACTTTGATTTTTAAAAAAATCTTCAAAACTTTAAAATCTAAATGCAGTTTTTCGGGAGCTTACCAGTACAAAAAAAGAGAATTTATAATTCATGCTTATAATTTATTTAATTTATTATGATGTATTGCAATTTTTTAACTATCTTTTGTTTTTTTTATTTTTTTTTACAGAAGCGCAGATATTATTCTCAAGAATCTCGGAATGTCAGAAGCCAACTATGGTTTCAATGTCACAATGCTGTTCCTACAATTGGTTGCTTTCAAGTGTTTGGCATATTTCACACTACGCAGAAAACTTTTTTCTCAATAAAACACGAACAATAATTAGTTAGTAAAATAGGGATATAATTTATGAATGTATATATACATAAATAACTTTTTTTTTTTTTCCATTTAAAAGTAAAAATGCACAAAATATTATTGTGGAGTGTGATATTTAGCTTTAAGATAAATAGTTAATGTAATTTATAAGGTTTCATGTTCTTATGAAATATTTACAATTAATTTGGTAGATATACAAATTATGTGCATGCCTATTATTGCCAAATTGGAATTTGATATTTATTAATAAAGAAATGAATTAAATAAATATGCTTTAAAAACTTAATAAAGATTTACGTTTTATTTAATTGCGATGTGAAAATTCAGACACCAACCGAGAAAATGACTCATATATCATATCAAATTTTATAACTAGGTAAGGCCAGACGTAGTAGCCGTGGCGTGATGGTTAGTGCGATGGACTGTCATGCCGGAGGTCTAAGGACGGCTACTGCCTCTTGCGAGGAATTGACAAATCCTCCAAGAGTATCTCCTGTCACAGAAAAGTGCCGCTCGTTAGCCGTTCGGATTCGGCAATAAACTGTAGGTCCCCTCCATTCCTGCAGACACGCACACAGGAATGGTTGAGAGTTGTAAGTCACTAGGCCCTAGTTCTTCACGAGCTGTTGTGCCATCAAATTTATTTTTTTTATAAGGCCAGACGGATACCAGAAAAAGGACAAAAATTTCGAGACATGTACTTATTTAAAAAAAAAAATGTTTTTCCAATCAAAAATGTATGGGTTTGAACAGTTTTTTTTTTTTTAAATTAATAAGAAGAAGATGCAGGGGGGGGGGGGGGGGAGGTTGCAGGCGTGGTTTGAAAATTGGCCTAGTTGGTTTCATTGCTGAGCATACAAAAAAACAAAATGTCGCTTACGATACTCTTGTTTTTTGTCGCTTACGATAATTTGGCGGAAAAGGCTCGATATATTCTTATTATTTTATAAGAAAGCGCATACAAAAGAAAACGCGTCCTTTATTTTATGAAGAAATATCTTCAGTATTTATTCGGCTCTGCGAGCGGCAAAATCGGCGAGTTTTATTAATATAAATTAATATTGGGTCCAAAAGTTCACGCACGCTTTGAACCAAAAATTTCAAAAAGTAAACAAAGTAAAAATTGAAATTGAAGTAATCAAATAAAATTGAATTTAACACACTTTATTTCAATTTTTTGCAGTGGTTTATCAAAAAATATAAGATGAAAACTAACAGCCCTATTAATAAAAAGCCACTGTCCGCTGCTTAACACACGTGTTAGTTAGCACACGGATAGACAACTTATTCGTTCGATAACTTTAATTATTAATAAATATATGATAATAGTTCCAGTCTGTACCACTTAAAGTACGGCAACTCTTCATCAAATCGTGGAAGTATTCTTATACATGTGTCACACGCATGCACTGATTGATGAAAAATATGCTTGTAGTTGAACCGGTTATTATGAAATGTAACCATGTGCGTGTTATGAAGTTATCCATCCCTTAAAAGCAAAATTTGGCGAGTTAAAGTTATCCGCTCGCTGTCACCATGTCACAGCCCATTACATATTTATTAATATGAATTGCAAGTTGACAGATGTGTTAGTCTTATCCTTCCGTTGTTTTTCGTTTATTGATACGGGGGTAAGAACATAATTCACTTCTAACAAAAAACAAACTGAAACTAATATCGAATTCTTTTTACCAACAAAATAAGATTTTTTTCTAAACAGAATCGATTTTTTTCTTTCAATACAAGGAATTTGTCCAGAAAAATCGATTTTTTCTTCTGAACAAATCGATTGTTTTGTTAAAAGGAATTCGACATAAAAGCCATTTTGTATATTTGTTGTTGACAGAACACCTAACTTACCATTTTCTGCCGGAAAAAATTTCTCGGGTAAAATCTGGCAAGAAGGGGGGAAATAACTTACTCTCTCACGAGCGCTCTCTTCTACCCAAAACTACCCAAAATGTGCATACGCGAACTGGTTTGGACCAAATCTGGTAGAAAAAGGTAGTTTTGGGTAGATTTGCACGCGAATGCAACTAATAACAGAGGAATTTGGCATATACGTGAATTTGATTGCATCGGAAATTTTCTTTTCTCTACGGACGGTTCTAGGTTGATTTCGATCGGTTTTAAATAAAACATGGTGTACCTTTGCAGCAGAGCCAAATCCTCAGTCCTGTGGCTCAAAAAAAATTAAAAAAAGGGCATTCTGCGGAAAAAACTTTTTTAAACTTAATCTTTACTTTGACATAAGGAAATACTGGCTAAAAATTCCATTATCAAATCAGGCTTCTATAACTTTGTAACGGTAAAACATGCCTGCTTAGTAACATATATTTTTTACAAGTTTCCCACGATTGTTCTTTTTTCTCTATGGGCTTTGAAAGGAAATTCGTTGAAATTTTACGGTAGGTACTAAACAAACATCAGCAGGATATTATCTTTTAAAGGTAGTGAAAGATAATAAAAGTTTTTGTTTGAGAGCTACACTTAGTCTTCAAAAAGTAGAGCAACAAATGAAAATGCGATGAGCAAAAATATGCTGAGATGCCTGTGTGCGAAAAAATTGTTTTTTGTCTGTAATATCAATCTGAAATGACATATCAAACACTGACAGGCTTTTTCGCACACAGGAATTCCCAGCGCATGTTTTAGTTTTTCAATTTTGTACTTTTTGCAAAAAGTCTTGAATGTAGTTAAGTCTATTAACTTATAAAAAAGTAAAATTACAAGTTATTTTTGAAATAGAAGTTACTTTTCCTATTTACCTCATAACATATTCATAACTTTAACTAAAATCTGTCCTTACTCCCTAATAATCGAAAACACCGTTGTTTTTTATGAAACATAAGCATTAGTTATTTTGATCAAAACCTCTAGTAATAGCACATGTTTACAAAACTAAAATTATATTCTTCTTCTGGAGCAGAATTCAGAATAAACTATTTTAAGATTTTAGTGTTTGATTTTATAAACTGCCAATTCAGTTTTTAAAAAATATTCATATTTAAAAAACTAACGTATTGTAATCCAACAAAAACATCCGCTGTACTCGACACCATATTTTTTATCACATTTCCATTTTGGTACAAGAAATCTGCTACAATTTTTCTCATCTGTCAACGATATTTGTTTTTTGTAGTCAACTGTAAACGTCAAGCGGTGAAAACTGAAAATCGTCTCGTCTTTTGTGTTCTATTTTTTGTGAATTTTTTTAAGAAAATAGACGAAAATAAGATGTTTCGCTCATCAACATTTGAGAAAACTCTTGGTAAATATAATTTACATTTATAGACTCTTTATTTTCTGTTGTTTTCATTTTTATAAATTACCTAGGTATAGGAATATTTTCTTTCGAGTTATCAAAAATTGTGACTCATCCTTTGTCGATATTATTCTTCGGTCTTCGGAAACAAATAGTTAAATTTTATATGTATTTGCATCTATTGTTGTTTTTCAGAAAATGCAACAAGCCATCTACGCCTCGAACCAGATTGGCCGTCGATTCTTTTAATTTGCGATACGATTCGGCAAAATGATGTTACGTATGTATTAATTTCCATTAATATGACCCCCATTGACCTCTTGTTATTTTTCTTTAGACCGAAGCAGGCTTTCCTGGCTATTAAGAAAAAAATGTCTTCTCCAAATCCACATTCAGCTTGTTATGCCCTCTTGGTGCTGGAGAGCGTCGTAAAAAATTGCGGACAACCTATTCACGAAGAAGTTTTTACGAAGGAGAACTGTGAAATGTTCAGCACTTTTCTTGAACAAACGCCCCATGAGAACGTTCGTCAGAAAATGCTGGAACTTGTACAGACGTGGGCTTATGCATTCCGGACATCTGAAAAATATCAGTCAATCAAGGTAAGACAAATTAATTGATGTAGGTATAAAGATTGAAATTTGTATGCATTTAAAATTCATATAGTAAATAGACATAAATACGTTTCGCACCTTCGAAAATCAAAAGATGCTTTTTATCAAAACAAAGACTTGCAAATTTGACACCATAAGACATAAGACTGGCCATAAGCCATTTGTTTCGCTCACATTACCGGCTGAAGATTTATTACAAATAGCCAAATTCATCTATCTCAAAGTTCATTATTTATTCTGATAATTCACGCATTTCCATTTAGATGTTCAAAGCTGAAAAGCTACATAGAACATGAAACAATCTAGAAATTCTCTATATTTTTGGGCAGTCATCAGTACATTTGTATTTAGCCAGTTCAGGTTTTTCAAGATCTCTGATATCTCAGAGCCCTCAGCAGTCTCAGAAATTTGAAGTTAATTTCTCAGTCAGATTCCTCATTTTTGCTGTCAAAAAGCTGAGAGACTAATATTTTTTGCATTCTCTTGCTCAATTATTTTTTGTCGCTGCTGATTAATAAACAAAAGAGAGATGGAAATTGATTTTGACTTCTAGCGGTTTCTCCTCCTGCTTAGTGGAGCTGATAGAGCTTGTTCAGTGATATCTTAGAAACGTGAACTGGCTAATTGTGTCAAAAGTAAAAATTAAAACTTTCAACTAGCCAGTTTCAGGTAATTAGCCAGTTCAGGTTTCTCAAGCTCCCTGAGAGCTCATAGACCTCAGCAATCTCAGAAATCTGAACGTAATTCCTCACTTTTGCTGTCAAAAAGCTGAGACTAATATTTTTTGGATTTTCTTGCTCAATTATTAAAAATTAAAAAGAGATAGAATATGGAAATTGGATTTGACTTCTAGCGGAGATATTTTGTTCAAGTTTCTCCTCCTGCTCAGTGGAACTGATGGATCTTGTTCAGTGAGATCTCAGAAACCTGAACTGGTTAAATGGCTTTTCAATGAAAGCTATATCTGACGTGCCCAGGCTATAACGGGACTTTAATTAATAAACCCCTTCAACTAGCCTAACCTGCCTTCATACAGACTAGTTGATCGGGGTCCCTATAAAATTGTGCCGACCTAATAATCTAAGAGGCGACATCACATTTTGGGAGTGGACCTATACCGTTCAGAATAGTTTTTCCGAAACGTTTTTTCAACGGCTGATATCAAGCTTTCGATCATGCTCAACTTGGTTCTTTTTAAAAGCCACCCGACCTCTTGGCTACGTTCAAGAGAGAAAAGTTTTATGGATTTGATTTAGGTCTAGACACCCAGCCTGTATAAGCTAGTGGGCGGTTAGCTGAAAGGTTGTTGTACGCCATGACACTCGAAGCCATGGGGTGCCCATTTTAGATAGGTGGAGAAAATTTTAAGTCAAAACTATTATAGAGCAGTGGTGATGATTATAAACCTCATGATGATATTAAGCCCAATGGATTTTTTCAGTTCCTGATTGTTTTGGAAGTAAACACATTTAAACCTTTTTTTAATGCACTAAAGTTACTACATAGTTTCAATTGGCATAACCTTGCCTAGCCGGAGGTCTGGAAACGAGGCCTAGCTTATGCGACCCAAGACATTTTTTATTTTTCTACGGCATTGCCTCTTGTGACAAATTCTGTATCCCATAAATGAGATTTCAGAGTCATCAATGGCCTTGTAATTGGCTAAGAGTTACCACCCAACTCCTGAAAATAACTGACCTTTCGTAATGAATTAGTGACCTTTTAGATGGCATACATTTTTCTAATATTTAAAATATGGGTTGTTTAGACTCCGAAGCAAAGAAATGGTATTTAATTTATTTCTGTGACACTACGTGTTAGATTTAATGAAAAAACGTGACAAAAATATGACTAGCTGAAAACAATCTATGAAGTTCATACGCATACGAATGTACATGCATAGCCGACAATAATTTAAAAATGACAGCAAATTGATGGCAACCCTCTTCACACCCAGTCCCCAACCGCCCAATGTACCTATACCTACATTTTATAATTTCCAAACTAATCCAATTTATTGTAACACTTTGCAAAAAAAAAGTTCCCTCAGTCTGGCTGCATCTGTCTTACACAATGTCTAATGAAAAAAAGGTTTATTGAAACGCTAAACAACAATGATATAGATTATTATTTAAACATATTTGTGATTTAATTCTTTTTTTATTTTCAGGATACCATGACGATTCTCAAGGCCAAGGGTCATACATTCCCTGAACTAAAAGAAGCCGATGCAATGTTTACTGCTGATACAGCTCCAGATTGGGCCGATGGAAAAGTTTGCCATCGTTGTCGTGTTGAATTTTCATTTACACAACGTAAACATCATTGTAGAAATTGTGGACAAATCTTTTGCAGTCAGTGTTCTACAAAACAATGTCCTTTGCCAAAATATGGCATCGAAAAAGATGTAAGTGCAAAGTATTTTTCATTTTTCTTTCCAAATACATTGTAGTCGAGTGTTAATCGTGAGAAAAATTAAAAAAAAAAAAAATCACCTTCAGGTACGTGTTTGTGATGGATGTTACACAAGCTTACAGAAGCCCTCCAGTGTAAAACCTCGTCCAGCTGAAAATGACCTACCAGCTGAATATCTAAATAGTTCTCTGGCACAGCAGGTGCAGGTGGTAACACAAAAAAAAATCCAATACAACCCCCCTGAAAGCAGGAAAAAATTAATTTTTAACTAACTGATTTCAGACACCACCAAGGAAAACCGAACAAGAACTAAAAGAGGAAGAGGAATTGCAATTAGCTCTGGCTCTTAGTCAATCAGAAGCCGAACTAAAGAAAAAACAGGTATATTTTTATTTAAACAATTCAGTGTACATAAAAGTGTAGCTGAAATCACAATCTCACAGATTATCTCGTTTTCTTTTTTTTTTTTATTATTTTATATGAAGTGAGTCATTTAATTTGTTAGCTTTGCGATATGAGTGGAATTTATTTGTAGCTCTTTAATTAGTATTCATACTCATGCCTTGTGTGTCTGACTGACAATTGATTTTTTTTTTTATATTTATATCTTAAACTTTAGCCAGCAGTAACAACTTATCGAATGCTACAACGATCACCGAGTCCTGAAGCACCACCACCAACTCCAGGTGTTGTTGAAGATCCCGATTTGGCCAAGTATCTAAATCGAAGTTATTGGGAACAAAGAAAAGTAAATGAGTCACCAGCTAGTCCATCAGCACCCAGTCCAATGCCTCAACTGACAGCAGCTCCTATTATAAGTAACAAGGTAAACACAATATGTGAGAATGGTTTATTCAAAAGTAAGGGTAAGGGTTGTATTTATTTTGCAATAAAATAAGTTGACTAATCAATATTATTGTGTATAAATGTGCAGGTAATTGATTTTGTTTTTGTTTTGACTTGAAATTTTGTTTAATTAGTTTTAAGTATTGAGAAACTACATGATGCTTCGTAAACTACGTTCATCAAAAGAAACGGGTCATTTCTAAGGCTTTTCCCATACAAAATTCAATTTTAATGAATTTTTTTTCTTCTGAACTGCAGCAGTTATTCTAAATTTGTTTGTTCATTTTTCTTTTGTCTTTCTAAACGACCTTAAAATTTTGATGAGGTTTTATAAATAGATGATCAAAATTAACAAGAAAATTAAGTACATTATGTATATCTGATGTAGTTCGGGTAAAGATCGTGGGGTATTCCATATTCACGCGTGAGACAATTGTATAATATTATTTTTTGTTTTCCTTTTAAATACATACCAAATCTGCGGCACTAGACATTCTTTTTTATTTGATTCCCATCGACATTTTTAGGAAACAAACGGCCGCAAACACAGCCATTCGACTCAAAGCCTCTTCACAGTGGATCAATAACAAAATTGGCCACTCCGCTATTCTAGATTTCTTTCGGATCACTTTCAAGTAACATTGACTAGACCATCACCCAATTGCACTTTAGTAAAGATTATTACCATCCCATCCAGATCAACCCTGGGAGGATGAGACATTCTTGAAGAATGAATTGGTTCATTTATATACTGATGTATCCAAAACCGATGACGGTGTTGGTGGAGGCGTGTACTCAGATAGACTAAACTTACGTCTCGCATTGTCATTGTAGCGTTTTCCAGGCGGAACTATTAGCGATCAAAGAAGTTTTGTCTTGGTTTAAAGAAAACGTTATATCAAAAACTGGGGGCAAATCAACGCATCAGTGAGCTCTTTGGGTTACTGAATTATTTCAATTGGCAATACTTTTTACAATGTATTTTAAATAGAGCAGTAATGCCAATGTAATCAGTAACGTATGGCCCACTCACTGATGTGCAAATTCGGCCCCTGATATACGCATCTTCTCTGACAGCCAAGTCGCACTGAAATCTCTGGACTCGGTGTCTGCTAATTCTAAAACAGTCCTAAACTGTCGATCATCTCTTATGGAGATACCGCAGCTGGTCAATATTCATCTCTGTTGGGTGCCGGGCCACAGGGACATTCCAGGGAACTGTAAGGCCGATGAATTTGCTAAAAGTGGAACAACAATACCTCTCCTAACAGAGAGGAGAGATATTGGTATAGCCATCGCTACATGCAAACTTAATCAAAAAGCTGTACACTTGAGTGGCGACAAAACAAATCTGGCCAAAGATGGATCTGAATCGCACCAAGTGTCTGATTTCTTTAAGCAGATTGAACATAAGCTCCGTAATAGGCTTCATAATTGGACCATGTTTTTTAGGCAGAAACGCCACGTGACTTGGCATTTTCGCCAATGGCTACTGCAGAAGCTGCATGGAGGAGGAGGAGGAAATAGTTCCTAAATTCACTGATAGGGCATCCTATCCCATAGACGTAGAATCCATTTGGGAGACTACTACTACACTTGCGAGCAAAAAAACGGAATCACCCTCTTAATTCACGTAAAAACATTAATTGCTCTCAATGTAATTGACATGCATGAATGTTTAGAGTATCGTTAAAACGCTGAAAACATAAGCTTTAATTCAAGGTTAAAAACATAACAAACACTTCGGGATTTCAAGAGATAATGGTCATAATTGAAGCATGTGAGAAAAAATAAAGTGAAATTAAAACTGGTAGTAGCTCGAAAATTAAACATTTACGACAAAATTAAGCGAAATTTATTGTTTCAGTATCTTGTATTACCACGCCCAAGCTCTAACTACAGCTTATAAACTATTTTTCATTGACCTGATGGGTTTCTTGACTGTCTCTTGCGTTATTCTTTACCATTCGTCTAACAGTGCCGCTTTCAGTTTTTAATGGTCTCAGGAGATGGGTTTCTGGCTCTAACCCTTCGTTTAAGCTCGTCTCACAATTGGTCAATGGGGTTTAAGTCTGGGCTTAGCGCCAGCCAGTCCTGCGTGGCAATACCAAATTCCCTAAGGAATCTGACTGTTCCCCGCGCAGTGTTGCATCAAGCGTTATCATGCATTAGTAAGAAACTTTGACAATACATCCAGCATAAGTAACGACGTGATGCAGCAGTATATCGGTGATATACCGATCCGCAGTTAAATCTCCCCTAGACCACCACCAGTCACAAAAACGATCTCACTTTTACTTCAATTCAAATGCCTGCCTGTATCATACAAGAGCATCCCCCTTAAGTCACGGTTTTGAAAAAACAGCGCTGTTCAAATCGCTCGCCAGGTCATCTGTGTATTCTGCCCTTACGATCGCTTCTATGCAGACTCATTCTGCACTCATCCGAGAACATAACTCGCCTCTATAGCTCAACTTCAAATCGTAGTGCACTAGAGAAAATCGTAGTCAATCTTGTCGGTGGGTTTTAGTCAAATTCGATCCCCTGACAGGTAGTTTCGGGGTAAGGTCTGCTTCTTATCTTCTACCTGTCCATTCACTAGAAATTCTTCCTCGTACCTTTTTGAGCTGTTGTTGGACGTTTAAGGCCAGTCAAATGACGATTTCGGAGAGAAGGTATTGCAATGAAGCTTTCATATCACAAAGTGGTACACCGGCGGCGACGTCCAGATTTTGGCATTCGCACAAACTATCCAGTTTCTCTAAACGTTTTGTAGATCTTTGATACACAACATTTGCTTAGATTGAGCGGAAGGACCACAGCACATTGGGTTATTCCTTGTCGCAGTAGTGTAACAACTTGAGCAACATCTGTGCAGGTTTGGTATCCATTTATTTCCAAGATTAGATGGCCTGTTAAATCGAGTAACAGTTCACCTCTAACAGCACAGCGATAATCAAAAACCAATAATGGGCGCGTATATTGCGTATCAGTGTTTTCTACTCGTGTTTCTTTTTTAGTATAATTTATTATTTTCGTTATTTTGGTGAATAACGCCAAAACAATCCAATGGATTTTTATAATTCTACCTCCAATTTAAAGTTTGAAGTTCAGCTTTAAAATGTGACCATTAATATTTAAGCATAGATCTTGTTTCCATAGGGATTGTTGATTTTAAAAGCCGAAAAGGGGTGATTCCGTTTTTTTTTTTTTGCTCGCAAGTGTATAATGATCCAAGTGATCTAGCTAATACTGAAATAACTAACCTTGCACGCTTCATAAGGAGCTACAAATGGTTCAAAATGGTTTCTCTTAGATCTATGTGGTATCACAACGGGACAATAGTTGGCCTATGTAGGTCGCTCGTCCACAGCCACTTCTACCTAACCTAACTAACTTTTAGTGAGAAAACGAATTCTATATTTATTTTGAAAATAAACAGGGTCTTTTTTGTCACGCGTGGTACAAATCAAAAGATTTAAATAAAAATGTGAAATAAATTCGCAGTGTTTCTGTAAAAACATTCCCTGCTTGGAAATCATACTTGTCCCACCCGTAACAGAAGCTGGCCATGCATTTGGCTCAGTGCCAATTGAACTCGCTGAAAATCCAAATTGCCGTACCCAATCACATGATATACAGCCCTATTATCATATCCGTTCGGATAAATGTACGATCGGAGAAAACTTCCGATCGGACGTTTTTTTCTGTTCATAGTATACGAATCGTATCGTATGGTTACGGGAAATTTTCCACTTCTAATTTTCTGTAGGGGAAATCGGAAAGCAAATATCTTTATACATAGCATAAATTCGTGATGCGTTGCTGCCATTTTGACATTCATCGACATGAAACGCACGAATTTGACACTTTAAACGCACATTAAATTTTTTTCGTAGATTTCTCCGATTAGCCTTTCGAAACGGCTACAATTATACGAAATACGTATATTTTATAGAAATCAGAGAAAATTGCGTTCCGATCGGGAACGATGAGAGGGCTGACAATTTAACTCGATCGTTTATGGCCAGGTTATATTGGAAACAATTGGGTGTCTATCTCTTCTTCCCCATCACGTGATCACGTCCATCCCAATGTAGATTTAATTGTTTGATAACTGCATTTTAATTAATTTGAATATTTAACCCAAAAGTAATTTCTTAAATTTTAATTTTCTCTCCCCATCAGATGTTGCCCGATGAAATTCAAATTGATGAATTCGCCAACAATATGAGAAGTCAAGTTGAAATATTTGTCAATCGTATGAAATCTAATTCAAGTCGTGGTCGAAGTATTTCCAATGATAGTTCCGTTCAAACTCTCTTCATGACTTTGACTTCTTTACACTCGAATCAATTGTCGTATATTAAAGAAATGGACGACAAACGTATGTGGTATGAACAGCTTCAAGATAAATTAGCTCAGATCAAGGACTCTCGTGCTGCTCTCGATGTACTCAGACAGGAGCATATTGAAAAAGTTCGTCGTATTGCTGAAGAGCAGGAACGTCAACGTCAAATTCAAATGGCACAGAAATTAGAAATAATGCGAAAAAAGAAACAAGAATATTTGCAATATCAAAGACAATTGGCCTTGCAGCGAATTCAAGAGCAAGAACGTGAAATGCAAATGCGTCAGGAACAACAAAAGGCTCAGTATCGAATGGGTCAGAGTGCATTTCCTTTCATACCCAATCAAAATCCACATGCTTCACCGAACCATCAAATGAATAATATTTATAATCCTTATGGTTTTAATCCTAATTCGCCTGGACAAGTGCCACAACCGTTTAATCCACAGGGGCAGGTTGGGCCACAACCTGGACAAGTTATTCCTCCGCAAGGTGTTCCGCCACATAATCAGCCAAACATGAATGCCGCACCTATGCCTGGAATGTATACACCTGGGATGCCAGGTGTGCAACTACCCAATCACCCTGGCATGATGGTTGCTGGAATGCCACATAGCCCAATGGTAGGTGGGAATGCAGTTGGTCAACACATGAGCCCACTTCCGAACCCTGCCGATGGAATGACAAATATGAACGGTAAACTTTGTTAAAACTTGTATGTGTGCCTTTTCAATAAGTCTCCTTTCCTTTTTTTACAGCTCCCAACCCAAGTACACCCCAACAACATCCACATTCTCAAATGAATCCCCCATTGACTCATGTAATGCTCCAGCAACAAAATGTTGTTCAAAATCAGTCTCCCATTTCAACTGGAATTATTCAAACAACTCAAGCTCCATCTTCTATGGTTCATCCAATGCAACAACCTCCAGTGAGTGGACCACCAATAGTTGGACCTGTTTCAATGCCAAATATGAATCCACAACAAGCACCCGTTCAAACGACAACAGCTCACCCTGTTCAGCCTATAGCTCCAGCTCCAGTTCCAGTTGAAAATACAGTTGCAGAGCCTGCAGTTGTACAACAACCAAAAGTTGAAGATACACCCAAAGAGGAAGTTACCACAGCTGAACTAATAAGTTTCGATTAAATTGTGCTTTTATTTATAATGAAGTGAGTTGGATTTAATTTTATTTCAGAATTTTATATTTTATTCGTGTTAGAAAGAAAATTTTAAAAATATTTCATTCCGTATACAAGAAAAAAAATAAAGATGCGATATTAATATAATCAAATTAATTAAACATACTATTAAAATTATTACTATATCAAAAGAAATATTTTTATTTGTTTAAGTTTGGGTGAAGCCAATTGAACTTTTAATTGTCACCTTGAATTGCATATTTTCTAAATTTTAAGCTACTCGAACCCTTGTTATGTTTCTTCTTCCTCAACAAGGTATTTTCATCATTCTAGATCAACACATCCTTAAGGCAAGATAGACATAACTTCTAGGCCCATCACTTTATTTGACCTATAGCAAACAATATTACTCGATTGTTGATTATTTTTCATTATTTTCCGCTTCAGAAATAATTCAAAATAGAACAATATGGTTGGCTTTCGAAGCTATAACTTTCGTCCTAGTTATCGGATCCTCAAGGTGCGTTTTTTTTTTTTTTTATTTAAGCCAGAATATCAAAAATTTTGTAGTAGAGGGGTTATTGAATCCGCCTTCAATATGATTTTCGAGTAGGTATTTTGATTCTCTAAAAGTTTTTCATCGGCCATTTTGTAACAAAATAAAATCCAGGTGAGGTTTTAAATGAAAACAAAATGACCAAGTTGGATGCTTTTTCCTAACCCCTACCACCCCCAAATTTTGTATTTTATAATTTGGAGATGCAGCCAAACACATAGGATAGGGAAACAAATGTTTGCCCGTCGAACATGGAACTTCAATTAATTTTTTTGACTAAATCCAGTACACTATAAAGTTTGTGCATATTTTTCTCAAAACCTATTGATTGTACGAAAAAAGTGTTGTAACATTTTTATACAAAATAACAGCTGCAAGTTTTGACTTCACATTATTTTTTAAAACACGCATAGTTTTTGAGAAATTTGCAAAAACTGGAATTTAATCTCTTTCATCCCCTATAAAAAATTCAGCCCGGGCCAAATTTAGGTAATTTTTTGGAAAATGCCTAAGATACAAAAATAAACATCTCCACCAAAATTCAGATTTTTTTTGTAATTTGCCAATTTTTTGGTCTAATCTTCCTTGGCTAATATTTTTTGTGCTCTTTGGCAGTTAGCTCCCATAGCTAAATGCAATTACGTGCGACCAAGTCGTGCATTTTATTTTTTAAAGCGAAAACTACTATTTACTACCAAAAACATACCATTTTGCAGACGTTAACTGTTAAACAAATGTTTTGAAAATAAATTTAGTTTTCTAATTTTAAAATAAACGAATCCGACTTCATATCGTCAGATTTTTTTTTTTTTAATGAAAGGGTTACATCGCATTCCCACTGGTAACTTCCCACTGCTGGCTTTAAAACCAGATGTTATTTGAAAATGAAAATGGGTTTGGCTGTTAGGACAAGACGAAGTATATGCTTTCATCGAGAAAGGAATGTCAACATCGTCGGCTCGGGCAAAACGTCACGATGGATAGATACAACTTTGAAGTCGTCAAGGACTTTGTCTACCTGGGCTCCACTGTAACATCGCAAAATGACATCAGCGCATAGATCAAACGAAGAATTACTCTTGCCAATCGCTATTTCTTCGGGCTATATATAAGACCTTAATCATCCCGGTCCTGCTATATGGGGCAGAGGCATGGACCCTGTCAAAAACGGATGAGAATCTGCTTGGGTGCTTTGAAAGGAAGATTCTTCGGGTGATTTTCGTTCCAGTCTGTATCGATGGAGTATGGAGGAGAAGATTTAACAACGAGCTTTACGGGCTTTACAGCTTAAAATACAGCGGCTGAGATGGCTGGGCACGTGGAGCGTATGGACACCAATGCTCCAGCCCGACGAGTCTTCGAATCTACCCCTGACGGTCTGCGCAGCAGAGGAAGACCCCACCTTAGGTGGCGCACACAAGTGGAGAACGACCTCAACCAACTTGGAGTGCGTAGCTGGAGGCAGCTAGCTAGGGACCGAGCTGGCTGGAGGGGCTTGTTGGTTGAGGCCGTAGTCCATCCTGGCCTGTGAGCGCCATCTAGACCAATTGATTCGACAATCGTACCAATTAAAATAACTTCCAATGTAAATTTACAAATCAGATACATGTTAATAAAAAAACGTAATCAAATTATTGTTTACACATATAATGTACATTATGTAGTTTTATTTAAAAACAATAAATTTAATCATAATGCAGTAACATCAAATATTTTATTAATAAAATATTATTTGGCTTAATTTTAAAAATTCATTTAATAATATTTATCTTTGTTTATCGTTCGTCGGTGTATAATATAAATATATGTATGTATGTGTTTCATAAAAATTCCAAAAAAATGTTTGTGCTTGTCTTTGACAAGTTTAAATAGTGATCGTTTTTGATTTTTTTTTTTTTTTTTTTTTTGTTTTCTATTCGATAGTTTCAAATTCAGTCAATTTTGTGTGCTAGTGTATGTCAATATATTTAGTTTTTTATTTATCCACCAACAATTCAATGCACTGAGTATATAACTTAATTTTATTCTTGTACATCCATACATTTATATTTAATTTTTTAAACATTCAATATAACATTCTCTGTATTTTTTTTTTTTTTTGTTTTTTAAACATCACACATTTATAAAATATTCATATGGGAAATTATTTGTCTCGAATATTTGTTCTCAATTTTTTTTAACTTAAAACTACATTTCAAACCACAACCTCAATTATTAGACACAACACTTTTTAGTTTTTCTTTGAATTTGTTTTTAATTGGCTATAATTTCCGGTCATATAATACATAATAATATGTATATGTGCCACTTCCTTATTGACGGAATGTTATATGAGGTGCAGAACGCGGCCCTCTTGGTCCACCGTCGTTAAAATTCGAACTTAAATTGCATACACATAGTAAATTTCGATCGAGTTGTCGGGGCATTTTTCCATTAAAATGGTTAATTTCCGAATTTCGATTTATTACAAAATTAACATTATCGTCGGAATTGCGATCGAATATGCATTTTGTTCGACAGGCACAGTATGATTTCGGGTATACTAAACGTGCTGAACTTGGACGGATTGGCATGTTGATCCGATGATTACCCAATTGTAATTGAACGCTAGAAAGACTCGATGAATTGCATTCGTTTGATAGTCGTAAAGGACGCAATGAGTCACTATCAACGTTGCTAATAAGATCTGGAGTTATGATGTCAGTTTTGCGGAATGGTAAACGTGGTTCGTAGGTTTCGACTTGACCTATTAGCCAGTATGTTCGCATTTCTCCTTTACCCTACCAAGACAGAAAGAAAATTAAATTATTGCAGGTATTTTTGCTATAGACCAAGAGCAGACAGCTAATTTTAGGATTGGATCATAACCAAAAAGTGAGTATGAAAAAAATCCCGACATTTCCTGTCGGCTCTTAGACTAAAAAGGTATAGTTGTTTGCAGACAGAGACGACCATAAATCATTCAAAAGATGATTGATGATATTACCTTGACATTTGTTATGCCTCTTTCAGCACAATGAAATCCACCCACTTGCTCCAGTAGACTATATGTTTTCTCTGAGATATGAATCTTTAATGCTTCTCCACTACTTTCCATTCTAGAAGCTGTATTAACAGTATCTCCAAATAAACAATATCTTGGCATCTTAAATTTGTTGTTATATAATATAGAATAAAGGTTCATTGGAGTGATTGTGAATTTTTAAATAAATATGTATGTACATACCTTTTTTCCTACAACTCCTGCAGCACACTGTCCAGAATGAATACCTATTCGAAATTGTAAGGATTCTCCAGGTCTGTGACGGATTTCTAATTTTGATACTTGTTCTAAGAGATGAAGAGCAAGTGATGCAATTTCGCCAGCATGTTTATTACCGTTGCGTATCGGAAGACCCGATACTACCATGTAGGCATCTCCAATTGTTTCAACCTATTAATTATAATGATAGATGATGTTGTAAAATATTTTATTTTCTTTTATAAATTTTTCGTTTGTAAAAAAAAACGAACGCGATGTAGGTACTCTAGGGCAAGTTATGGATTCGTGCAAAAAATCGAACTCGAGATAAGAATCAACTTGTTATTACGATAATAGAGAATACGAAAAAAAAAGTGGGTCCCGCAATTCCGTGTGTGTGTGTTGTGTATATCTGTATGTCTGCCTATACCCCGGGTTACAGCCTAAACCACTGAAGCGATTTTCTTCAAACTTGGAGCATAAGATTGTTGGGTGATTCCATAGACGAGAAATTGAGATTTTTTTTAGCTAAAAAAATAACGACTCTAATGATTTTTTTTATATTTTGTGTTTAGGTACTAGGATTTTTGGATTTTTAAAAAGTTCAAAATTTTTTTTTGAAAAATTATTTTTTTTAGAAATTATGGTTTTAGTTGTATATCTATGTATATTCTTAAAAATGGCATACCAAATTTGTTTTCTAAAAAATGTCAAGAAATTTTACATATGTACATATAAGAAAATTATTTTTTTTTTAAAGAAAACCGCTCCAGCGATTTTTAAAATTTTTTCTGCATAAATTCAAGTTTGTGCGATCCAGTCTTGCATTTTATTTTTTTTTTGTTTGGTTCAGTACAGTATAAAGATTTTGCATGAAAATAGCGATGCAGCTAAATAAGTTTTTTTTTGTTTAAAAAATGTAAATAATGTACATTATTATGTATGCACGGAATATATTGTACAAGATAGATATACAGGGTGTCAACGATGCAGACTAAAACCATGATTCCTGAGGTAAGAGTTCATTTTCTCATTTTCACTTCATTTTCGACTTCTAACGGTTTTTTGATTTTTGGTCTTGTTTTTTAATTGTCTGTAACTGTGTCAATCTGCAACCGCCTATTAGGAACTTCCACCAAACGTCAAAAACTCTAGATGAAGGGAAAACAAACACACTATTAAAGGTGCGAACAGTATCGGTGTGTATTTATATTTGTTTGTATTGTTGTTTTCCCCCCATCTAGAGCTTCTTTTTGATTAAAGAACTGTCAAAATTAGAAAGAAAGACGGTGTTCACATTGGACTCAGATTTACGATTTTTTTTGGCATAAGTCAGTCAGCTCGTGTTCAGACACACACAACCGATTCACTCTGACGTTCAATAGTTGTTAAAATAAAACACAAATTTTTATTCGCCGGAGAATTTAACTAGAAATTTTTCAATCACAAAATTAATATTTCACTAAATAAATATTTTTCCAATTGAAACAACTTCGATTCTGTAGTATTTAAGTGCCAAACAAAAACTAAATACTAACAAAACACATGTCACAAAAGGAAACGTCAAAAAAAATCCACAAATTTTTAAAAAATTTAAAAAATCCTGCCTCACTTGCCTGTCTCTTTCTCACCACAGAGTGGGAACGAGAAAAAGTATATAGACGTCAAAAAAAATCCAAGGAGTAAGTCCAATGTGAACACCGTCAAAAAAGACAGAGTCAGATTCTAGAAAAGCCCAATTGAATAGAAATAAATGAATATTAAAAGTTCGAAATACACTTATGACAGACCGATAGAGCTTTTAAACAAACAGCAATATATCTCTGTCTCCTTCATATTTAAATGTCAAACAAAAATTCTTGGCACAATGACATTTAAGTGGCTGCCATTTGTTTGTTTTGTTTTGGAGGCAAATAAATATTTGGAATCGTTTTTTTCCTTTTTTTTATAGAAAAACTGCAAGTAAAAATGTTTTTATACTTAATATTATATATTTCAATCTTTTTATGGCACAAAATAGCTAGATTTTTGTGATTAAAATTCGCCCGCCTTTTTTTTTCTTTCCAATTTCATCTGTCATTGTGCCAAGTTTTTGCTGTCATTTGAAACTCACAATTTGGTAGAGATCTCTATTATGATTTTCGAAAATGGATGCATAAGGATATTGCCAGATAAAATCAAAAAATCTATTTTTTTTTAAATATGCGACAGATAAATAATAAAACTAATGTCGAATTCCTTTTAACAAGGAATACAAGGAATTTGTTCAGAAAATTCGATTTTTCTTTTAAACAAATCGATTTTTTTTTTTGTTAAAAGGAATTCGACATGAGTCAGAAGTGACAAAACAAAAAAATACGACCGCCATAAGCAGTCATAAGAGAAAACGGATATCGTTTAAAAAAAACGACTATCGTAAAATGTAATCGCAGCTTAACGATAACTAGGAATTTTCTTAACGATAATCGTTAAAGCTAAGTATAGACGATTGTCAGATCTTACAATATTGTCAGATCTGTCAATGGTCTGACAATAGCGGACAATTAGCTGACAATTGACAAATTTCTTACAATGTAAAATTGTCCGTTCACACGATTGGTAGATTTTGTGCCAAAGTCTGACAATTTAATTGTCAGCTCTTGTCTGACAATTTTCGGACAATTATATATCTGACAACATTGTCAGCTTGAAAATTTTCTGTTCACACGGTTGGCAGACCAATAAAAATTCAAATCACAATAAAAATTCAATTCAATTGAGGATTTCAAGATCAAACGAACTTTTAAAGAATTTCACTTTTTAATGTATGTAACCACTATCAAGAAGAGGATACTTTCAAAGTGATTTGGAAATCTAGTATCAGTGGTAATGCCAAAACAATTGGACGAGCATTTGAAAAAAATTTAACTACAACTGGACATCGAGGGCGACGGACGACCTTACACACTACGAAGGAGAAATATGCCAGAGGTCGTCAAGACGCGCTACGAAGAACAAAAGTCCATATTCTTTATCAAATTATTAAACAAAAAAAAAAGAATTTAAATTTTAAATCATTTATTTTTTGAAAGACGCAAGAATGAGAAGATCTTGCAATAATTGAACTATATTGTTTAGAAGAAAAAATAAACCTTTGCGTAAAAAAAATTCAGCAGGCTTACTCTAGAGAGCTCGGCTGATTTAGAAAGTGATCTTGAGACTATGTTAGGTCTGGGCGAGTTGGCGGCAGGCTGCCTATTGTTACCAATTGCTAGTGAGCTAGTTTTTTTTTTCCAGGTAGTGTCCCTGTCCACCCTCGTTTTGGCATTCTTCAAATTTATTTGATTGCTCGTATAGTTTCTTGGCCATTTTGAAGTCCAATTTTTTTTTTAACTTGTTGGAATTTGCTGTTCACTTTATTTCCATCGTATTTAATCTTCATTTGAGTAGATATCTTGCAATGGTTTTATTTATTCCGAAAAAAATATACAGCACAAGGAATTTAATATAAAAGTGAGTTTATAGATATAGTGCTTTATAGATTTTTTTCATGCTGTTCTGGAAAAACTACAAATTTCCTACAAAAAAAGTTTTTTTTTTTATCTCTCAACTTGGCTCCCACCGTTTGACATTTCGAACAATGAAGAAATTGTCAGCAATTGTAAGATGTTTTCAATGAAAACATCTGACAATGACCAATGAGTCTGACAATGTCCTAATCGTCTGACAATGACACAAATTGTGCGTTTAGACGATTGTAAGATACCTGACAATTTTTTGTCAGATTGTCATCTGACAATTACCTGACAATGACGTTTCTGACAATATTGTCAGACAAAATTGTGTGTTCAGACGATTGTAAGACATTTGGGACAGTATTTTCACTGACAGATCTGACAATATTGTAAGATCTGACAATCGTCTGTACTTAGCTTAATTCGTAATACGGACCCAGGTTCTTATGACGTCTCTAGATTTGGAGAACATCAAGACAAGATGTAGATTTTGTATATTGAGATGGGAAAGCTTCTGAATAGAAAGCAGAAATTTTGTCAATTGTGTTTGCACATTTTACCCACTATTTTCTTCTGGCGATTTTTTGTATTTGTATTTGTATAAATTTCAATCAATCTAAAGACTTTTTGATGTTAGCCTAGTGCGGCAACAATGATTGCGAGTTCGATAATAATCATGATTATTCACTACAGTTTTGGTGGAGATAAAAAATAAAAAAATTTGTTGCACAACGGCTCATGAAGACCCAGGGCCTAGCGACTTACAACTCTCAACCATTCTTGTGTGTGTGTCTGCAGGAATGGAGAAGGCCTACAGTTTATTGCCGAATCCGAACGGCTAAGGAGAGCGGCACTTTTCTATGACAAGAGATACTCTAGGAGGATTTGTCACTTCCTCGCAAGAGGCAGTAGCCCAGAAAAAAACTTATAAGGTGGAAGCGGCTGGTATTGAACCCAGACCTCTGGCATGACAGTCCAACGCACTAACCATTACGCCACGGGCTACATGAAAGACAAATAATTGTATCCAAAGCAGATGTTCCTTGGATGGACAGGTTCTGTAGTGAAAAAATTGGAAAAAGTGAGCCTGGCTAGGTTAGGTTATGTTAAACTGGAAAAAGTGAGCCTGGTTAGGTCAGGTTCATAGAAGTAAAAGTTCGGTAATACTGCCACAGTCAAGTCTCAATTCTGAGGGCAAATAATAATGTCCGCTTGGAATTTTTGTTACTGTTTTAAAAGAGTTGAAGACTGCACTCAGCCTGGAAAATAAATTTTACCCAATTAAATTTTGACATGGGTTGGGTATAGTATAGCCCATCCCAGGACCACTGGTCATTATCAGTTTGTTTGGTAACGTGAAATTTCTTGCAAATTTTCACAAATTTTCACATTTTGCTGTCAAAACCCATAACCCTAAAAATACCCGCAAACTTGATGAAAATTTCACATAATATGATTGAACTGAACAATAAGCATTTTGAAGAAATCAATAGCAACTTCTCAAGTAATTTCATATTAAAGGTACTCATTCACATGCCATCAACTTGGTAGCAATATTATGACTTTGACTGTTTCATAACGTGAAATTTTCACCAAGTTTCCCAAACTTGGGTTTTTTTAGGACAGCACAATATGAAAATTTGTGAAAATTTGCAAGAAATTTCACGTTACCAAATATTTGCATTTCGAGTCCAAAAATTAAAGAAAAAAAATGAAAAAAAAAAACAACAATTTTATGTAGGTGTTAGGGCTGCGGTATCGCCTTACGGTATCAGCTTACGCTGACACAAACGGCATTTCCACAAAACTTGGCGCTGTAAAACACATCCAGAAAATCTTTCAACAGCTTTCGATCTAAAAAGTTAAATTAAGACACTTCAAATTCATTATTTGAGTATTAGTAGGGGAAGGTGTCCTTAAATGGCACACCAAGGTAAAATGGCTCCCTTGCTAGAAATCGTAGAATCGAACAGAATCAAAAGGTTTTGTGAACAGAATTCTTTAGTTTATCTGGCAGTACCGACATACACGAAATGTTAGGAACTTCAAGTAGTAGTAGTAGTTTTTATTGAGATTTTTCTTTTCAACACAAATTTATGTTCTTAATTCTATGGTAATATAGTCACTAATATACTAATACAACTTGCCGACTTAGAATTGGTCTGGCTAAACAGATTATTACATAACGATATTTTGATTCTTCAAAAAGCAATTTTAGATTTTTAAGACTTTGTCTTTTACAGTTTGTGAAAATAAATACGTCCACTCAACAAGACGACATCTTGAAAAACTTAACCTAACAAGAAAACTTAACCTAAAGAAAAAGAAAAGGAACTTCAAGTTAATGTTTTAGGTTTGACAGGTCAAATTATCTCTAGCCATTTCCAAAAGTAGACTTCATTCAATTCTGTGAAAGATTTGTTGACAAAAACTTCTCTAGAAAACATTACATTTTGGAGAAAGCAATAAATGCATGTAATTATGTATTGGCCTAGTACTATTTCAGTTTGTTCGGAAGTAAAACTTAAATATAAAAAAAAAACCCTAAACGGGCCAAATGGCCTTCTAAGCACTCGGCCAAAATGGCATAGTGTGCCATTTTATAACATTTACGCTAACATTTTAATTTTTTTTATAATGAAAATGGTTGGAAAATATTAACGATCTACAGAAAGGCAATCCTGGACTGAGGACGCATTATAAAAAGCCCTAAAAAAGAAATATGCTGGAAAAAAGTATCCAACACATTCGGAATTCCAAAAACTACACTGATGAGACGAGCAGCCAACAAGAACAGTTCACCTTTTCCAAGCAAATGAAAGAGGAGCTCGATGACTTTATTTTGCCTTAAGAATCACGTATGTTTAGTTTAGACTCACTCATGGTTTTGGTTAACTTGCCTGGTTGGTTTACTTGCAAGCGGGTAAAATGGCTACCAGTATGCCATTTTACCCGCGCAATTTTGATCGTTGGAATTCGAAGACGTTTTTAAAATTAAATACTTTTAATACTTTTTGTAACTTTTTAAACTCGTAAAGCAAAAAAATGTAAGCGTTATTGATTAAGCTTTGAAAAGAATATAACATTTAGGTATTCCCCTAATAATTTTTTGTTTGGATAACTTTTGACTAGGTAATTGACACATATGTACATTTAAGGATCTCCTAAACCAATGCGAAACATTTGGTGAGAACCTGTGACGACTAAAGAATGTTCCGAGATTCGCATCGCAACGCAAAGTTTTTTAGTTAGAGGATTTAATTTGCGATTATTTTAAATATCGGATAATTAGCTGCAACTTTACTCAGACATTGTGCAACAAGCCCTGATTTTTCATAAGTGTCGCTCACCTTAGCCGTTCGGATACGGCAATAAACTGTAGGTCCCCTCCATTCCTGCAGACACGCCCACAGGAATGGTTCAGAGTTCAGAGTCACCAGGCTTAAGTTCTTTATGAGATGTTATGCCACCAAATTTATTTATTTATTTATTTTAACTTAACTAAACTTGGCAAAAACTTGCCATTTTTCCTGACAAATTGTATATTGTGTGTATATACCTGCGTGTAGTTATTATCTTGCGTTATGGATACTTATTTTTTCTTATAAGAAATATTATATACACAAATGTATCATACCTTATAAACATCATAGCCCGATATAATTGAATCACAACAGGTGTATAAATCATTGAGCATTTCAATTACTTCGAATGGTGTACTTTTTGCGCAAAGTTCAGTAAAACCTACGAGATCACTAAAAAATATTGTAACACAATCAAAGCATTCGGCTTCAACTGGCTCCCCGCGCTTTAGAGATTCTGCTACGGATCTTTAAAAAAAAAATATAATTCATATATTATTTGCGATATTGTGTTAAACTATTTGTTAAATTTTTACTTACCGTGGAAGCATTTGATTTAATAATAAATCAGTTTTTTTCTTTTCTTCAGATAATAAATTTGTACGTTCTTGAACAAGGGCTTCTAAATTATATGCATATTTTTCCATTATAGCCAACATGTTGTCAAAGATATTAGGTTTTCTATGTAAATTGAGAAAGTTTAAACAAAATTATAAACCAAATAAAAAAGTTATTTAACTTACAATCCAGTTTGAAGTTCTTTTAACCTAATCCGGACTAAACGTATATCGGGTCTGGCTTCTGGATCTTCATCCCAACATGATCGTAAACACAGTCGAACATATTCTGGCACTTCAAGATAAGCTATTGGTGGCCGAAATACTCCATAACGGTACATTTCAGAATTCTTAACACGTGCAATTATTTCTGTAATGAAAACAAAAAGAAAAACATCTAAGTAGCTTAAACAGTATATAAAAATAAATCCCTTTTTGTGTTCGTACGCGAATAACTCGGCTAAACATGATCCGATTTGGTTGCGGATTTTTTTGTTGGATTTTTACTGAATCAGATTAACACACAATGCAGTAAAAAATTGGAAAATTTGACGAAAATTAGAAAATTCGACCGAAGAAGTACGAAAATCGTGAAAACGCCTTGAAATTTCAAAATTTTTGAAATGATATTGTGTTCGTACGCCCATAACTCGGCTAAACATCATTCGATTTGCATGAAGATTTTTTTGTTCAATTTGTATTGATTCATATTAATACACGACGAAGCCTAAAATTAAAAAATTCAAACGAAAATTAAAAAATTCGACCAACAAAGTCAGAAAATCGAGAAAACATCTTGAAATTTCAAACTGAATTAGTTTTTTGTTCGTACGCACATAACTCGGCTGAACATCATCCAAATTGGATGGACATTTTTTTGTTGGATTTGTATTGAACCAGATAAACACACTATGGAGATAAAAATTGGAAAATTTGGCCGAAAAAGTCGGACATTACGTCGATTGATACGCATTGGTTGCCTGCTGTAACACTCCTATAACTATATACATGGAGTAGGGCCACAAGTAGCACAAAAAAGTTTAATTTCGGTATCATATTTCTTAACTCATATCCTTTATTTAATCTTTAATTGGTATGCTACATTATGGCATCTTTATTTGATCTTAATTTCTTCTTTATTAGATAATATTTTCAGGCACTTTAATTGGTATGTTCACTTCCATGTAAATCATTCTTACATACTTCTTCAATGGCATTTCTTAAATCTGTATTTTTTTGTTTCTTTAATACTTCTTAAATCCTTCTTAAAAAAGTCTTTTTTTAATGCATTAAATCGGTATTTGTGGGATTCTTTAATACTTCTTTTAGCCTTCTTTATGAAGCATTGATAATTTTACCCGCAGCATAATGGCTAGTGCGTAAGCCGAAAGTTCTGTGATCCAATCCCGCGCTATTTGATATGATGTCTTTAATAAACTTGCTTCTTTTTTATTAACGTTTTCGTGTAAGATAAACAACATTAAATGTATGAATGGAGTTAATAAATTTTGTGAAATAAAAAAAAAAAACGGGCAGACAAAAAGCAATTCTAATTGCTGTAATATATAAATTGAAGAAGGAATTTTTTGTTAACACAACAGAAACATTTGTAGGTACGCTCTTTTTAACTAACTATTTTAGACATTTATTGACATTTATCAGATTGGCCCAGTAAGTAGAGCAGAGGAATGGCATGCAAAAGATCTCGAGTTCGGGTTGGGTATAACTCATCATAAACCAACTCAACACAGAACAAGTCATCATATTCGCAACTCATCATAGGACAACTCATCATGGGACAACTCATTATGGGGCAACTCATCATGGGACAACTCATCATGGGACAACTCATCCATGGGAATAAGTCATCATGGCAATAGTATCCATTTTCAGAATGGATTTTGTTTGAAGGCATATTATTGGTTTGTTTTTCGTTGCGTGAGGCTGGTTGAGGGTTGGTACATTGATAACCGCTCAATATAAGGGGTCAAAAGTCATAAAAATGAGTTTTTTGCAAATTTTTCTGAAAGCGTTTGTGCTAGAGAAAAATTTTATTTTACAATCTTGTAGCTGATGCAATTTCCCACAAAAATGGTCCTTAATATTTTTTTCGTAGCATTAACCGAAAAATTTCAGAGATCTTTTGACTTTTCGATTTGCTGTAACTTTTTAACGGTTAACGCTACAAAAAAATTATAGGGTCATTTTTGTGGCCCTTAACCTCAGCTACAAGATTGTGTAATAAAACTTTTCTCTAGCACAAACCGTTTCTAAGATATATGCAAAAAATCCATTTTTATGACTTTTGACCCCTTATACTGAGCGGTTATCAATGTACTAAACTAAAAAGTACCAACCCTCAACCAGCCTCACGCTACGAAAACAAACAAATATAATATACGTCCAAACAAAATTAATTCTGAAAATGGGTCTTATTGCCATGATGACTTATTCCCATGATGAGTTATCCCATGATGAGTTGTCCCATGATGAGTTGTCCCATGATGAGTTGTCCCTATGATGAGATGTACCCTATGATGAGTTGGGTTATGATGAGTTGGGTTATGATGAGTTGGGTTATGATGAGTTGGGTCATGTTCAGCTGCGGCATGATGAGTTAGATATGATGGGTTGCGATGATGCCCTCGAGTTCAAATCCCGGTGAAAGCCTAGGTAAAATAAAAATTTCATTATAGAAAATAAAGAAGCGGCTTAAATTGACCCAAAACAAATAAATAAATAAAATGATAAAAATAAAACAAAGAAATATTATATTTTTTTTTCTTCAAGAAATGCCACACCTCTTAAAAAAGGACTTAAGATGTATTTAAGAAGAATATTATTCCGATTTAAGAAAATTTTAAAAATCAAATTATCTTCTTAATTCATTCTATCGGACCGCCGCCGCGCCCTCTTGCGCATTTTCTCTCTGGGTTTTACCCATACCCATATGAAACTTTTCTTTTATATTAAATATATTCGTCCATGGACATTTTAGTCTCAAAATTTTGTTAATCTTAATTGATCCAATTAAACAAAATGTCAGTCTTTGCAGACATTAGAATACAAAACTTTAGCTTTGAAATTCAAAACCATTGCAGACAGTAGTATAATTTTAAATTATTAAATTAAAAAAAAAAAAAGAAAGAATAAACATAAAATATCAGCAAGGAAATTAACTGACCTTCACTGGAATATGCCGTATCTCCCCAGGGTCCCTTTCTGCCGATTATTTCGTAAAGGACAATTCCAAAAGAATAAACGTCGCCTTTTTGTGAGCCTCTTGGTAATCGCCCTGGATCTCTCAATAGCTCTGGAGCCATCCAAAGAGCACGTTTAAGCTCTTTTTCTCGCCTTTAATAAAAACAAACAAAAAAAAAAAAACAAAAATTTAAATAAGTCAAAACACTGAAAATCAATTTTGGAGTTATATTTTTAGAAATATGTACAACCCAAATCTTACTTATTTGGTTCTTCCTGTCCCGCCTTAAATTCGTGCAAACCAAAGTCTGATATTTGACATACCCATCGTGAATCTATCAGACAGTTGCTGGATCTGAGGTTCCCATGGGATATAATGTCAGAATCGTGTAAATATATCATGCCCTTGAGGATATCGCTCACCAATGACGATATGAACATATGATCCAAGTGCAGGTCCTCGTTTGCAAGAACATCTTCGAGGCTACCACGTGCACAGTAGGGAGTGAATATAACAACAATTCCATGGTCAATAGAAGCTCCAATAAACCCTAGTACATTCTCGTGGCGTATCTGTTTACAAAGAGAATAAGAAAACAAAAAAAAACAATAATTTAAAGAATGATACCTAAGTGCTGTATTATGATTGAGGCTTTAATCATGAATAATAAAAAACAAGAATAGTGAGGGGTTTTGAAAGCACATATCACATTAAACAAAAAGTATTCACATTTCACCCTTTCTTCTCCATTATATTGTTTATTATTTAATAAAAATACAAATCTCCTACCTCCCGCATTTGTTTGAGTTCCTTCCGAATTGTTCGAGTTATATCCACAGATTTCTTGTGTATTTTTTTCATTGCTACGATGTTGCCACGGAAGAGTCCTTGAATAAAACAATAAACATAACGTAAAAAGAATACATTAGCATGATCCAAACAATAAGTACGTTAATAGTGGGTTTGAGTGTTGTTTTTGTTGGCAACAGCAACAGGAAGTGAGCCTTTGTTAGAAAGTGGACATACATAAAATATGTTACCGGAAATATCCAATTTCAGTTATCAGAATAAAGAAGTTTGAACTTTGAACTACATAAAAAACCACTTAATGTTATTCATTCATACTTTTCGCAAAAAAAAAAAAACAACAACAAGAAAAAAACAACTGAATATCTTATACACTGCCGGTCAATAGAATAGGTTCATCCTGCAAACGAAAACGAATAGGCTTTTTCTCCTAAAAAAGGATGTAGATACAAAAAGTCTTTTGTGGGTGCACTTTCAAATAGTGACCTTTTCCCAGCCTATTAATAAGAAAGAAGCAAAAATAAAACAACCGTGCCGTTAAATTTCAATAGGTTTTTGCAATGCTCCCCAAAAAAAGCCTTTTGCGATGGGTCAATAGAATAGGTTCACCTGTTTTATCAGTGGAAATGAGGAGAAAATGAAAAAAAAAAGTAAAGTAAGACACATTCGTTTTATAGTTTAATTTTTCTTTTATTGTATTAATAATAAATAGAACCTTTTTTATTTGTGATAACCTCAAAAATTGTATTAGGCATAGATACGTAAAATTTGTGTAAGTAATTTTAGTTTATTTTTTTCCAGGCTTCTTTTATTGCTGTTTTCAGTGATTCTTTGTTTTCAAACAGTTGTCCTGACCTATAGACCTCACGAACAAGCCATCCCCATCCATTCTCAATAATATTTAGGTATGGAGAAAAGGGAGGCCATTGCAACAATGCCGCACGTTTTGTTCATTTATCCAGGCTGAAACTGCTCTAACGGTGTGAATTGGGGCGTTATCCTGCTGGAAAGTCTACTTGAGAGGTCCGAATATTTCACTCAACTTTGGAAAAGCCCTTTCAAGAATACTTTTGTATAATTTTCCTGTCATTCGTGATGGTGGAAACTCGAGATCAATCGTTCCATATTAGGAAATAGCCCCCCGAACCATAACTCCGCCCTCATCATCATGACAATATTAATTAAAGCCGTCTGGACCGTCAAGGTTAATTGTTTTTTCGCCGGAGAAAACAACAAGCTGTCAATATTTATTGCTGTCAATATTTTTTCCGCGACATGTGGTACTTTTTCTTTTATTTGAGAGTTCAACGTAGGTTTCTTTTGGAGTTTCTTGCGTTTCAGATTTGGGACACTTTTAATTATTCTCCTAACACTTGAAAGCCTTGCAAAAGTTCCAGCTGATGTTTTTATTTTTAGTGCTGTGAGGCAAGAATTGGACGACAACCGAGCGATAAGTCTCCTTTCTGCAGGTGGTGTGGCTTTTTTCCGTCCTTTTATGTTTTTACCGTAGTTTTCCTTGTTTCTTAAGAAATTGCTCACTACGTTCTGGGATCTTCCGATTTTTTTTTTCAATATTACAGGCGCACTTAAATTTTGTTCGGTGTAAAACTCGATTTTTATTTTTTTTTTCTCGGAAGTAATGCACTTGCAACGAACCATTTTGTTTCAAAAAAGGTTTTGATAAATTGAATTTTATCTTAGTAAAATAAAACACTCACTGATCTATGGAATTCCGAGCGAAATCTTACTTTGAAGCAGGTGAACCTATTCTATTCACCCATCAGAAAAGGCTTTATTTGGGGAGCATTGCAAAAACCTATTGAAATTTAACGGCACGGTTGTTGTATTTTTGCTTCTTTATTATTAATAGGTCGGGAAAGGTCACTATTTGAAAGTGCACCTACAAAAGTACATCTTTTTTTTTTGGAGAAAAAGGCTATTCGTTGTCGTTTACAGGGTGAACCTATTTTATTGATCGGCAGTGTACTTATACAAAATCTCCAAAAACTTTCTTTCGATTTTCAGCAAAAAAAGAATATAATCGGTCTTTTAAGACATTAATCTTCTCATCAAACTTATTCGGCCTTATTGTAAGTTTAACATCAGAGACAACAATCAGCATTTTACTTCTAAATGTTTTTTATATTTATTTAGCAAAAACGAAAATTAAAAGTTTGTTAAACTTTATTACCGAAGGGCAAAACGAAGGAATCTGCGTTGGACAGCTTCGATACGGTATGGATTGTGTGAAAGGAAGTGAGGTGACCTGACCAGTTAGAGGGCAAAAATTGATTTGATGACGTCATCAAATAAATTTTTGCTTTCCAACGGGTGAACAAAATTTGGGGCTCCTTTGGGGTTGGGGTACTAAATTAGCCCCTAATTTCTGCATCTTTAGTTTTTTGAATTTCCGTTGTGGTGGACCCAGCTTGATGGCATGATGACGTCATCAAATCAGTTTTTGCCCTCTAAAAGGAGAAGGGAATTTGGGCTCTTTCGGGATTCGAGTACTAAATTGGCCCCAAATTTACCCCTAATTCCTGCGTAGTTAGATTTTTGAATTTTCGTTGTGGTGGACCCAGCTTGACGGACCTCTTTAATGACACAATCGACGTCATTCATGGTTAGAATAAAAACCAGTGGGCCTATATTACTACCCTGTGGGACACCAGACGTTCCAGGAATATGGTCACATACAGATAAAGGATCTGAAAACGACCCTATTATAGAGCGATCTTTCAAATAAAATTTAACCCATGCAATAAATAATCGTTGAAAGTCCAGGGCTTTAAGAAGTTTGAAAAGGATCAAAGAATGGGAGATTTTGTCATAGGCTTTACTAATATCGGTTGCAATTTCATCAAATTCATTACCATTCTCAAAAGTGCATTAGCTTCCAGATTCTTTAAATGCAAAAGAAACTTTGCATACACCCAACCTCGCACCTACCCCAAATCCTATAGTGGGCCAAGCAGGAGGGTTGCGGGGGGCAGCATGCCCCCCACACAGACTTCACTGTTTATACGCCATAGTTTTGTTATTTCTTTGGGGACCTATTTCATTTTTTGTTTGGGGACTTATTTCATGTAGTAGCCGTGGCGTGATGGTTAGTGCGATGGACTGTCATGCCGGAGGTCTAAGGTTCGATCCACAGCCTCGCCACCTATTTATTTAAAAGAAAAAACGGCTACTGCCTCTTGCGAGGAATTGACAAATCCTCCAAGAGTATCTCCTGTCACAGAAAAGTGCCGCTCGTTAGCCGTTCGGATTCGGCAATAAACTGTAGGTCCCCTCCATTCCTGCAGACACGCACACAGGAATGGTTGAGAGTTGTAAGTCACTAGGCCCTAGTTCTTCATGAGCTGTTGTGCCATCAAATTTATTTATTTATTACTTATTTCATGCGCTTTTGGGGATTTGTTTCATCTTTGAATTTTGGGACATAAAAAAAACATTTTGGGAGTTATTTCATTTTTGGATTGGGGGGTTATTTCATTGGGGAGTTATTTCACGGAGCCAATTTTTTCTTCTACGGTTTCAAATAGGATTACTATGGAATATAAAGATTGGGCGCTGGTGTTAAATAAGAAAAGTATTCAAGTTAAGAGGTATTAATAGAAAACGTAGTCAGTCGAATTGAACAAATTGGCAGTGTCGTGTGGATTATCTGTAATGGAATTCAGATATATCTAGGTCAAAATGTCAGATTTTTTTTTTATTGACATTGATGAAGTGAAAAAAGCTTTTTGCGTCAGAGATAAATGTTAAATTGCTTTAAATAAAAGTATCGTTGGCAAAGGGAATTACAAAGTTTTGAAAAAAGGAGCTAGAGTTGTGGAAGTTAGGAAGTTCCGAGTCAATACCCGATATGTGATATTTCCGCCATTCCATATAGTTTATTTCTTTTATTTCTCAAAGACCGGAACTCATTGTTATATGTACCAAGGAGGAAATGAAGAGGTACTTTTTTGTTGAACAATTGGCACATATTGAATAAATAAGGCAATTGAAAACTTTGGAATAAAAGTTAGACCAAGGGCGTTTGGGATATCTTTCCTTAAAGTCGATGGAGTTCAAAAAGTTATTTAGTTTGGGAAAGTTTGTTTTGCGAAAATTTACGACCAATTGACGTTCCGATAGATTATAGGTGTCTAAGAGTGGTCGTAAGGTAATTTCAAAAAAAGAGAGGAGTGATATGAATCTAACTTCGATAAAAGATGATTGCTTGCCGAACCAACACATTTATCTACGTCAGAAGATAAAATTAAATCGAGTTGGCGATCTAAACAATTTTTAACACCACTCAATTGGTACATATCTAAGTCGGAAAGATAGTCGATAAAAAGAATCTCTTTATCGGATGTTAGGTTGCCAGCGTCAAAAAGATCCTATTGGAGATTAGAAAAATTAAAGTCGGCAACAATCAAAACAATGCGGGTAGCTTGTTAGATTTTGAGTTATTACTAGAAACTTGCCTTATTTTCATCGAGGCGTTGTTGGCAGAGAGAAAAAAAGTTGTTTCGATGAAAAATATACCAAAGCCGATGAAAGTTAATGGTTTGAATGATTGGTCGTACAAAACCGCTAAGATTATACGAAGATTTTTTAATAATACAAATTCTATATACTTACTACTGAAATAAATCAGCCAAGTAGAAGACTTAGCTTTATTTTTTTTTTAATGGGGCAAGTACACATACATATTGGTTTCATGTGAAAAAATTTCGATGTTGTGATCAAATTTGACACTGCGATTAGGGAAAAGTCCTAAAAAGGGAGTTTCGTCACCAACGGACGGTATATAGAGAAAACCATATTTTTTGGACTTGATCGTAATGTCGTCGAATTTTTTTTTTCAGTGCCCTGAAGATGTCCTAATAAGTCGAAACTCGTCGGCCTGTTAAGATAATTAAATAGAGTATTATAATATATTTGTATATATTTATAATATATGTATATGTTACCGTAAAAAGCCGAAATAATGAAATTTTAGATTTTACCGGTAAATCCTAGGATTTCTCAGCATCATTGGTAAAATTTGTTCTAGGATTTATCGGTTAATTCTAGAATTTCATCATTTCGGCTTTTTACGGTAACATACATATGTATATACAGGGTGATCGGTATAAGATGCACCAAACTGCTGAAGCGAGTAGGTTGGGTTAAGACAAGAAAAAAATCGTATGGTAGGGGGGTCTATTTGCCCCCTTTTAGGCAGGAGTGGCAATTTTCTAAAAAATTGACTTAAAACAGAAAAAAAAAATATTTAAAAATAACAGTACAATTTACAATGCCATATGCTATACCTTTTTGAAAAGCCTCTTTGATTTTCATTTTAAATTATGTTGTGTTAGTGAATAGTTTTTGATAAATTAATTTTAAAACTCGAAATTTTGAAAAAAAAAAAAATTAATTTTTTTTTAAATTTTATGTAATTAAGTATAATTTTTATTCTCAAAATTCAATGCTTTTATTAGTTTTTTAGTCAAAAACAGAAAACCGGATGCCAAAATGTCTTTTAGTTATTGTTGTTGTTTTAGTGGACTGTATTGAATTAAATTCAAATGGAAGATTTTTGCGACCTTTAGTTCAATGCGTTTCGCCCAGGCAGGATAGTTGGGCTCATCAATTAGATACTGTCGTACCTTTCTAAAGAAAGGTACGACAGCGTATAGCTTTAAAGACACCACTAAATGACCTCGGATAGTTTTTTTTGTCGATAATTTGTTTGTATTAGGACATCAAATGTTGTTTTAGGCTGCCTGATAAATAAAATTAGTTTGGACAATATCGAACACTCAAGTGTATATAAATGTAGCTTTAGGACAGAAATCTACCTCAAAAATTTTGTATTCTTTTCTAATTAAAAAAAAAAAATTAAAGAAAAAGGTCAACATCGAAAACAATTTTTAAAATTAAGCTTAAGATATCGATTAGGGGGGGGGGGGGGGGGAGGAGGCAACTGCCTACTCCTTCTACCACCCACCTTAGATTTTATTTTAAATGCTTGATAAGCTTCAAAATAGTTAAATATTAAATCATTATTATTTAAAGAAAATCACACAAAATTATTAATGCGCACAAAATTATATAATGGAAATTTATCAAAAACACTTCACTATACATCAACATCATTTGATTGCAAGCTATTAGAATCTCACAGATTCATTAAAACTAGCTATTAAATCGATTATCTTATTGCTGACCACATATTATTCCCCGCATTATTAATGATAGTCTTCTGAGACTTATTTTCCAATCATAAACATGGGATTGATCTAAAACTAAAATGCTGAACATTCCATTAAATTTTCTATTTCTCAATTGCGCAATAAGGAATTCGACAACTGGTACCTATGTTTTTCTTAGAAAGCTCAAGGGAAATTGGTCCAAAGGGTTTTTATTTTGCTTTTTATATTCTGAATGAATGACAAAACATACATTTTGTTTATGGATTTTCTTTATTTTGTAGTAGGTATGCAATTATGCAATTTTATTTTAATTTTATAAATTGCTTTTTTATGTTTCATGGGGTAAATTTTATAGCTTTGTGCGTTGTTGACAAGAAACTGTGCTTATACATGAGTTATTTGTTAAACTTATCTACGTATATGTGATTACATTTTATTTATTTTGATAAAAAAAGAATCTATTTAAGACAGACAATCTAACGGGATATATGTACATAGTTTTCGTTAGTTTGATGCGTTTTTTTTTGTGATTCAAAAAATGATTAACATAGTTCTGTTCTGTTTATTCTTGCAGACAAAAAAACTCATTTAATTTAAATTGAGTTTCTCTGGACGAGGAATCTGCTTTCTTATGTAAATAAAAAGTTGTTAATAAAGAAATGAAGTTAAGTTCACAGCGAGTTTTGAAAATAAAAATTGTTGAAAATTAAATCTTAAGCCAGAAATTAAATTTTCTTACTTAAAATATTTATTTTATGTAATTATGAAAATATTATTAAAAATATTTTCTTCTAATATTATGTACCTACCTAAATTGTTAAAGATGGCTTGTTTGAAGTATTAATACATGTAATGACCATTTTTTGGTTTTTAAGGTTGAATATTATAAAACCTATTTATTTGATTTGAAAGAAATTTATTAGTTATGGGAGCATTTTTGGTAGTTACGTCATTTTGTCTTAAGCTTTTCGTGTAGTTACGGCATTTAAGTTTAATTATTGTCTATAATAATAGAAGAGAAACACAAATTCAATGAAATTGACGGAATAAAGAATGGTCAAGTCTAATAAACTGACATTCTAGAATGAATAGTACAATAATAATAATAAAAAGAGAAACACTTTTATCCCAGTTGCTTTTAAAAGTTTTTTTTTTTAACAAAAATAATATATTCATAAATTCAAATAATAAAATAAATAAAAAATTAAACGTTTCAATTATAATAAAAAGAGAAAAATTATTGGAGGAAATTAAAATGCCGATTTTCATCAGCTTTACGTCGTTTTGTTTTAAAATGTGCAGATACGTCAATTTCTCTTAAAAATAGGATGGTTCTTTGCACATACGTCATTTTTCTTTAGCGTTTTAAGCCGAAATGAAGCAAGATATTGTTAATATTATAATAGAATAAAATAATAACTGTATCAGAGATATCAAAAGTGGTCTTAACTCAAAAACTCCAAAAATGCAGATACGTCATTTTCAGTTAACACGGCAGTATTGAACTTTTCCAAAAATTCTCCCTCCATTAAAAATTGATCAAAAACAGTTGAACCATTTTTTAGAAAAGCAAAAATCAATCAAATCATATTGATGCCATAATAACCAATTTTTGGGTTTTTTTTTTTCAACAAAAGATAGTGTTTATAGGAGAATGTTAAAAAAAATATTTTCTAAACTTTTTCAGAACCTTTAATTCATTTTTCATCCAGCCAAGAAGCTTTTGGGTAATTTTTGATTTTTTTTTTTTAATTATGAAAAGCTACAACAACGAAGATTGATAAAATTTTGTGAAAAATTGTATTATGAAAAATAGTTCCATCATTATGTATGTTATGTACATAGGCAGGTACATACATACATATCGTCGCTTAAGGGTGCAAACCTCGCATATCCATTTTTTTGCAAAAATTAGATTTTGATGCAGAAATCAAGTTGGCATTGAAATGTACATCTGTATTTAAAAAAAAAAGTAGAAAAAAGTAATTGTAAATGCCTAAAAACCTTGAAAAAGAAAACAAATTAAATCCAAGTAGCTAATTTGTAAACGTGAAAACCTCGTAAATCCGCATTTTTGCAAAGAATAGGTCTGCGAATTGTTAGTTGTTGTAATTTTTTGTTAAAAAAATATATAATTGTGACAAACTTCTTTTAATACTGTAAAAACTTGAAAAGGTAAGTCTTTTAGTTATAAATTATCTCAAAACAATCTATGTTTAGTCATATTATTTAAGTAAAACAAGTATTTTTCTGTCCCAATGGATATATAAGGTTTTCTTCCTATATTTTTTACAATCCAAGTGTATTTAGGAGTAATTCCTGTTTAAATCTAAGACTGTTTTCAGCTTTTTGTATGTTCTTGGGAAATGAAATGGTGCCTTAATTTTTGTTTTGAAACCAGTTTTCAGAAAACGTCTTTCTTAATGACTTTCCTAAAAAAGGCCCGCATACGCCGTGGTGTACCTTCAACCCAATTTTATTTTTGGTTTCTCAAATATATTTGAAAAACGTTGGAATCGGTTAACTTAACTCACTTTTTTAAGATTTTTCTTCAATTTAGTCATTTCAGAAAAATGAACTAAGAAAATATTGAAAGATAGATTTATATCTAATACCATTTTAAATCTTTTTATTTGATAAGTTTATTTTTTCTTGGTTAATTTAAAAATTCTACTGTTTTTTTTCCTAACATTAAAGTTCAATCATGTCAAGAGGTTTGAAAATGCTTAAACTAGCTTTAAAGCAACCTATTTTATTGGTGGAAGAAGTTCCCAACTTTACTGTCGAAAACGAGAATAAAATGTTTAAAATGGAATGCAATGCAATTGAGATCCCCACATTTTCGGACGAAATTGTTTGCAGAGATTCTGAAGAAAACTTTGAAACTTTGATTTCAAATTCGATAAACATCGATTACTCAAGTTTTAATGTTGCAAATGATGAAGATATGTCCGTTTTTGAGAGCTTGGAACAGATTAAAGATGAAAAATTTGTTTCCCCTGAAGTAGAGGAAATTGAAACTGGTGTGGTAGTTCCAAAAATTAGGGCAAAAAAACATCAAGTTGAACCAAAAAATGGTTTGGAAACAAACAAATTTCCGCAAGGGAAATAGGGGGTTTTTACTTTGGGAAGAAGAAAGTAGACAGGGCATGGCAATAGTCTAATTGCTGACAGCAAATTTTTGGTTTGGAGATATAACCAAAATTCACAAACATGTATGTAGAGGTAGAAGGGTACAGAGTTCGAATTCAATCGTCTGGCAGGATTATTTTGTCGCCGGGCGAAGGGAAGGGGCGGTGAAAACAGTGCTTTTCCAGATTTTTGTTTAGAGGGTATAACCATTTTTGAACATACTTAAACTAAAGTTAACTAAGCTTTGATTAAAGATTTGGGGGTCCCAGACGTTTAAAGTGTCGCCAGACCCCCAGCCAGACGGCCTCAAAGAGGTGCAAAAAGTCAGATTTTGGTTTGGAAACCAAAAACAAAGTATTTCAATAAATCAGGAAAAATCTCCTCATTACAACTAAGGGGGTAACGAAATCTATTCGAACTTAAAAAGTCTTTCATCAAAATTCTTAAATAATAATCTTTTGGTTATTTTTTGATTTATGTTTATAATTAAAAATAATTAATTGAATTTCGATGTAGTAGCCCGTGGCGTAATGGTTAGTGCGTTGGACTGTCATGCCAGAGGTCTGGGGTTCAATACCAGCCGCTTCCACCTTAAGTTTTTTTCGGGGCTACTACCTCTTGCGAGGAAGTGACAAATCCTCCAAGAGTATCTCTTGTCATAGAAAAGTGCCGCTCACCTTAGCCGTTCGGATTCGGCAGTAAATTGTAGGTCCCCTCCATTCCTGCAGACACGCACACAGGAATGGTTGAGAGTTGTAAGTCACTAGGCCCTGGTTCTTCATGAGCCGTTTGTGCCACCAAATTTATTTATTTATTTATTTAATTGATTTATTGTTTTTCTTAATAAACCTTTGTTTTAAAAAATATATTCTTAAAACTAGTTTTTCTTTAAATATTTATTAAAAACTATTAAAAAATTATTTCTTTCTAACGACCTTTTCACTATTTAAATAAATTAACGCATTACATAGAAAACCTCATAGGTATATCCTTTCACTTCCTTTTGATTTTTGAAGAAGAAAAACTCGTAAGTCACAAAAGTATGGTAAGTTGGTTATTTTTCTTTCTTTTTTCTTTTTTTAATTAAATAAATAACATAGCCTTAAAAAATATGATTTTTTTCTTGTCTTAACCCAACCTACTCGTTCTAGATTTTTGGTGCACCTTATAGGTACCGAACACCATGTATAAATCCAATCTCCAACATAAAAGCTTTTGAATACAAAATTTGATTAAGTGCCAGTTGTACAATCGTGGTTTAAATTTTGATCCGTGGTTCAGGAATTTTAACTCGCCGATTTCGGCGGGTTAACTGAAGTTCAACGATGGTTCAAGCTTCTAATATGCACTAAAAGCCAATTGCATGCCTGAACCATCGTTGAACCACAGTTAATCCGCTGAAATTGGTGAGTTAAAATTCTCGAACCACGGATCAAATATTTGTACAACTGGCCCTAAATGTATTTAACTACATATTTTCAAATTTTCAAGAAAGTCTGAAATAGAAAAAAAAAATGGTTAAAAAATGCTCTTGTTTAGCGGATGCAGAATTCGGCATGTCAGGTAAGGTAGCCTTATTTTTGGTATCACTGTATCCAAATAATGCTAGATGCCAAGTTTAAAGAAAATCAACAGAGCCGTTAAGGCTTTAGATGATAATATTAAAAAAAAAAAAATCCTTAATAATAATTTTACAGACACATTATCTGATTTAAGAGGGGATGCTCCCGCAATTTCGTTATTGATTCCTAATAAAAATAATAATAGGCACCTAACCTACACAAAAGAGTAATCCAAATCTTCCCTTAAATATAATCCCACAACACACAAAACACGACATGTTTACTTTATCAAATTAATTAGTACACATTTTTTTGGTTAATCTACATTATGTATACATTTTGTGTATATAAGATAAAATATCTCTTGGATACATGACAGAAAACAAATCTCAAATTGTTTATTACTTACCTATACTAGTATACGCCCGTTTAGTCGAATCCATTCCACCATTTAATATACTTTGTCGACATGTTGTTTGGAACTGTCAGCAAAAATCGTCAAGAACACACAAAAACAAAAAAAAAAAAAAATAATTAGTCTCTACCCTTGTATGTAACTTTTGTACCTTAAGCTATCACAACAACTGTCAGTGTCAATAAATTGTTAACTCACAATGTTTCTATTGCCTTTCATATTGAAGTCCGGACTTTGGATATTAATAGGAGTCACATCCTTCATATCGACTTTCCAAAGAAGTCCAGCCAATGTCTGCTCATAACGGTAATGCCTGTTGAGAAAAAAAAATCAAATAAAATCTTTAGTTGGAAGTAGAATTTTTTACGGTCGATGTGACATATTGACTACTTAATGAGAAATATGCAAGCAACGATGAAAAAGAACCCTATGAATGTGCCAAGTCCAATAATTTTCCAATCAATTCGATTAGTATTACATAGTTCGCCTACAAATCCACAAATTGGTTCGGCCAAGGGTGGTCGGCCTTTTAGCCAAAGTATCGGTCGATCCTGTTTGAAGTAGCGAAATTCCTACGGCAAAACAAAAAAATATTGTTTTTTTTTTTTTTTTTTTTTTTTTTTTCAACTTAAAATACCGGTAGAGATGATTGTTTGTTGAAGATAAAGTAACCAACTGGTTGCATGGACATTTTAGCAAGTGATCCGTGTCCATTGTCGTCCTGCAATGTTATCACAGTGTAGTTACCCTCTGCATCGCCATTCGAGTCAATGTGAACCTGATGGATAGAACAAAGTATTGAAATAGAATACAAGCATCTACTCCTTCCTGGAAGGCAATGAAAATTCAATTTACATCGAAACCCTGAATTGAGTGATAGGACCTGTTGAAGACTCGACTCATTACCAGGCTGCCATCACGAATGTCGCCACCCTTTGATAGAACCTCTGTAATAGCTCGGGCGTATATCATTACCGTGTCATACAAATGAACGCCATAAATTGGTACCTGTATCGTGTATTCAACAAAAAAAAAAAATTAAATTAAAATTTTGTAGCTAGAAGCATAAAGCTTGGGTAATATACCGAAATGTTGTCGAATACTCGTTTATGATACGGAACTCGAAAAGGTTCATCACGAGCGCTCTCTTTGATTTGGCTGCAAAATTGACTATAAGGAACGGTTGGAGAATATATAGAAAACATCAAATATAGAAATATAGAGACTACATTTTTATATGTAAAGGTTTTTTATTTTACCTCAAATTCGGATTCTGGGGATATGACATACTGATTTTTATGACAGAACGAAATGAATTTTTATCGAGGGATTTATTTTTATCGCGTTTTATATATGGATCAAGGTAATCTAAGATGAAAAATAAGGAAACAGGAAAATAATACATTATACTAATTATGATAACATAACTGGATGGGGAACTATTGATTTGAAAAGAAATTTTTGATGTCCTACCAATGCCAATCTTTTAAGAAAAAAAATTGTATATGGTAAAACAAATTGAGTTTGGGAATTATTACTTTATATGCAAGAAATTTATTTTAAAACACAAAAAAAAAAGGATGGGTGCGACCCACACTGGTAACTTCCCATTGGTGGCCTTTGAAACTCGATATCTGATGTTTTTTTTTTTTATAAAAAAATTACCAATTGAAGTTCTTCGAGAACCGTATATCAGGATTGGTGTGCAATCAAGTGAAGACAAGAGACGAAAAATATTTTTCAACAATTTTTATTTTTCTTTGCAGTTTCTTTTATTTGCTTAGAAAAAAATGTGTCAGTTTTTCTTTTTTTTTTCCAAACTGTATCACTTATCGATTAATTTGTTAATTATGTCTAGAATGAAATTATCTTGATGTCAATTTCATTGTTTGTTCGCGATATATTCGAACCGAAAAACATTTTTGAACAATTTTAAGTAGTTTCTTGTGATTTTCCAAATCAAATTCATAAAAAAAGCTTTGGAGACTATTTCATTTTTTGCTTGGGGACTCATGTACATATTTTATGCGTTTTTGGGGATTTATTTTATCTCTGAACTTGCGGACTTAAAAAAAAAAAAAACATTTTGTGGAGTTGAAACGCGACGATGACACGCTTAGGCCGTTAGATGCACCGTTTGTCGTTGTACTAGAAATCGAAAATCACTGAAAAATAGAGGAATGAAATAAATACCCAAATTTGAGGACTTTTTTTATAGTTGAATTATTAAAAATTTGAGGACCAATTTAAATATGAAAAAAGTCCTCAAAAACCAATGAAATAAATCCGCAATTTTAAGGAGTTTTTTTCATATGAAAAAACAAAAGAATCTGCAATGAAATAACCCACGAAACAAAAAACTAAATAATTCCTCAAAGAAATAACAAAATTATGGTGGAAAGGAGAAGCAACTGCCCTGTTTGGCCCACTATAGGATTTGGGGTAGCTGCGAAGTTGGGTGTACGCAAAGTTTCTTTTGCATTTAAATAATCTGGATTTAAAGAAACTTTGCATATACACCCAACCTCGCACCTACCCCAAATCCAATAGTTGGCCAAGCAGGGGGGTAGCAGGGGGGTGCATACCCCCCATACATACCTCACTGTTTATGCGCCGTAATGCTGGGTGTTAGCACTGTATTTATTTAGGATTTACCGGTAAATTCTAGAATTTCATTGTTTTTTATTATATGGCGGTTTAATTGAAATCAAGAGCTAAAATGGTGTTTTTGTGCATTTTATAAAAAAAATGCATCTAAAATGGAAACATTTTATACAAAAAAAAAAGTATAAAAACTTACTAAAAAGTTTCTACCATTTTAGATAGCCAGAAATCTGTTCTTTCATTCGTTTTTCAAATCAACTTATTTCTGCGTACGGCCAAATTGTTGGCTTTCTTCAAAGCTAGCTTTGAGCAAAAACTAATTCTATTCAGGTTTCGAGTTTTAAGCTGTTCAATAATTTTTATTACTTTGACATCTAAATCAAAATATTCATACATATTTTGGCATCTAAATCAAATCAATGTTTTTTTTTTTAGTAAAACTAGCTTTGAAGAAAGTCAATATGGCCGTTATACAGTTTTCGAAAAAAATTACTTCTAATTCAAAAACGTTAAAAAACGAAAAATTGTACACCAATCTTTTCACAATTGTAAATACAAAATTCTAAGATGTTGTTCATATAAAAGCCAATTTAGAACCTAGTATTTAAAATTGGGAAAAAAATCCAATATTCAATTTATTGTTTTTCAACATTTTTTTAAGTTGAAAGCAATTTTTTCGAAAAATATAAATACAAAATAAGTTGATTTAAAAAAAGAATAAAAGAACAGACTTTTGGCTTTCAAAAATGGTAAGAAACTTTTTAGTAAGTGTCGCCAGAAAACTCCATTCCTCGGTATAGTGTGCCCCATCCACAAGAAAGGAGATGCTCTGACCTGTTCCAACTACAGAGGTATAAGTCTCCTCAACGTCGCATACAAAATCCTGTCATCTGTACTGTGTGATCGCTTAAAACCGTTTGTCAACGATCTGATCGGCCCCTATCAGTGTGGTTTTAGGCCCGGCAAATCAACCGTCGATCAAATGTTCACACTCCGACAGATTTTGAAAAAAACCCAGGAGTTTCAAATCGATACACACAACCTCTTTATCGATTTTAAAGTCGCATATGATAGCGTAGACAGAGACGAGCTATACAGAGCCATGGCGCATCTCGGCATCCCTGACAAACTCGTCCGCTTGTGCAGGATGACGATGGAGAAATCTCGCTGCTCCGTCAAAGTCGGCAGGAACACCACCGAACCCTTTGATGTCGAGAAAGGTTTGAGGCAAGGCGACGCGTTATCATGCAACCTGTTTAACATCGTTCTTGAAGCAATTGTACGCAACTCGCAAGTCAACTACAGAGGTACAAGTCTGTTCAACTACTTGCTTATGCAGATGATATTGACATCATTGGAAGAACGAAGCGAGCTGTCACTGGTGCGTTTGCAAGTATTGAATCGGAGGCGGCGAAAATGGGTTTGGCTGTTAATGCGGACAAGACGAAATATATGCTATCATCGAGAAAAGAATCTCAACAACGTCGAATAGGGCAGAACGTCACGATGGATAGATACAACTTTGAAGTCGTCAAGGACTTTGTCTACCTGGGCTCCACTATAACATCGCAAAATGACATCAGTGCAGAGATCAAACGAAGAATTACTCTTGCCAACCAAGGAGACCTTATATAAGACCCTTATCATCCCGGTACTGCTGGTATGGGGCAGAAGCATGGACCCTGACAAAAACGGATGAGAATCTACTTGGTTGCTTTGAAAGGAAGATTCTTCGGGTGATTTTCAGTCCAGTCTGTAGGTATCGATGGAGTATGGAGGAGAAGATTTAACAACGAGCTTTACGGGCTTTACAGCGACGTCGACCTAGTCAAAAAGCTTAAAATACAGCGGCTGAGATGGCTGGGACACGTGAAGCGTATGGACACCAACGCTCCGGCCCGACGAGTCTTCGAATCTACCCCTGACGGTCTGCGCAGCATGAGGAAAACCCCACCTTAGGTGGCGCACACAAGTGGAGAACGACCTCAACCAACTTGGAGTGCGTTACTGGAGGCAGCTAGCTATGGACCGAGCTGGCTGGAGGGGCTTGTTGGTTGAGGCCGTAGTCCATCCTGGGCTGTGAGCGCCATCTAAAGTAAAGTAAGTAAGTGTCGCCTTTTTTTTAATAAATTTTTTCCATTTTAAATACTTTTTTTTATAAAATGCCTAAAAACACCATTTTTGCACTCGAATTTAATTAAGCCACCATATAATAAAATAAAGTACTCTCCATTAGCTTTCATATGACATAAGTTTTATCATTGGCCACGTTCATAACAACGTTTTTGACAGATCTAAAAATTCAGTTCTGAAAAACGTAACACTGAACGCACAAAAAAGTCTGAAATTATTTATTCTGTTTTTATTATTTTTTGCACTTTAAAATCAAAATCCGAAAAGCGATACAAGACCCAGACGATCAGACCACACACCAAAAAAAAAAACTGGATCAAAAACTGTTTTTTTGTTGCTTTTAGCTGTCATCTGAATTTTCAGATAGAATTTTTCATCTGAAAATTCAGAAAAAAACGTAAGAAACGTAACTAAATGTCAATCGACGTCAACTGAATTTTTATGACTGCTGGCCAATCAGAAGCTCTAAAAATGACAGTTCAGAACTGTCAAATGTGCTGATGAACGCGGCCACTGTTGAGCAATTTCGAAAAATGGTCCCAAAATGCCCATGGTCCTTTTGCAGAATTGTGTCTTGATTTTATTAACAGCAGCTTTAAACATATAAATGGTTTTATTGTTGATTGCTGAAATATTTTTGTTTTACGTAATATATATAATTTCGGCACTTGCAACTCCACACTTAAAAAACACGACCCTAAATGTATCTATTTTCGTCTCTCGAACTATTTTTTGCACACTTTTTCTTGCAATTTTGTTGCCTTAATTGAATGTCAATATTTGTCTCTAAATTTTGCTCTTGTTTTATGAACAGCGATTTTTCATGAGAGGGTTGTTTATACATTTAAAGGCTAAACTTAACCGCAAATGCAAAACTTTTATATTCACATAAATATGATTATCCTTACATGATATCTATATTTATTTCACTACATTGAATATACTCCATGGTTTTCTCTACATTCTCAAAAGTGTTTGTTCTCCCGAAAATCTTCTTGTACTCCAAGAAATCACTTAAGTTCAATATGCATATGATGTACTACTAGTACCGTACAATCTTCATATAAAAGTCTATATTTGCAAAAAACATTAACATTCATAACATAAATTTCATGTTTCTTGAATCTTCGGCGTTAACCTTGAAGACGCTAAAAAGTTTTATCTTCCTTCGTTATTAAGCATCAGGACAAACTTTTCAAACTACAAGTAGATCAAACTTTTCAAACTTCAAGTAGATATACAATAATAAATGTATGTAAGTAAGCTAAAATTTAATATTCTCCTATCAGGCGTGTTCAAATTTTCTCATTTTTGTTTATGATTATGAAGTATTTTGTAGAGTGTAGACGTAGATGTGATGTAAACGTACATAAACTGTTTTAGTCCAGGTTTTCACCTGGAAAAAATCCAACAGTCTCGAAACTTGGCACACTTACTAAGAGAGGCCTAAAGATGAAGTGTTCATAAGTCCCCATGAATCCGAGGTGAGCTCTAGCGACAGGAAGGTGTAACATGTCATCTTTTTCGGTTTTTCGTGTTTATCTCAGAAATGGTTTGTTCTTTCAAAAAATAACCTGAGACAAAAAAAATAGCTTAGAAAATTCTCTAAAAAATAGATTATGACCAAATTTTTTATATCTGTCATATTTATCAAGTTATTTGACACCTGTTGTTTTAGTGAAGATTTTTTGAAAAGTAAATTTTCAAACTCAAAATTAAAAAAAAAAAAAAAAAAATGTGTTCAAAATGATTTTGTTCGAGAATTTACGTACTCAAGTTGTTTTATTTGTGTTAAATATTAATACTCCTGTAAATTTTTAGTCAAATACTTGAAACCAGAATGTCTTCTAGTTTTTGAGAAAATTGAAAATAATAAAAGTAAGTTTTCCTTAAATTCGTCTTCAATCCCTTATTTTGATGATCCAGAGATCCTATTTCCACTAAAACAACTTTATTTACAAACAATCTATCTAAAAGAAGAAATTTTGGGCTCTACAAAAAGGTATAGCATGACATTGTAAGAGTCACCGTTGTTTTTTTTATAATTTTTTTTCTGTTTGGAGTCAATTTTTTTTAAATTGCCCCTCCCGGGTAAACGGGGGGAAAAGACCCCCTTCAAAAAAAAACCTGCCAGACGGTTGAATTTGGCATAATAACGCGTTTACCTAAACATACATGTTAGTATATGAATTTGGGTTATACCTCCACTCCCAAAATTCGCTACCAGCTTTAGACTATATAAAATGTAGCTGTTTTTAGGAAATTTAAAAAATACCGATTTTAGGCGCCAAATAACTTTGTAACTATTACAGATATGAAAAAATTGATTATATTCAATTTTATAGAGAATTTTTTAAGCTATGTTTTTGTCTCAAGTTATTTTTTGAAAGAACAAACAATTTCTGAGATAAATACGAAAGACCGAGAAAGACGAAATGTTACACATTCTTGCCGCTAGAGCACACTTCATCATCAGGTCTCCCTTAATACGTGTTCCAAGTTTTAAAACTGTTGGATTTATTTCTAGATGAAGGCATATTTTTTCCTTGGTTGACTGGACTATTTAATATACATACAGTGCTGCCAAAAACATTCCGGATTTTTTCCCAGAGTAATGATTTTCTTAATACCAAGTAGAAAACTAACAACTTTCCATAAGTTTTTTAATAATTTGTAAAGAGTATGAGGCAAGTTAATAATAATCTTAAAAATTTAATGCTACGATGACAAGAACAATAAAAAAAAATTATTTTATAAAGTTACTCAGTAACATGCCTGTGCAAAACTAACCGAATTTCAAGAAGATTGTGAGTCTCGATGTTAAAGTAACGTTTTTTTCGAGTCTTTTGTCTCAAGCCGTAGATTAAAACGTTTTTACAAGTTGAGAGCTGTGTAAATTGAAATTATATAGTGCATAAAATGTCTAAAAAACGTTATAGCAACGCGATTCGATACGAAATAATAGAAAAGTTCCAAGCCGGTATAAAACAAAAAGTAATTGCTGAAATCTTAAAAATTCCAACGTCAACGGCTTGCGACATCATTAAAAAAACTTTCTTTAAGCAAATGGAGGAGTGTGCTTTTCAGTGATGAAAGCAAATTCAACTTATTTTACTCCGATGGTGCAAGGACAGTGAGGCGCTCAAAAGGTACGCGATTAAAGCCTGCAAATGTACTCCCTACAGTAAAGCACGGTGGTTTGGGTCTGTTTTTCAGGAGCAGGCTGCGGTCCCTTACACCAAATCACAGGAATTATGGACCGTTTCCAATATAGGGACATTTTGGAGTCAGTAATGCTTCCATACGCAGAGGAAGAAATGCCTCTGCGTTGGGTTTTTCAGCAGGATAATGACCCCAAACATTCTTCAAAGCTGCTAAAAGAGTGGTTTGCAACTAAAAATATTCGTGTCTTAGAATGGCCATCTCAATCACCCGATTTAAGCCCAATAGAAAACTTGTGGGCCATTTTAAAAAGGTGGGTTGGGAAAAAAAAGCACACGTCAACAACTTCTCTTTTTGCAGCTTTGAAAAATGAATGGGAGAATATTCCTGCTTCTGTTTTCGAGAATTTAATCCATTTAATGCCTCGTCGATGCCGAGCTTTGATAAAAACAGGGGTTACTGGACAAAATATTAAATAAATAATAAAAGTTAATTGCAAAAAAATAGTTTGTCACATTAAAATTTTGAATTAACTTTAATTTTTTAATTTAGTAGCCGTGGCGTGATGGTTAGTGCGATGGACTGTCATGCCGGAGGTCTAAGGTTCGATCCCCAGCCTCGCCACCTTTTTATTTAAAAAGAAAAAACGGCTACTGCCTCTTGCGAGGAATTGACAAATCCTCCAAGAGTATCTCCTGTCACAGAAAAGTGCCGCTCGTTAGCCGTTCGGATTCGGCAATAAACTGTAGGTCCCCTCCATTCCTGCAGACATGCACACAGGAATGGTTGAGAGTTGTAAGTCACTAGGCCCTAGTTCTTCATGAGCTGTTGTGCCATCAAATTTAAAATTTTAATTTTTTAATTTGATGGATAAAGTTCCATGGATTTTGTTTCAAATAATAAAATTGTTCAATAAAAATGTGAAAAATCAATGCAGTTTATCAAAAAAATCCGGAATGTTTTTCACACCACTGTACATACGAGTTATGACATACTCGCATAGTGTTGTTTATAGGCCTTTAAAATCATTTTTTAATCAATAGTTCCCTTGCCACTATCAAATATTTTCATTAAATAAATAAATATCAATACTTCTCTCCATGATGTTTAACCGTCGTTTGGAGTTATAGATTTCGTCATCAACAGATATAATTAGATAGTCCCCAGCTTCGAGCAGCTTTCGATTTTGTAAACATCTTACAAAGTCCACCATCGCAATATGTTCGCCAATAAAAACATAAACTTGTCCAAGAAAAAAAAAAAAAAAAAAAACATTTTCTAATGAATCTCAATTTATTTATTAACAATCAATCTTTCTTACTTCTGGTACTTAAATATGTTTCATCGACAATTCTTTGCATTTTAATCAAAGTCGTATTCATCGGTATGTAATCGGAAATTTCCTTGAAATGGGTAATTGTAAAATTTTCCAATTCAGCCAGGTCCTGTCTCGGTAAAGAAAAAAGGTCATTCAAATAAATTCAAAAAAAAAAATAATATCGGTTTATTTAAATTTACTAATCCATAGGATATTCAATATAACTTACTTGAATGGCACGTGCTACTTCTAAGCCCCAATCAGGTTTAGTGCCCACAATGATGGCAAATTTGTTCCAGTTAAAATTATGTAAAAGGCTTATTACGCTCTTCGAAACCTTCGATATTATATGTATATAAAAATGAAAAGTGAGAAATTAATAAATTAATTTTATAATTAGATTTTATTTGTTTTACTTTGGAAGCCGGTGCCAAGGTCCTGGCAAAAGTACGAAAAATTTTTTTATCCGATACAACTGAATCAGTACATTTCTATAAAAGAAAGTGGAAAAAATATATATATTAATCGAAATATTGTAGAAGAAAAAATGTCTAACTTGTTGATTAATTTTCATTAATATACCTAAATATTAAGATTCAAGTTAAATAATTTTTTTTTTTATTTTTTGGTATACTGTCGGCAAGTTAAATAAAGTACGGTGGAGTTGGGGGTAAAAAGGTGGATTTTAAATAGCTTTGAGTGCAAATTGGTTTAAGTTTTCGACGTGCATCTATAAACATCTTAACTTCGAATGACAGCTGAAAAGGATAGGATAGACAAATTTGATAGACATTTGTGGTATTTTTTAAATAATTATGCAAGGGAAAATTGAAAAAAAAAAAAAAACAGTTTTGAGGATTAAAAGTTAAACTTAAAATTAAGATTAAATTATTTTTTTTAGATTATTATTATTATACAGGGTGATTCCTAATTCATGCACGATATTTTTGGGTTTAATTCCTGGGTTCATGCTAAGAAAAAAATTGTAGGGATTAAAGGTTTTGGTGAATAGTTTTTGAGAAATAAGATTTCAAAGTCAAAATCAGTTGATTTTTTATAATTTTGCAAGTGTTTTTACTTACGATATACACTACTTGTCAAAACAATTAAGGGAACAAAAAAAATCAATTTTTTTTAGTGTTTTTTGAAGAGCTGTATCTCTGTGAAAAGTGGTCGTATTAAGATGAAACAAAAAGCATTCTGAAGTTTTATACTTTTTTTGTATTGAGAAATTTTAGCAAATTAATTTTTTAAGGTACCGTTGTTGCGCAATCATAAGAAGCAGCACGACCCAAAATATTTAATTTTTTTTTTATTTTTTGAACATTGCCATTTTCTTTAAACATTTTTTTTGGGCCAATTTAATGGTTTGTTTCGATAACTTGTTTGTTCAGCTTTAAGGTCGTCTTTTTTCATCATACTACAATTTTTTTTTTAGAAGAATATCTGGCTTTCAATGAAAAAATAGACTTTTGACTTTGACTACCAATATCTTCGCAAGGAATGACGACACGGAAAATTTAAGGATAGTTTTAAAAAGTAATTTTCTATAAGATTTTTTCAAAACTTTATAACTATTATTTTTTTTTTGCTCCTCACCGTTTCATTCAGAAAAGGTAAAAAAACCGAGTTTTTAAAGACTTTTTGTAAATCTTTTACTGCCTTACAAATATTGACTGCAGGACTTAATTTGGTAAAACATTTTAAAGAACTATAGACCACCAACATTAATGTAAAATTTCAAATTGATTCATTGAACCGTTTTCCCGTACCGAATGACTAAAGTCGTACAAACCAATTAAAGGAACAAATTGTATGGTTCACAAACATTGTGAAATCTTTATCAAATTGGAAACGAAAAGAACAATTTCTGCCCACTTTTTTCACAGTTTTGTGTTAGTCACAACTTTGAATAGAAACAACTTTTTATATACAAAGGTTACAATACTTATGAGAGTTGAAAAAACACGTCTTTTCAAAAAAAAAAAAAAATTAATAATTTTTTTCAAAATTTTAAAATTTTAGTTGCAATTTTTTTCCTCGAAAAGATTTTTTGGTTCCCTCTAAAATCTTGTCAGTATTGTAACTAATGCAAAACTGTGAAAAAGTGGACAGAAAGTGTTATTTTCGTTTCCAATTTGTATTAATGCATACATTTTGGTGAAAACAATAAACCGTTTTTTTTTACCTTCTCGTTAACGGCTCAACCGTTTTTGATCAAAACTTTTACTCTGGAGATCCTTTCAAATCTGAATAATACAGCATACAAATATTTTCAATTTTTTTTTTTTTTGAAAAATCATTTTTTTGAAAACGAGTTGATGAATTTTTTTTTGAAATTATGGTTTTAGTTGTTAATTATTGAATTCTTAAAACGACGTGCCAATTTTTTTTTCTAAAAAATTTCAAGAAAACTATTTTTTGTTCATATTTTATCAAAAATTCTGATGTCACTCTTCATTCTGAAATTTAAACATTTTAAGTACTTGTTTTATAAATTTAAAGTACGTATTTCATACTTTTTATCATATATTCTTTAATTTATTATATGGAGATATAAATAAATATTAATTAAATAAATAATAAATAAAAATTAATTAATCTCAATCTCAAACTCAATCTTAAAAATTCGAAAAAAAATCTTTTAGTACCTTCAGGATCAAGTGCATTTAATTTTTTATTAGTATTAAATACTGTTAGTCAAATGCTGAAAAGCAGTTGTAAAAAACTTTCTTAGTTTTTGAGAAATTAAAAAAAAATAAAACGCACGACTGGATCGCACAAACTTGCTCTTGTATTAAAAGTTTCTTCGAATTTTAAAGATTAAGTATTTTTTTATGGGAGCCCTAAGTTTAAACTAGTATTAAACATGTTACTTAGAACTTAAATTGAAAAATTACTTAAAATCAACATAATTCGGAATAAAATTTAATAAATTAAAATCGTAGGAGCGGTTTTTTTTACTTAATTTTTTATATATAACATTTTGTAAACATTTTTTGCAAATTTTGATATGCAGAATGATTTCAATTCTTGAGAAGCTTTAGTATAAAAAATTTAATTTAAAACGGTTACACACATAATAAGATAGCCCAAAATAAATAAAATGGTTCTATGAGAGGTACTCTTAATACTGGCTAACTGTAATTTTTGTTTTTGGCAGATCGTAGACCATACTAATATTAGTATTTAAAACAATTCTAATCAAAATCGAAAGAGTCATTTTCGAGAAAATTTATATTTCCTGTAACGGTTTTTTAACATTTATATGGAATGTACCGTTAATTTTGACTATAAGAAAAAATTTTGTTCAAAATATTCTAAATAATGTAAAAAAAACCGCTTGTTACCAAGTTCCATAAAAATCAATAAAGTCGTTTTCGTAATATTTGGTTTTCAAAAAAAAATTTGAAACTTTTTTTAAAAATAAAAAAATTTTTTTTTGAAAATTTTGGTATACAATACTATTTAAATATTTCAGAAGATTATCCATAAAAAAAATTATCAAAATCAGTTTATTCCTTTTCTAGAAAAACGAAAATAAAAAAAAATGGTTCTATGGGAGGTACCATTTAAAACCATTTTTTGGAAATTTAATTTTTACAGAAAGGTAGCATATACCTAACAAAATTTATTGATTTTTTTTTTAGAAAAATCTGTCGAGCCATTTATGAGAAAAATAAGATTTTCCAAAAATGCTAAAAAAAAATTATATCGCAGGTACCGTTATTTTTGCTTCTAAAAATAAAAGGAAAAAAACGTGTCGGGGTATCCAATGTCCCGAAAATACTTTATACCAAGTTTAATTAAAATCGGACCATGGGTTTAGGCTGTAGGCGAGTCCACAGACAGACAGACAGACAGATAGACAGACGGACAGAATTGCGAGACCCACTTTTTTCGTCGTAATGTCAAGTTTGATTGTTATCTCGAGTTCAATTTTTTTTACGAATCCAAAACTTGCCATATAGTACCTATATATCGCAAGTAAAAACGACAGGTAAGGCAGTTTTTCCGCAACCTCAGTGAGGGTAGATAGATTTTTCACACACATAATTTTTTCTAAGAATTATCCCAGGAATCATCTCTTAAAATATCGTGCACAAATAAGGGATTAATTTAATTCTAAGAAAATGCTACCTAATGGCAATAAAAAGTTTTTCTTAAATTACAATAACGTAACTACCTATGTATATGAATTAAGTTAAAAATAATAAAACAAAAACCTTGTTAAACAAAAGCAAAATGTAAGAATTTGCTCAATGAGATCTCATTATCAGAAGCGTAAGCTGGCTAATTAGTAGGTAATGTATTTAGTAAATTCAAAGTTTGAAAATGTTTCAAGTTTTTGGCTAAATACTCACAAGTTACAGCAAGGGAAATAATGTTCAAAAATTACCTTAATTTTGTTTTATTCGCGTCACTTAATAGTTAATGGATTTCTTGCAGTAATTAATAGGACAATTAAATACTTGACAAATATGAATGTGATTTGTTTGATATATTCCTTAAAGCACAGGTTTTTTGTGAAATAAAAATTTTATATAAAAGCATATAACAACCCCCTTTAAAGCCTTCGGAATCAACAAGGAAAACAAAAAAAAGGTATAATTTTAATACCACAGGCAGCATTAATCTCCCACACACACAACTTCCGATTTGAAAAACGTGCTTATTCCTTTCCAAATCCATATGCTACATATGTACAAAAGATTGATACACTACACATGTACATAAATTGTTTTTATGGGTGCGACAAGGTCAAGGTAAAATTTATTCAAAAAATATTTTAAAAGAATAACATGGAGAATAGGAAGAAGCCTTGAATTATGTTATTTAACAAACTCAGGAATATTTAAATTTATGTACCTACCTATACCTACTTACTTAATATACATAAAGAATAATGAATTATTCGGTCAAGGTTGAAACCAGAATTAGTGAATAAAACTTGTGGCAGCCCTACATTATTTAAAATCGTACTAAGGGTGGGCATCCACCTGTCAAAAAGTTTGGTAATAACTTTTTGATGCCTTTTTCAGGGTGTTCCCGTCGCAAATGAATTGCTCACAATTCTTCCGTTTTTCTCACTTTTGGTGGTAATTTTATTTAATTGGTCAAAATTATTGTTGTTACTTTTGGTCACAATTATTATGCGAATAAAAATATTTTACTTTTTTATTGTTTTTAGAAAAAAACATGCACTGCAATGGTATAAAATACAGGCTGCTCCGAATATTATAAAAAAAGGTAAGATTGCAGTATGATAATTTATATAATTTTTATATTCGCTTAAAAAATAAAGTCCATGTCAAATAAAACAAAACTGCGGGATCATACCAAATTATTGTTGTATTGAACATAAGTGATGCGTAAAAAATACGGCTAATGTCAAATTTGTTGGAAAGTAGTCTTGGTCCATGCTTAACAAAAAAAAAAAATACCGTACGATTATTTGGAAGGCGAATTTTATAAATCTTTTTCTTTATCTATAAAAAATGAATCCCTTTTTGCATTCGTACCCATCTCGGCTAAACATCATCCGATTCGGTTGCGAATTTTTTGGTTGCATATATTGAACCAGATTAACAACAACGATGCCGAAAATTGGAAAATTCGACTGAAAATTATAAAATTTTACCGAAAAAGTAGGAACATCGTGAAATCGACTTGAAATTTCAAACTTTCTAAATTAGTTTTTGTTGAAGTTAATCTTCCTTATGTCTTAGCGTATTCCAAATATAAATAAAAGATAGCACACAAGATTTGGTTTTCAAGTTTTATTTCTAAAAAGTAAAAGATATACGATGTGTATCTAAAAAGGTTTGGAATGAGAATGGCTTGCCGCCAGTAGATATCCGTTAGATAAAAAATTTCAGTTGAAGTAAGAACAAAAGAGATGACAATATATTCAAAGGAAGGAGATACAATTATATAAACAAAAAGGACTGTTTGATTGAAATTATAGAACTTGTTTGTAACTCCAAGAGTTTTTTGTTCATATACGCCTATATAACTCGGCTGAACATCATCCAATGGAGATTTTTTTTTGTTGGGTTTGTACTGAACCAGATAAATAAAGTAAGGATATAAAAATTGGAGAATTAGACCGAAAAAGTCGAAAGGTCGTGATAACAATTGGAGCTTGCTCGACTTTCTAAAGGAACATTATAATAATTTAATCGATTATAGGTGATACGAAGTTCGCCGGGTCAGCTAGTATTACTTAAAAAATAATACAAAACTAGTTACAAAAGAACAATGGTAGGTAATTGTTATAAATAAAATAAATTTGGTAGCACAAACGGCTCATGAAGAATCAAGGCCTAGCGACTTACACAACTCTCAACAATTCCTGTGTGCGTGTCTGCAGGAATGGAGGGGACCTATAGTTTACTGCCGAATCTGAACGGCTAAGGTGAGCGGCACTTTTCTATGACAAGAGATACTCTTGGAGGATTTATCACTTCCTCGCAAGAGGTAGTAGCTCCGAAAAAAAACTTAAGGTGGAAGCGGCTGGTATTGAACCCCAGACCTTTGGTATGACAGTCGAACGCACTAACCATTACGCCACGGGCTGCTACAAGGTAGTTCTTACTATATTTTTTTTTATTTTCAGCTAAATCCAAAAACCTATTATTGTATCCATAAATCATAGTTTTTGAAAAAAAACTGTAAATTTAAATTTAAAAAAAATGTTAAAAAAATAAGTTTTTCATAATTTTTTATTTATTCGAAAACTAAAAGAAAAGAATTGATAAAGAGGATTACATAGTAAAAGATAAACTATTACTATAAATATCTAATCAAATAAAATTTTTGAAATAAGTCAGTAGAACTTAATTTTTCCTCAGACTTTTACGGATTGGATTTGAATTGGATTTAAGTGAATTTCAAATCCTACTGAATTTGTTTTAACCGAAAATTTAAATCCATGTCTATATTATTCACTCTTATACATATTTTATTTTGTTTTAATTTTCCACTTTTTATTACTTGGAACTATAATTTATGTTTTTTTTATATCCTTTTAACAACTTTTTTTTGGAGCACAAAAATCAAACACTTGAACCTTGTGACGATTATAAATTCGGTTTTAATCTGGATGTAAGTTTTTAAACTGTCCTCCTCAATTGGATTTATTGAATCTGGATTTAAAAATTTGGATTTAACTGCGGATGTAACGAGTGAATAATATGGACTTGGGTTTCATTTTTCGATTTAAATCAATTTACATCTGGATTTAAGTTTAAATCTGGATTACAAGAGTGAATAATATGGCCGTTAATCTCTCATAAGAAATATATCATAAGATTTACAAACGTAGTATTGTCAATCCCTATAAAGTGGGAAACACACTTTACATTGAACAAATAAATTAAAAGACAAAATTTGTCTTCATCCAAAACATTCTTAAGATCTTGAGTTTGTGACAATGACATAGTGACACTTCTTGTAAGGAATTCTTCAATTCAAGTATTTTTTTTTTTGCTGAAAAGTTTTCTGTATAGACAAAATTGAAATTTTTGGGCAGATAAATTTGACTTGGGTGGGTGTCTGACCTATGAATAATTTAAAGCTTAAGTTGAAGGAACTGTACTGCATCCATATTTAAAATAAGTAGTTAATCTATTTGAATTTGTCTAAATTAAATATGTACTACTAATTCACTACGTGCCACGTGGACACTTCATTATAGAACAGAAAATTTAGACACAAAAAAGGCAAAACTACGAAAAAATTTCGACAAAGCTGAATTTTGGTGGAGATGTTTATTTTTGTACCTTAAGAATTTTCCAAAAAGGACCCTAAATTTGGACCGGGGCTAAAATTTTTACGGGGGGTGAAAAGGGTTAAATTTAAGTTTTTCGCTAATTTCCCAAAAACTATCAGTGTTTTTTAAAAAAATGTGAAGGCAAAAGTTGTAGCTTATGTAATTTTACACTAAAAATGTTATGACACTTTTTTTCGTACAATCAATAGGTTTTGAGAAAAACGTGCACAAATTTTATAGTGTACTGGATTTATTGAAAAAAATTTATTGAAGTTGCATGTTTTAACGGGCAAATATTTTTTTATGGTATGTGGTTGGAGTCTTTAAATTAAGCCAAAATACAATACAATAGGCTACATTCTTGAATACAAATTTTTGAGGAGGGGTAACAAATTTCGTACGAGAGGGGTGTTTGTAACCACCATCAATGTGATTTTCGATTTTTAAAATGCAAAAGTTGATGCAAAATTTTACAATTTTAAGAAATTATCTTCGACAAAGATATTTCACCAACCCTCCTCTACAAAGTTGTTATAAGTTTTGATGGAGTAAGTGCTACAGGAGAGGCAGGAGGGGTGCCTTAAAGCTAAACACACTATTAAACCTCATTACATGCAGGTGAACTTTGACAAGCTATAACTTAAAGATGAAAAAAGTCCCAGAGATCGTTAATACCTCATTTTGTAGATATTTTGATTCTCTAAAGTTTTTCACTGGCCATTTTGTTACAGAAAAAAATCCAGGCGAGCTAACAAATGAAAACAAAATGGCGAGCTGTTTCAATGTGGCTGCTTTTTCCTAGCCCCTACCTACCCGACAATTTTTTTTTATAATGTGGAGATGTTCCCAAACACATGCTATAAAAAAAATATTTGCCCGTTAAAACATGCAACTTCAATAAAATTTTTTCAATAAATCAAGTACGCACTATAAAATTTGTGCACGTTTTTCTCAAAACCTATTGATTGTACGAAAAAAAGTGTCATAACATTTTTAGTGTAAAATTACATAAGCTACAACTTTTGCCTTCACATTTTTTTAAAAACACTGATAGTTTTTGAGAAATTAGCTAAAAACTGAAATTCAACCCTTTTCACCCCCCGTAAAAATTTTAGCCCCGGTCCAAATTTAGGGTACTTTTTGGAAAATGCTTAAGTTATAAAAATAAACATCTCCACCAAAATTCAGCTTTGTGGGAATTTTTTCGTAGTGAAAATCTAATTTTCCTGGGCTATTGTCCCTGAACTTAGATTTTTTTTTAAAGTTATATGAGACAAAACCTTAACCACAAAATCTAATAAATCTGCTCATACTTTTATTCTCTCTTTGATTCAAAGAAGTAATGAAGAATATTAATGTAAATTTTAAAAAGTGTTGAAATTGTTTAATTAAATACATTGGCGCAAAATTTTAGACGATTTACGATTTTAAATTTTAAAGACAGAAGAAATGTTCAGAAAAATGTGATTCCAAAAATGTAGGTCCATCAACAATGAACCACCAACTTCAAGAAGGGAATAAACACGACGCAATTTCCAAAAATGACATTTTGATGCAAATGTCTTCTGTAAAGGTAGACACATCTGTTAGGCCTAAGAATGACACAAAAACCATTTTCACTATCGCGATATACTTGACATTATAAAGCATAAGCCTTAAGAAAGAACCAAATCCTGGGAATTATTTCCTTCTAAGAACTAATTTTTTTTACTTATACAGGGTAATTCACCTAAGGTGTGACAAAAAGCTAGAGCGTGTAGATTGAGTTAGGACAAGAAAAAAATCGTATAGGAGGGGGCGTGAGGATCAATTTTCTAAAAAAATCGACTTAACGGCCCTATCGAGGTATTCCGTCGGAGCGAAAAAATTCTCCGCGCTGTCGGAGGATATCGGAAGAAATCCTTATGAATCTGTCAAAAATGTCACTCAAAAACGCACCTCATCACAATAGGCCAGTCCCACGAAGAAAAAATCTCTGAGCGCTCAGAGATTTTTTTTCGTGGGACAAAAAATCTCACCTGAGCACTGAGATATTTTGCTGAGATATGTGAGACGAAAATTTTTTAGATTAATTTCTCAGCTTTCTTTCTCAGCCAAAACAGCTGTTCTTTTGACAATCAAATTCAATTTTTGTTGTGATGCGCAAGTGCAAAAGTGGTAAATAAATACAAAATAAAGACGGAATGTGAATAAAAACTAAAATAAATTGAACTTGTTATTATTTCTCATTCATTTCTATAAGTATTATGCTTCAAAAATTAATTATTTTAACAAAAAGTTGAAAGTGATTTTTCAGAAGTTCAGTAGTTACGAGAATTATAACACATGGGTTTTTTACAATTGAGCGGAGAAATGTTGTCCAAAGGAATGATTTCGCCTCCGTCAAATTGACATTGAGCGCTCAGTCATATTTTATTTGGTAGGACACGCCTAATGCAACGCAAAACACCGTTGTGCGTTCCATATATTTCGGAAAAATGTTCGGAATAAAACTTTGAAGCAAAAATTCTCCGATTCGTATGAAATCGGAGAATTTTCCGCTCCGCGGGTACCTCGATAGGGCCCCAAAATAGAAAAAAAATCATTAAAAAACAACGGCAACGCTGACAATGTCATACTTTAATTTTTTTTCAAGCCAAAAGTCTGTTCTTTTAATATGTTTTTAATTCAAATTATTTGACAAAAATAGTTTTTTAAATTACAAATTTTTAGTTCTAAGAAGGAAATAAATCCAAGCTTTTTAAGACGGTATATCTGGCTAGCAGGAAAAGATAGGAACCAAATGTCTTTTGCAGTATGATTCAAATCATAATGCTCTTTAAGTCATCTATAAGGTCAAACATCCAGGAAATGAAAAATAAAGAAGACATTAAGTTTTTTTGTCTCCTAAAAATTAGGTCAAATGGATTTATTCCCTTCTCGAAATTGGTGGTTTTGGGAGATTTTATAAAATTTTATTTTTTCGAATTGGAAAATAACTAATTTTTTTAAATAAAATTTGCACTAGGTTTAGCCGAGTCTTAAAATATTATGATATTTGCTTACTTATTTATGAGACAAGTATTTAAACATGTTTTTCTCATGCGCCGTCCTGTCGTGTCGATATCTACATTCAGTTTTACATCGATCAAGAGCCTTAACAGATAGAGACAGATTTCAGTAGGGAGGCCTTCTTCCCAAGTATACCGATTCCAGAAACACTTATCTTCCTTGAGAGTATACTGATACTAACATAGATTATGAATGAAGTAGGCAGTGGCGTAGCGTGGGTATTTGCCGCCCGGGGTGGAAGAACAATTTTGCCGCCATCTTATTTAAGTATTTAAATCAAAAAAAAAATCTATAGTATCTATACAGTAATTCTAAAGAACTTTTCGGCAAGGATAGTCATCGTATTCTTAATTAATATAAACACAATTCCTCATTTACACTGACCGTCTAAGCAAAGACCGTCAAAACAAAGCACAAAATTTAAAGAAATATCAACGAACGCACTCTGTTCGAGGCCTGCCGAAAAAAAAATTTTAGGATTTGTAAACTCTATCTCAACTATTATATTCACTAAAATTACTGACAATGGCTACGTTCATCACCACGTTTTTGACAGATCTAAAAATTCAGTTCTGAAAAACGTAACACTGAACGCACAAAAAAGTCTGAAAGTATTTATTCTGTTTTTATTATTTGTTTCACTTTAAAATCTAAATCCGAAAAGCGATACGAGACCCAGACGATCAGACCACACACCAAAAAAAAAAACTGGATCAAGAACTGTTTTTTTGTTGCTTTTAGCTGTCATCTGAATTTTCAGATAGAATTTTTCATCTGAAAATTCAGAAAAAAACGTAAGAAACGTAACTAAATGTCAATCGAAGTCAACTGAATTTTTATGACTGCTGGCCAATCAGAAGCTCTAAAAATGATAGTTCAGAACTGTCAAATGTGCTGTTGAACGTGGCCACTGTTTATTTTTTTGTTGTTTATCGTGTTAAATTTTGCTGCGCTGCGTATACACTTAAGCCTAGTATGCTGCGTATACACACACGAAAAATACCATACAAAAATGACACAACGAAATCATAAACGAAAAATTTCGTTGTGCTTTTCTTTCTGCGGTACGCTGTTTGATGAACGAAATCGATAATTGTAGCAGATTATTTGGAGAGATCTCCCCTCTGTTTTCGCAATTAATTAATAGCCTGTACCATTAATTGTGTGCGGAAAAGTGACATTTGCTCTCTATTCTTGTTTGTATTTGTTGTTTCTTTCATCACGGCATTGCTTTCTGTGATTTGTATGCGTTTGTGTTTGTTTTTTGTTTTTGCATAAATGGTGACACTTTCAAGGGGTAATTTTTCGTTATGTTTTTCGTAAGCATTTCGTTGTCATGTTGGAGACCAACTAAAAATTTCGTTTCGTATCAGCAGCGTACTAGGCTTTACCAATAAAAATCGCAAATTGTTAAGTGTGAAATTTTGCCGCTCCCTAAAAGTGCCGCCCCCTGCCCCCACTACTCTACGCCACTGGAACCAAGTGAATATAGATTTATATGAATATTTATAAATTTAATAATAACAATGTTATGCATAGATCAAAAGCCAGTTTGATGGAAAATTCTATAAAGTTACAAAAGGCACATAGCATGATGGGAAATGCACTTTCAATAACCTATCACTGCTAACAGTGCATACAGTGCCGTAGCAACGTAGGGGCTAGGGTGAGCTTTTCAGCCTCCACTTTTGCATTTTCCCACACATTTTTCTTATATATGAAACCTATACAAGAAAAAAAAAAAGGATACAAATTAAAAGTGCACCGACTATTAAAAGAAACATGCCCAGGTCGCTAAAACATCAAGTCGCTTATGCTGGAAAGCCAGAAACAATAAATTATTTAGTCTCTCAGTCGACATGCTAATATGTTGATGAGGCCCCACGATTCGTATCAATGCCAAAAACTATGATTTGCACAATGTCGTGAAAAAGATGGTAGATTTATGGCGTCTTTCATCAATATTTAACAGGCTTTTAAATTTTTAAATGACGTATTTTGTATGGAACAAACGTTTGTTAAAGATTTAAAAGCCTCTTTAATGGATAAAAGGGTTTTATGAAATCGGCCATTAGTAAAATGTTTTTGCCCCCCAAACAAAACAGAGTTTCTACGGGTCTGTAATTCTGTATTCATGTATCATTTTTTGAGACAATAAAGAAAGAAACAGAAACAATATCAACAACCATGATGGTGGAGATGGAGATACGTAGACGAGTTTGCAGTACATAATATGTAATTGAAAATGAAGTAGAAAGAGAAATTTCATTGCATTCGAACCCATAATTGCCAAAGAAATTTATTTCACGATAGAAATAGAGAATTTTTAAACGTACGTCTGATGTCAAACAATTCGAATTGTCCAACTGCTCATAGAAAAGCTGCACTACTATCAATGGTTCATCGACTTTACAGACTTCCACTTAAAATACCCATCAAGTATGATGCATTTTTAAATTGTTTTACTGTGCAACAGATTGATAATTTAGTTTTTCTTTAAAGTAAAGGGTTTTTGCAATAGAGACGGGTAGATTTTGACCATGTTATTTTATCTTATGCTAATTTTCCTCTTTTAATTTTTCAACAACCAAAATCAACATGGAAATGTTGAGCAACACGTCATACGTGTAAGCAAATTCTTACCTCGTGTAGTGTATTGAGGAGATGGACACGGAGTCTCGTGTGCGTTTTGTGTAGTGTCGCTCACTGTTTTTAAACTTATCAAGCACATACACATATGTATGTACAAACATATTATAAGTCCATTGAAATGTTACAAAATTTTGGCCGAACCTTGCATTTTGTACAGGACAAAATTTTGTTTGATGGATCTGTAGTAGGGATCAGTGTGAGTGTAAAAACGAGTTTTCGGGGTTGAACTCCCCCTATTTGGCCGCCATTTTGGAATTAATTGTAGAGAATTTAATTCTTTACACAAATGTGGTAAAATTGTGTTTGTCCGATGAATGGTTCTCAAGATATCGCGAAGACCTTTTTGTGCACCCTTTTCCAAAATGGTGGCCAAATGGGGGGGGAGTTCAACCCCGAAAACTCGTTTTTACAATCACACTGATCCCTTCTACAGATCCATCAAAAAAAAAATTTGGCCTGTATGAAATGCAAGGTTAATGTAACATTTCAATGGACTATTATATGTGTACTTTGAATCAAGTGTGCTGTGTTACAAAATGACACTTGCTTTTTAATACACTTGTCAAAAAAAATTATGGGAACGAAAAAAATTCACTTTTGTTTAGTGTTTTTTGAAGAGCTGTATCTCTGTGGAAAGTGATCGTATTGAGATGAAACAAAAAACATTCTAAAGCTTTATGTTTTTTGTGTTTAAAATTTTAGCAAATGATTTTTTTAACGGATCGTTATTTCACAATCATAAAAAAAAACACAACGATCAAAAACTTTTTATATTTATTTTATTTTTTCTAACAATATCATTTTCTTAAATTTTTTTGTTTAAGCCAGATAAATGTATTGATTCGATAATTTATTTGTTTAGCTTTAATGAATGTCGACTTTTTTCGGTGTTCTCCAATTTTTTTTTTCAGAAGAATATCTGGCTTTGAATAAAAAAAAAAAAAAAAAAGACTTTTGACTACGAATATCTTAGGAAGGAGTGCCGAAACGGCAAATTTAAGGGCAGTTTTGAAAATTGGAATTAATTTACTACAAGATCTTTTTAAAACTTAATAACGATTATTTTTTTTTGGCCCCTCACTGTAAGATTAAGAAAAGATAAAAAACCCACTTTTTAAAGACATTTAGTAAAACTTTGACTGCTTTATAAATATTGATTGCAGGACTTAATTAATTTGGTAAGAAATTTTAAAGAACTATAGACTACCAGTATGTCTGTAAAATTTTGAATCGATCCATTGAACCGTTTTCCCGTACCGAATGATCAAAGTAATACAAACCAATTAAAGGAACAAATTGTATGGTTCATAAAAATTGTGAAATCGTGTCGTCATCAAAATGGAAAAGAAAAGAACAATTTCTGTCCACTGTTTTCACAGTTTTGCATTAGTTTCAAAGGAAAACAAAAAATATTTTTAACAGAAAAAAAAAATTACAACTAAAATCTTAAAATTTAAAAAAAAAAAATTATTCAATTTTTTCTTTAAAATTTTTGTTCGAAAAAAAAAAATTATTTTGTTTTCTTACAACTCATACCAGAATCATAACTACCGCAAAACTATAAAAAAAAAAGTGGATAGAAATTGTTCTTTTCCATTTTGATGACGTTTTTTTTCACAATGTTTATGAACTATACAGTTTGTTCCTTTTATTGGTTTGTATGACGAGCAAACGGTTCAATGGATCGATTGGAAAATTTTACAGACATAGGTACTGGCTACTGGTGGTCTATTTTGTTCTTACCAAATTAAGTCCTGCAATCAATATTTGGAAAGCATTGAAAGATTTACTAAATGTCTTTAAAAAGTCGTTTTTTTACCTTTTCTTAATCTTACAGTGAGGGGCCAAAAAAAAATATTTATTATAAAGTTTTAAAAAGATCTTGTAGTAAATTAATTCCAATTTTTCCCTCAAATTTTCCGTGTCGGCATTCCTTGCTGAGATATTGGTAACCAAAGTCAATAACGACGAAAAAAAGACGACATGAAAGCTAAATAAACAAGTTATCTAATCAATACATTTAATTGGCTCAGAACAAAATTTTCAAAGAAAATAGTTTATATTTTCTTTTCGAATTTTTTTTTTTAATTACATATTTTAAAAAACGAAACCGGGCCAAATTATCGCATCAGTGAGCTATTTAGATCACTGAATTATTATTATTATTATGATTATTATTTATTTTTTCTTTATTTCATGTACATGTAAATGCATAATTCTTAAACCTCGAAAAAATACAATTCAATTGGCACTACTGTTGTTTACAATGAGCCTGATTACACGATTCTTTTTTTCGTTCGTTTCGTTATTCGTCTTTTTGACAGGTACGTATCCTCGTGATTACACGATTCTTTTTTACATTCGTGAGACTTGTTTCGTTATTTTGACATTCAGAATCTCCGCGGTGGTTTTTTTTTGGAAAATAAACATTAATAATAATTAAAAAAGGGGTTTAATCACTTCTTGTTCAAATGTATACCCTATTTAGCAATGAAAAGCAATGTTATAACTTATAATTTAAAGTTTAAAAGTTCCTCGCATAATGCTTTGATTATAGAGATGAGACATATTGAAAGATTCTAAGCGATAAATCGGCACACACATTTATCGAACCGAAACATCGGTATTTTTCGAAATCGATACTTAAAAACAAAGGAAATACTTCTGCCTTTTCTATTTTAAGGACCAAATATGTTAAAATTTTCAAAACGTGTTTTTGATTTAAAACGTAAAATAATATTGGTGTCTTTCAAAATGTATAAACTACTTTCCTCCTTTAAATCTTCAATATTTTAATTAATAAACAAAAATGATTTGATAACATTTTGGAAAGTTCAAAAATTAAAGCTACTAAAGCATAGGCTTCTTCTTTGTACAAATATAGACATTTTTCTTATTAAGCTAAGTTCTTACATGTAAATCACACCAACAAAAAACTATCAAAACATTTACTTCTTCAGTAACTCATAAAATATACCACCATAACCTGAAAAATGATTTTACCACACCACGTATGTTTTCCCCAACCCCCAAAGGAAATTTTATAAAAAAAAAACACGACTTAACAGTTAAGCCTTAACTACATAAGCCAAAAAAGTGAAAAAGTACAAAAGTGAAAATTTTCAAACTCATTTTGGAATAGTGTTTCTCACAGGAAAACTTATAAAAATGATGCAGAAAGCTTAAATTTTGGTTTAAAAATAAAATGTATATATTATTTTTCACAAAACAACTGCACTAGCTGGAAAAAAATATTTTTACTTTTGTAATTTTGCAAAAAGTGACTTATGTAGTTAAGGCTTTAACGTGTTTAATGCGATAACAGCTAAGTACTTTTACAAAAGCCGAGAGAATTTTCGACTTCTTATCTAAGCGCGAAGAATAGACGTGAATTTCATGCTTGTTATCGATTGTTTGTATTGAAACCTATGTGAGTTGTCGACTTCGCCAACCTGTGTTGTGGTTTTTTTTCAACCAATTGGGAAGAGTCACACTCGTTTTATTAAAAAACATTTTTAGACTACCTTTGGTGTGAACATTTATTGTCGTGGTTAAAAAGTAGATATTGACATAATTTATGGAATTTGTACCTTGATTTATAACTAGTTGTTACGCACCCTCTTTGCTGAACTCGTTGCTAACTCCTTTGGGTATTGAAATTATCCTTATTCCCTTTCCATGAAATAGTACCCAATGAACTTTTGTCAATTTTTTTAAGATCCATCAAATTCAATAAATTATAACAAATTAATAAAATTACAATATGCTTTCACATGACAATTTTCTTATTGAAAGAACACACAACTTGATAGAAAACAACAAATATTTTTGTGAACTTTCTCTCTTTGCATTTGATTTAAAGAAACTATTTTGTTTGCATGTTTCTATTTTCTTGTATGGTCGATGTAATTTATCAAAAAATCGATACTGAAATATGTATCGATGTTTTACTTTGAATAAAGAATCCCGGTTTCATCGATTGCCATCATCGCTCATCACTAATCGGTTGTCAAACTAGAACGTCAAATCTTCAACCAGAAAAAGTCTTGAAATTTTCATTCCTGCTTTCGTTACTTCATTCCCCTTACATTTCTACACCCCTCACCATATCTGTCAAAATAACGAAAGACGAAACAACCGAAAAAAAGAATCGTGTAATCAGCGTCAATGTACTTTAAATGGAGCAGTAATGCCAATGTAAAATATTTCAGTACTGTATGCCCTACTCACTGATACTTTTGTCAACATCGAAGGAAATTTATAGTTCTGTTCGTTCACTTTATTGGGAAATTGTAATAAACTGTGATAAAACGTAATTTTGTAAGTGCCAGTTGTACAATCGTGGTTTAAATTTTGATCCGTGGTTCAGGAATTTTAACTCGCCGATTTCGGCGGGTTAACTGAGGTTCAACGATGGTTCAAGGTTCCAATATGCACTAAAAGCCAATTACATGCCTGAACCATCGTTGAACCACATTTAATCCGCCGAAATTGGTGAGTTAAAATTCCTGAACCACGGATCAAATATTTGTACAACTGGCCCTAAGTAATTTCATTGAAATTTTGAGGTGATTTGAGATGATTTTGAAATTTCGTCATTGTATGGGGAATTGTGTAATTTTAAAGATGATTTCCGTTTAGTGACAACATACTAGATTTAAATATCAACTAAAATAATATAAGATTTTATCGACTTACAAACGACATCATTGGAATGTTCCAAGCCGAGGCAACAAGTGCTTCTCCCGTACAGCCTTCGTCAGGTCCTATGAATGCAGCTATATTTTCATCACGCATTTTAGTCATGTACCTTTAATAAATTTAGAAAATAATTTATTTCTTTAGGCAAGATAAAACAATTTGCTCGAAAAACATGTTTTTATATCATACTTTAAAAACCTATAGATGTTTACAATTAAATCTAAGTAAATAATATTTTTGAACAAAAATATCTTGGACGTCGACTAAAAAAGAACTTATTTTCGAGCTCTGGAAAAAAAATTGTCCAGTTGCGTGGAGCTCCAAAGAATAGTCACATTTATCACAAAATTGTAACAACTGCTGACTGCTCTGAAATGCAGAGGATATGTCCATCTGTCTGGCCTAGTGAAGAAGTAAAAATAAACAAATAATATTTTGCTGTGTCTAAATATTCATTTCATTGGTTATTTTGTTGAATAAAGATTATTTACTCTATTTTGTATTTATTAAATTCACACAAAAAAGGAATAAATTTATTTTCGGGAAGAAAGTATCGCAGATTCTGACAACGCTTTTATTATTGACGTAAGCTGTCAAACGATATTGTCTTATTTTCAGTGTGAAAACTTTGCGTAATTTTGAAATTCTGTTCTCGAAATTGCGCAATTTTATACTCAGTGGGGAGTGGGAACATACATATTATTAGATTAAAATTTTACATTTCTTTATTTTCAATCACTAATGTCCAGTTTCACAGTGTAAGTTTAAACTCTGCTTTTAGTTTTAACTTGAGTTCAACACTTAATTCAATTTCACAGTGTACGTTCAAATATAAACCGTTTTAAACTTTCTCAAAAATTTTTCCATGATAATCACTCATGTGTTTCTCTTTTCTCTTCAAACAAAAATTAAAACTGAGAGAATTGCGCTGACTGAGCATGTGCTTTTGAGAAAATGGTTATGTAGTTCGGTAATATAGTTCGTTTAATTAAACTAAGGTACAGTTTGTGTTGTGAAACCCAAGAAGTTGAACTTGGAATTTAAACTTAAGTTCAGCTGAACTTATGTTTAAACTTTCACTGTGAAACTGGGGGTAAATGTTTGATAAGAAGTTGTTTTCCACAAAATTAAAGCATTTTCATGTGTAAAATGAAAAACAGATAGAAAAACCACACAGAATAACTTTTACTTCAAACCACTAACCCCCAGTTTCACAGTGTAAGTTTAAACTCTGCTTTTGGTTTAAACTTGAGTTCAACACTCAATGTAATTTCACAGTGTACGTTTAAATCTGAACTTAGTTTAAGTTAAACCTTTTTTATTCTACAAACTCTCCCATCCATAAAGGAAAAATGTTGCTCATGTTTTTCGATCATGTGTTTCTTTTTTCTTCAAAAAAAAAATTGCGCATGCGCTTCAAAGAAAATGGTAAGGTAGTTCGGTAATATAGATCGTTTAAGGTTTAGTTTATGCTGTTAAACCTAAGGAGTTGAACCTTAAATTTAAATTAAGGGTCAGGTTCAGCTGATCTTAAGTTTAAACTTTCACTGTGAAAATGGGGGGTAAGGGCCAGTTATACAAACGTGGTTGAATATTTAACCCGTAGTTCAGCAATTTTAACTCGCAGATTTTGGTGGATTAACTGAGGTTCAACGATGGTTCAAGGTTTAAGTAACTGATTAAAAGCCAATTACATCCCTGAACCATTGTTGAGCCTCAGTTAATCCGGGGAATTAAAATTTCTGAACCACTGAACAATTTTTGAATCACGATTGTACAACTGGCCCTAAAGCGGATACAATAACAATTCCTATTTCCTCTTCCTAAATATACAAAATGATGGAATGAGGAATATTATTATGAAATAATACCTAAGAGACCATAGAATCATTGATGAAAACCAACATTGTTAAAAATAAAAATCAGTGATGCCAAAATAAAACATAAATAAAAATGATTATTTCGTTTAGCTTCAATTATCATTTTTTTTTCGATGTCACCAAAATATAACGACAACCTCAAATAGCTTTCTTGAATTGGAACTTATACCTACATCATTTAGGTCAGTTTGCTTTGAAGTTTGAAGGAATGATAATATCTTAGAGAAAAAATTAATATACATAGGTACCTACATACCTACACATAATATACATATACTTACTCAATTGGTTTATAACGATGTAAACCGGTCTTCTGTCCAATGTCGAATGCTCTAAATTTCAATGTCCTTCCGGGTAGTAATTTAGGATTATCATTCACTTTTTTAATAGCCAGTGGAAGACCGCCAAGTGTAACCTGTAATTGATTTATAAACATTAAATATAAATACATATAGGGTAGTAGAAATTGAAGTAAAATTTTGTTTTGAAGCAGGATATAATATTAGTACATATATGTACGTAATTTGTATTTCTTTTTTTCTATTCTTAGTTCATTGAGCATGTAAATTCATTTCGACAAAGCTGTATCCAGCTTATCTCTTATTATTTTCAAAAGTTAAATCATCCGCAAACTATGTAGGGTCAACAACATCATGTTGATGTGATTTGATGTGATGAATTGTGAAACCATAACAGAACAGGAAAATAATTTTAATAATCTTACGGTCAAATAACTTAATTTCCATTATGTTCTAATGAAATATGAAGATGGGCTCTTCTAGAAAATATGATGGGTATAGTTCGAATTGGTATGATAAACTTTAGTTTTTTGAAATCTTATTTTCAATTTTTTTTTATTTGTAAAAAAATTATTGTAATTGTGTAAGAAATATCCTGTATTTTGGTATAGGTACTGTAATTTTGTGTTATAAAGATGTAAAATTTTTTTTTTATTTTTTTTTTTTTTTCAGCGAAAGACTTAACTATAGTAATTCAAAATTTACAATTTGTATAGTTTTTTTTAAAGAATAGTTTTAAAAATCTGAAATTTTGGGGAAGTGATTGACAGTGGCGGACTAAGTTTGTTAAAGACCTGGGGCGGCAATGCCGATTGAGGCTCCTTAAATTTTCGTGCCTTCATTCATAATGCGAAAAATGACACTTACTGGAAATAATGTGCTGCGCAGGTTTTTGAACAAAAGATAATTATTTTTGAAAAAGAACTCCCACATTATTAGATTGACGGCCAGTTTTTGACAATATGGATACTTGGCTGAAAAAAATTTGTACATTTTCCAAAAACTATCCACTTGCAGCACCAATTATTTCCATTTGTATAATGCAAAACTTTAAGAAAGCTGCTTTTATTATCTGCTGGTAAAATGTCTGCTCTTGTATTCTTTTTTTTTTGCCGTTATAATGGAAGACCTTGAAAAGCAGCAGCAGTATTTACCCGAGGCCACTTGCTGATTTTTTTCTCCTGGATCATGCAAAGAGCTAGCAAAGCCGAACTTCTTTATTTGGCAAAAAATGTTCCAATAATTTAACATTACGGGTTACAATATTCCAAGAAGAAAATTGGCAGTAAATTCTTGATTTGCTATATGTTTCGTAATGGCGGTTTAATGTGCCCTAGGGCCTGTTGTACAATCGTGGTTTAAATATTTATTCGTGGTTCAGAAATTTTAATTCACTGATTTTGGCGGATTAAGAAGTAAGGTTCATTGACGGTTTAGGCATCTCTTTGGCTTTTATCACATACCTACCAACTTGAATTTTGAACCATTGTTGAATTCTATGAATAGGCGCAACGAGTTAAATTGTGCGAGAGGTCGTCGATGACGTCGATTGCCCGTTCAGTTTATCAGTTCTTTGGTGAATATTTACAACACAAATTTGTATAATAGTAGGCATTATTGTTAGCAATATAGTATGGTATTAGGCTGTATGAAACAATAACATAAAATATTTTTTTAATTTTTCTAAATTACAACCTTAGTATGTTTTTTTGCGCAAAAACTATTAAAATTCTCAGTCCTCTAGCCTAAGTCCCCTGGCTTTTCAATGAAAAAAAGTAGTGAAATATCCAAGGGCCTGATAAATTTTGCATTTTCATGCATATTCATTGCGAATGTTTCCAAAAAGAATACAATTTATTTAAAATTGATTCTAAATAAAAAAAAATTATTTAATTAATGTTTCTATCGTTATTTTTATCGATCAGAAAAGAAAATGGGAAGAAATAAGAATTATGCTGAATTCGTTTCTGTAATTTGAAGCAATTTGAATGCGAGCATAACCTTTTGGAAATAATACAATATCCTGAAAAATTAACTGGAAATAATGATGATCTTTATGGAAATTCGGGATCACATATGTACTTCAAGAGCTATTAAGTGGAACCAACTTTGATACCATATTTTTTTTTTTTTTTTACTAAAATGCTATGTTACACCATATGAATTTGTATGTTTTATAAAGCCTAAATTAATTTAATTTTTATTTCAATTCATGAGTCATACATTTTAGAGAAAATTAGAAGAATATTAATAAGGGATTTAGTAATTTTTTTGTCAGTCCCCAGGAAAAAGAATGAGGCCCCTGAACCTCCTTTTTCATAAAATGTCCCTAAAATTGACATTTTTTTATTTTTTTTTTTGACTGGCCGCTTTTAACAACGTAAAAAGGCGTTCGAACTATTGACTTAGGACTACTTATTTCGCCTCTTAGCTTCTAAAAATGTCGTGCCGAAATATGCACCATTTTATTCCATTGTTTGTAGAATCAACCATAAAAGAAATTAGGCAGATTATTCAATGACAGACGAATGAAATTAGATTATGATTTATATATTCCAACTCCAAGTAAAAGCTTTCTCATTATCTGTTTTTTTTTTTAACTTCCCATTGGAAGTTATTGTAATCGGTCGGATTTGTGAAAGTGAAAATTTTGACATTTCTCAACTTTCGAGGTCTCTGGAGTCTGCATAATCTGTGTATCATGTACGTTCGTACGCTCGGAAGCTTTTTTTTGCCGACGATATCTCGAAAACGCATTGAGATATCGACTTCAAATAAATTTTATTTTACAGATAATAAAGCCATAACATGCAGAAAGGATTTTCAGAAAAATTCATATATCCGTTTTTTTATTACAGTAATTTAAAAAATTTGTAAAATGATTTGTTTCTCGAATATCTCTAGAACAAATAATGCTATCGACTTCGGCTTGGTTTCATTCTATGCATAATGACGTAGTGAAAAATTGGTAATACTTAAAAAAAAAAATCAACCCACAGTTTTTTTTTTAATAAAAAAAAACATTAATTGTTGAAATTTTTCGTGTCACATATATTTAGAGCAAACAGCCTTTCCTTGATTGCACAACTAATAAGTTTTTCGAAGATTTTCAATTGGTAATTTGCTTATAACAAATAATATCTGGTGTCGAGTTTCAAAGGGAACCAATGGGAAGTTTTTATTGTGGGCCAAAAACCCAGCCTTTTTTTTATTTTATTTTGTTAGAACCAATTTCTTTACAAATTGGAATTATTCTATTTTATTTCTAAGTCTTCATTTACCTTTTTCATTTAGAATACGCCTCATCTAAATAAAAATCAATATCTTAAATTCTTATGCAATGCGAACCTTTTTTAATATGTACAAATTAAGATACATTTTTGGAAGTGAATCAAATACAATCTTACAATCGTTTACACTTGAATCTGGGTCAAATGCCAATGTGCAAAAATTACATTGAATTGGATAAAAAATAGAATAACGCACATACATATTGTTTCGAGTACGTGTTTGTTTTTTTTTTTTTTTTATCGACCCGTGAACCGTTAAGGTACAGGTAAGCGTAAGAAATAAACACAAACAATCTTATTCCCCTTGCGCTGAAGCTGTTTTGTTGTTTTAATTAAATTTTTTTAATTATAAATCTCATCTATCCAATAACTTTTTTGATAGGTATATATATACATAAATATTTTTGATTTCGTTGGATTTTCAAGACCTACTTTTGCATTTCAGCGCGTTAAAACTTAAATACAAATTGACTAAGCTTCATCGATCGTAAAATTGTGAAGCGAGTACTCAAAAGCAAACATTATTAACAGATTATAACACTAGAGGAGGTAATAAGCATTATTTTAAACGCAACGCAACGTAGGAGGATAGAATTTAAAAGGCTTTACAAAGTAACAATAATAACAGATACACCAATCCTAAGGCCCTCAAACAATTCTAAGGATGTTTCCATTTTCTAAGTTCATAACATATAAAGAAAATTAGTTAGTATGTATAATACAACTAACAATAAATTAAATATGTATTACAGTCCCGTAGCAACGTAGGGGCTAGAGAAGGCTTTGTACCCCAAGCATTTTTCCAATATATGAAATCGATACTAGAAAAAGAAGGACAAAATTAAAAGATAATTTAAAACAGAAATAATAAAGCAAACTATTTTATTATTTCTGACTCAACCAAGGAAGAATTATACGATCTTCTCGAGAATACGTATGATAGGTGCCCCAAGTACGACGTCAAGATTATTCTTGGCGACTTCAACGCCAAGATCGGAAAGGAGGGCATCTTTGGTTCGATAGTCGGAGGACACAGCCTGCACGACAACACTTCCGGTAACGGACTCAGGCTCATTGATTTCGCGGCGGGGCGAAATGTCACCATAGCAAGCACTCTATTCCCACACCTCAATATACACAAAGGGACCTGGCGGTCTCCGGATCAACGAACCGTCGACCAGATTGATCATGTTGCGATAGACGCCAGACATACTTCCAGTATCCTGGAGTCCGATCTCCAGTATCCAAGGTGCCAACATAGACTCGGATCACTACTTGGTGGTAGCTCAAGTACGTATGCGGATATCCATGACGCCACAATGACGAGCGGATGCTGTAAAATTATTTAACGTCGCGAAGCTAAAATCGCAAGAGATATCCAGGACTTTTACAGACCACGTATCTCTTAAACTCTCAGCAAGCCACCCACAAGCATCATCTGTAGAGAACCAGTGGAAACACTGCCAAAACGCCATCAAAAGTGCCGCTACTGATGTGCTGGGTTTCACTAGGCCACCACCACGAAACCGCTGGTTCGATGAGGAATGCAGGCTGGCGCATACAGCAAAGAATGAGGTCAGGTCTACCAAGCAATGCTGCAGACTAGAACCAAAGCTGCTGGGAGTGCACCCCGGGAGCTCTACGGGCAAAAACGAAAGGAGGAACGCCGACTTCTATTTGGACTGTATTGAGGACTGTAGCGGCAGGGGGGATGTTCGGAAGTTCTACCGAAGGGTGAAGCAAACTACCCAGGGTTACAAGGCCAGAACGGAAGCCTGCCAAGATGAGAATGGGAATATGGTGGTAGACTCACAGTCGGTGCTGAGGATCTGGGAACAACACTTTTCTAGACTGATGGCCAAAATTCCGCTGTAAGACAGAACACTCCATTCAACCTGGACGATGATAGTCAAAACTTCCGTCCACTCGACCTAAATGAAGTTAGGTTAGCGATAGCCAAGCTTAAAACGTACAAGGCTGCTGGGTGCGGATGGTCTGCCAGCCGAGCTATTCAAAGCAGGGGGAGATGCCTTGGTATAGGGAGTATACACCAGCTTATCTCAAAAATTTGGTGGGAGGAAAGTATGCCCGATGAATGGAACCTCGCTATAATGTGCCCCATCCACAAGAAAGGAGATGCTCTGACCTGTTCCAACTACAGAGGTATAAGTCTCCTCAACGTCGCATACAAAATCCTGTCATCTGTACTGCGTGATCGCTTAAAACCGTTTGTCAACGATCTGATCTGATCGGCCCCTATCAGTGTGGTTTTAGGCCCGGCAAATCAACCGTCGATCAAATGTTCACACTCCGACAGATTTTGGAAAAAACCCAGGAGTTTCAAATCGATAAACACCACCTCTTTATCGATTTTAAAGTCGCATATGATAGCGTAGACAGAGACGAGCTATACAAAGCCATGGCGCATCTCGGCATCCCTGCCAAACTCGTCCACTTGTGCAGGATGACGATGGAGAAATCTCGCTGCTCCGTTAAAGTCGGCAAGAACACCACCGAACCCTTTGATGTCGAGAAAGGTTTGAGGCAAGGCGACGCGTAATCATGCAACCTGTTTAACATCGTTCTTGAAGCAATTGTACGCAACTCGCAAGTCAGCAACACGGGTACAATTTTTCAAAAGTCTGTTCAAATACTTGCTTATGCAGATGATATTGACATCATTGGGAGAACGAAGCGAGCTGTTACCGGCGCGTTTGCAAGTATTGAATCGGAGGCGGCGAAAATGGGTTTGGCTGTTAATGAGGACAAGACGAAGTATATGCTATCATCGAGAAAGGAATCTCAATATCGTCGGCTCGGGCAAAACGTCACGATGGATAAATACAACTTCGAAGTCGTCAAGAACTTTGTCTACCTGGGCTCCACTGTAACATCGCAAAATGACATCAGCGCAGAGATCAAACGAAGAATTACTCTTGCTAATCGCTGTTTCTTCGGGCTAAGAAGGCATTTGAGTAATAAAGCCCTCTCTCAAAGAACCAAGGAGACCTTATATAAGACCCTTATCATCCCGGTCCTGCTGTATGGGGCAGAAGCATGGACCCTGACAAAAACGGATGAGAATCTACTTGGGTGCTTTGAAAGGAAGATTCTTCGGGTGATTTTCGGTCCAGTCTGTATCGATGGAGTATGGAGGAGAAGATTTAACAACGAGATTTACGGGCTTTTCATCGACGTCGACCTGGTCGAGAAGCTGAAAATACAGCGGCTGAGATGGCTGGGACACGTGGAGCGTATGGACACCAGCCCGACGAGTCTTCGAATCTACCCCTGACGGTCTGCGCAGCAGAGGAAGACCTAACCTTAGGTGGCGCACACAAGTGGAGAACGACCTCAACCAACTTGGAGTGCGTAACTGGAGGCAGCTAGCTAGGGACCGAGCTGGCTGGAGGGGCTTGTTGGCTGAGGCCGTAGTTTCAATTTCTGTTTTTCTGTTTCTAATGCCAAAAACAGATGTGCACCTTTTTAAATGCAGGCTCTTATGAGGGCTGACATATTCCAGGCTCTGCATGCAACCTTCGCTGCACGATGTCTATATTTCTAATTTCGCTACGTTACGTTACAACTGGCGACGAGAATTTTGCATGAAATAAAAAAACTATGTCGTACTTAGGCAGAAGTAAGTAAATGATTTGAATCTTTTTAAGATACAAATCGAGCAGTTTTTTATTAGCAAATTATTTGGAAGTCGCAGCCGAAGATAAAAAACGGAAGGCAGTGCTGTTGAGTGGTCTAAGTGATACAACGCTTCGTTTTCTTAAAGAAATCATGCATGAAAAGAATCCTGAAGACGACGCCACACTAAGAAGTGAAATAATGGGAACAATGGAAGTATGACGTCACCAAACAGAGGGTTATTAAAGAAGAACCAGCGACCGAATACGTGTACCAATCATTGTCGATGCATTTAGTAAATAACGTTACAGTTTACTTCCCAAAACTACTGCCAATTTCAGTCCATAGTTATGTAAAAATTCATATAAAAAAATAAATTCAAACTAAAAATTGTAGTTTTAGGAAGTACCTAAATGAACTGCGATCCAATCGTATCGTATGGGTATTTTTTTACAAGCCCGAAAGAAATTGGACGAAAAATATGTGTCCGATGTCGATTCCTTTCATTCAAAAATTCTATAATAAAGGCTTTGAAAGTCCACGCCCAATGTGAAAGTATATTTTTAAGTACCTTGATTGATGGAGACACGACGGATTCGGAAACTTTTTTAATATGTTCGATTTGTTTAAAACATTTTCATGTTTCTCACACTTAATCAAACCAATACCTATAGGACAAATTCAAACTAACCGGAATAAGTGGCACCTATATAAGTTTCCCATATTAGAACTTAACTGTTAGTTTCATAGTTTGATTAGGTAAGTGGCACTTAAGCTACCAACATGAAAGACTTATGTGCAACTTATTCAGATTAGTTTGCACTGTGATATTCAGCCACGGCTGAGAAACTATGGGCCTTATATTATATTCTTATAATTTACTTAAGTGGGTTGCGAACCGTGAAAGGCTCTCAAGATCTCATAACAACCCTATGGAGATGATAAAAAAAAACAACACAGACTGAAGAGCAATTCATAACGGATTAAAATTCAATTATTGTTTTCTTGTAAAATAATGTCCAATAGAAATAACAACGCAAATCAGATTAACAGAGGCGAGACAGAGGATAAAAGATATTTTTGGAAGGTCAAGCATATCTTTCGAGGAATTAACTTTTAATTGTTTGATTTCTCTTATTGGAAAATTCAAATATTTTTCGCATAATTTTATAATTTTTTTTTTTTTTAGAAAATTCTAAGAATAATATCCGTAGTTTTTATTTTTCAATATGAATTTTAAAGGTGTTTTATTTTGTATACTTAAATAGAGAGTAGTAGCCCGTGGAGTGATGATTAGTGCGTTGGACTGTCACGCCAGAGGTCTGGGTTCGATTTTCAGCAACTGCCACCTAAACAGAAAAAAGGTTTTTAGGGCTATTGCTCGTTGCGAGGAAGTGGCAAATCCTCCAAGAGTATCTCCTGTCATTGAAAAGTGCTGCTCACCTTAGTAGACGTTCGGATTCGCCAATAAACTGTAGGTCCCCTCCATTCATAATCAGTTGTCTTAACGTTGAATAAATTGGCATAAGCTAAGTACAGACGATTGGTAGAGCTTAGAATATGGTCAGATCTTACAATGCTCTGACAATAAGTGCCAATCAACTGACCAACTCCAACTCTTCCCCAGTTGTGCTGATTCCTGCTTGACCGTTCTTCGCCAAGTACTTCGAGGCCGCCCCACTTGTGTGCCTTCTTGTGTGAGCGGGTTCCACTTGACTTGCAATGCACCCGTCACTTTTTCGAATAAGTGTATGGCCTGCTACTTTCGTCTTCGTATAATAGAGTCTATGGGTTCCTGACCTGATCTCGCATGAAGTTCAGCATTGGAAATACGGTTGGGCCAGAAAAGCCTCAAGCTGTTTCGAAGACATCTATTAAGGAATGTGTGCAGCTTCCTTGTGACAGTGTCTGTGACTTTCAAAGTGCTGCACCCGTAAAGCAGCACGGATTCAATATTGGAGCGGGACAGTCGTAGCTTGCTCTTTAAGCTAAAAGAGTTGTTTCTCCATATTTTGGAGAGCATTCCGAACGCAGCCATTGCTTTTCTGATCCGACTGTTTTAAAGACAATACTCCCAAGATATTGGAAATCCTCTACCATTTCTACCGGTTGTCCAGAAATATTTACTTGGATTGATGAGGAAGTTCCAAGGCTGATCCTTTTAGTTTTTGCCGAGCTGATCTTTAGCCCCACGATTTCTTCTTCTTTCTCAACCCTTGTTGTCATTTGATGGAGATTTATGATCCTGTGAGAGAGTAAGCATACGTCGTCCGCGTAGTCAAGATGTTTAAGGTGAGATTCCAGAGTCTACTGAATTCCTCCAATTTTTATTTGACAGAGCTGCGTGCAGTACGTCACTTATCACCAACAGAAACAGTATTGGTGACAGTATACAGCCTTGCCTAACCCCACTTTGGATTTCAAAGATCTCCTTTCTTTGGCAGCTTGATAATCATTCCTTTTTTCCACTCATCAGGAAAGCTCTCTGCTTCCCAAGCTCTCTTAATCAGTGGGTGGAGTAGCTCGCATGATGTTGTTGGGGTTGCTCGTAGGAGCTCTGCAGGAATACCGTCAAGTCCAACCGCTTTGTTGTTCTATGTTTTTCAGTGATTTGATGGCGGTAACGATTTCTTCTTTACTGGAGCATAAGGTCCGTATTCGGGAGATTGTTCCTTCGGATGGCTCATTGGGCATAGGGTTCACGTAACTGGCGAAAACGCGATTTAAAACCGCAGAAAAGTGTTCCTTCCACCTCTGAAACTAGCAGGGATCCGTTTGTGTCTTTTAACAGGTGTTGTTTAGAGCTCTGGACACCAGTGAGCTCTTTGGTAATTCTGTAGACGGTCCTACTGTCACACCTACTAGCGGCTTCTTCTGCTTTTGCAGTCAATGCGTTGATGTAGTAGTTACGCTTATCTCATGCGATACGTAGATTCTGGTTCTAGAGGATGATGGATTGCCGATTTTAATTTTTGTATGCTTTTGCATGCTGATGGCGGCAGAGTCGGCGATTGTCACTGTAATAATGGTGCATTGTTTTCCATGAAACAATTTCACCCAATTTTATTTTCATTTTCTATTCCATCACCAAAAAAAAAATATCTACGAATTCAATAAAATAAATAGCACCTTTGATTTCGTACTCTTCCAATGAAGAAATTATCAGCAATTGTAAAATGTCTTAAAAAACGACATCAAACTATTTCAAATGAGTCTTACCCCACGCCTCTACAAGCAATTGTTATTTCTTACCTAATTTCAGATTTGTATTGCTGAAATCATTTTGCGAAATCTCATTTGCAATCAACCCGCTAAAGAGACAATACCTTGACGTCTATGCTTCAATTTGATAATTGAATATAGAGACAAAATACACCACCTCAACTCCTCAACCTACATGTAAAGGTAAAAGGAAGCACATGTGTCAGTCCAACTGGAAGTAAACGTCAAATTTCTTCATTGATTTCTTCTGCGTTGGTAACATGGTGGCTCCACGAGAAAGATTTCATAGAATACTGTATTGCATGCTAGGAAAATTGCTCATGGAGGCTACTCATAGTATTCTATAAAAAAATTCTTGCCACATATTGCTTTGCTCATAGAAAGCTATGAATAGTATTCTATGAAGAAGCAATTTTCCCTTTGACATCTGTGGGTTTGTTTAAATTTTTTTTGGGGTTGTGTTTTTTCAATGTAATTAATTTATTGCAGGTGCCAAAAGGAAGTTTTGGTCTTTTTCTTATGGATTTAAGTAAAATTAACAATGAATCAATTCTTTAAATTGTTTTAACTTCATAACTTTTCCCTGTGAAATTTTTGAGACAAATGAAAAAACATTTTATGGTATACTATCGCTCTTTCTTTCTATCGAAAGTGACAGATAGTATTCTATAAAATATTTCAGGTGGAGGCACCGTGTAAGAAAAAAAAAAATTAAGAAATTAATCGTGGCCTCCATTGGAAATATCCATTGCTTGTTCAATTTTATGAAATGAATTATTTCCTGTGGAGGCCCAGGGTTACAACATCCTAATTGTGTGACAATAATACAAATTGTGGTTCTGACAAGACAACCTAAAAATTTAATGTCAGATGATCGTCTGACAATTAGCTGACCATGACGTTTCTGATAATAGGTCTGTTTGGTTACTGAAACGTCGTACAAATTCGTACGACGTCGCACAACTTTTCACAAATTCCTCAAAAAAGTTGCAGAAAGTAGCAAGAAGAGAGCACAACGAGAGAGTAAGAAATTTCCCCTCCTTGCAACTTTCTGCTACAGAAATTTCTTGTTGCAAGGAGTTTAACAACTGTCAAAATCCGTAACTGCCCTTTTTTGTTCGTTCCGCTGTTTTTTTTTTTATTTAAAATTGCAATATGGCGGACAAAGTTTTTAATTGTCAATATATAAATATTATTTAAAATTATATTTATAATATATATTTGTTGTTTTATTAAAAGAAATTTTATTAATTGCTGAGCTCTAAAAAATACTTTTCATTTTAAGAAAGAAAATAATATAAAAATATGATTTTGACGTGTCACAAAAATGCAAAGATGGCGACTAGGGTGTATCTAATGAGCATACCTTCTATGTTCTGTCTTGTTTATTGTGGGCTGATGCAACTAACTTTTGACGTTTCAAACACAAACTGCAACAAGGCGTTTGGTTACTTTGTGGCAGGTTTTACACTCTTTGGGAGAATTTTTCTCCTCTTTTAGAAATTTGACAGATTTTCAAGTAACCCAACAGACCTAATATTGTCAGAAAAAACTGTAAGTTCACACGGCTGTAAGACACTTCGGACAATTTTTGTACTGACAGATCTTAATATAATTGTATAAAGCATATACGTGGCACAACTATTAAGAAGTGCTAAGATACTATGCCAACTGTCTATAAGGAAATTTAATAAATACGACTTTCAAATCATATCAATAGGGTTTTTAATATGTATAAAAAAAAATCTTATAAATTGAAAAGAAGCATATTACTAAATGTATAATAATAAATTTACATAAAATCTCTAAATGATGCGTTTGAAAAGAATATAATAAAGGTTTCTCCGAATGTAGATCACAATAGGCTGTTGTATCTACTTATACTCGTAAATATAACATCGTTTTAAAAGATTTGTGTTCAGAGAATTCTTTTTAAATATACTTACTTATAATATTAATGCTCGCAAAGGTGTTTCTTTTTAAATAGCATTAGCTTGTAAGTACATCTTCTTATAATTGTGCACCTACATACATACGAGAAATGTTACAAAAATATCTTACAGAAATAATATTAAATTTTAAATTTTTGTATCTTAACTTTAAAATACATAATTTCATTTGTATGTCTAGTCTTGTCCGCAACGAATTTCGATTTAACATTACCAAAACAAACTTTACTCCACATATCTTCGCACATCGCACGTATTCCCTTAGACAATATAAGGGATTTGGACCCATATCTAATCTATTCTGTAACGATTCCGAGGTATAGTTTCATCAAAGTTACTCGTGTAGTTGTGTAGCTAACCCATTTGGGAAAAGTTCACACAAAAGGACGTCTGGCTCTGTAAGTAATAAAATAAGTTTCCTATCGATTTTCAGTAATTTTTTCTTTTAAATTATTATTTTAACCTAAACTCTACAATATGTTGTACATAGATACTATTAATTTAAAATTGAATTTATTTTTTTGTTTGCCTTTTTATTTACCTATATGTCTGTCGTCTAAAATATTAAAGTGACTGTATTACGAGGATGTACACGTACGTAAATTCAATTCAAAATAAAAGCTATAATAAATCGATACCAATATAAATGAAAGAAATGCTTATTTGTTAACCTTGAACTTGCCATTGACATTATGATTGTGCTGAATGTTTTATTTTTTCTCTTGCCTAGCGGAAAAATCATCCATAATTTATCAGGAGTGTTTTCATATAAATTATGCAAATAAAAGTTTGATAAATATTTAACTACACTTAGAGAAATTAAGTGATGTGATGTAAAAATTTAGTAATATTCTTTGGTTCCACTCAGTTGAAATGTCCTTAAATAAAAATAAAAAAAAAAGCGCAAAATTTTAAACAGCCTGATGTTAAGGTATTATCATGATACTACCTAACAATTTTCTAACTTTAAAACTCTTAACTAAAATATTTTTAGTTTTAAACATTTTCTAACTAGTATCATACTAAACCTATTTTTCTAGCTGAACACGCCCTAAACAGTGACAATTCAACCCATTTTTGCAATTGTAACTGCCAAAGTGACACTTGGGTTTAGTATGATAAAATAGGCATTTGGCGATTTTAACTTTAGTAAAATGTTAAAAAGATAATACGATGCTAACCACTGCTGTCGTTTTGGCTACTATAGTAGCATTTGGCTACTTTACTGCGCAATAAGGGCTACTGTGCTACCCTTATATCAAAATGGCTCCCCAGTTCCCAAGTCGCCACATTAAAGGATTTATTGAAAAGATTATCTTAAATTTTATGAACACAAATTTTTATTTTTTCACATCGCTGTTTAAAAAAAATATTGCACATTTCTGTTAGGTTTCAGAAAGCGATATAATGATGAAGAACTACTCGAAAAGTTAAACTCTCAATCAGAGTATTTAACAAAGTGGTGTTCTGTATTTATTTATCAAAAGAATCAAAAAAGTCTTTCGTTTTCTTTTATGTTTATTTATTGTACACTTTCTAGTAAAAAAATAAGGGAACATAATTTTATACAGTTTTTTCTACTGTTTTTTTGAAGAGCTGTATCTCTTTCTTTGTGGAATGTGGACGTACTTTACTGTGACAAAAAGTGGGCAAAAATTATTATTTTCTGTTCTATTTTAATGAAGATTTCACAATGTTTACAATTTTTTTTCTTTAATTTGTTTGTACGACTTGATCAATCGGTAAAGAAAAATAGTTCGATCGATCAATTTTAAATCTAAAAAAAAAAAATTTGGTGATCTAATAGATCTTCAAAATGTTTTACCAAATTAAATTCTGCGATTATTTTTGTTAAGTCTATAAAAAGCCATTTTTTGTACTTTTTTTTAAACTAACGTTGAGGTGCCAAAAAACATATTGGCTATAAAGTTTTGAAAATTTCTTGTAGAAAATTAATTCAGGTTTCCAAAACTTGGTTACCAAATTTAAAATTGTCTTTCTTCATTCAAAGTCAGATATTCTTCGGAAGAAAATTTATAGAACAACGAAAAATGATGACATTAAAGCTAGATAAACAAGTTATCGGACTAATATATTTAATTGGTTAGCAAAAAAAAAAGAAAACTATATTCTTAAACAAAACAAAAAAAAAAATGGCTCGTGGTGTTTCTTTTGATTGTTCAAACTCCTTTGCAAAAATGAATATATAAAATTGTTATGTTTCGATAAAAAAAGTATTTGTCTCTTTTCATTTGGAATCATATTTTTAAATGTGGCTCCTCAACTTTAAAAAATGCTCCCCAAATTTTATGACAAGTGCTACTCTCGGAATTCAGAAAACGACAGCACTGATGCTAACTCGTTTAAAATTTGGAAAGGATGTTTTTAGCATAACATCGCATACTAAAAATGAGCAATTCAAAAGCCGCGCCTATAATTGCGCCCTGCTACTTTTCGTGTAGTTTTCGTTAACTTTTGCTTTCGGAAGAAAAGAGCCCTCATCGACCGCTTTTTCGTAAGTGAAATGACAGCTATAGCTTCAAAATAGTGGGCATTGATATAAAATTCAACGGCGCGTATTGTTTCGTTTTGCGGGTTCTTTTTTTTTTAATTGTGATTTTCCCCGTGAAAGAAAATTAAAGTTAATTCAATTTTACACAAAAAAAAAATTATTTATAAAATGCAACCATAAATTGGTCCATTGAAAGGAGGCACCAAAATTCCACAGTGCAAACAATTGATTTCAAACATCAATGCATACCAGTCGGTTGTCGAGGCCGTCCGAACCACACTCAGACCCTGTGGCATGGACAAACTCATCGTAAAGTATTCGAGCAAAGCCACTGTTTAAAATGATGGAGCAACAATCATAAAATTAGTAGGCATTATCCATCCAGCAGCAAAAACCTTGGTCGACATCGCCAAGTCACAGAATGCTGAGGTTGGTGATAGCACCATCAGCGTTTGTTCTACTCGCCCCGTCCAGTTTTTGGAACAAATCAAACCCTTCGTGCAAGAGGGTGCATAATAATCAAAGCCATGTGAAATAAGGCTTTAACCCTGTGGCCCAAAAAGATCAACCAAATGGACGGCCGCAACGAGAAGCAAACAAAGGAGGAGCATCGTGCGTTGTTGCAGAAATGCGGTGCAACTGCAATGTTCTTCAAGCTCATCCATCAACAGAAGGACTTCTTCTCAAAGGTGGTTGCAGACGCTGCCCTTGACGTACTGGACGAAATTGGATTGCAACAACAATTGGAATCAATGTATTTAGGAAAAGAGTGTTTCTCTATCTCACACTTATGAGTTGTTGTGTTGTCAGCTTTGGGGTCTACTTCCAGGATTCCGGTTCCGGTTGCACCTTTAGCACTAGTTGCAGTTGTTTTTTTATTACTTTTTGTTTTTTATTTCCATTTTTAGTTTTCGCTAAACAAAGCACATTCAACTAACGCGGGAAATTACAGTTTGTTTTGACACAAGATTGGATGTGGCACTGAATTTCTGTTATGGGTTACTTGTGCATTTGACGTTTTGGAAAAATAACTTTTCGCTCAGTTTTGACATAAGCTTCTGACAGCATCCGACTATTATAGTTCTACCTAAATTGTAAGTTATCTGCACAATCGTCTGAGCACCTAATTGTCTGAAATTGATAGGGGCATCGAATATTAAAAACAAAAATACTACTCAATAACGTAAAATTTTTAACAAAATTGGTTTGAACACAATTTTTTACAATATTTTTTAAAAAATTAATTTTTCCAAAAATCTTAAATAATTTGAAAAAAAAAACAGTATAGTATACGTAATGTTACCGTTGTTTTTAAATGATTGTTTCTATTTTAAGTCGATTTTTTAGAAAATTTACACTCCGGCCAAAGGGGGGAAGGGGAGGGGGAATAGATCCCTTCCCATACGATTTTTTTTCTTGGTTCGACTCAACCTTTACGCTCTAATTTTTTTTGGCACACCGTATGTGAATCACCCTGTATTGTATACCTACTCGTATGTTTAAAAAATAAAGACATTCTCGAATTTTTTGTTCGATTTTTGATTTAGTTTCTGCGAAAAAGGTTAAAGGTTTACTTTTTCCATTTATTTTTTCGTAAAAAACTCAACCATTGAGAGATATTTTTAAAAATAAAGAATAAATCTCTAAAGATCAAATAAACACACTGACCAAGTCACATGGAAACATACCCATCGAATTACGGCTTAGTCACGTAGAATGCATAACATTTGTCTTCATAAAATGTCTCCTTCTCCACCAAACATACATTACTTGCCAATCCATTCAAACAGCTCTCAGGGATCAGACCGCATTGTGATGGGTTGTTTTTATGGAAACGACATTTAATTTTATCCAAAATACTTATCATGAGCAGATTTAAGATAACTCATACCAATATCGTTTTATTTAACATAATTTTTCATTTAATTTTGAAGATAATATATTTATAATTTAATTTAGAATCCTTAATCAAAAAAAAAATAATTTAATATACATAATTTGATTGACTTTATTGCATTATTTATAAATCATTTTTATTGATGGAATAAAATTAATATTAGTTACATACCTAATTTATATTCACAAATCAATTTCGAGTAATTTGATTTGATGTCTTTAGGCCGTGTGTGAATTTGGTTAAATTTTCGATTAAATTTTATCCGAGATTAAATTTTGACATTTCCACATTCAGATTCACCTCATTAGTGTCAAAAATCAATCTTTGGATAAAATTTAACGCGATTTTAACCCAATTCACACACGACCTTATGTGTCTGTAAGGAAAATAAATCAATCTTTGATAAAAAAAAATATCTGCACAACAGATGGTATTCTAAATTCTTCTAAATTGAAAATAGTCTAAGAGCCCACAGCAAATTTTGGGGTGTGAAAGTTAACCAAAAAAAAGTATATGAGTCAAATCAGTGGTCAATCTGATGACAGAAATGAAAGTCGAGCAGGGAGAAAAGGTAAGATGTTCCATGGAAAAATCACCATCAATAACTCAGTCACTATTATATCAAAAAATCAGTTTATATCCCAAATTTATACCGAATCCACTGATGTAGTGTAGGTACGTACATATTTACAAATAAATCAAAGCGATTTGAAGCATCGAATTAATTTGACTCTTACACCCCGACTCCACTGGAGATAATTCATCTCAGAATGTTCACCTTGACATGAAATGTCTTGTGTAGTCGCGATATTTAATCTTATGATATGATGTCATCGATCTATCTCTGATATTTTATCTTGACATGGATCTCTGACATGGAATTTGACAGATGGTTGTTTTTTGTTTCTTTTTGTGTAGAAATGTCATTTTTGTCTCATAATTTTGTGTCTTTTCATGGGAGTGGTGTTCGCTGTATTTGTGGGTGAATTTTTGTTTCATTTTTGTGAATACTTAATTTTGTTTAATTTGCATTCGTTTTAAATATTATTTTCGTGGTTTTTGAAAGTTTTATTTGTTTTTGATGTTTGTGAAAATTTCACAGTAATTATTATATACTATAGAGGAATCTGTTAAAAATTGAACTTCGATTTCTTAAAAATTTTAGACCCGGCCCAATTTAGGGTACTTTTTGGAAAATGATTAAGACATAATAATAAAGCTCTCTACCGAAATTCAGTTTTTTCGGAATTTTTTCGAAGTGAAAGTCTAATTTTCCTGGGCTAGAATACAACAACCTAAGAGTTTCACATTTATCAGCAAAAAAATCAGCCATCAAACTCCCATGCAGTCGAAGTACGAAATGAAATATCATGACATGATTTGCCCAGCGAAGATATATGAAAATGTCTTGATATGGATATCAGAATATTTAGTTGGAGAGAAAAATCTCCTGTGGAGTCGGGGTGTTAAGAAACACAAACATCAGAGATGTCGTCCAGTAACATTTTTGTCTCATAAGAGAAAGACCTTGCGTTAGATGCGGTAGTTCCGATTTTATAGTTAATGATATTGGTCTAAGTAATTATCCGATTAATTTGTGGTGTAGTCTCCATATTGTGTTATATTTTTCTAAATACAGATAAAATACAAACTTTTTTGGTAAAATTTTTCTTTTATTACACTAATTATAGTGGTTTCACAATATTTTTTTTTTTATTTTATTATAAAAAAGCGACGCGTTTCGGATTTTATATATCCATCTTCGGGCTTAAGTTTATGACTTGTCTTGTCCGAAACGCGTCGCTTTTTTATAATAAAATAAAAAAAAAAATATTGTGAAACCACTATAATTAGTGTAATAAAAGAAAAATTTTACCAAAAAAGTTTGTATTTTATCTGTATTTAGAATAATTATCCGAGTTTTCGAACTCGAGCGCCGAACGCAACATGGTTGAAAATCCAAAAACGCAAAATTTTTGCGCTTTTTTCAGTTATTGGCAAAATTTAGCAATAATAAATTTATAACAATAAGAAGAATATACGTTAATATGCAGTACATAATGCAGTAAAAAAAAAAACACGGCATATAAGTTGGGTCAAAAAGAAGAAAATTATCATATGGGAGGTCTGGTAAGTCTGACCACTGGCTATATAAATAGCAACAAAGCAACCATGATGAATATATGTAGCTTCTCCTACCAGCCAGCGGTTTTGATAATGTTTTGACTAAAGCTATCGGTTGGCATACTCTATTATTCTATTGCACCGAAAAGACAGGAGGGGGGGTAAAGGTCCCCTTTTGTACTATTTCGTAAATATTTTGAAAACCAAGAGTATTAGCGGAAAAGTTTACACTACAATATGAAAGTAAATTAAATTTTCTTCAAAAAAGGTTCATACATATTTTTGCTAGGAGCAATACTAAGAGAGATATGGGGGGTACAAATGTCAGAAAATCTGAGAAACCATATTAATGCGTTAAAAATTTAACGTTTTTTGATAAATTAACCCTGAAATTATAGAAAAGGTAAATACTTATCGATTCATGATAATTCCATTGACTTGATGAAAAGGAAGGTATGGGGTTAAAGAAGGAGGCGAGAGTTAAAATATCCTTATTTAATTTATTTGATAGGTACAGTATTTTTTGTGATATGAAAAACACGGTATCTTCAAAGGTAAGAAGTATGCAATGTATTTCCAAGTTATTGACCAATACTTTGTGAAATAGTTTAAAGAAATATATTAAGAAAACATTTGCTGGGGAGGGGGGTCTAATTGCCCCCACTTATACGGGAGGGACTATTATCTGAAAAAATTGGATCAAAGTGCATAAATAATCATTTAAAAACAACAGAAACATCTACAATGCTATAATATAGCTTTTTGAAAATTCAAAAACCTATTTTATTATTTCACTGCTAAAACAAGTAATTTAAGTTAAAAGTTTTTGAAAAAAATTGACTTTAAATCAAAAATTAAAAAAAAAAAAAAGTTAACTTATGATAATTTTTTTTCAAAACTTTTTGTTATAAAGTACTAGATTTTCGTTTAGTATTTGACACTGTTTTTAATCCTTAGGTTAACGCTGAAAACTAAATGGATATAAGTCTTTTAGTTTAAGAGAAAATTGAAAATTATGAAAGCTACTACTTTTTTTTGAAAATTATTTCTGTAGAGTAATTAGTACATTGAAACGGTCAATGCTGTAACAAATAAAAAATAAGTTAAAAAAAATCATGTAGTCTGGATTACTTTTTTAAGTGGTGGGGGTGACCCCCAGGTACAACATACTAAAAGTGCCCAGCCCAGGCCCGCGAGCTTTAGCCAGGAGAGGGGGGGTTAAGGTCCCCTTTTGTACCCTTTACCCCCCCCCCCCCCCCCCTTCCTGTCTAAAGCTCGCGGGCCTGGGCTGGCGACTTTTAGTACGTTGTACCTAGGGGTCACCCCTACCACTTAAAAAAATAATCCAGACTACACTATTTATTTCATTTATTTTATGATTTTGAGTCTTCGTTGACTGGACTATATTCCGAATAGACTTTTTTTTTGTTTTAACGCGAGACACTTTAAAGCTGTTATGTACACATTTTTAAATCTAACTAATATATGCTGATAAAAAAGTACGTATACGCCACAGTGACTCCGCTAAAGCTTATTTTGTATTATTTATTTAAAGGGTCTGTAAAGTTATACGTAGGTACTAAAAACAGGCAAAGATCTATAAAGAGGGGTTTTTCACCTTTCTCTCTTCTTCCGCATGTAATAGGCAACAAATGTCCCAAAACAAGTGGTAATATAAGAAATTTTCAGTTTGTAACACGTATGGCTACATAACATTTAGATATTTCCTTCTTCATTTGGGTAAATCCTCTAGAGGTAGGTACACATTTTTTTATTATTATCTATACTCCATTTCGAATTGAATATATTCACAGCTAAGACAGGACAACTAGTTGCATATAAAATTAAATCTTCTCAATCAAATAAATACCTCATTATTAACAAAACATTTTTTGAAAGGCACTAAATTATGATTGAAGTTATGAATGCTGGGATGCGCGATAAATGAAACATATTCCTTTATATTTTAGCAATTAATTTATTGAAAAATAATTAAAACCATTTTTATACACAGAAGTAAATATTTAAAATGAATAACTTTTTAAGTCACTACCTGGTGTTAGCGCAAGTACGTATGCGGATATCCATGACGCCACAACGACGAGCGAATGCTGTAAAACGATTTAACGTCGCGAAGCTAAAATCGCAAGAGATAGCCAGGACTTTTGCAGACCACGTCTCTCTTAAACTCTCAACAAGCCCGCCACAAGCATCATCTGTAGAGGACCAGTGGAAGCACTGCCAAAATGCAATCAAAAGTGCCGCTACTGATGTGCTGGGTTTCACTAGGCCACCACCACGAAACCGCTGGTTCGATGAGGAATGCAGGCTGGCGCATACAGCAAAGAACGAGGCCTACCAAGCAATACTGCAGACTAGAACCAGAGCTGCTGAGAGAGCAGCCCGGGAGCTCTACGGACAAAAACGAAGAGAGGAACGCCGACTTCTCAGGAGGAAAAAAAAGAGAGAGCATGCGAAGCGGGCGGTCAAGTCTATTGAGGACTGTAGCGGCAGGGGGGATGTTCGAAAGTTCTACCGAAGGGTGAGACAAACTACCCAGGGTTACAAGGCCAGAACGGAAGCCTGCCGAGATGAGAGTGGGAATATGGTGGTAGACATATAGTCGGTGCTGAGGATTTGCAAAACAACACTTTTCTAGACTGCTAAACGGCGAAGGTGGCCAAAATTCCGCTGTCAGACAGAACAATCCATTCAACCTGGACGATGATGGTCAAAACTTCCGTCCACCCGACCTAAATGAAGTGCGGCTAGCGATAGCCAAGCTTAAAACGTACAAGGCTGCTGCTGCGGATAGCCTGCCAGCCGAGCTATTCAAAGCAGGGGGAGATGGCTTGGTAGGGAGTATACACCAGCTCATCTCAAAAATTTGGTCGGAGGAAAGTATGCCCGATGAATAGAACCTCGGTATAGTGTGCCCCATCCACAAGAAAGGAGATGCTCTGACCTGTTCCAACTACAGAGGTATAAGTCTCCTCAACGTCGCATACAAAATCCTGTCATCTGTACTGCGTGATCGCTTAAAACCGTTTGTCAACGATCTGATCTGATCGGCCCCTATCAGTGTGGTTTTAGGCCCGGCAAATCAACCGTCGATCAAATGTTCACACTCCGACAGATTTTGGAAAAAACCCAGGAGTTTCAAATCGATACACACCACCTCTTTATCGATTTAAAAGTCGCATATGATAGTGTAGACATAGACGAGCTATACAGAGCCATGGCGCATCTCGGCATCCCTGCCAAACTCGTCCGCTTGTGCAGGATGACGATGGAGAAATCTCGCTGCTCCGTCAAAGTCGGCAAGAACACCACCGAACCCTTTGATGTCGAGAAAGGTTTGAGGCAAGGCGACGCGTTATCATGGAACCTGTTTAACATCGTTCTTGAAGCAATTGTACGCAACTCGCAAGTCAACAACAGACAATTTTTCAAAAGTCTGTTCAACTACTTGCTTATGCAGATGATATTGACATCATTGGGAGAACGAAGCGAGCTGTTACCGGCGCGTTTGCAAGTATTGAATCGGAGGCGGCGAAAATGGGTTTGGCTGTTAATGAGGACAAGACGAAGTATATGCTATCATCGAGAAAGGAATCTCAACATCGTCGGCTCGGGCAAAACGTCACGATGGATAGATACAACTTCGAAGTCGTCAAGGACTTTGTCTACCTGGGCTCCACTGTAACATCGCAAAATGACATCAGCGCAGAGATCAAACGAAGAATTACTCTTGCCAATCGCTGTTTCTTCGGGCTAAGAAGGCATCTAAGTAATAAAGCCCTCTCTCACAGAACCAAGGAGACCTTATATAAGACCCTAATCATCCCGGTCCTGCTATATGGGGCAGAGGCATGGACCCTGTCAAAAACGGATGAGAATCTGCTTGGGTGCTTTGAAAGGAAGATTCTTCGGGTGATTTTCGGTCCAGTCTGTATCGATGGAGTATGGAGGAGAAGATTTAACAACGAGCTTTACGGGCTTTACAGCGACGTCGACCTTGTCAAGAAGCTGAAAATTCAGCGGCTGAGATGGCTGGGACACGTGGAGCGTATGGACACCAACGCTCCAGCCCGACAAGTCTTCGAATCTACCCCTGACGGTCTGCGCAGCAGAGGAAGACCCCACCTTAGGTGGCGCACACAAGTGGAGTACGACCTCAACAACTTTTTGTTTGATTTTGTTTTTTGTTTAGAATAAAAAGTATTTCAAATTTGTTTAATGCGATATTTTTTAGCCTAATATAGAACCACCATACTGCAAAATCATAACAAAATCTGTCAAGTCAATAAAAAGCTATACGTGAATAACTCGAAAATAAGGCAATTTTCTCAGAAAACGCCAACACCTAATTTTCGTAAATAAATACATAGTTCTATGGCAGCTACTTGGTCTAGATGAGCTAGATCGAAAATTCGAATTTACCTCTGGGTAAATGCTCATAGAAATGCTCTGTATCAATTTTGGACCAAATCGGCTGACCCATAGGCTCTAGCTGAAATTAAAATGGACGCATGGACGCACAGACGCATCGACCTAACGCGACGGACGGTATGGTGAAAACCACTTTTTCTGACTTCTTCATCATTCTAGTATCAATTTTGATTAAAACCTCGAAGTTTTTTTTTTTTTTTAAACAAAACCTATAGAGCAAGTGCATACATAACGTTAATTTCAATTTAGGGCACACCAGATGAATCATTTCGACAACTATATACTCCTAGATATATTTCTTTTGAATGTAAATGGGATACAGAATTAAAATAGCGAGTAATGTCATCAGAGAGTTTATTGCTAGATGAAAGGTAACACTTGGAAGGTTTAAGACCTCTACCGAAGAAAAATTAAAAATTAACGTAAGCCAGACATCCACCACCCATTAGAAATTCAGCTTTTGAGAAAAGAATGGAAACATTTATCAATGAGGTAGGAAGAAACTGGCAACAGATTAATAGAATATAATAATAGAAACTCAAGTCTTTACCATCTCCAAACAAACACGGCTTCATTGGAAATGCGGCAAAGTACATTCCTACTCACGAATGAGTAGATGAAAGCTTGTATTACGTTCTATTGAAAATGTTCAATAAAGTGCTTATTAGCGTTCGCCATAACCACCTTCAAAGGTTGGTTAAGTTAGGTATAAGATAAGTATAAGATGAGTTATTTATATCTGTTTGTCTGCCTTAAAAGTTATTTTAATGAAAATCTCTTAAAATGGTGAGTAAAATATCCAAAATCGTAACAGAAAAATAGTTTTTATATAAATTAAAATAAAAACCAAATATTTTACAAAAAAAAAATCAATTTATTTTATTTATTATATTATTTCAAAATAAGTTGTTGATTTGATCGTTACGTCGAATTATTCCTTCCTGATTGTCAATGGTGATTGATTATGTTGAAGGTTGGGAGAGGAAGATGGTGTTTAGCGACAGGCTGATCTTGTGTAAGCCTTGGACTTCCACCAGTATATTATTTTCATCCAGAGTTTCGATCACACTAAGGTTAGTCCAGTAAGAATAGACGAAAAAATGCCAAAGAAAGGAAATAATTAGTGATAGCACTCTTTAAAAACTGAGAGAGTTCCTCATCGATCCGATGACCGCTAGGTCAGTTATAAGGGGTCCAAGGGTCTAAAAATGAGTTTTTTGCAAATATCTCAAAAACGGTTGGTGCTAGAGAAAAAATTTGTACCTCAATCTTATAGCTGAGGTCTGTTCGGTTTTTTCGTAGCATTAACCGTTAAAAGAAATATTTGCCAAAAACTCCCATTTTGATGACTTTGTGTCCCCTTTTTTAGAGATTTTTTGACTTTTCCATTTGCTGTAACTTTTTAACGGTCAACTCTACGAAAAAAGTGAGAATGCATTTTTGTTGGAAATTAAATTAGCTACAAGATAGAGGAATGAAATATTTCTATGACCACCCGTTTTTGAGATATTTGCCAAAAACTTCCACTTTCATTACTTTTTGCCCCTTTTTTAGAAATTTTTTGACTTTTCGATTTGCTGTAACTTCTTAGCAGTTAATGTTAAGTTAAGACAAAAGTGAAAATCCACTTTTGTTAAAAATTATATGGGCTACAAGATTGGCGTTTTTAAGAAATTTGAAAAAAAATCTCACATTTTCATGACATTTGGCCCCTTTTGAGAGATTTTTTAACTTTTCATTTGCTGTAACTTTTTAACGGTTAATGTTACGAAACATCCATTTTTATGGGAAATCGTCTTAGCTACATGATTTGAGATATTTGTAAAAAACTAATTTTTAGACCCTTGGACCCCTTATAACTGACCTAGCGGTCATCGGATCGATGAGGAACTCTCTCAGTTTTTACCAACTCCCATTACCAACGTCCATGCCAAGTTTCAGCCTCTAACTAAATTTTTCTTTGAAAAAGTCTATTTTTCCTGGACTAGGTACCTTACTGCAGATGTCGTTCCTCACTGGCAATCCTTCTCATTAGTTGATTTGGGTGACTGATATTCCCTGCAACCTTCTTTATAGAGAGCAGTAGGCAAGGCACTGATGTTCGTTCCTGTACTGTTTCCTCTGCTGCCGGACGAAGCAGAGTGCCAGTCCGGTGCAAATCCTAAGCATTTTCCTTGTACAGATTTGGAGTTCCTCCATGGCTGTCTTGAAAATCGATAACCAGACTGATGGGAAGTAATGGCTGATGCCTGGCCGTAGGAGTTGTTTGTAGATATACATCAGCATCTTTACCAGTTGTTCTTCTCAGCAATCAATAGATTTAGACGATGGAGGACCCAGCTGGCTTTTTTAATACTTCTTGAGTCCCGATTGAAACTTAGGGCAATGAGGAATGAAGTGGATCCCCAAGTATGTACATAAAGAATCAGTTTAGCAGCTATGGTGATTTCATCTGTGAATTTTAAGGATATATTTCTACAATTTGCTGTACGACGACTAGCTCATGGAGAATGTTTTTGTGTTGGAGGTGTATATTTTTTATTAAACCAAATCCAGCCCTGGGGTGCACTAGGTCACCCTGAACTAGCTCTTAAGCGTTTTATGTAGCACTTTTTTCGCCCTAGGTTATTTGCGCTGTCTGTTTGTTGCTCTTAATCTCTGAAAATACCTAACTGATTGTAAGTGAAAATTGGTGGAGCGAGAGCTTGAAATATGAGGATGAACCAGGACATAGGCTACTTTTGTTTTCAAAGGGGCCGATTATAGCGATCAGGAAAACGAATCAGGAAAAATTTTCTTTTTGGTAATCTAATGTTTTACCATACGATTTGAAATATAAAAAGGATACAAATCGATGATAAATCATTTGAAATATTTATTTCATTAAAAAAATTTTCTTTAAAAGAAATATTTTTCTATAAAATGCATTTCCTGATGGAAACTCGTTTTCTGTACGGAATTCCCATCAGGAAAATGAATAAGTACTTGTTTTAGGCAAAGTATTTCCTCCAATTAAATTTTTTTTCATGAAAAAAATAATTCAATTGATTTACCATCGATTCGTATCCTTTTTATACTTCAAATCGTATGATAAAAAATTGAACTATACAAAACAAAATTTTTTCCTGATGCGTTTTCCTGATCGCTATAACTGGCCCCAAAATCAACAACAGTTTATCAAAAAGTAGTTAAAATATATTTTAAAAAAAATGATAAATTGTTTGAAATGTCATATGTTCAAATATAAAAATATCAAAAAAAAAAAAAGTGTTTTACAATCATAAAGTTATTTAAACATGCGAAGCAAGGCGAGCACGGGCCGGCTAGTATTATCATCATCATATTATAAAACGGCAAACCCGAATTTTGTGGTACAATTTACGCGGTCAAGAAAAGCCGAAGGCATATAAATTATATACCGTTGGAAAGGTTTTGTGCCACAGAAGTACACAAAATATAAATTAATTAAATTATTAAACCGCAAATAAGTTTAATTAACAAAAGAAAATTACGTATTAAGAGGGAGTAAGAAGCGAGCGAGAGAGAATATTTGTAAAGAACACAACGAGGTGGTTGTTCATCCCCCACGGATGAGCTTCAGCGGAGAAACATCACCACACCTACAAAAAGAGAATGAAAAAATAAAAAAAAACAACAACCACGAAACACAATTATTGTGCATGTGTTTGGTTTGGCTAGACAGGTAAAAGTGGGAGCGAGATAGAATACAAAGTCATAAAGGAGTTGGCAGCTTGCACCGTTGCATTGGTATAAAAATCGAAAAATCGTCGTGTATAACAAAAACAAAAATACAATTGGTTGGATATTGTAGGTTCGGTCAAGGTCTTTTTATAGGTTTTAATAGGCGTAAATTCACGAAAAATTAGGTAAATTCATACAAGGTAGGTACATACTTTGTAGGTTTTTAGCTTCAGTCAAAGTTTCTGTTGATTAGAAAATAATGTAATTGGCACTCGGATTTCGAGGGCTGGACGTACTAGTAATTATAAATATGCCAAAAAAAAATAAGGCGCTGAATCTTGTAGCTCTGAGGTGTTCGATAGAAAATAAAAACCCGAGCAGCCCTGAGTTTTTTGACAGTTGTTTGACGTTCTCCAGGTCGCCCTGAGGCACAGAACATCTAACAAAGCTAGTATAATTGTAGATATACTGGTAGTGGTCAAACTGATAGCTGTCAATTGTACTGGTTATATAATGGTGTTAGTAAATGGAGGCATAGATCTGTCAAAAATCCAGACATGCTAAATTGACAATTTATCGAAAAAAGCCAATTTTTTCTGCACATTGGAAATTGTCGAAATCTGTGTTTTGACAGATCTGCACCAAAAAAAAAATTGATTTTCTTTACCTTTGGATAATCCCCTTAGTTTCCACACTATTGCACATGGTTTTTTCCACATAAGTACAAACAAACTAAATATTTAGCTGTAATATTTTAAGAAGATTAAATAGGTAAACAATTTTAGAACTAAACTGGAACCACACATTATGTTTCATATGTTGTGTCACTTACTGTGCACACTAATCAAAAATAATGTTACAAACTGACATTTTGGTTTTTTTAATTAATCTCTTTCCGCAAGCACTATTTTCTCTTTCCCGCACAAAGAAAAAAAAAAACTGTCTGTGATACGATTAGATTCCGTCACAACACACGATACACCACACCCACAACATTCCACCGACAACACATCACACGAGACATAATGTGGCTCTACGCATATGAAATACATTGGAGCGTTAGCGACACATCACTCCACAACACACCACACGAGGCAAATGTGGCTCCAGATTTACATCATTTAGGAACATAATGTAAAATATGAAATATAATATATACCATATACATACATAGTCACATGTCAAACGTTAAAAGTTGAAGCCGATTAAGCCATAAACATAATGTATGTAAAATTATATTTTTATGTGAATTGGTTCAACATATTGTCTAATAATATGCACACCAATCACACAACTGTGTCAATTAGACAATATGCTACAAGAAGACATTATTCTGACGTCAAAATGATAAGAGCCACGAGCATGAGGATTTTACACATCATTTAATCTAATCTAATAATAAGGTTGACAGTGCAGTTATATTCTATAGTAGACCGAATGTAAATTTAATTTTAGCAAGTTCATATTTATTAATAAATATTCAAAATCGTTCATTATGCAAAATAAAAGTTAATGTCAAAAATCTATTTGGAATTTTTTTTTTTAAGTCTACTTCAGATAACAATAGAAGCTTTTGCTTTTAATTATAAATTTCCACTTAAGTCTGGCTTCTAGCTGCAGGCAGCCATATCTATCACTTTTTCCCGAAAATTTTGAAAAAAAAAAAAAAAAAATAATTGCGAATAAAACGGAAGGAAGCCGTCTTCGTCTTATTATTTTAGTATGTTTCTAAAAAAAGGGATTCGCAGTGAAAATGTTTTGTACACATTTTTTGTCTCAGGGAACGGGTCAATAAGTAAATATTCCTTATTAAGTCGTCGGAATTCATTTCAATTTAATTCTGATTAAAAAGGCATCGAAGTTTGGTCCAAGCCCGATTCAGCTGAAAATGATTTGGATTCTCACCTTTAGGCTAAGCACGCACTTACGATTTTGATCGCGCGACTATTTAGTCGCAAGAAATATAACACATGAGTTTAAATGTGCGTGACCGCACTTGCGACCGAGAAATCACGACTGAAATTTGTTCCATTTTTCGAGCGACGCGATCTCTCCCAAACCAACGCGATTAATCGCCGCGACAATAGAAAACAATAACAACAACGTGTAGTTTTGTTTGACAACCACATGTTGTTATTGTTGTTTTCTTTTGTCGCGGCGATTAATCGCGTTGGTTTGGGAAAGCCTTAAAATGAAACAAATGCAATTACATGTTTGTGACCGCACTTGCGATTTCAGTTTCTGCGATTTAAAAATCGTAGTCGCGGAAAGAAATAAACATGCACGCACTAGCGATTGTCAGTCACGCGATTTTTCAGTCGCAAGAAATGAAACACATGGTTTTATATGTGAGTGCACGCACGCGACTGAAAAATCGCGTGCATTCTTTAGCGATTAAAAATCGCGCGACTACAAATCGCAAGTGCGTGCACAGCAAAAAATTTATGCGATCGCGATTTTTTAATCGCAACGTCTTTAAATCGCAAGTGCGTGCCTTGCCTTAATCCTAGTATACTGCTGATGCGAAACGAAAAATCCCATACAAAAATGACACAACGAAATCATAAACGAAAAATTTCGTTCTGCGGTACGCTGTTCGGTGAACGAAATCGATAATTGTAGCAGATTATTTGGAGAGATCTCATATGGTTTTCGTAAGCATTTCGTTGTCATGTTGGAGACCACCTAAAAATTTCGTTTTGTATTTAGCAGCGTACTAGGCTTTAAAGGAAAATTTTAGTCAAGATCCCGCCCCGCCATAAAATAGAGCTGTGCCAATCGTTCATTTTCAAAGATCGAATCAATATCAATGATCGAAAAACGGAGTAAGCCAATGGATTTAGGAGGTGGATATAACCTAGTATCATGGCCGACGCTCTGGGATCACTGGAAGACTATTATTTTGACAGGTGTCAATGTGATTGAGAATGATTGGAATGAACGAAACATACATACTTGCGTTTTTGGTCATTTATTCAAAAACTGAAATGATTGATGTTGGGATTGATTGTTTCGGTTTACTGTGATTGCAATAAATCGTTCATTTTAATGAACGGGTCACAAAGACCGAACCCATCATGATTGGCACAGCCCTACCATAGACAAAGCCGGCCCAAGCCAAACTTGCGCCCTGTGTCAAGGCATAGGGTTGCCACGCTTTGAAGGTCATTTTTCGGGTTTTTTACAATTATCTGGCACAGCTCAGATGGTATGTCTTACGGACATAGGACATAGGTAGGTCGTTCTATGGCGGAGTCTTAGACTAATTTGTATCATACATTTATTAGGTATGCAATGAATGAAATTCTGGAGGAAAGCGAAACACAGCCAAGCTAAATTTGGCAACCCTATCATCAAAAGGACAGTGAAATGCTTGCAACATCGACAACTGAAAAGCAAAAAAAATTACAAAAGCCTAGTACGCTGCTGATGTGAAACAAAATTTTTCGTTTGTCTCCAACACGACAAAATGCTTACGAAAACCACAACGAAAAAGTACTTTGAAAAGGAACTTAAAAAAGGAACTTTAATATAAAAAAAAATGAAATATTTTAATATCACTTATGTATATGTACTGTACATATGTATGTACATACAAATTTATAATACTTAACAAAATAAATGATAACACACATTCATGCATTGTACTATGTAATTGAAAAGAATGTTAGTTAAACTTTGGTAGTTTTTCATTTTGAATGAACAAACTTTTTTGCGGTTAAAGAAAGGAACCCAATGTTAGATTCCAGATTCCATAGTGGGAACATTTGAACTTTATTCATTATCCTTTTTTAATATAAATTTATGTAAATACTACATAGCTTGCCTAGCAGACATTGTTCTGCGTGGCGTAATGAGTCTGATTTCTTAAATAGGTACATTTTGTTCACTTGGTTGAGGTTAAGGCTAAGTAATATTACGTTCTGCTGCTGTACAAAAACTCGAAAATGATCTCAATTATGTTGTAAATTGACATTGTTTTACGAGTTAATGCGTTACTACACTTTCACTACACACATATTTAATAAAATAAACATTTTTATTTAAATAAAATATTAAGTTATTCAAAAATAATTGTATCAAAAAGATGGGATATTCAACCTTATTATATGAGTTTCACCAAGAAAATATTTCATCCCCCCCCCTCCCCCCTCGGTCTGCTCGGTTATTTTATACCGAGCTAATAGAGCGCGCTCTGCACAAACTCTGAACACGCTCTGAACGAAAAAACAAACACAAATTTGAACTGTTAAAATGAATCCCTTTTCGTGTTCGTATGCGCATAACTCGGCTAAACATCATCCGATTTGGTTTGGGATTTTTGTTTTGCTAAATTTACATTGAACCAAATTAATACACAACCCCCAAAATCGAAAAATTCGAATGAAAATTAGAAAATCGTAAAAACATCCTGAAATTTCAAACTTTCTGAATTAGTATTTTTTTACGCGCATAACTCGGCTGGCGTCATCGCATCAACTTGCCGTTCAACTGTTCAACTTTCCATCAACCTCGAGCAACCCATACTCCTTACGACAGAAGCTCCTGTGAACTTCATCAACTTCAGACGGCTAGATATTGAAAAACTTCACAGGGACATCGAAGACAGCATAACTCTTCCACCTTCAAACAGGAATCTGCTGGATACCGAAATCGATGCAGCTATTGACAACCTCCAACATGCCGTATCTGAAGCCCTGGAGAAGCAAAAGCGGCCTAGGACACCAAAAGATAGATACCACCATCTTCCTGAGTACGTCCAGAATTTGTATGCTCAATTGCTCACAGACAGCGGCTAAGAAAACGACTCCAGCGGATCCATCAAAGCGAGCTAAATACAAGAAACATCAACTACCAGACAGTTTGGAATTAGCTACAGCAAGTTAACATCATGTTCCGTAACTCCATTCAACACCACAACAATATCCAGTACCAGAGAAGATTGCAAGCAATTAAGCCAGGACCTGATGCCTTCGAAAACATCAATAGAATCATCGGAAAACAGCCACACATGCCAGAATCCATCATCAGCAACAACATTGAAGCAACCTCACCCCAGGACAAGGTGGAAGCGTTCGCTAACTACTTTGAAGGAAACTTCAAGCCGAACCCACCTACTGATCCAACGTTCCTACAAGAAGTTGAGGCATCAATTCAGCTGACCCTACAGCCAAATCCGGATATAATCAGTTTCGACGACACCAATCCAGCAAGTGTTCCCACCGATATAGTCCATATCTATGCAATCTAGAGGAGGTAGCAGAGATCATCGGCAATTTCAAGCCAAAAAATCTGCTGGACCAGATGGTGTCTCTAATTACATCCTGAAAAGGTTTCCACAAGCAGTAATGATTTTCCTCACAATCATCCTCAACAACTGCATCAACAACTGTTACTTCCCCCGGACGTGGAAAACAGCGAAGATTATGGCAATCCCGAAGAAAGGTGCTTCCGACCTAGTATCCAACTACAGGCCAATATCACTTCTCAACAATATCAGCAAATTACTGGAAGAAGTAATCCTCCGGAGACTGAAGAAATTCTGCAGTGAAAACTCCATCATCCTTGACATGCAGTTCGGCTTTCGAGAAAAGCACTCAACGCTGCATCCGCTGCTGAAGTTCCAACACGACATCACCACCTCCCTTAACAGTCATCGTGTCACCGTCGGATGCTTTCTGGATGTCGAGAAAGCATTTGATAGCGTTTGGATAGAAGCCCTAACTCATAAACTTCATCTATTACAGGTACCTCCGCCACTAATAAAAATTCTTTTTTCTTTTCTTTCTTTCAGGAAATTTTTCGTACAACTGGACAACTGTAAATCAAACATGAAGAACATCAGAGTCGGAGTCGCCCAAGGCTCAAAACTTGGCCCTTTCCTCTACAGCCTGATGACATCCGACCAACCTGTCCCAATTGGATGCGAGAACCTGCTATATGCTGATGACTCGCTTACCTATGCATCATCAATGTCACGACTTATCGCTGTCCGAAAAGTAGAGGCCCACATCAGCAGACTCTTCAATTTCTACAAGAAATGGGGCATCCGGATCAACACTTTCAAATCCGAAGTTGTCTGCTTCAGGAGGCCTTCAACTGGTAGAGGTAGCCGCACCGCAGCCAATTGCAGAAACCTGGTCTTGAGACTCCCTGACGGATCCACCATAGCTGCCAAACAGAATGTGAAGTACCTGGGAATCCACTTCAATGAGTTGCTGAGGTTCAACCCACACTCAAGAAATGTACTCAGAAAAGCCAGCTGGGGTTAACCAGATAAACACATTACGGAGATAAAAATTGGAATATTAGACCCGAAAAGTCGGAAAGTTGTGATAACAACTGGAGCTTGTTCGACTTTCAAAAGGAACATTAATAATAATTTAATCAATTTTAGGTGGAACAAAGTTCGTCGGATCAGCTAGTACTCCTCTAAAAATGTTCGAAGAAAAACAAACATTACATTATGCTTCATTAAACTGAACTAGCAGACTAGCTCGTTCAAGCAACTTTAATACGCATGAATTGTTGAATTTATTGATATTATGAGACTGATGTTCGGTTTTACAAATATTTAACGTATTTCGTATGGAGAAAACATCATTTCGATACCTTCCCGTAAGAATGTATTAAGCGACATTTTAAAAATTGTTCAGGAAACAAAAAAAAACGTCTCATTTAGTTATTTTTTTGTGTATTGTAATGGAAGGAACAGATTTCGAGAGGGATTTTCTGAATACAAAACTTGACATCATTGCAAAACCGAAATTTTAATCAGATAAAAAGTTTTTGTCGCTTAGTACATTATCGTGGTCAAGACATTGGCGCTTGATACAATGGTAAATGGCGCTTAAGACACTGTAATGGTCACACAAAATAAAGGTTTGAAATAAATTGTGTCGTTTAATTCATTTTTTATTTTGTTCTCATTAACAATAAAATAAATAAAAATCTATATAAAAAGTAACATAACATTTATTTCAAAACAAAAATTCAAAAAGGACACTTGAGGATTACTGAAAAGCAACATAAATTAATTTTAGGGATAAAAACGGAAATTTTAAGATTAATGATTATTATTTTGATTTTCAGACAAATCATCTTCTTCGTCTGTCTCTGCTAATTCGTCTTGTTTCTCACCGACTGTATTTATTATATCCTCGTATTCTTGTATGTATCGTTCAGGAATAAACTTTCTTTTGAGTAGACTCTCTAAATCCTTTCGTTTCGGGCCTGATATTGACAGTTTGGAAGAATATAGAATGTCAGGTTCATTGAATTCTTCAAGGCATTTCACTTTGTTGCGCGTGCGACAAAAATCCAGGGTATATGATGGAGAAGGTGTTTGAAATTTCGAATATTTTATTTCAGGGGATGATTTAGAAAAAATGAAAATATTAGATTCCGTAATCTTGAAATTAGTTTGCTCCTTGGTAGCATGCACAGAGTCAACAAGTAGAAATGTTAATTTAATTCGTTAATGTGTTTAGCTTGTTTTTGTATAAACAGAAAAAACATTGTTATGATTTGGCGATTTTGATTTTGTCCAGGAGATGTCCTACTCAGTATAAGGAAATGGAAGTAACAGTTTTTCTCTCATCGACGATTTTCAAGTACTGATTGAGGATTGAACAAATTTCATTTGCTCCTCATTGCGCATCATGAGTTCCACTCTCATAAACTGTCTCGTTATAAAACGAATATTTTCTCGAATAATAAAATAGCATACTCTGCGTATGTGGAACGTTTAGAACTTTTTGCAGGTCAAAACTAGCACAAACAAATGAAGGTGAATTTTTGGCTTTTTCCTGGTCTTCCTTAAACAGTTTATGGCTCGTTTCTTTCTGTTGGGAATGTTTTGACATTTTTTTTTTCTGTGTCTCATTCAATTCACGGTCCTTATAGGATTCACAAAAGGTACACTTATCTTTTTTTGGAAACATGGATGCCAATATTGTACGTTTTGAAAATTCCGCGAAATATTTTTTCGGAGACAAAATTCAAACCTTGTTCCTTTTGGTTTTCTTTGAATTTTCTGTAAAGATTAGAAACACTAAAATACTCGGTGGGCAAGTAAGTTCTATTGGTCCTAGAACGGCAATAATAGGATGGAACCCTTGGTAAGCTTTTAATGAACGTGCAAACGGCTTCTTTTAAATCATCGGATGTAGCATTTGACGTAGGTGCTGCACCCCTCTTGTCTGTTTCCGATGTATTTAAAACTGTTGTTTTTTCAAGGGCATATGTGACAACTCTACTGGAAATGTTAAGAGTTTTCAGCAAAAACTGCATACATACTTGTATTCTCTTCCCTTCAAAATTTATAAAATATTTCCTTGTTTCTGTCTTCTTTTCAATTTCTTTGCTTCGTCGCCTTTTGATAGGAACACGATCAACACAAGATAATAACCAATCTATTTGCTGTGTATGTGGCAGTTTCCAATAAAAGTCAAAAAACGGCTTGCCTTTGTGACTCACTTAATCTAGTAGCACATTTGTTTTGGCAGCTCTTGCATGGATTTCTTTGCACAGATTTATGTTTTTTCTCAACACGAGCTCTTTTTGATTCTACCCCCAACCCTTGGTTTACCTCAATGGCCATGACTTTCGGCTTTGGATTCTCGTTTACTTTTCGATGTTTTATTATTTCATTGGAACTTGAATTTTCTATGGAATCATTATGCCAAGATGTACTCTTATCTGTTTCAAACGGATCACACTCAGACTCAGACCCAGATACAGATTAATATAGTGCAGACTAACTCCTTTCACCCGTAGTACTTTTTGTTTTTTCAAAATGATCAACCTAAAACAATTCATAATTGTATTTATCTCACCTACCTCAAAATAATAAACAATGTATCAAGAATCAAGGAGCTTATTTACTTACTTTCATTCCTTCATAAGATTGTTTTGCTAATTCAACCATTTGTCTAGCTCTTGAATGAAACAAAATTGGCTTTTGCAATCCAGAGGGACCTGGTAAATTTTCATTCATGGTAAAATTTATAATCTCACTAGAATACCACGAAACGATGAACTAACAAACAAAAACGTATGTATGTATCTAATTAATAAATTATCACAATAAGCCACTATTTCTGCAACACTCCTCAACGAAAAAAGTACGATGACAACTGACGAGAGGAAAAGGAACAAAATAACCTGAAACAAAACCCAAGTCTACTTACTGCATTCAAATATGTGAAATAAAATCAACAGCTATCTGTGCAACGGAATTTATATACAAAAATACGCTTACAACCGACCAGACAAAAAAAAACACAAAATAAATGGGAAAAAAGCAGTAGCCTGCTTCATAGAAAAATATTCAAAATCAAAGAAAACCATATCTGGAGTGTTATAAGCGACAAAAATGGAGCAAGTTCTATTTGGATGAGTGTGCTAAGCGACAATTTCGGTTAAACTATGCGACATCTAACAAATTTTTTTTGTGGACGTTTGGTTGCTTAAGACAATAAGGTTTTTAAAAATGTCGCTTAGCATAATTTCACTGGCGGATAATACAAATTTCAGGGAGCAACATTATTCCAGTGAGAAAACTTTGCGGTTGCTACAATTTTATTTTGTCTTTAGTTTCTTTTGCATACATGATAGGGCAGCGAAACCCAGGTTCCACATTAAAAAGTAATTTTCGAAAAAAGTGTCGGGAAGGTATCGTTTTGAAGACTTATAAGTCTGTTCAAAAGTTAAAAGAGCTTTATGAAATTAGCTATGAGACTGTAACCGTTGTGTGTCCAATTTTTCCACATGCAATGTGTAGTGTTTTCTTCTATTTTAAACTAGCTGACCCGGCAGACTTCGTTCTGCCTCAATGGATAAATAAAAGACCTAAACTTTTGTATAAAATAAACTTAAAACAAACAAAATTAATAAAAAAAATGCTCGGTATGAATGAAGTTTTATTATTATTTTCGATTAATTACACATGATGTTGCTTACTTACAAAATAGAGTTTTCCTGAAATGCTGGCTATTTATAAGGTTTCAATTTGATATTGACAGACACACACAGTTATGATACAGTCTGTTAATCAATTCAAAGCTTTCTCAAAAACCGTATTTTTTGTTTTGTTTTGTGGTGCGTAAATAAACAAAGATGACGGTTTTTCGACACGCGACGTATAATTGTCCATGCACGAAACAGTGACGTTATTCATCACCTTTTTTCACATCCAGTCTTGTTCCATTGCACAGTCGAGGTTGATTAATGTTACGCAGCATGATGACAACTGATCCTACTTTTAACTGCAAATTGTGAGGTGGTAATACAGGCAATTCCAGTGAATTTAAAAACTCCGTGGGATAAATTTAAAAACTCCATGGGATAGTTGACTACGGCGTAATCCTGGTTCATAACGGTGTCGACTGATTTGAAGGAAACCAACTGTCCCGGAAGAAAATTCTGAATGGTCGCATCGAGATCCGCCAATATTGCTCGTTCACCCAGCCAATTATGGTTATTGAACTGTTGCACTATATCTGGGAAAACACGCTGAATAAGCTCCTCTTTTGAGTTTGTGATGTGACAGAAATCTGTGGGTAATGTGATGAATCCGGTCGAGGTGTCCACTGCGACTTTATTATTTCCAATGTCTAACAACTGCATCGCAAACACATTTGCAGTTTCATCTTGTTGCAAAAATACTCGCATGTTAGTTGTTATTTGTAATGTCTTTACGTACCGCCACAAATTCGATGATGCAGTTTCATCCTGTTGCAAAAATACTTGCAATATATAGACAGTACGAAGTCTGCCGGTTCAGATAGTCTACACATATAGTTGATTGTCAAATGTCAAATATTATGGTTGCGTTCAGAAATTTAATTTGTGACAAAACTTAAGATTTATCAATCTACATAAAAATAAGCTGAAAGATAGTTAACAACTTTTATATTTATTCACCTTTTAAACCTTCTTTGGACTTCCACAAAAAAATTCTAACAAACAGCAATTCATGTAAGATTAATATCTTCTTCAAAGGTTGTCTTAGTCCTTAAGATCTGTAGATTTTTTAAATCAAAAATTTAATAGAACAAATTAGCTCTGTTCCTTTACTTTGAAACTCTGTGATTTTCTGTGCATTTGTGTGAATTTCAGTCCAACGTTCTGTCAAAGTTCATATAAAAAAAAATAAAATGGCAGTAAAATGCACAGAAAATCACAGAGTTTCAAAGTAAAGGAACAGACATATAATTTCATTCATAAACCTTTGTTTGCTGCATGTGCAGCTTATAATAAAAATTTTAGTGTAATTGATTTTAATTTATAAAAATTTTGTTTAAAAAATTATTTATATAGAATTTTACAAACTCAAAGCTTATAATTTTATAAATTTGTAGCTAAATAAATAAAAAAAAACTCTTCAAAAATGACTGCAAGTACGCTTTAAACCTTAAACTCTAGCAATTCTTCTTTCTGATTTCGATAGATTATCTCGATAAATTTTTAAAAGCCAGTAAGTGCACACTACAAAATGTATCTAACCTAATATCCTTTTTTGTTGTAAAGTGAAACTGTGATAATACTGAAAGGTTAGTTTCAAAGCCAATTTTAACGAGAAAAAATAACAATTTTAATCCTTTTATATTTTCAGTCTTCAAACGTAACACTACTACATAGTTCTCGTATATGTTATGTTATCATGGTGTAATATAAATGGAATTCTTTTGAGTTTCAAAATAATTGATATTAAAAAATATTTATTTTGATCGTTTTATATAACAAACTCTCTAGTTCTTTGAATCAATAATGTTTACAAAATTGATTGAATAACTTAAGACGTTATTGTATTTCAATCAATAAGTCCTTATCTAAGACTTCTTGATGAATAAAGAGGTGTATACATAGATTTTTGTTGCCATTCACAAATTTCATAAAACACTTCAAAGTGATGATTTCAATGACACAAAACTTTTGGTAAACATTTTGGGGGAGTTTCAGAAGTCATTGTACGTTTCTATGAATCCCTAGCTTTGAGAAAATACAATTATTTTAGTATACATAGTATGTATATCAGTGACGTTTATTCAAAGGTGCGCAGGTGTTCACCGCACACCCTACCAACATCTTAATTTCCATACGTATAGCCAAAGTTCTCCAAAATACGCATTTGTCTTTCTTTTCTTTAATAACCTATCAAAACATACGTCAATAAATAATTAAGATCTGTGTACGAACTCAAATAATTCTCAAACAAAAATCAGAACAAATAATTCACTTCCATTCAAAGTAACGTAAAAAAATCTGAGTAAGGTATTCTGTTAACTTCAGCGAACCGCGAGCTAACCCAAATTCACATACAACATATAATTCAAATACCTACCTACCAGTCAAAGAAGTGCCGAATAACAAAAATTTCCTCGTAGGGTGTTCTCCTTACTTCAGCGCACCCAGCTAACTCAAATCCACATACAAAAAAAGCACAAGAAATCGTTTTCCCTTATAAATCTTTATTATGAATTGCCCAAACAAAAAAAATGTATGTTGTTGCAGCGTTGCCCCCCTACTACAAATGTAGCGTTTTTGCTACACTCGGAAAATATTATAATTACAAAAAAATCAATCAATGAAATCATATTCGACACCAAAAAGTCAATTTTAAAAATAAAATATAAATAAACCAATGTAATTGACATAAAAAAAAAATTATAATGCTCTAATAATGTTGTGTGTCCACCTTGATTTTGAAATTTTAGTAGGAAATTTGCAAAAATGTTTTTGTAAGCCAGATATTTTTGCTATGTAAATATGCATGAAATAAAATCCAAATTTAGACCTTTTATAATTTATACCAATAATAATGTCGTTCCGAAAAAAATTACAATTTAGTATGTTGTGTTTTTGCGCGTTTTAAATTTTACTACATTTAAAATTTGCCACACTACATTCTCAACCTGTTAGGGGGGCAACACTGGTTGTTGATCGTCGCCACGACTCAGTTGCAGTGAGGGATGATTTTTTTACTTAAAAAAATCATCAAAAATGACGATAGAACCTACCTGACTAGATTGTGTATAACTCTTGATTAAGTGGAAAGATTTTTTTCATAGAGGTATCTAGAGGTTTATAACGGTTCATATAAAAAAATATAATTGAGGCGCCGTAAACCCAAAATTGATTATTTTTAAATCACATATATCGGTAAATGTGATGAAAAATTTCAAAATTTTCTAAAATTATGTACTACAATATTGTGCATCTAACTATGTTGAACAAATAAGTTCATGGTTTCATGGCGGTGATTTTAAGAGCGTAGCGAGAAATTACGATTTTCAACGATTTCTTAAATTTCATTGAAAAAATAATTTATTTATTTATTTCCTTCTTAAAGGCGTATCAAAAAAACCTCAATAAATTATGCATTTTATTAATGTCACAATATTTATGAAAAATCTTAAATATTTCAAGTAGAATGTATTTTTTTAATTTTCTCAAAAAACAAGAAGACATAAAACCATTCGGTTTCTTTTGTTCGATTGAAAATTAATATACGCATTGACCACAAAAAGTTAATTTAGCACTTAATTTAACAATTTTGAAAAAATTGGTCTACATTTAAAAAAAAAAAATTTATGAAAATTTTAAGTTTTTATGCGAATTTTTTTAAAACTATTGACATTAATAATTTAACTTAAATTTAAGATTAAAGACAAAATTTTTGGCTTTCAAAACCGGTATAATACTGTATAGTAAGTGTTGCCGTTGTTTTTTAATATATTTTTTTTTTTTCATTTTAAGTTATTTTTTTCTAAAATTTGCCATACTCCCTAAACGGGGCTAGATAGACTCCCCTCCCATAGTAAAAAATGCTTGTTTTTGATCACTCTACAAAAAAAAAACGTTATTAAATGTTGGTGCCAAAGCTAACGTAGGTACTCTCCACGAATCGATAATTTTACTGCAGAAAAAACATAGCGAACAGCCTACTAAAAGCACCACGACACGTCACTGATGTACATATAGGTATGCCAATGGCATTTGGCCAATGCCAATGAGAACCCCATATTGATAAAATATTAAAGGTGAAAACTTCTCTTTTGTTTTGTGTCGCTTAAAGTCTTCATAGGTCATGAACTTAGTATTAACTTATAATAAAATAAATTTGGTGGCACAAAACGGCTCATGAAGAACCAGGGCCTAGTGACTTACAACTCTCAACCATTCCCGTGTGCGTGTCTGCAGGAATGGAGGGGACCTACAGTTTATTGCCGAATCCGAACGGCTAAGGTGAGCGGCACTTTTCTATGACAAGAGATACTCTTGGAGGATTTGTCACTTTCTCGCAAGTAGCTCCTAAAAAAAACGTCTATAAAGCTAGCACATACACATTAGCATAATCAATTTAAACCATAACTATGTAGAATTATGTGCTCTTTTTGTGCTATTTTTGTGTGGAAGTCTCGATTTTTGTGCTAGCATAGTTTTCATTTTATGCAAATCTATGCTACCATATAAAGCTAGCAAAACTTCTAAACCGCCCAGCATAATCAATTGAAATAAAAACCAGGATTCTAATACATTTGACGAAATGAAAATATGTAAAATGTTTTCATTGCACATTGTGCATGTGACGTAATAAAAAAATAAATAAAAAAAAACAGTCACCAGCGGTTCTCGAACTCCAAACCCTTCGGTTATGAAGTGACCGATTACCCCATTGCACCACCATGAGTCGCGCACAACAATGTCACGTAATGCTAGTTTTTATTTCAATTGATTATGCTGAGCGGTTTAGAAGTTTTGCTAGCTTTATATGGTAGCTGGTAGCATAGATAAAATGAAAACTATGCTAGCACAAAAATCGAGACTTCCACACAAAAATAGCACAAAAAGAGCACAAAATTCTAGTTATGGTTTAAATTGATTATGCTAATGTGTATGTGCTAGCTTTATAGACGTCTAAAAAAATTCAAGGCAAAAGCGGCTGGTATTGAACCCCAGACCTCTGGCATGACAGTCCAACGCACTAACCATTACGCCACGGGCAACTACTATTAACTTAAAAGAAATATAATTCTAGGTTATTAACGTTGGCCAATATTAGATACGCTTTACTTAGTTTATTAGTAGGGGCGTTTTTATTTGCATAATTCGATATACCTATACGATATAATGGTATTTTTTTTTATAAAGAGAAGGCCGAACTTATCCATTCCAGGTTTCGTTTCATTTTCTTCTATAACATGTGCTGATATCTATTAAATATATCCCAGTTACATTCTCCAGTACATACACTTGGCATTGGATTTTGAAGGTGAGGTATTGCCCCCCAGATGTCCTTCCCTATCTACGGCCATGCACTGAAATCAGTTGAAAGTCGCGAAAAATCACTGAAAAGCGCGTATTTTCAGCTGTGTTTGATAATGTTTGGTATTCATTAAATGAATTAAAATAATTTTCAGAAAAAATATTATCTTTTAGCTTTAAAATGACATTTTAAACGTAGAGATATCTTTATCTTTTCTTAAAATTTAAGAAAAAACATTTAAGCCAGATTACTTACCGATAACAGTCTCGATTTTTTAGATTTGAAATGAAAAAATACCTATAACCCCAAATTGTGCTACCCCACATTTTCTAATCCTGATTTTAGTATTTTTGTATGAAAAATATCCAAATAAACCGTCATATACTATAAAAAACCGACGGACGATATGCTATTCAATGCTATACATATTTTATTTTATTTAAATGAAAATCTACTCCATTAAATAAAAATTTGCATAAACACCAATTTCAAAACCAAGAACAAGAAATAAGCTTTTCAAATAGATTGTTACCAATACCAAAAAATATTAAAAATAATAAAATGCTTCTAAAAGAATTTTATAACAACTACACGTGGTGGAATAGATATAGGTACCTTACCTATCACCAATTGCTTAATCTAATCGATTTCATATTTTTGTATTCTTGAAGAAAGTTTTGTCGATTTATTTGCATTTTATACGAGTGTACATATGTAAACCTACGTTTTGAGAAAGTAATGGAATATATTGAACAACAAGAGCTCTGTTCCATAATAATTTATTTTGTGTCGCCCTATTGAGTATCAAATTTGGCGAAACATTAAATGCGTAAATTAAGTACAAATAAAATGCACGACTGGGCACGAACTTGCTCTTGTATAGTAAAAGTTTTTGAATTTCAAAGATTGAGTGTTGAGTCAAGGAAAAATAGACTTTTGCAAAAGAAAAAATTAGTTAGAGGCTGAAATTTGGCAGGGGCGTTGGTAATGGGACTATTTGAAAACTGAGAGAGTTCCTCATCAATCCAATGACCGCTAGGTCAGTTATAAGGGGTCCAAGGGTCTAAAAATGAGTTTTTTGCAAATATCTCAAAAACTGTTTGTGCTAGAGAAATATTTTGTTTTTCAATCTTGTAGCTGAGGCGATTTGCCATAAAAATGGTTGTTTCGGTTTATTCGTACCATTAACCATTAAAAATTTACAACAAATTAAAAGTTAAAAAATCTCTAAAGGGGGTCAAATGTCTTGAAAATGGGAGTATTTTGCACATATCTCAAAAATAGTTTGTGTAAGAGAAAAATTGTATGCTCCAGTTTTGTAGCCCGTGTGATTTCCAACAAAATTGCATTTTCACCTTTTTTGTATCATTAACTGTTAAAAAGTTACAGCAAATGGAAAAGTCGAAAAATCTGTAAAAAAAGGGGCAAAAAGTCGTGAAAGAGGAAGTTTTTGGCAAATATCTCAAAAACAGTTTCTCATAAAAAAAATTTTCTCTAGAACAAACCGTTTTTGAAATATTTGCAAAAAACTCACCTTACCAACTCAAACTTACCAACGTCCATGCCAAATTTCAGCCTCTAACTAATTTTTTCCTGTCTTTGGCATTTTTTCGTCTATTCTTACTGGACTAGTAATATAAAACATATATAATTAATAATTTTATGTATGTATTTTATCCGTAGAAGCCGTGTAGTAAGTGCGATGGACTATCATGCCGGAGGTCTATAGGTTCGATACCCAGCCTCGCCACCTAATAATTTCTAAAAAATAGAACGGCTATTGCCTCTTGCGAGGAATTGACAAAACCCCCAAGAGTATCTCTTGTCATAGAAAAGTGCCGCTCACATTAGCCGTTCGGACCCCCTCCATTCCTGCAGACATGCACACAGGAATGGTTGAGAGTTGTAAGTCTCAGGCCCTAGTTCTTCATTTTTATGTATTTTATATCCATTTAATAAATTGAAGAATTGAAATTTGAATATGGAAAAAAGCTCTTTAAATTGGAGCGGTTAGTACACACAAAAAATAAAAAAAAACCGTTAGGTTTAGCCGTTTTTTGAGATAAATAACTTTTTTCAAAACGGTTGTATGGCAAGTACCGTTATTTTTTGAGCTACAAAAAAAATCGATTTTCCCACTAGGAAATCAACCAAAAATCTTCATTGGTTTAGGCTGTAGGCCGTGGACAGACATACAGACACACAGTCATACAGACAGACAGACGGAATTGCGGGACCCACTTTTTTTTCCCTCGGAATATTAAATCCATTCGAAAGTTTTTCTGCTATCGAGAATCACTTTCGGAATAAATTTTCCCCAAAAAAAAATCCAATGTAATGACAGCCAAACTTTTGGAAATTGTATTTATGGCATCATTCACATTCCCAATTTTCGAAGGAGGAAAATATTCCCACGGAAATTTTGTTCGCGATAATTCCCAATATAATGATATCTTTGACGAACAAAAAAAAAGAGACAAAGTATAAAAAAAACATAGTTTTATTTTATTAACATTATTTTCAAATCTTTTAAACTACTCAGAAGCAACAGATAGCGATTATATAAAAATCATTCGACCCATTCAGAACATACATATATATGCAAATAAATCGAAAAAAGGCAGTTTTTTTAAAAATGCTAATTTTTTTTGCAAAAAACTTGAAACGCAGTTTTCTTAAAACCACTTTATGCAGGTTGGAAGTTTATTCAAAATCGTTTTACTGCCTGAATAGAATACAATGCTGGAACCGGAGCGGCAGACGGAATTGGAAGAGCTATCAAAAATTGTCGTATACGTTATTTTTTTTTGTACGTGCCCACAATGCAGCTGTACAGCTTTGAAAGTATTTTCAAGAAAAACAAAACAATATTCTTGTGTAGAAGCTCAGAACTCAAATTTTTTGTTTCCAATACTTTTCCTTTTAATAAATATTTTTTTTCGCAAAACAAAACCACAATTTTTTTTTTTTAAGATTTAAGATTTATTTTCATTTTTAGTTTATGAAAAGTTAAAAGTTGTAATAACCAAATAAAAACACTAAAACCCTACATTAGGCCGTCAGGCCGGTGAAATAAAATTAATTAGCTGCCAGGGCCAATCCCTAAAACCTAATTCCCTCACTTCATACTTAGTATGGTGTTAATTATCCCCCTTCTTTTCACAGTTTCACCTTGGTCAATGGTATCACCGAAAAAAAGACTACATAACATAGCCGCTAGCCGCCTTTATCTTCTGGGCTCCCCACAACCGCTTTACTTGAAAAAACAGTATTGTATAACCTATTCCCAAACATAATCGACTTCTATTCCGAATTTCATTAAAATCCGTCCAATCGTTCAAGCGTGAATGAAGGACACAGCTGGAAACACAGATATGTTTTCAAATTGTTATAATCAACTCTATTTCTATACTACTAAATCATTGGAGTCCTATTATTTGTATTCTACATCTACTATCCGTCAGAGCGAATTAATTGTTGTAAAATTCGCACGAGTAGTAGCCGTAGCGTGATGGTTAGTGCGATGGACTGTCATGCCGGAGGTCTAAGGTTTGATCCCCAGCCTCGCCACCGAAAAAAAGACTACATAACATAGCCGCTAGCCGCCTTTATCTTCTGGGCTCCCCACAACCGCTTTACTTGAAAAAACAGTATTGTATAACCTATTCCCAAACATAATCGACTTCTATTCCGAATTTCATTAAAATCCGTCCAATCGTTCAAGCGTGAATGAAGGACACAGCTGGAAACACAGATATGTTTTCAAATTGTTATAATCAACTCTATTTCTATACTACTAAATCATTGGAGTCCTATTATTTGTATTCTACATCTACTATCCGTCAGAGCGAATTAATTGTTGTAAAATTCGCACGAGTAGTAGCCGTAGCGTGATGGTTAGTGCGATGGACTGTCATGCCGGAGGTCTAAGGTTTGATCCCCAGCCTCGCCACCTATTTATTTAAAAGAAAAAACGGCCACTGCCTCTTGCGAGGAATTGACAAATTCTCCAGGAGTATCTCCTGTCACAGAAAAGTTCCGCTCGTTAGCCGTTCGGATTCGGCAGCAAACTGTAGGTCCCCTCCATTCCTGCAGACACGCACGCAGGAATCGTTGAGACTTGTAAATCACTAGGCCCTAGTTCTTCATGAGCTGTTGTGCCATCAAATTTAATTTATAAAATTCGCACGAAATTTTAAGGCATTTAATTTAATGGAAGCCAAAAAATTGCGAAACAATAGAATTCCAAATAAAAAAAAAAAACTGAACAACAAAATGCTAAATAACAAGAAAAAAAAACAACAAAATGCCAAATAAAAAATTAACTAACTTTAAAAAGGCAATCAAACAAAACCCCAATGAAAATTGCGAAATGCGAAATGATTATTATTTGACAAGTCGTTTAAATAACAAAACGTTATTTACAAAACGTAAAATGCCAAATAACAAAATGCTGAACAAAAAAATAATGCCAATCTACAAACAGCTAAATAAACCCCCGCGAAACGCCAAACAATTCTGACAAAACATGTCATAACTCGGTCTAATTATTTTTTTTTTTTAATCGGAAAATGTAAAATTTTCAACTGATTTTACTTATTCTGATTCCATCAAGAGACAAATCTTAATGTTATGGGTTGTCGGGTCACGGGGATTTTAAGGAAAACACAAAGTTTTTTATAGGCAGCGAGAGGCGTTTCAAAGATAAATATGAACTTTTTGCATCTATGGTGATAATAGGATGTATAGCCCCATAAGCTATCAATGGGCGCCGCGAAAAAATTACAGGCAAGGCATTTCTGGCTTTTGAAAAAAAAAGAACCAAGTAAGTCGATCTGAATGAAGTCTTTCCCATTTTTAATGCCCTTGCCTTATTATGGCAAATTGCAGGATGAAGTTATTTTAAGGTAGAAAAAAAATAAATGTATCGTCAAGATTAGATCAAGTAGAAATTTTACGTATGCTCTACATGTTACCACCGCTACCGCTGCCCTACCTTAAATTCAGCTCTAGCTATGACTACATTCCTGGAATACACAAACTTCATCCAAAAAATCAAACAAAAATAAAACGCATGACTGGATCCGCACAAACTTGCTCTTGTAGTAAAAGTTTCTTCGAATTTTAGAGATTGAGTGTATTATTAGTAAATAATTTTTTTATGGGAGCCTTAAGTTTAAACTAGTATTAAACATGTAACTTAGAGCTTAAATTGAAAAATTACTTAAAATCAACATATTTCGATATAAATTTATTAAAAAAATCTTTTTAAATTGCTTTGAGAGCTAAAAAAAAAGTACACCATCTGATTTCTTTAACCAATCTTAGTTTTGAAGAAAAAAAATTTAAATCGTAGGAGCGGTTTTTTTTAAATAAATTTTTTATATAAAACATTTTTAAGAAAAAAAATTGGTACACGATTTTTTAGTATTTATTAATGTTGAATCAAAAATTAAATTTCGAAAAAAATTACCCGTTTTTAAATTATCGAATTTTCAAAAAATCCAAAATTTGTGTTTTTGAAAATTTTGATATGCAGAATGATTTCAATTTTTGAGAAGCTTTTGTATAAAAAAAAATAATTTTAATCGGTTACAAATATAATGAGATATTCCAAAATAAATAAGATGGTTCTATGAGAGGTACTCTTAATACTGGCTAACTGTAAATTTTGTTTTTGGCAGATCGTAGACCATACTAACATTAGTATTTAGAATAATTTTCATCAAAATCGTAGGAGTTTTTTTCGAGAAAATTTATATTTTCTGTAACGGGTTTTTAACATTCATATGGAAGGTACCGTTAATTTTGACTATAAGAAAAATGTTTGTTCAAAATATTTTAAATAATGTTATAAAACCTCTTGTTACCAAGTTTCATGAAAATCAACCAAATCGTTTTCAAAATATTTGGTTTTCAAAAAAAAATTTTGAAACTTTTTTTAAAAATCCAAAACAAATTTTTTCGAAAATTTTGGTATACAATACTATTTAAAGATTTTCCATAAAAAAAATTATCCAAATCAGTCTATTCCTTTTCGAGAAAAATGAAAACAAAAAAAAAATGGCTCTATGGGAGTATCATTTAAAACCACTTTTTGGAAATTTAATTTTCACAAAAAGGTAGCATATACTTAATAAAATTTATTGATTTTTTTTTTTAGAAAAATCTGTCAAGCCATTTTTGAGGAAAATAAGATTTTCCAAAAATGCTAAAAAAAATTATATGGCAGGTACCGTTATTTTAAGTCCTAAAAAGAAAATGAAAAAACCGTGTCGGGGAAATGTTCCAAAACCACTTTATACCAAGTTCAATTAAAATCGGCCCATTGGTTTAGGCTGTAGGCGAGTCCACAGACAGACAGACAGACAGACAGACGGACTGAATTGCGAGACCCACTTTTTTCGTCTTCCCTATCAAGTAATGTCAAGTTTGATCAAAATCTCGAGTTCAATTTTTTTTACGAATTCAAAACTTGCCATAGAGTACCTATATATCGCAAGTAAAAAATACATTTGACATGAGTTTAAATACAAAAAAAAAAACAAAAAACGCACACACAAAAGCCTTAATAATGTGTAATTCTTGAAAGGATAATACTTAATCCGCCGAAATCATTTTCCAATGAATTTTTTTTTTTAGAGCCCAATGTTTACGAACTCCAAGGAAGCGACATTTATCTTTAGAACAAGAAAATATGATTATCTTAAATTTCATAAATCCTCTTAACTTTAAATAACATCTTGGAAAAACTTCCACAATAATAAGAAGAAAAGATTAAAAATCACAGTGAATGCAGGTCGAGTATACCAAAAAATACACCTGTTACACTTTCTCATTTAAGTCCACTGACTAGACTATAAACTTCCTTCTTCAAATCAGACAGTCATAAACCAGATAGTTAAAAAGTTAATCCTTATAATTTATTGGTTGGAATGTCTTAATGTGGAAACTTGTTAAAATCATGAATATTCCTAAATATTTCATTAACATATTTTTTTTTTTCAAAGAAATAAAAATAAATAAGTTCAGAAGAATAAATTAGCTGTGAAATTGAAAAACCAAAAATTTTATTCCAACTTACACGCATCTGTGCGTATTCCGCGAGGAATCCAATGTATATAGTTTCACCAGTGGCCGATGGCAGGGAGGATAAATTTCGAGGAAGTGATGTTAAAAAATTGAAAATATTTACAAAAACAAACCACAAAAGAAAGTTTCTTTTATTCATTTTTTATATATTTTTTTTTTTTTTTTTGTGGCCAAGTGCGAATATTTACAGTCCTTTTTTTTTTAAATTGGCAGGATGTAACAATAACCACTTTTCTTTAAACTTTTCACTTCCTATCGATTAAAACTTTATCGAACAGATTTATAATCAGATAGGGTCAAAACTTAGAACCGCATAATTGAAATTAATATAATGATTACGAGTAGGTAGGTATATTCAGTAATCAGAATTAAAATTCAATTTAATTGACACAGCGATAGCGACACACCGCACATACAAATCACGGAACGAACAATAAAACACGGAAATATCATATCCCATGTCAAATACTTTTCAATTGAGGAATTTTTATATGGAAATGGGTAAGGAATGGAATTTCAAGAATTAAATTGAAAAGAAATCAACGAATACACAGAACTATATTTGATAGAAGACCAAGTTCACTCTGTTAACACTTCCGAAGCACCATCACATTTTTCTACTGCCAACCCGCCTAGAAAAATCTTTCCGTTCTACTGTGATGTGTATCCTATTCGATACGAGTCCTGTAGTCGACTGAATGAAATTCAAAATTTGTCATTGCTTTATGTTTGCTATCAGGCTGGATATATTTTCTTCCTGCGCTGCACGGAACATCAGAGCCCCCGCTATGTCCTGTTCATCTCGTAGACTGTTTGTTTTTGTTTTTTTTTTTTTGAGGAAGCTGGGAGAGTATGTATTAGGAAGGGTATAGCATTAGCATCACAGACAGACGGTTGCCAGTTTAGGTTTGTTTGGTTTTAGTTTCCGAAGTTTTATTTTATTCTTTCTAAGGTTTTTGAGCGTTTAAATTTTTAAATGTGTATGAGTATATTTATGTACCTAATTAATTATATTATCAGATCAAAAACTTTCGTGCAAGTGGACCTTAAATTTAAATTTAAAGAAAGTGCTCTTATCGTTTTAATGTGTTTCTTTTCGCTTTCTCTTGTAACTTTGTGGCAACAACTGTCATGGCCATGCATTACAATTTGATAATTTAAAATGCTCCGTGAAATAACTCCCCCATGAAATAACTTCCAAAAAAAAAATTAAATAATTCGCAAAAATTTTTGTGGAAACCGGAGGTTTTTTCATATGAAAAAACTCCCTAAAATTGGGGATTTATTTCAATGGGTTTTGGGGACTTATTTCATTTTTAAATTGGGGGGTTATTTCATGATGGAATAAGTCCCTAAATTTGGGTAACTACCTACTTATTTCTGAAGAAATAACAAAATAACGGCACATGAACAGTGAGGCATATATGGGGGGGCATGTATGGGGGGGAATGATGCCCCCCTGCTTGGCCCACTATAGGATTTGGGGTAGGCGCGAGTCTGAGGTGTATGCAAAGTTTCTTTTGCATTTAAATCTGCATTTAAAAAAACTTTGAATGTACCCTATGTAGGATTTACTGGTAAATTCTAGAATTTCATTATTTCGGCTTTTTAGGCCAGGCGCGCACATGCAACTAAACAGTTTGGTTTCGATTTTGAGTACTAAAGAATTATATAAGAGTCCGCGCACATAAACCGGCGCGCACTCCCATATAAGCCCATTGTGCTCAAAATCGAAACCAAACTGTTTAGTTGCATGTGCGCGCCTGGCCTTACGGTAACATGGATGTTTAGAAAACAGCTGTTTTCATTGGATATACTGCGTGATCGGCATAAGATGCACCAAACTTCTGGAGCGAGTAGGTTGGGTTAAGACAAGAAAAAAAATAGTACAGGAGGGGGGGTCTATTTCCCCCCGTTTAGGCAGGAGGGGCAATTTTCTAAAAAATTGACTTAAAACAGAAAAAAAAATATTTAAAAACAACGGTACAATTTAAAATGTCATGCTATACCTTTTTGGAAAGCCAGAAATCTCTTCTTTGATTTTCATTTTAAATAAAGTTGTGTTAAGTAATAGTTTTTGAAAAATTTATTTCCAAACTCGAAATTTTGAAAAAAAAAAAGTTTTTTTTCAAAATTTTATGTAATTAAGTGTAATTTTTGTTTTTAAAATTCAATGCTCTTATTAATTTTCAATAAAAAACAGAAAACCGAATGCTAAAATGTCCTTTAGTTTCTGAGAAAATAACGAAATCTACTTTACTACATATTTTGTAGAAATAGAATCTTTTGAACAACGAAATAACGGATGGAAGTCGAATTTAAGGAAAACTTACTTTTGTTATTTTCAATTTTATCAAAAACTAGACTAAATTTTGACATCTAGTTTTCAATGTTTGACTAAAAATTGATGGGAGTATTGAATATTAAAAATAAAAATACTACTAAATAACGTAAAATTTTGAACAAAATCAGTTTGAACACAATTTTTAAATTTTATTTTTTCAGAAATTTTGAAAAGTTTGAAAATTAAGTTTTAAAAAACTGTTCACTAAAAGAACTTAATTTATAAACAAAATGGAAGCACATATTTCTGGCTTAACAAAAAAGTATAGCAAGTCGTTTTAGCCATTACCGATGTTTTTTAATAATTTTTTTTCTATATTAAGTCAATTATTTCAGAAAATTGCCCTCCTGCCTAAACGGTGGGAAATAGACCCCCCCTCCCATACGATTTTTTTCTTGTCTTAGCCCAACCTACTCGCTCCAGCAGTTTGGTGCATCTTATACCGATCACCCTGCATAGGATAAATTCATAGTTTCTCTAAATGCAGATTCTTTAAATGCACAAGAAACTTTGCATACTTACACCCAACCTTGCACCTACCCCAAATCCAATATTGGGCCAAGCAGGGCGTTGCAGGGGGGCTGCATGCCCCCTATACATACCTTGATGTTAAAACGCCGTAGTTTTGTTATTTCTTAGGGGACCTATTTCATTTTTGAATTTGGGGACTTAAAAAACAATAAAATTTAGGATTTTTGGATTGGGGTTTATTTCATTGGGGAGTTACATATATCACGGAGCAAATTTAAAATGTAAACCAGACATACATAGAATAAGCTGCCCATACAAAATGTAGGTAAAAAATGCAAGTACAAATTTTTACTTTTTGAAGAAAAATCATAATGGAGGTTTGTTCAGTTAGGTTTTATCGTAAACTATTTAAATATAAAATAAACAAATATGTATACTCCTAAGTAACAAATTCTTCAGAAAACCTCATTTTTAGAATTATGCAGAAAAAATATTTACCTATGTGGAAGAAGATTTCGTATACCTATAGGTACCCTTTTTTGATCAAAGTCATAATTATGTGAATTGAGGCTAACGTTGTGGCTATTTTACCTGATTATTTATGTTTTTTTATGAAAATTACCATATAGGTAGAATAAAGTAGGTCTATACATGGGAAACCGATGGTAGTTGAGTCAACGTGTAATAGCTGACTTTGCTAACTTGATACCATTTACATGCCGCCTCCACAGCACAAGCCATGAACGATGTCAGGATTATGAACATGTCTATACAAAAAATCCAATGGATGCACAAAAATCCATGTCCATGTCATGAACATGTTGACGAAAACTACTTTTTGAACAAGACATGAGCTCTGTTCAAAGCTTGGCCATGAGATTTGCCGTTCCATGTGTGTGAGGGAGGTTGAAGTAGTACTTAAAGGAATTTTTGTGTGTTTCTCTTGCTCTGACTTATTAGTGGAATTTATCTACATACATAACTAACGACATGACATAAAGTGCCCAGTTCGAAAAAACAAGCTGATTGTTAGGTTTAAATGTGGGCTTGTGAAGTGGGCTTGTGGCGTGTTAAGCAAATCAGCAAAAAAAAAACATAGAAATTATTGCACGACAAACTATAAATTTGCCACAGCTTATTCACGATATAATGATAATGATATCTTCCAAACAGAACATAGCATGGTGGCTCCACGAGAAAGATTTCATAATATACTGTATTGCATACTATGAAAATTGCTCATGAAGACTACTTATAGTATTCTTTAAAAATTTCTTGTCACATATTGCTTTGCTTATATAAATCTATGTATAGTATTCTATGAAGAGGAAATTTTCCCTTTGACATTTGTAATTAACTAATTTGTGGATTTAAGCTTAATTGATATAAATCAATTTTAATTGTTTTAACTTCATAACTTTGCCCTGTGGAATTTTTGAGACAAATGAAATAGTAAGCTATGAAAATGCTTATAAATAAGGCAGATACTATATTTAAGCGAGGAACAGATTGAATCACCAACAGCACCGCCAACAGAAACAGCGGCCACCATTAATTTAGAACCAATGTACACTCCTCACCACTTGAATAGGACATCCCTTAGGTCTTTTTTCTATCGTCCATTGCTCCCAAACCAAGCATGCTAAAGACTTAATTTATTTTTTAAATTAAAGTTCATTTAATTGTTGTAATTAGACCAGAAGGAGAATATAATGCTAAGCTTTAAGTATTCAAGAAAAAATATTAACCAAAAATCGGCAAAATGCGAGGTCCTAGTTTTGCGCCACTTGAATAGGACACTTTAATAAAAAAAAAAAAAAACATTTTACAGTATTATGATTCTTTTTATTACGAACACTACTTAAATTTAAAGCTTCGTATTCATTATGCGCGGCAAACCAACGAACATTGTTATGCGCATCAGCCGCGCAATATGAATACCGGGTTTCTACGTGCGGCAGCTCGAACATTTGTGCGCTCGAACATGCCGCGCATCGATCCATTCGTGATGGATTTTTGAAGCGCGGCAATGGTCGAACATGGTTTTGCTCGCGCGCAGTTGAGACGGTAGTTTGTTTTGTGATTTGGGCACTAGCTACTAGCTGTCAATTGGATCGACTGCCGCGGTTCATCAACTTTTTCTCAAAAATTATATGCGTGGCAAATATCATGATTTGCCGCGGACGAACATGGTGCGCGCGGATGCCGCGCATAATGAATACGAAGCTTAAGGTAATTGGAGTATTTTAGTTAAAAGAAAAATGTTTTAATAGTGTGTTGAGCCCACAGTACACGTATTGAAGGTAATATATTGCGCATCTTCGAAAATTACAGTGACCTGCCTGTCAAAATTTACAAAAACAAAACACAAGTGTTTCAGAATCGCAGTGACCCTTACAAAAACAAAATACATGACATGCGCAGAACTGAACAAAAATGAAAACTCGGAAGATATTACCTTCTATATGTGTACTGTGTGTTGAGCCACCTTTCTGGTCCAAAACTTCACACAGGCCTAAGTCCTAAATATGTTGTTGTTGGTCTGGTACCACGAAGAAAATGCTTTGATTTGAAATGTCAAACAGATACAAATGTAGGTGCTGTTGCTGGTGGCAATGTGTTTGAGAAATTTTTGCTGGTCAGCGTGCTGTTTGCTGTTGACGATGCTGGTGCAGTTGCTGGTTTAATCTGTTTCACGCATTAAATTGAGTTATTTTCGTTTTGCTATTTCGCATTATGTCAGTTCCCACAAAATGAAAGTTGTCACTGTTGTCCCTATTATGTGTAGAAACATGATATTTGAATTTTATTGCATTTGTTTTTGTTGTTTATTGCGTTACAACCGCATAGCTTTTAGTGATTTGATTGCGATTATTTTTGTTTTTCTTTGTTATTGGTAAAATTCTTCATTATTACTTTTTTACTCTACCTATTTTTGCAAGCATTTCATTTAGGGTTACCTTTTGCACCTCCCCTTGCGTTTATCTCAAGAACTTTGTTTCCGGCCCAAGACTTAAAATGAGAAAGTGGGACACAAATGTCCATATTTTTTACACGACAACCGTAGTTTTTCTTCATCTTAATTAAACCAATATTTCATACAGCTGAGCTCTTTGCGGAGCCTCTTCTTTGTTTCTTTCAATTATATTTCTCGCCACACTGACACTGGCAGCCACCAAACGAAATAAGTTTTTATAAGCTACTAGCTTATTTAGCTGATCGATATCTTCACTACTGACGCTATTTTGCCTGCTTTCAAATCAAAAGATTTTCTTTTGGACTACATGCTTACCCAGAGACCTTGGCAACTTATTATTTCCGTAATTAAGCTCGCCCTATATATAGCTAATATAGCATCTCATAATGTATTCAAAAATAGTTTTCATTTGACACTCGATATAACATTGTTAAAAATATTTTAATTTTTTAATTAAACATTTTAAAAGAATTAATTTGTTTTTATTTGCTTCTTAAATTGAAAATAAAGCAAGAATAAGTTTGTGCCCCCCTAACAGAATCCAAAATCCCCCTTTTGTCATTTTCAGAAAAGGTAACCCTAATTTAATTGTCCTATTAATGATCACAGACAAGTTTCGTTTCGCTTCAGCACCGTACCGTACAGGTATAGATTGAAAAACAAAATCAAACAGATTAGTCTCTTTGGTTTTGCTGTTGAAGTGTTTACTTTATGACATTCAAGGCCAACACAAAGAATTATTCGGAAACAAAGCCAATTTTTATTTAGCGGTGTGGGTTGTTTGTTGCTGTTTTGGGAATTTGAAGATGGAGACTAATTTTCGTTTTATTTTTTTTTTTATATTTATTTTAATTTCATAATTTCAGGAATTCGTTTAGAAATATACCAAAGTCAGCAGTAGATAGTAGTTGCATACATATATCGTGATATCAAAAACAAAAGTCTGGCAGATTTAAGTAGGCAGATTTAGAGTGGGAAGGTTAAAATACAATTAATTTTTTTTAATATGTACATATTCCTTGAGTCTAAACATCTTAATCTTTTCGATCCAAACCTACGGAATTGTTTTTTTTTAGACATAAAAAAACCTAGACATATATGACACCCCTCGATTTGCATCCATTTAAATATCCTATGAACGTAGCAAGAATAGAAGGATTCGTTTAATTTCACTGAACGCGTTCAATTGTTTTGTTACAATAAAGCAGTAAGTTGATGCTGAATTAAAAAAAAAAAAAAAAGATGAGACAACAATTTCATCCTTCTCTCCATGTTAATAAAACCCTCATGTCATTCACGAGGCCTCATGACTTGTTGTTGATGGCTTATTGCCTTCATTTGGTCATTTGGACCAAACTCAAATTCTTTGAAAATTAGCTCGAAAGGATAGACTACTACAGGAGTTCGAAAGGTTGTTTTTAATTGACGCATTACTAAAGCCGGATCCACACATGTCTCTTGTGGTGTGTTTTGAAGTGTTGTGGACTGAGTATACTAATCAAGTGTGCTGTCTTACAAACTGACATTTTTTATTTTTTATTATTCTGTTTTCAAGAGCACTGTTTTCTCTTTCCCGCACACTAAACAAAATGTCTTCGTGGTATGGCGCAATCGTTACAAAATAGATTTCGACACAACACAACACACCACTCCATAACACATCACACGAGACAAATATAGATCTACGCATATGAAATACATTGGAGCGATAGCAACACATGACTCCACAACACACTACACGAGACATGTTGTGGATCCGACTTACTCCCTGAACAGAATAGAATGCTGGAACTGGAGCCGCAGACGGAACTGGAAGAGCTATCAAAAAGTGATGTACGTTTTTTTTTTTTACGTGTCCACAATGCAGCTGTACAGCTTTGAAAGTATTTTAAAGAAAAACAAAACAATATTCTTGTGTTCAAGCTCAGAATTCACTTTTTTTGTTTGCAATACTTTTGCTTTTAATAAATATTTTTTTTAGAATTTTAGAATTTATTTCACAACTCATGTTTCTAGCTCAAATGAAAAGGGCTTGTTTACCACGATTAAGGGACGTGGCCCACCTTGCTAGAGTAAGACACAGAACCGCTCTGTGTAAATAATTTTTTTTCGCGATGCAAATAATTACAATATTTTTTTTCCGACCCAAAAAGTTGTTTTTTTTTCTTCATACAATTTGAAACGTCAAAAGTGCCGTACGTGAAAAGCTAAAAGTTGGCGAACTCTTCCATCTGTGGCTGCAGCTCCGTATGCGACTGCTTTCCGTTGTGTTCGCAATATTGAGTTTGTGTGTATTCAATATTTTGACAGCTATTCCAGCTGCGGCTCCGGTTCGTCTCCATCTTCATTCTGTTCAGGCAGTTAAGAAAAGTCCGCAAAAACTGAAACTTTTTTTAGAAAATTTTGAGAGCTGATGCATATAGGCAACCAAAATATCTATTACAGTCAAACCCGCTAAAGTGAAACGACAAAAGATCCTAATTATTATATCACTTAAGCGGGTTTTTCACCTACGCGAACCTTGGATAACTGAAAGAAAAGTTTCACTTAAGAGGATTTTGAACCTAAATGTGAACAAGAAGAATAAGTTGTTAAGACAAAATTTTTTTCTTTAGTAACAAAACAATATCGAAGAAATGGCCTGGTTAAAGCCTGCTCATTACTTTTTTTTTTGTTTGATTTTTGTAAATATAAAAGTTCAAGGAAATATTTTTTTCAGATATCCGGGTTATTTATGTAAGCGGGTTTCATTAAAGCGGAGTTATTTGCGGGGAATTTGTCGAAAAATGCACGGGGTATAGCTATATGTTGTTTACTTAAGCGGGTTTTTCAGTTAAGCGAGACTAGTCTCGGTCTCGTCTCTGTTTCGGTACCGAGACCGAGACATGACTACTTTAAAAGCACCCGAGACGAGACCGAGACGAGACCGAATTTTTGGTACCGAAATTCGCCGAGAGTCTTCCTGGTCTCGCTGATCTCGCCGGACTCGGTGGTTTGGTTTCGGTGTCGGTATCGCTAGAAGAAATATTTTTTAATTTAATTATTTTTTAGTAGGTACTCATGTTCAATTTTTAAATATTCACAAGTTTTTTTTGCGAAATATAAAATATTCTATGCGTTAAAATATCGAACCACATATTTACATAGTTTTATACTCAGGTGCACTGCGAAAATCCAGAGAAAAATACGTATGCATGTCGTTGGAATAGAAATCGCTCGTTTTTCAGACTTTTTTTCCCCGCCGGAAAAAGGTTTTTCGATTTTATTTTTTGGCTCCGGAAAAAGTTGATTTTAGAGCTTTTGGGTGACATTTAATGTGCCAATAAAGTAAAAATCGAAGATATTGAAGATACGAGTTTAATATTAATTTCTCCATGTTGGTCTCCGCCATTTAAAACATTTTACTTTTGGCGGCTGCCTGTGTTGTTTCATAAATACAATGGGCGCGTTCGCCTAACTATCCAAAGCTATCCGGATAGGTTTGTGTTGTTGTAATCCCTTGTTAAAAAAAAACTTCTGATGTCAGCTGACGCAACAACAACTCAAGCTATGTCAAAATTTTTGGGATAGGTGGATAACCTATCTGACAATCACCCGAACGCAAGGAATGATAAGAAAACTTCAGAATCGAATTGGGCATGTTTGTTTTTTTAATGGCATTTCGAATCGGGCAGTTCTTCCGGATAGCCAATCGAAAAGGTCAATAGTTCATCGCCTACCTGTCAAGCCATGAACTTCAAAATCTATCTTACATCTTTTTACCACCAAAAAACACAAAAGAAATCAAGGATAAGGATGAGACCAAGACCAAAACCGAGACCTAGACCGAGACCGAGACGAGACTGGCACATTAAAATTTCCACGAGAAAAAGGCGAGACAGAGATCGAGACGAGACTTGATTAGGAGAGACCAAGACCGAGACCGAGACGAGACTGAATTTTTTTGATTTTTACGAGACCGAGACGAGACTAACAAAAGTCTCGCCTGGTCTCGTCTCGTTGCCAGCCCTAACAGCCGTGCCATTTTTTAAGTAAGTAGTTATACTTAAAAACGACCCACCTATAAATTCCAAATATAAAATATGATCAATTTTTGTTTTGCATTATGGACAATATTTTTTGCCTCTGTCGATGTCGACTGGTCGATGGAGGTTGGATTCAAAATAGTGAATAGTCCAAGTCTTTTATCAGTGGTAAAACAACTTCAATAATACTCCATCATTTTTCCTAACACACCGACTCCACAGGACATACAGATGCCCAAGATCCACACCACAATTCAATCAACAATCAGCTTGTTTTTTCGCACTGGGCACTTTATGTCATGTCGATAGCTATGACAATAAATTCCACTAAGTCCCCTTTCACACGAAGATACTAGTTGCTGGTGATTTTTTTGACGTTTTCTTTAAATCTCCTTAACAATCTCTTGTACCTTTCACACGAAGATACAAAGTCGGAGGAGACTTGCTGTATTTTCCTTTTAAACTACCTTGGTTGAACGCACACAAACGTTGTGTGAAGAGAAACGTCAAAAAAGTCTCCTGAATTTGTTGACCGGGGAGATTTCGTTTACCCCTCTTTCTTCCTGCCCTTCTCGACAATGAACTAATTGTACCCGGCAACTCAGTTGCCTTGTGTGAAAGGGGACTAATAAGTCAGAGCAAGAAAATCACACAAAAACTCCTTTCAGTACTACTTCTACCTCTCTCACACACATGGAACGACAAATCTCATGGCCAAGCTTTGCACAGAGCTTATGTCTTGTTCAAAAATTAGTTTTCGTCTACATGTTCATGACATGAACATGAATTTTTGTGCCTCCATTGGATTTTTTGTAGAAATGTTCATAATCCTGCCATCGTTCATGGCCTGTGGAGGCGGCATGTAATTTTAATTAGACATAAAAGACGCCCCCTCCCCCATCATCATTAACGTCAGAGTTCATAAATATTGTCTGATTATTAGGTATATGATCCCGAATCGTGTACAATTTTGCATACAACAAAAGACATGGGAATGTTTCCAAACATGTTGATTTATTAAAAGTAGGTACAAAAAACTTCAATAAAATCGATATATTATATGGCTAATGGCCTTGAACGAAATAAAAAAATGGAATAGCCTTTTGACAAAATGCAATTTGGTCACTGATGTGTGACGGAAGCTATACCATTTCATTCTGCTGACCAATATGCATTATTTTCAACAAAAAAACAAAAAAAATAGTGTGGTAAATTAAGGAATTGTGTGCAACAAAACAAATAAATATCAACAACAACACAATTATTTCAATTCATAAAATTATGTGATACCCTTGAATAAATCTCAATTTCAATTACATTGGAGCTTATGTGATGTACTCTGTGTCTCATTCATTTGTTTACTTGGTGAGACAATTGTTTATCCATTTCCCAACAGACACTTATTTTTTCCAAGAATTGCACTTGGCCAAGTTCAAGTTCGGAAATTCTTAATCACAATTTAATTTAATCATTATATCCAAGCAATTAGTATGATTTTGTTTTTCTTTCTGCTCTAGAAATAGCTTCAAAACAACTTTTCTCCATAATTCCTTGGTACATGATCTCTAGAATGTTCATCATGAAGATATGTAACAGATACATCAATACCTGTCATTTTATGGGCTATGTAAGATCTAAGCACCTTACGTGCCAAAAAAAATGTTATATAAAAGTTCAGTTATAGGTATAATTATAAGTAGTCAAAAAAATATGAACGATTTTCAGAAATTGGTCAATCATAGATAATTTGCAATCAATGGTGAAAGTACTTCAAGGTCATAAGAGATTTTTGGCACCTCATTTGTGGAATATTCGCTATTTGAAAGGCCACCGAATCATCATAAAATTTCAGTAACTGGTCAGCTCTAGAATTTTTTTAATTAAGTTTTAAAAGTTTAAAAAAAATGCTTGGTTTAAAGTTTAATAAAAATTCATAATAAGTTTTCAAAAAAAAAATTTTAAAAACTTTTTTTATAAATCCAAAAAACATTTTTTATAAATACGATACCGATACTCAACTTGCTAGCAAAAAAACGGAATCACCCTCTTTCTTCATGTAAAATTGACATGCATAAATGTTTATGGTATCGTTGAAAAGCTGGAACCATAAGCTTTAAATCAGAGTTAAAATCATAACAATCACTTCGAAATTTCAAGAGATATGTAAGGAAAAAAAAAAGTGAAATTGACACAGGTCTAGAAGCTCGAAAATTAAACATTTACAACGAAATTAAGTGTAATTTATTGTTTCAGTATCTTTTACCACCCCGCCCAAGCCCTAATTTAATCTTCTAAACGATTTTTCATTGACCTGATGAGTTTCTTGACTGTCTCTTGCAGTATTATTTACCTCTACCAGTGCCGCTTTCAGTCCATTAATTGTTTCAAGACATGGATATCTGCAGCTAACCCTTCGCTAAAGCTCATCTCACAAAATTTCGATAGGGTTTAAGCCTGGACTTAGCACCAGCCAGTCCATCGTGGCAATACCAATTTCCTTAACGAGTCCAACTGTTCCTCGTGCAGTGTTGCATCGAGCGTTATCATGCATTAGTACGGAATCCTTGGCGATATATCCATTCGGGAACATTTACTCACCTCCATTACTCAATTTCCCAATTGTAGTGCGCTAGAGAAAATCGTAGTCAAACTTGTCGGTGATTCGCAGTCAACGTCGGTCACATGGCAGTTCGTTTCGGGGTAAGGTCTACTTCTTTAAGTCGTCTTCTAACTGTCCATCATTCACTAGCAATTCTTCCTCGTACCTGTTTGAGCTGTTGTTGAACGTTAAGGTCAGTCAAATGACGATTTGGGAGAGAAACCATTGCAATGAATCTTCCATATCTCTATAAGTGGCACACCGGTAATGTCCAAATTCTGGCGTTCGCAAAAACTCTCCAGTTTACCTGAGGGTTTTGTAGATCTTTGATACACCGGATTGGCTTACATGGAGCTGAAGGGCCACAGCACGTTGGTTTATTGCTTGTCTTGTCGCAGTAGTTTAACAACTTGAGCAACATCTGGATGTGTGGTATCCAAGAAAAGCAGGTCTAATTACTCGAGAATTATAACAATTCACTTTTAATAGCACACTGATAAACCAAAACCAATAATACGCGCATATATCGCGTATCAATATTTCCTATACTCGTGCTTCCTTTTTAAATACATATAATTTGTTATTTTTGTTACTATGGCTGATATTGTGAAAACTATCCAATAGATTTTAATGATTTTACCTTCAATTTAAAGATTTAAATTTTAGCTTAAAAACGTAACCATTAAAATTCAAATAGAAATATTGTATCCATACAGAGTGATTCCATTTTTTAGCTCGCAAGATCAAAATCAGTTGACTTGTTTTCAAGAAAACTCGCACAAAAATCGCACAAAATTTCTCATTTAGTTAAAAATTATAATGCAAGTTTATATCAATAATTTACCTAAACGAAAAAGACAAAAGTTAAAAGCGTACTTTAAAAAAAAAATTAATTTTAAGTTTGATTTTTTTCTTTAAAAGAAAAATATTTTCAAAATTTTTAAATGTAATATTGTTTGAACTACCTACTTAGAAGCACCAGATTTGCAAAATTTTAGAAAAATCAGTCGACCCGTTAAGAAGTTATACAAACATCAATAACTGGAAAACGAGACAATTTTCTAAAAAAAAAATATCAGAACTATCTTTCCGCAATACGAATTTTTCGGCAAAAACCTGAACTGCAGTTTTTGAACAACTACACGAAGTTTTATAAAAATTGAGGTGATTGTGATTTGTGACCTTTTTATCTTTATACATACATATGTAGATATAATAAACTTTAGGTGCGTTTTATTCGTAATTCATAGCTAGCGCAGCAATACAAGTTCAATAAAACGCTATATCAACTTTTATGTCTATTCTTTAATCTCTGGAGGTGTTTATACCCTTTTTTGAGTTAAAAACAAACTACGTTACCGGCATTTAAGGTTCAAGTCCACACTATTTATCCACTTTTTTATTCACTAATTTACTGGCTAATTTATCGGCACTTTTTTTGTTATTGTTCACCAAGGGAAATTTTATTGCGCTACCTATAAAATTGCCAATAAAACGCACCTTTTATGTGGGCTATAGTTAATTTTTGTTTGGTATTTTCTTATAAAATTAACGAATAGAAAACAAAATTTTCTCCAATAAATTTTGACTAAAGTCCCTTAATTTTTGTTTAGGAAGTTTTTTTCGTATATGTATATAAATTTAATGTTGGAATATATTTTCAGCTTAAACTTAAATAACAAAGACAAAAAAAATATAAAAAACAAAAAAAACTATATCAACAAAGAATTTATTATAATGCATTCATGATGTCAGTTCAACTATTTCTAAATTTATCTATGTATGCTTTCTCTACAGGAAGTCACTTAAATTGTCAACATCCTAATTCAAAATATTTATCTCTATCATAGTTTGCTCAAAAATTTATACAACATTATTTATTCTCAACAGTCATTGGGATAAAATTATGCAAAAAATAATTTTATGCAAACTCCACATATTCTCTTGACAAATCTATTTTGATTTAGATTTGTCATTTTTCCCATCAGGGACTTAAGGATAAATTTGTTTTGAATCATTCTCAAATTAGATTCATTCAAATATGAAAATATTTTTGTGTTTTTTAAACAGCAAGAAGTTTTTTCCGTTTCTTCTTTTTTTAAATAAAAATTAAATAAACAATAATTATAAATATAAAAAAACACTTTTTTTGTAGATTCATAAGAATGTATGTAATTTAATTTTTGATTTGGCACAAATTAATGCATTAACTACACCGGTCAACAAAATTAAATTATTTTTTTGTTACAAAAACCAAACTATACTTTTCCAAAGATTTTTGATGTGCTGAATTCGAATCTGAAGTCAGAAATATTCTATCACGTCACGTTTTTGAGATATTCCCGTTTGAAAATAAAAAAAGTCGGTTTTTCGCTGTTTTCGAGGTAACGTTAAACCGTGAGGTAATTTGTTTCAACATTATTTGTAACGGTTTCTGAAAGCACTAAGTTTCTTTTTTTCAATTCTATTTAAACCTTTTCGATATTTCTTCCATAACTCGAGAAATCCTGATTTAGTTGTAAGCCTTTATCCTATAAAATTTGAAAAGTCGATAGGGCCAGATCATGCCATAGAACGACCTACCCTCATCGAGGTACAAGATAATAAGTGTATACAGTTTTGTAGGTGGTGTCTAACCAAACTTTTTGCGAAAGGGTTGCCTAGCGTATAGTGGCCAAGGCATAGGGTTGCCACGCTTTAAAGGTCAATTTTCAATCTGACACAGTCTAGACGGTAAGTCCAGCACACCAAAAAACTTTGGAAAAGTATAGTTTGGTTTCTGTAACAAAAACCTTGTCGACCAGTGTTATTATTGTTTGGTAAACTAAAAAAGCAAAAACTTTCAACGAACAACTGATCGCGTTCAGGATTGTATCCAAATCGATCTGGATAGCTTTGTGTTGTTGTAATCCCTAGTAAAAAACGGGAAACCGTCAGTCTCGAAAGGAAAATGTTCGAAGGATAAAGGTTCGAAAGACAAAGGTTCGAAAAGACAAAGTTTCGAAAAGACAAAGTTTCGAAAGACAAAGTTATGAAAGACAAAGTTTCGAAAAACAAAGTATCGAAAGACGAAGGTTCGAAAACCAAAAGGTTCGAAATTTCAAATTTTTGAAAAAAAAAATAATCTTAAAATGCTGCGGACGATTTATTTTCGTTTGAATTAGTATAAAATAGAGATGAGCAAACTCAGTTAAAAATATTGCTCTAATGGGAGCGTAACACAAAATTCCGAATCACAAAATCCTGCCGAAAAAAAAAAATAAAAATTTCAAGAAAACTCATTTTTAAGCTGGATTTTTTTTTTAAGTCTGCAACATGCCTTAATGTATAAAAAAATATGTTTACGCTTAAATAACATTTTAAGCGTTTTTATGAATTCAAGGAAATGGACGGGGCCACGGAAAAATGGGCAGGCGCCAATGTCAAACAGCTTTCTTGATAAAAATACCTATTAACCAAAAATTTAATTTCTCTTTACAATCTTTTTTAGTCCTTAAGAGAACATTTAATACCATACATTACTTCAGCTGCCTTTTAAGCAATTATCTACATAATTGTCGGACCTATTTTTTAAGTACATATTCGCTTGCATCGGCAACAAAACTTTATTACTTTAGGTAAACTGGGCTGTTTTCAGAATAATGTTAATTTCTCCGTCAGTTAGTTGACCACTAAAAATACCATTAAAAATATTTTAAAAAACTACCCCCCCCCCCTCCAAAAAAAATTTCCCCTCACCCTAAAACATCGTCTTAAAAACGACACCCACCCCCTCAGAAAAAAACCCACCCAAAAAAATACCCCCCCCCCCCCCCTCGACATTCAAACGGTCGTTCTGACATTTCGTTAGTCAAGATATTAGTTTCTGGCCTTTTTGTAAGTTCATCATCCTATGAGTTGTGTAAGTGTACCAGCGAAATATTTTTTTATCTGAATTTGCTCATCTCTATTTTACGAGTAGGTATACTAATTAAAACGAAAAGAAATCGTCACAGCATTTTTAGATACATTTTTTCAAAAATTTTAAATTTCGAACATTTTGGTTTTCGAACCTTTGTCTTTCGATACTTTGTCTTTCGAGACTTTGTATTTTCGAACCTTTGTCTTTCGAAACTTTGTCTGATAACAAAACAGCTATTGTCAAAAAAGAAATCTCGAGCTATCCTAAAAATTCCGGTATACTTATCTATCGGATGAGAAATGTCAAGAGCTGCTGATTTTTTGTTAGCAAATAAAACCTATCCGATCTTTAGTCGTTCAGAAACAAACATGGATAGTCTACATGATAATTAATTATTTTATTTTACCTTCAAGCCAAACTGAACTGACCTGCGGTGTATATATAGACTTATTAAATTAAAATACTGGTTTTTCGTTTATACGTTTTTAACGGTACACGCTAGAGAAGAGTTTTTTATGAAAAGTTTGTAGATCATGATAATTTCTGCAAAATAGAAATAAGCATTTTTCTTACTCCGACTTACCGTAAAATTACGAAAATCACGGTTTTTCACAAACAACTTTCTAAACGATGTGTTGTTTTGAAAAAAAAAAAAAATATTCTCTAAAGTTTTGTACATTATATGACCCTCTTCTACAAGAAATCATTAACATTAGTCTCCTCTCATTGACCGTTTGAAAGATATCATCAAGAAAATTGCCCCTCCCGCCTAAACGGGGGGAAATAGACCCCCCACCCATACGATTTTTTTCTTGACTTACCCCATCTACTCGCTCTTGCTTTTTAGTGCACCTTATACAAAACACCCTGTATAAACCATAATTATGCAACTTGAGTTCCTTGTAAAGATCTTTAAAAACTTTTCTTATTCTACAAGACCTCTTGACCACCATGTCCAAGTAGGAACCTAACCTCAATTTATAAGTACAACAAAGAAAAGTTTCCTGCTTTATTTTTTCATCATGCAATTTACCACCAAGTTCACCACTAAAGTTTTATTTTCGTTTGAAAAATTAAAGACAAACATTTTAGAGGGAATTTATTTTGTAAAACTATCGCAAACAAATTCTAAGATGCTTTTAAAGTGATAACTGTTAAAATAGTTTTGTCAAGTTGCGAGTTTTGATTTTATTTTTTTTTGTCAAATGAAAAAGTTGAAACTTTTTTTTTTTTATTTTCAATTACATCTTCTCTTATTTGACTTTATAAGTGAGATGAATTTTTAAAACTTTGATGGTTCAATGACTAAAATGTACAACTTTGAGAAACTTATTCTAATGGTTCAAGGCTATGTAAAGAAAATTGGCGTTGAGATGTAATGTATTTTATTTTTATTTGACAGAGTTAACTTTAAAGGGATCATATGGTAGGGATTATGGTTAAATTAAAAATGTCGAGAAGTGTAGTATAGTATGTTAACTATTAATTCAATCGTATTTAAAATAATCAAGAGAAGCTCAGATAATACACTTGTTAAAAAAAATTAAGGGAACAAAAAAAAAATCACTTTTTTTTAGTGTTTTTTGAAAAGCTCTATCTCTGTGAAAAGTGGTCGTATTGAGATAAAACAAAAAGCATTCTAAAGCTTTATATTTTTTGTATTGAGAAATTTCAGCAAATGAATTTTTTAAGTTACCGTTATCGCGTAATCATAAGAAGAAGCACGAGCCAAAAATTTTAATTTTTTTTTTTTTTTTTTTTGAACATTGCTTTTTTCTTTGAAAATTTTTTTTGAGCCAAATCAATGCTTTTTTTCGATAACTTGTTTAATCAGTTTTAGGGTCGTCTTTTTTCGTTATTCTACAATTTTTTTTCAGAAGAATATCTGGCTTTGAATGAAAAAACAGACTTTTGACTTTGACTACCAATATCTTCGCAAGGAATAACGACACGGAAAATTTAGTAGTAGTTTTAAAAACGGGAATAAATTTTCTATAAGATTTTTTCAAAACATTATAATGATTATTTTTATTGGCTCCTCACCGTTACATTAAGAAAAGGTCAAAAAAAGGACTGTTTGAAGACTTTTTATAAATCTCTTACTGCTTTACAAATATTGACTGCAGGACTTAATTTGGTAAGAAATTTTAAAGAACTATAGACCACCAATATTTCTGCAAAATTTCAAATAAATCCATTGAACCGTTTTCATGTACCGAATGATCAAAGTCGTAAAAACCAATTAAGGGAACAAATTGGGTGGTTCATAAACATTGTGAAATTGTCATAAAAATGGAAACGGAAACATCAATTTCTGCCCACTTTTTTCACAGTTTTGCGTTAGTTACAATACTGATAAGTGTGGAGAAGAAAAAAAAAAAAATTTTTTCAAAGAAAAAAAATTGGAGCAAAAATTAAATATTTTTTTTCAAAATTTAGTTGTAATTTTTTTTCTCGAAAAGAAGTTTTGCTTCCCCTTAAAATCTCATCAGTATTGTAACTAACCCAAAACTGTGAAAAAAGTGGGCAGAAATTGGTGTTTTCGTTTCCATTTTGATGACAATTTCACAATGTTTATGAACCACCCAATTGGTTCCCTTAATTGGTTTTTACGACTTTGATCATTCGGTACATGAAAACGGTTCAATGGATTTATTTGAAATTTTGCAGAAATATTGGTGGTCTATAGTTCTTTAAAATTTCTTACCAAATTAAGTCCTACAGTCAATATTTTTAAATCAGTAAAAGATTTACAAAAAGTCTTTGAAAAGTCGTTTTTTAGACCTTTTCTGAATGTAACGATGAGGAGCCAACAAAAATAATCGTTATAAAGTTTAGAAAAAATATTGTAGAATATTAATTCCAGTTTTTAAAACTATCCATAAATTTTCGGTGTCCTCATTCCTTGCGATAATATTGGTAGTCAACGTCAAAAGTCTGTTTTTTCATTCAAAGCCAGATATTCTTTTGAAAAAAATTTGTACAATGACGAAAAAAGATGACCTTAAAGCTGAATAAACAAGTTATTGAAACAAAATATTAAATTGGCTCAAAAAAAATTTTCAAAGAAAATGACAATGTTCAAAAAAAGAAAAAAATTTAAAATTTTTGGGCCGTGATGCTTCTTATGATTGCGCAATAACGGTACCTTAAAAAAATCATTTGCGAAAATTTCTCAATACAAAAAGGATTAAGCTTCAGAATGCTTTTTGTTTCATCTCAATACGACCACTTTTCACAGAGATACAGCTCTTCGAAAAACACTAAAAAAAAGTGATTTTTTTTTGTTCCCTTAATTGTTTTGACAAGTGTACTTTGCCTGCTTTTAGTTCCTATGTATAATATTACAGACCCGCTCTTAAATAAATAATACAAAATAAGCATTAATGTGGTCACTGTGGCGTATACGTACTTTTTTATTAGCATATATTATTTAGACTAAAATATCTGTGCATCACAGATTTACAGTTCATTTTATATAATTGGATATATAAATTCTACATCAATAGAAACAAATGAGTTTATACTTTTTCAAAAAGATTAATTGAATTATAAATGTCCCTTCCTATAAAAATCGATTGTGATCAGAAAGTATGGTTTTTACGATTTACCGGCTTTTCCGGCCAAATTTTCTAACTTTCGGCTTTGTAGTATACTTACCTGTTTCAATACGAAACGAATCCAACAAAAAGATCCCTATATACAGCCGTATAAAGTTAGCATGACAACTTTCGAAAATGTTACTTTTGACCGTCTCAGAAATCGCCGTATAAATGCCGTAAATATGTCGTAAATACGGCAATTTCTGATACAGGCAAAAGTAACTTTTTCGAAAGTTGTCATGCTAACTTTATACGGCTTCTATATACATTGGATAGAAAATAAATATTCAATTCAAAATATTTTCGCTGTGTTAAAATTGAAAAAAAAAAAATTGCAATAATTTGCCTTATGGTGAGAGTCTATTCGGAGTAAAACAATCAATAAATATTTGAAATAATCAAATAGAAAAATATTAACGATAAGATTTTTAATATAACAACAGCATAAATTAAGTCTTTTTGAACAATCTATTTTTAATAGACTCTCGCAATAAAGCTTCTGTATTGATGCACTACGTATCAATCGCCAATGAAAAAACACCATTCGAATAAAAAAAACAATTCAAGTATGTAATTTATTGTTATCACGACTTTCTGACTTTTCTGGCCTAATTTTCCAATGTTTACATCCGTAGTGTGTTCAATACAAATCCAACAAAAAAATCCTCAACCTAATCAGATGAAGTTTGGCTGAGTTATGCTCGTACAAACACAACTTCATTTCACAAATTTTGAAATTTCAAGGTATTTTCAGGATTTTTCCTAATTTTTCGGTGGAATTTTCTAATTTTCGGTCTAATTTTCCAATTTTTGACTCCGTTGTGTTTATTCTGGTTTAATACAAGTACAACTAAAAATCTCCGACCAAATAGGATGATGTTTAGCCGAATTATGCGCGTACGAATATAAAAAGGGATTCATTTTTATATGTATAGATTATAGTCTAGATTTTGACACCGTCATAATTGGTAACAGACCGGACTTTGCATTTTATTGTTCCTTAAACTATAAGTCATAAAACGTTTCCCCTGATAACTGTTTTTGCCAATTTTTCTTTTTTTAACAAAATATGGAATACACACTACACAGACAGACTTAAGAAACGGTTTTGAGATACTCGTATATACAAGCTTTTCAGTCCGCCTCTATTTGACAATCAACCTGTTCAAACATTAACAGGATAACGCGCCGATAAGATAAACCCAACAGGAAAAGAAACACATAAACATCTTGTACAGTACACTGAAGATTTATTTTTAGACTAGCCGATAAAACCCGGCGTTGCCCGGGTCTTCTTTAGTAAAACCTTTGACAACCAAATATCGACCAAAAAAATGATTTAAAATCAGCACTCGAAAATGTTCAGCTTAAAGAGCGCTACACACCATCCATGTTACTTGTCAGGTAACATTGACGTTTTTTTTGTCAGGTAACATTGAAAATAAGCCTCCACACGTATCAATGAACATTGACAATTATTTTCCTAAAATTATGTGTGTGGGTTGTGTGGGCTTCCATTTGAATAAAAATGTAATGCACCTAATTATGCACCTACCTGCCTGCCGATAGTGTAATTTTAAGACAACTTTGAAAATCAGACTATTTGTATGTTATGTTATACCTACCTCCCATTACCCCCTAAGGAACGAACGACCGTGAATTTTGTTAGTAACCACTTGACAAAGAAATTAATAATATCAATGGAATGTTAAATTTTTTCTTCTTCTCTACCATATACCTACCATATTCTTAAAACGAAGCATTTTTTCCCAGCAAGGGTTATTGCCGTCTATGAAGAATAATTCCGTGCCAAAAAACCGGAATACATTTTTTACCACCCCACCCATAGTTACTCAATAAAATGAATTAGAAAAACAAATGTATTAGTGATTCAAGTGCCCCCTTACCCCTTATTGTGCACGCTCTTGCCACTAAATAAGTTCGTTTCCATTCACCATCACCAACCACCAACCTCCAAATCAATAAAAATTTCAGTCTTACCTTAAAATCCAACAATTAGAACTCACGTTGTAAATTTAGTCGATTTTCATGTAATAAGCATCCCCCTATCCTATTTACGTACGTCCTTGATTGTGTAATTACTCAGAAAAAAAAATTGAAAATAATTTGTATAAGGGGCGCAAATGCCTCCTTAATTCGTCGACGGCGAAACGCGAAAACAGTCAACTTCTACTCACTATCTCGCTCCCACCTACCAAGGCACATTGCACATGGTTTGAATTGTTTTTTTTTTATTTTTTGACGATGAAGAATAATTCGCTGCCAAAAAACCTGCATACATATTTTTACCACCCCACCATCACTTATCCTCATGAAAAAATTTGTACCTAACCTAAATAAAGAGTATTTAAAAACCAACCACCCACCGCCAAACCAACCAATTTCAGTCTTACCTTAAAATCCAACAATTAGAACTCAAGTTGTGAATTAAATTAACTAACCCGATTTATGTAATAAGCACCCCCCATCCTATTTACGTTCGCCCTTGATTGTTTAATTTACTCAGAAAAAAAAATTAAAAATAATTTTTATTAGGGGTGCATTAAATGCCCATTACCCCTCCTTGTGCACGCCCCTTGCCTATAAGTTCGTTTCCATTTACCATATCCAGCAAACACCCACCACCCAACCAAAAAATTTCAGTAGCAAACATTTATTACCTACACTCTTTTTTTTTTAAGTTGTTTCACTGAAAAATTTTTAAGAAATTAAATTCCGAAGTACCTACTCCTCCACTCATTTACTATAGAGAAAATCCCTACCGTTGATGTTTTTTTTTTTTTTTTCTTTGAACTTTTCCTATTACACAAAAATAATATTAACACGATTCGTCGCCGGTGAAAAACAACTACTCACTATCTCGCTCCCACCAGGCACATTTATTCTGCACATGATTTGAATTGTTTTTTTTTTTCGATGAAGATTATTTACTACCCACCACACCACTTAATTTTCATCAAAAAATTTCCCTACAAATAAAAAAACAAAAATATTACCCTACCTAAACTAATTTTTTTTTTTTGAGCCGATTCCAAAAAATCAGCCCACCAAAAATATGGATTTGACGAACCGGATAGTACCGGAACCAGCCAAATCCACATGGCACAAAAGGCAATTTTCCATGGCAAAACAACTCCTCCTTATAAATAATTGAGCTTGAAGTAAATGTGAGTTGAAAATCTATAAAACAGAATTTTGCAAGGAAAATACCTACATACTTGATTTTAGAAAATTTCCATACGATTTTTTTTGTGGTAAGTTTTTAATTTGTTTATTATTCTGTATTTAACAAAAATTTTCTTTTCTGCTGTATCCTATAGCATACCAGATAAGTGAAATTTGTATTATATCTATTTTTTAAAAGAGTTTTTTTGTTTGTTTGTGAGTTTAGTGCATACATACAGCCAAACTGACAAACAAAAAAAGTTACTCTTTTATATAATAGTATAGATAACCGAGTACTAGGTATTCAATAAGGCAATAAGTGTTTTTCTTTTTTAGTTCAGAGTAGTTCAGAGCTGAAGCCCGCCAAACTGTCAAACAAAAATGTTGTGTTTCTTTTTTAATTCAGAGCACTCAGAGCTTGGAGTTTGTGTTTCTTTTTTCGTTCAGAGCGTACTCCATGAGCTCAGAATAAAACAACCGAGCAGACGGAGTTAAAAACTGAGCGCGGCCAACTTCATACAGTTTTCATGTAATTTGACAGATTTGACAATTGAGTGCTCAGGTGTGTTTCATAATCAAATCGGAGTGCTCTGAACATATTCTCTGAACATTGCTTTGAAAAAAAAACTCTGAACTAAAAAAGAAAAAAGCCAAATGTAAATAGTTCAATGTAAAAAAAGTATTTAAGGAAGATATTTTTATATAAAAAATTTAGTATTCAGTTGGATTTCAAACCCGTCTGATATTCATTCACAACGTATAAAATGAACTTGACCTATTTCCTCTTATATAAACAAAAAATTCAAAATTGATAAAAACGAGATTATCATGTTTTTAATTGATAAACCAGATATGTAAATATCAGTGACATTATTTTTGTAAGATTTTATTTATCAATTCCTTAAATATTTATTTCCTAGAAGAACTCCAAAAATATGTGACTTGTTAGTTAAGCAATATAACTTTTTTTTTCTGAAAATACTCACAAGTTAACACATTCATCTTGTCAGTTCCAATTATAATCAAAGGGAAAAGTACGTATTACAAAAAAAATTAACAGACAAGGATACGGACAAGACCAAATAATAAATTAATGTACACATCAATCAATCAATCAATATTTTAATGCTTCGAGAGTTTCATGTTGATTATATTTTTCTGTTGGAAGAAAAAAACATTAAAAGACAGATGAGTATGTGGTGCGAGTATCTATAATCTTTTGGTATCATTGAAACAGATCCTTATCGTTTTCGGCGCCGCCGTCGCGGTTACATGATATTTTGATGGACTCTTATCATAAAGTTTTCGAATTAATTGGAATATTGTGGCAATTTTTACTTCTTCTCAAAAAATATACCTGACATCATATATCCAACATACGAGTATTGGGTTCCTACACACACGTTTTAATCGATTTGTTTTAAGTGGAGCGGGTTTTCCATTTTTCATTTTTTGTATGCAGCTGTAAAATAAAAATATAAATAAAAATCATGCACACATACTTACTTGTTGCAAATTAAAAGATATTCAACCAACAGGTTAAAATAAAATCGTTTGTTTGTGAGTTCATTTAGTGAAAACACTCGTTTTTGCTTCGTTTTTAAGTCATAACTTACTCTATCTTTGGCAAACTTATTCAAAACTAAAAAAATATAACCTTCAAACCTTGGTCTATAACTATTGGCATTCATACACATAGCTATACCTACGTCCTTTACCTAATGCTTTAATTTGATACATTTACCTGATTTTCTACAGAACCGAACTAATATGGATGCCACACTCTTCCCAGTCTCGTTTGTGCTAAAGATAATTTTGATGGGACGCTGCAGGGCCAAGACCCTCCAGCAGTACGTATACTTATGATACCTTTACTTACTTACTTACTTTAGATGGCGCTCACAGCCCAGAATGGACTACGGCCTCAACCAACAAGCCCCTCCAGCCAGCTCGGTCCCTAGCTAGCTGCCTCCAGTTACGCACTCTAAGTTGGTTAAGGTCGTTTCTCCGACTTTGACGGAGCAGCGAGATTTCTCCATCGTCATCCTGCATAAGCGGATAAGTTTGGCAGGAATGCCGAGATGCGAAATGGCTCTGTATGACGCTGATTACACGATTCTTTTTTTCGGTTGTTTCGTCTTTCGTTATTTTGACAGATATGGTGAGGGGTGTAGAAATGTAAGGGGAATGAAGTAACGAAAGCAGGAATGAAAATTTCAAGACTTTTTCTGGTTGAACATTTGACGTTCTGGTTTGACAACCGATTAGTGATGAGCGATGATGGCAATATAATGATGTAACCGGGATTCTTTATTCAAAGTAAAACATCGATACATATTTCAGTATCGATTTCTTGATAAATTACATCGACCATACAAGAAAATAGAAACATGCAAACAAAATAGTTTGTTTAAATCAAATGCAAAGAGAGAAAGTTCACAAAAATATTTGTTGTTTTCTATCAAGTTGTGTGTTCTTTTAATAAGAAAATTGTCATGTGAAAGCATATTGTAATTTAATTAATCTGTTATAATTTATTGAATTTGATGGATTTAAAAAAAAAATTACAAAAGTTCATTAGGTACTATTTCATGGAAAGGGAATAAGGATAATTTTAATACCCAAAGGAGTTAGCAGAGTTCAGCAAAGAGGGTGCGTAACAACTAGTTATAAATCAGGTACAAATTCCAAATTATGTCAATATAAACTTTTTAACCACGACAATAAATGTTCACACCAAAGTTAGTCTAAAAATGTTTTTTTTATAAAACGAGTGTGGCTCGTTGGCGAAGTCGACAATTCACATAGGTTTTAATACAAACAATCGATAACAAGCATGAAATTCACGTCTATTTTTCGCGCTTAGATAAGAAGTTGAAAATTCTCTGGGCTTTTGTAAAAGTACTTAGCTGTTATCACATTAAACACGTTAACTGTTAAGTCGTGTTTTTTTTTATAAAATTTCCTTTGGGGATTGGGGAAAACATACGTGGTGTGGTAAAATCATTTTTCAGGTTATGGTGGTACATTTTATGAGTTACTGAAGAAGTAAATGTTTTGATAGCTTTTTGTTGGTGTGATTTACATGTAAGAACTTAGCTTAATATGAAAAATGTCTACATTTGTACAAAGAAGAAGCCTATGCTTAAGTAGCTTTAATTTTTTAACTTTCCAAAATGTTATCAAATCATTTTTTTTTATTAATTAAAATATTGAAGATTTAATGGAGGAAAGTAGTTTATAAATTTTGAAAGACACCAATATTATTTTACGTCTTAAATCAAAAACAAGTTTTGATGTGAAATTTTAACATATTTGGTCCTTAAAATAGAAAAGGAAGAAGTATTTCCTTTGTTTTCAAGTATCGATTTCGAAAAATACCGATGTTTCGGTTCGATAAATGTGTGTGCCGATTTATCGCTGAGAATCTTTCAATATGGCACATCCCTAAAATCAAAGCATTATGCGAGCAACTTTTAAACTTTAAATTATAAGTTTTAACATTGCTTTTCATTGTTAAATAGGGTATACATTGGAACAAGAAGTGATTAAACCCCTTTTTTAATTATTATTAATGTTTATTTTCCAATAAATCCACCGCGGAGATTCTGAATGTCAAAATAACGAAACAAGTCTCACGAATGTAAAAAAGAATCGTGTAATCACGAGGATACGTACCTGTCAAAAAGACGAATAACGAAACGAACGAAAAAAAGAATCGTGTAATCAGGCTCTATAGCTCGTCTCTGTGTACGCTATCATATGCTACTTTAAAATCAATAAAGAGGTGGTGTGTATCGATTTGAAACTCCTGGGTTTTTTTTAAAAATCTGTCGGAGTGTGAACATTTGATTTGATCGACGATTGATTTGCCGGGCCTAAAACCACACTGATAGGGGCCGATCAGATCAGATCGTTGACAAACGGTTTTAAGCGATCACACAGTACAGATGACAAGATTTTGTATGCGACGTTGAGGAGACTTATACCTCTGTAGTTGGAACAGGTCAGAGCATCTCCTTTCTTGTGGATGGGGCACACTATACCGAGGTTCCATTCATCGGCATACTTTCCTCCGATCAAATTTTTGAGATAAGCTGGTGTATACTCCCTACCAAGTCATCTCCCCCTGCTTTGAATAGCTCGGCTGGCAGGCCATCCGCACCAGCAGCCTTGTACGTTTTAAGCTTGGCTATCGCTAACCGCACTTCATTTGGGTCGGGTGGACGGAAATTTTCGACCATCATCGTCCAGGTTGAATGGAGTATTCTGTCTTACAGCGGAATTTCGGCCATCTTCGCCGTTTAGCAGTCTAGAAAAGTGTTGTTTCCAGATCCTCAGCACCGACTGTGTGTCTACCACCATATTCCCACTCTCATCTCGGCAGGCTTCCGTTCTGGCCTTGTAACCCTGGGTAGTTTGCCTCACCCTTCGGTAGAACTTTCGAACATCCTCCCTGCCGCTACAGTCCTCAATAGACTCGACCGCCTGCTTCGCATGCTCTCTCTTTTTCCTCCTGAGAAGTCGGCGTTCCTCCCTTCGTTTTCGCCCGTAGAGCTCCCGGGCTGCTCTCTCAGCAGCTCTGGTTCTAGTCTGCAGTATTGCTTGGTAGGCCTCGTTCTTTGCTGTATGCGCCAGCCTGCATTCCTCATCGAACCAGAGGTTTTGTTGTGGTGGCCTAGTGAAACCCAGCACATCAGTAGCGTCACTTCTGATGGCATTTTGGCAGTGCTTCCACTGGTCCTCTACAGATGATGCTTGTGGCGGGCTTGTTTAGGGTTTAAGAGAGACGTGGTCTGCAAAAGTCCTGGCTATCTCTTGCGATTTTAGCTTCGCGACGTTTAATCGTTTTACAGCATCCGCTCGTCGTTGTGGCGTCATAGATATCCGCATACGTACTTGCGCTACCACCAGGTAGTGATCCGAGTCTATGTTGGCACCTCGGAACGTTCGGACATCCAGGATACTGGAAGCATGTCTGGCGTCTATCGCAACATGATCAATCTGGTTGACGGTTCGTTTTTATCCGGAGACAGCCAGGTCCCTTTGTGTATATTGAGGTGTGGGAATAGAGTGCTTGCTATGGTGACATTTCGCCCCGCGCGCCGCGAAATCAATGAGCCTGAGTCCGTTACCGGAAGTGTTGTCGTGCAGGCTGTGTCCTCCGACTATCGAACCAAAGATGCCCTCCTTTCCAATCTTGGCGTTGAAGTCGCCAAGAATAATCTTGACGTCGTACTTGGGGCACCTATCATACGTATCCTCGAGGAGATCGTAGAATTCTTCTTTGGGGCATGGGCACAGATCAACGTGATGTTTTTAAACTTTGCTTTGGTGCGGATTGTGACCAGGCGCTCGCTTACATTTCTGAAGCCCAAGACTTCTTGCCTAAGTCTTCCCCTTACGACAAAACCACAACCAAAGAGCCGCTGACCCTGCTCCTTGCAGCACTCGCCGAAGTAGATGTCACACGATTGCATCCTTCGTATGCCCTCTCCATCCCATCGCACTTCCTGGATGGCTGTTACATCAGCTTTTAGCCTATCCAGGTTCTCCACTAATTGTTCGGCTGCAAGTGGCCTGTTTAAGATCCGGACATTCCACGTGCAGATCCGAAATTCGTTGTCCTTGTTTGATTTGCTAGGGTCGTCAACATTAAATTCATCCATATCCGAGGCTTGTTGTCATTTCGGAATCGACACTTTTTCCGTGGTAGAAAAGTTACCCCGACACTCAACCCCCTAGCCTGGAGAACCAGACCCTTTTTATAACTCCAAGGGTGGGGAGCCGGATAAACCACTCCTTATAGGCCTGAGCTACGAATATGCCGTATAGTAGCCCTTATAAGGTGTTCACCAAGTAGTTCAACCTAACTGGAACTGTAGATTCCACCGTGGATTCCATCTGGGGAATTCTTCCGCTGCCGCCTTGATGAAGGAGAAGTGCCTTAGTGGGAGGTTAGGTTAGGTTTGGAGGGGTGATAATACGACAAGCCGCATTATCTCACTCGGATCTCAGTGGATCCATTGTCCTCCCCAGGACATATGTAAGGTAGGTTTAAGGACGGGTAAAGAGAGGAGTTAGTGGAGCTTAGGGGCTAGGTGTACGTATGGGAGCCTCCCCAAACCATATTTTGAGTTCTGAACGAATTTCAAAATGTTTTTTAGTGGCAAACATGAGATATCACCCAATTCGTCAAAAAAGTATTCCCCGAGGGCTGTCTTTCTGGCACTTGCTAGGCTGGGGCATTCACATAGAAAGTAATAGGAGCCCTCTTCCGCCTCTTCATCCTGACACCCTCTGCATAAATCAGATGTGGTGATACCCATTCTGCTCATGTGGGTTCCCATTGAGTTGTGACCCGTTAGGATTCGCACCAAGAGTGACAGTTGAGGTCTGCTTAGCTTGAGAAGGTAATCTGTTTTTTTCTTAGAGATTTCCGGCCATAGATTCCTCGAGAGCCTTTGTGGGAACACTCTTCCCCCCGTTTCCCCCCGTCGCACAGTGTGGGATTCTGGCAATCTAGCGGAATTTTATTATAAAAATCATTCGCATGAACCAAAGCAAAAATTGGTTTAATATATAGCTAATACCTCCCTGTAAGCAAGTATACCAAAATTTTTAGGTGGACAGCATGTTTTACTGAGAGAATTGATTTTAAAGTGAGAGTTTGTGATTTATTTGAGTCAAGTTTGCGGTGCGAAGGTGTTCGGGGTTTTTCACTTTTAAACGTCTTTTGTGAGTCTTAATTGAAGTTTTTATTTTTTATTTATTTAATAAAATATAAGAGAATAAGAAAGTGAGTAAAATTATATTTAAAAGGGTGTTCAATTTTTTGTTGTTGTGTTTTTAAGTGAAAAAAATGTGTTTTTTTTTGTTAATTTTTACATTTATTGGAGAAAATTTTAATGTATTCAGGGTTATTCAGGAGGGAAACTATATACGTCTTAAAGGCTGACATTTCACCTTTCATATTGCGTTTTAAGTTGCTGCGCATATCTGCGCACTTGAAAAATTTGCTAATTTTTCTAAACGCTTACCGTCCAAAAAATCATGTTCTGTTTTTATTTTTCTAATATTATTTGTTCTTATATTTTTTTTAACTTTGAGAAATGTGTTCTCTGTTTACAAACACAATATTAGAGAGAGAGATATTTTGCATACTACAACTTACAGGGTGTTTTATGTTTCAATCAATATATATTTAATACAAAAATTTAACATTTTACTTTAAAAAAATACGTATTAATAAAATAATACATAATATCAAATTGAGGTGTTTTGTATACATATATTATATGTATATGTATTACAACTTACAGGGTGTTTCAGTCAATTATATATTTAATACAAAAATTTAACATGTTACTTAAAAAAAATATTTTTTTATAAAATAATACTTATAATATAATAAATATAAAAGCAATAAAAATGTACAGGGTGTTTTTCAAATTTAAATACAAATTTAAATATCGCGAATTATTTACGAGAAAAACATCCAGTTTGGAAACAATGAGAGATCTTTTTAACATGCTTTTGATATCTTCAGACCCTTTCTTAGCAAGTCTAAGGTGCATTCCGAAAAGAAAAAAAAGGTCCAATTGAACAAGAAATTTTGGAGCTTCTTGATGTTCCATCTTAAATTAAAAAATCTATTCATGTACTTTTTTTTGTTATTAAATGTATTAAATGCTGATGTCGATTTATTTATTACATTTATATTTATGGCAATCAAAAATAAGACTAAAAAATAAAACTTATTGTTTCAGATAAATTCAGATATGTTAATATATATAAAAAACTTGCTTTATTTAATTTTCTGTTTACTTTTTTTTGAATTTAGGAGAAAAAAGTGTATAAAAAGTTCAACATGCGACATGTTATTAATATTTTTCTTGTTGGTAAGGTTAAAACCCTCCCGCCCCCTTGCCACACATTTTGACCTATTCCAATTGTAATTTATTTTTTTAACATTACATCTGAACATATTTGTTGCAAAAAGTTATCAAAAAACCAACCCAAGTTTTGTTTTATGCGTGGTAGTGATTTTCAGAAAATTAACATTTTTTCATATGCGAGATCGGTCACTTCAAAGCTCGTTTTAAAAAAACTTTGAAGAGATATGACAAAAATTTAAGTTGTATTTGATTCTACGACCCATTTATATTATATAAGCAGAAAAAAATATAAGAAAAAGTTTAATGCACTAGCGCTATTAATTTAATTCCGCTAGATTTCTAAATTCCCACACTGTGCGTCGATGCTTGACAGACACATATTGTAGATTAATTATCGTTCATAATACCTACATAGATATACATTTTTGTTTGTAAAGTGAATCTTGTCCTACATTATATGTATGGTGAGGTCAGGTAAGCACATATATTTGAGTACGTATACGCCCTAGTGAACTGCAATCAGCATATTCCTCTTTATTTTAAAACAACATTATGTTCTACTCAATATTTGGAAAATGTATTTCATCTATATTTAGGTAATTTTAAAATTACAACGAGATGAACATTTTTTTTTATGATTTTTATGGTTCAAATATTTTCTTAAAGAGATATTTTAGAGAGATATGAAAGTTTAAAATATATTTTTAAAGATTTTTTTTTTTTTTTTTCAAAGAATATAACTCCAAGATAAATGTTATCATCATGATGGATAACGTTTAAGAAACCATTATAAATACAAGGGTGTGATTTTTAAGTAGGTATAGGTTTTCAACTGCAGTGCCTGCGGCTCCCCCTTCATTTAAAAGGAATTTCATGTTTTTTTGATTTTACATAAACATTATGTATCTTTAAACCGAATTTACCCAAACAAATTCTTAGAAAAAGGTTGTTTATATTCGAGTCATTGTACACCTGAAGAGCTCAAAGCCTTGGAATTCTTACTCTGTCATAATCATACCAGTTATTCATATCTATTTTTGACATGGATTACATGTCTTTCTCGGACGGTTGGGTGTGATGTAGCGAAATGAGGACCGCCACGTAAAACATGTACCGCTCGCGCCTTACTGCAAAGTGACTGTTTGCACTACAGACATCCTGCATATACCAATCAATAGATAAAGATTGCGCAAAGATTATAGAGGAATTGTTTTATAGCTATCGCCTCATAGTTTCAGGTGATGAGTTATCGCGTTTGGGGTAAATTGCAGCTCAAATAATTGTGAGCTCAATTTCTTCGAATATATAAGTGCCACTGACGTCATTGATATCTCATTCGAAAGGGTTTGAAAAAGGGCATCCTTACGGGTATATCCCATATAGTAAATTCACGTTATAGCACATAAGACATGTAATCCATGTTCGGTAGGTGCCACAAGGGCAATCTACCAAGGGTATTTTTTTCGGTTTTTAGAACAATTTTAAGCTTTGCAGCCTACACTGCGCGTGTGTTATCACACAAAAACTCTTTCAATAATTCGAAATAAATTTATTAAAAAATCTTCTTACATTGTTTTGAGAACTAAAAAGAGTACACCATCTGATTTCTTTAAATAATCTTAGCTTTGGAGAAAAAAAACTTTAAATCGTAGGGGCGGTATTTTTTTAATTAATTTTTTATATATAAAATTTTGTAAAAATTTTTAAGAAAAAATATTGGTACACAATTTTTCATTATTTATTGATGTTGAATTAAAAATTAAATTTCGAAAAAATTTTATCTACCTGTTTTTGAATTATCAAATTTTCCAAAAAAAATTTTGATATTTTTTTTTAAATTAAAACCAAATTTTGTTTTTTTGAAAATTTAGATATGCAGTATGATTTCAACTTTTGAGAAGCTTTTGTATAAAAAATTTAATTTAAATCGGTTAGACACATAATGAGATAGTCCAAAATAAAGAAAATGGTTCTATGAGAGGTACCATTAATAATGGCTAATTTTGTTTTTGGCAGATCGTAGACCATACTAATATTAGTATTCACAACAATTTTAATCAAAATCGCAGGAGTCGTTTTCGAGAAAATTTATATTTTCTGTAATGGTTTTTTAACATTTATATGGAAGGTACCGTTAATTTTGACTATAAGAAAAAGTTTTGTATAAAATATTTTAGATAATGTTAAAAAACCCCTTGTTACCAAGGTTCATAAAAATCAACCAAGTAGTTTTCGAAATATTTGATTTTCAAAAAAAAAAAAATTGAAACTTTTTTCGAAAATCCAAAAAAAAGTTTTTGGAAAATTTTGGTATACAAAACTATTAAACTTTTTCAGAACATTCTGCATAAAAAAATTATCAAAATCATTTTATTCTTTTCTAAAAAAAAAAACTAAAATAAAAAAAAAATGGTTCTATAGGAGGTACCATTTAAAATCGTTTTTCCGAAATTTAATTTTTACAAAAAGGTAGCATATACCTAATAAAATTTATTGATTTTTTTTTTAGAGAAATCTGTCGAGCCATTTTTGAGAAAAATAAGATTTTCCAAAAATGCTAAAAAAATTATATGGCAGGTACTGTTATTTTTGGTCTTAAAAATAAAATGAAAAAAACGTGTCGAAGGATAATGTTCCAAAAACACTTTATACCAAATTTCATTAAAATCAGCCCATGGGCTTATAGGCTGTAAGCGAGTCCACAGACAGACAGACGGAAGGAATTGCGAGACCCACTTTTCTGCCCATAATTTCGTAATGGCCCCAACTACAATATTTCCGACTTTGAGTTTATGGCATTTTTGGAGTTGGGGTCTTGCCTCCAATTTATTTGTATTTATTTCATAATTCTAGATCTTCAAATAAAGCAGAAAATCCCATTTTCTAAAAGCCATAACTTTAAATCATCTGCATCAAAGCTTAAAAAAGCCCTAACTTCAACATAGGTCAAGTCACAGTATACAAAAAAAAATATATATATTTTATTACAGGGTCAAGAGATGATTCATACATTGACGGTATTTTTTATTACATTTTTTTAAATATTTTTGTACAAACAAACTTTGAAACTTTAAAATTAAAAAATGAATTTAAATTTTTATTTTCCTTTTCTTTTTTTAGTTTATACATTAATGTTATTAAAAAAAGTTTTTTTTTTGAAATAAATTAATATAAATTAAATTTATGTTTTTTTTTCTTTTATTTTTAAGTTCCTATAAAGAACTTTTAAAAAACTATTCCCTACGTTGCTGTACATAGGGTATTCTTAACATATTTTTTCAAAAATTTAAAATCACCAAGTACCCTATTGGCCAAATACTTACAAGTTTTTATAATTAAAGTGCGTAGTAAAATAAAGAACAAATTAAGCTTAAAAACAAATATTTTTAGGTATTTTTCATAATCTTGTTACGGTAAAATTTACCGCAACAAAAACCAGCCTTCGATTCCTTCCTTTCCATTTTATTTTAGTTGTGGCTGCAAAGTACTGGTGAAGTTGAGGGCAACCATGGTCCCATCAACCATTGGTGTACTTAACCAGCACTTTGCAAAAACAACGAAAACAGGTTGTTCGAGCGATTTTAAAATCGAATGGAACAGGCGGTTCCAAAATCAATGAGATTTTTTTTTAACATGTAGACAGGCGGTCTCATGTGGAGAGGAAATACCAGCGGATGAGCTGAAGAGATAACGAGTCAGGCGGACTCTTACCTTCTTACAATGTACCACAACACAACATCCTAAATTTAATTTAATTAACTAGTGTATTGTAATGGGTCCTTAACGTTTTACACTTTCATTCTAACTTTTAATCCTTAATTCCATTTATAACTTCTTAAATTATTTATCAAAAAGATCTATCGGAATTAATTAATAAAGTAGGGTTCGAGTATGTGAATTATGCCTTTCCTCTTTTTCATCTCGAAAGAATAATTTCCAGTTGATTGATTCGCGCCTCAAATCACCGGCGAGTATTTTGTGTTAACTAGGAAAATGCCTAGCAAAAAGCTTTTCTCGATTTTAATTCTTTTTGATTTTTTCTCGAAAATGTAGTTTGGGAATAGTCTGAACTCGCCATTAAGATTCGGCAAGTTTTGGAAAGACATCCAACAACTTGTTGAATTTGTGTTTGTGAGAATGATTGTAAAGTTTCGTTGTGATTCGGAAACGGAGGTTCTCCTGGAGGCAGAGAGGCTTTCCAGGAAGCCGTGGTCGTGACAGATGATCAACGAAAACGAATGGCTGAATGTATGAATGTGTGAGTGGTTGGAATGGTCGAGGAAGGAATTGGTTGAAGCTGGGGAAGTCACTTTTTGGAGAGCTAACCAAGCGTATAGTTGTGAAAATAGAAAAGTTCGAGAACATTTTGGAAGAAAAAAAATCGAGGAAAGAATTTGATGGTTTAGAGATCAAGGATAGTAGAAAAATAGGAAAAAAAAGTGATTCGAGGTACGAGGAGATTATTGAGGAAAGTTAAAGAAAATCGAGGAGGTGGAGGAGAGGAAATCAAGGATAAAAAGATAAGTACAGAGTATAAAAACTTATTATATATTATATTGGTTTTATTGTGTGTTAAAATTAATTCCGATACAATCTTTTATTTGGTTTTACTGTTTCGAGTTTTATCCCAACTTATTGAGGGACGCGGTATTTTATTTTATCGTTACGTTAACGGCCCATACTTAATTTTTTTTGAATTTGGTTTCATGGTTCCCCGTAAACCCTTAAAAACTTCTTTTATTGTACACCATTTTGTTTAAAAAATTTTGGGTTTTAATCCAGGGGTCGCACACGGTTTCCCAAATAAAATTATTTAAAGTCCCCCCTCTGGGCATATAAACTTGTTGTTTTATTTCTTTTATTAATTTTATCTTTGTAGAATTCATTTCATTACTTTAAAATTAGTTTTGGAATTTTACTAATTGTTCGAACAAAAATTCCTGGCGCCCACATTTTATTTCAAGTACCCCACTGTACTTTTAATAAAATACTTCTTTCGTTTTGATCATTTGATCAATATCGTCTCGCGTAAGGTGGAAATTTTTTTTTTGATTAAAGTAATTTGTTCGCGGTCTATTAGTTCGGTTTGTTTAGTAACAATAATAATCTATATAAAAAAAAATAATAATAGTATCCACAGATCCCACCCTCGCGAAGAAAAAGTGTAACAATCTGTCTAAAGGTTGCGGTAAGCGATTTAGTATTTTCTTCGTTATCTCGAAAAAGTGAAAATGTTAGTTAGGGTCGAAATTATGGGCAATTTTTTTTGTCTTCCCTATCATCGTAATGTCAAAGTTTGATCAAAATCTCGAGTTCAATTTTTTTTACGAATCCAAAACTTGCCATATAGTACCTATATGTTTATATGTATACATATATCGCAAGTAAAAAACAAATATGAGAAATGTGGGAGTTGTAGTATGTGGATTCCGAAAAGTATTACACATTTCAGAGGTCTAGGTTCGATTCGCAGCCACTTCCACGTTCCACCTAACAAAAATGTTTTTTAGGGCTACTGCCTCTTGCAAGGAAGTCACAAATCCTCCAAGAGTATCTCATGTCATAGAAAAGTCCCACTCACTTTAGCCGTTTGGAATCGGCAGTAAACTGTAGGTCCCCTCCATTTCCGAAGACACGAATAGTGAAGAATTGTGAAGAGTTGTAAGTCACTAGTTCTTCATGAGCTGTTGTACCACCAAATTTATTTATGTTTAAAATAAAGCATACTTACGTGCGTTGCTGCGGCGATAAAAAAAAAGAAATATCTAAATGTTGTCTCACCTTCAATGAAGTTGTTGATCAAACTGCTGGATCGATTTTTATCAAAGGATTTCCTCAAATTTTAAGCTTAATCGGTTGGAAACTCCGGAGCCCAAAGTATATTTAAAAAAAAAAGGTCACTTATTTTTTTATTTATAGGTTAAGACTTATCCTAAGTTTTGGATTTTCTATAAATGATTTTTTTTTCACAACTAATAATCGCCTAACATTTATTGTACAAAAATAAATATTTAACAAAAGAGGTTCGTGGATGTTCTATCGTAAGCCCAGGGTTTCAGCTATCTACAAGGTTCAAGGTTACATAAAAATTGACGTTATAACCAAACTATAACCCTTAAAATCAACTTAACACTTTTTTTTGAAGTGGAACTTCTTTCAGCCGTTGGCATTGGAAGAAAATTTTCAAAATCGAATTTTAGCTTAGGGCCCCAGAACTGAATCAGTTTGGAAAAATTTTTCAAAGCCAAATCTTGGTGGAAAGCTTTATTTTTTTGTTTGAAGTGCTTACGGTCATACTGTTGGCTTTCTTCAAAGCTAGTTTTGACAAAAACTAGTTCTATTCAGGTTTTAAAATTTAATTTTTTCACTAGTTCTTATTACTTTGACATCTAAATCAAAATATTCATACATATTTTGACATCTAAATTAAATCAATATGTTTTTTTGAAAAATTTAAAACTTGAAACCCCAATAGAACTAGTTTTTTTTAGTAAAACCAGCTTTAAAGAAAGTCTATAATATGGCCGTTAAAGATTTCCAAAAAGTAACCTAAATTTAGACCAGGGCAAAAGTTTTTCGGGAGGTGAAGAGGGTTGCAGATCAGTTTTGTTGCAAAGTTCAGGAAAATTAACTCTCATGTAATCCTAAATAAAAAAAAATATGATATTTGTATTCGTCCAATCTACAGATTTTGAGAAAAACGTGCAAAAACCTTATGTTGTAGTAAATTTAGTCAACAATAAAATGTAATAAAATTGCATGTATCGATGGTCAAAAGTCCTTAAACATACAAAAATAAAGCTCTTCACAAAAGTTTAGCTTTGTCGGATTTTTCCAAGTATGGTCACATGTTGTTTTTTCCTTAATCTTATTAGTTCACAGTTAGTTCCTCTATCCGAAATAAAACTAGCAAGTTCTATCATAACAAAAAACTATTGATTCGTATTTAAGTATATTGTGTAAAAAAAGAGAATTATATTTTCATAATTATTATTGATAAACTTTAAGCACATCTCTATTAATTACGCCAGCATAAGTTGTGTATTCATTTGATTTTCCTGTTAATGCAATAAATTGCTCAGCAACCTCAACAGCGACACGAACCTGTGCTTCCGATGTACTCGCACCCAAATGTGGTGTGGCCACAACTTTGGGATGTTGAATAAGTGCTTTTGTTGTTTCGGATTTTGGGGGTTCTTCTGGGAATACATCAAAAGCAGCACCACCACATTGACCAGATTCTAAAGCGGCCAAAACAGCACCCTCATCGATAATACCACCACGTGCAACATTTACCACCTTAACTCCTTGTTTGCATTTGCTCAATGCCTCCGCAGAGATAAGATCTTAAATTAAAAAAAAAAAAAAAAAAAAAACAATTATAATTTAAATTTATTCAAGTTATTGAATACTCTCACTTCTTGTTGCAGGTATCAGAGGCGTGTGAACCGTAATGTAATCAGCAAGTGGCCAGATTTGTTCGAGTGTCATTTTCTCAATACCTGCTGCTTTGGCCTCTTCGTCGGTAGTGATAGGATCGTAACCAATTATCTGTTGGAAAATCCTTGCTATGTAAACAAAAAGTTGACCAAACAAAAACACAGTCCCACAGTCTCACCTTCATGCCCCATGCCCGCATACGAAGAGCCACCTCGCGTCCAATTCTTCCTAGACCCAAAATAGCCAAAGTCTTGCCATACAACTCGGTGCCACTGTACAATTTCCGGTCCCACCGACCCTCCTTCATGCTTTGTCCAGCTGGTACAAATGGACGAGCTAAAGCCCCAATTAGCATGCATGTCAGCTCGCAAGCTGAAATCGAATTGCCACCCGGAGTGCTAAAAGAAATGAGTGGGGTTTTTAAGGGAGCATTAGTTAAATGAAAAAGCAACTTGAGGTAGTTAAGAGCTCATTTTAAATACCACCCTAAGCTTGTTTCTCATATACCATTGTCAACCAATTAATGACGTTAATTGATAACACAGGTATACGAACGAATATTGTGTGTTTGCTTAGGAGCATCCAAGGCAATCTATATATAAATTTATTGCTTAAGGGATACCGTCTAGTCGGAGTGTATAAATATTTGCTTTATATACATACTTACTTAAGTACAATAACATTTTGTTTTGTTGCGGCTGCAACATCAATATTATCAACTCCGGCACCAGCACGTCCAACTGCCTTCAGACTTCCACCAGCTGCTGTCGAGCCTGCTTTTAGGACTTCTTCGGTGATTTTTGTGTCTGAGCGAACAATTACCGCGTCATAATTCTGTGCAATGAAATGGAAAAAGGACAAAATGGATAAATAATCTTCTTGCAAAGAGATTGTTTGCTTTAAATTTAAATTAAAAATTATTAAATCGGTGATTTATGGAAACAAGAGGTGTTGGAATAATAATAACCATTTTTCAAACAAACATATCGAGCCCTTTCCGCCAAATTATCGTAACCGACAAAAAATAAAAGTATCGTAAGCGACATTTTGTTTGTTATTTGCTCAGAAACGAAACCAATGAGGCCAAATTTCAGCATTGAACATTATTAACAATATAGTTATTGACAGAAAACAAAAGGTCCGATTGCTTTTAGTGCACAGGAAAAAATGAAATAATTAACTTTATAATATGACAATATGAAAATGTCGCTTACGATAATTTGGCGAAAAGGGGACGAAAAGGGTGTAGTACCTACTTGATTGTATTTTTATATCTTTTAGTTCAAATCAAAATTGAAATTAAGGTCATGCTAAACTTAAGTTTAAATTACCACAGTGAAACCTTTTATAGCCGTTCCACACTATCCCATCGAGTATTAATACATGTCAAAAAAAAGTGTGATAGAATTACTTACGACTGCCAAATTTGTGTGAAGAAAACGATTTTCATATTTTGCTTCCACACCTGAATCCAAAAAATTAATTCACCTTTAAAAGGCCTTCCACACTATCCCACTGAGTATTAACACATGTCAAAAAAGTGGGAAGTAAATCGTGTATAATAGTGTGGAAACAAAATATGAAATCACATCCCACACGACTTGACAGCCCATCTCACACAATTTGACATGTGTTAATACACGAAAATTTTTAGGATTGGTTCTAAAACCATCACACATTCTATCCCACTTGATTTGAGGTTATGGTGAATTGATTTTTTCGATGCAAGCGTGGAAGCAAAATATGAAAATCGTTTTCTTCACACAAATTTGGCAGTCGTAAGTAATTCTATCACACTTTTTTTTTGACATGTATTAATACTCGATGGGATAGTGTGGAAGGGCTATTAATGATATCAAAAATACCCGCAGCCGTATTTAATTAATTTGTTTTAGGTATTTTTGACATGGATAACATGTCTTTCTCGGACGGTTGGGTGGTATGTAGCGAAAAGAGGACCGTCACGAAAACATGTACCGCTCGCGCCATACTGCTCAGTGACTGTTTGCACTACAGACAGGGTTGACAGTTTGGGGGTTTCCCCCCCCCCCCCCTCCATATTTAGGGTTTTTTTTTCATCGTCAGGGGGAAATCTGGGGGGACAAGATGTTTTCGGGCAAATATGGGGGGATTCATTTTAAAGTTAAATTATTCCATTACCTGAATTTCCCTCTCAAATTGAATCTATAATCAAATAATATCCAAAAAAAATTTAAATAAAATCAATTTTTGTTTGTAAAAAGTACTACATACAGAGTATTAGCTGTGAATAAAAAATAAAAACAAAACAGTTGAAAAAAAAACTTAGGGGTTTTTTTTAATTGAAATGTGGTAATCTGGGGGGTTTTTAAATTTTTCTGGGGGGAGATTTTTTTTTCGTCTGACAACACTGACTACAGACATCCTACATATACCAATCAATAGATAAAGATTGCGCAAAGATTATAGAGGAATTGTTTTATAGCTATCGCCTCATAGGTTCAGGTGATGAGTCATCGCGTTTGGGGTAAATTGCAGCTAAATTAGGAGTACTCAAATTAATTTGAGCTCAATTTCTTCGGATATATAAACGCCACTGACGTCATTGACATCTCATTCGAAAGGGTTTGAAAAAGGGCATCCCTTCCACATATGTATTTCCCATATCGTTAATTCACGTTTTAGCACATAAGACATGTAATCCATTCATAACGTAGCTAAACGCAAGAAAATTTTTAAATCTACTACAAATTAAATGTCTTTAAATTTCTAGTACATTTTATACACGTCAACTGTTTTTTGATAGCTTGCAGAAAATGTCAATATTAACCTTCCGATCACAACAGGGGTGTTCTACCACCCCAAGCATTTTTATTTTAACGGTAATTTTAATTTTGCCTCATTCCCCTTTCTGCCGTTCTATATGTATTTGTCATTTAATATCTCTCAGGTGTCATGTCAGTTGCTGATGAGTAGTCCCCGTGATAGATTATATTTTTTGAGTGGGAGGGCAAAAGGTATGCATTAGGTTGGTATATCACCCCATGTTTTGTTCCATGTCTGTGAAAATTAAAAGAATAAAGGGGTTGTTGTAAGACACCCCATGGAGTCCAATGAAGGTGAGAGCCCCCTCTGAAACAGCAAAAGTAATCGCGATGTGCAATTTGTCCAAAAAAACAAAACCGCAAAAGCAGTTCTTGATAAAGTATATAAATTGTTATGTTTGAATAAAAATTTTATATTGTCCTTGAAAGTATTTTTTTTTTTAATTTGTTCCTGGCCGGGGTGTTCTGCCACCCCTGCTATGGTGTATATGTATACTTTAAATGTGTTGTCATCGGAAGGTTAAGTGTGAAAGAGAAAAGAGTCAAATAAGGCTCCATTTTGGTATATAAAATACTTTCTTATTTCTTTGGTTTATGTTTGAGTTGTATGCCTTTGTTTTAAGCAAATAAACCAACAAAACAAATTGAAAACTCTACCTTAATGTATTATGTACCCACATATTTCTTCTCATGTGTTTATTGATGTAAGATGGCTTTATGTGATTTTCGCGATGAATGTTGTAACGAAGCATTACACCTTGAACCCCCAACACAATACCCAAATTTAGATAAATTACCAACTGCCACCTTACCAGAACTTTACATCAACATCCAAAACCAATATTGGATCTCTTAAATTTTTTGCCACAAGTTATGTAACTTAATTGGTTAAGTTTAAAAAGATGTAAAAGTCTATTGATCTCATTGTTTGCTAATTACGTTATTACGAGATTGGATTTTTAAAAAAATAAACACCATGTGGAATAGTGGAGGCCAACTAACACTAATAGCCAAGCAACCATTAACCGATATCACAAAACATCAAACAAACAAACTCGACGTCATCATTCGAAATAATTAAATTTATTTCATCGCTTTTATAGTTCTCAACAAGTCGTAGCCAAAAGCATGCCAAAAGGACGTATATATGTAAATACAATTTTGACAATTTCAAGATAAAGACTAGCGAGTCATGATTTTCATGTTTTCAAATTAGAAGAGCAGGGAAAAGGTTTGCACTTTTGCAGCTCATTTCAGTTTTGTAGCATCTATGACTGATAGCCAAATGCCAAATGTGTTGGCTCTACAATGCGTTCATTGACAACATTAATTCTTCAGTCATTGGCTTTTGATATTGTGCCAGTTGTAGGAAGCTTTCGCTATCAAATGTATGTAGATCTTAAAATGTCTTCTTTGAGGACTGAAATACTCAAGATCTCAAAGGGTTTTGAGGAGTTATCCCTTTACTTCATTGATGTTGTTTCGAAAATGAATAAGATCGATTTATAGTATCACCGCAATCCTAATTAATATTGGAGTCCCTTGTTGCGGATGAGATTGTAAGGGCAAACCTTTCTTCTACTCCCTCAAATGATCCGATCATTATTTCCAAAAAAATGCAAAAAAAAAAGAGTGCGTGATGCTGCAACCTCATCATCCAAAAACATGGGACCTGCTCCTAAAAGATCAAACTTAATAAGCAACCGGGCTAAGGTTAACTGTTCACCTAATCTTGATCAAGCCAATAACATGCTCCAACCCAATAGTTCCGATCTCACTGTTACCGATTGCTGAAGTTTCAGCTCCTACTTAAGAAATAATCAATCCTGCTCCCATTCCCGGAGTTTCAACTCCTGCTTCAGAAATAATCAATACTGCTCCCATTCCATGCACAAATGCTCAACGGCTTTAGAACGTGGTGAAGAGCTTGACTGCATCTATACTGACTTTTCAAAGGCTATCTCATGAAATCATTGGCGCAAAATCTTATACTGCGTTTTCATTAGAGCAAATGAGGTAATTTCGTTTAAAATTTCTAAATTCAATTCGAAATCATCTCATTTCCCATACAAATTCAAATTTCCACATGAGGTAATTTCAACCAAATTAGCACGAAATTCGGTAGAAAATTACGTAAAACTTTTATGAACACACCCAAATGGAATCCATTCAAAGTGGATCCCATTTGAAATGACAGAATTCAATGTAAAAAACAACAATAACAAGCGATTGACAATCTGGACCGTCAAACAAAATTACGAAATTTGAAATGAGAACACTTTTTTTGCAATTTACCAAATTACCTCATTTCAGCTCTAATGAAAACGCAGTATTAAACACTGCTCGTTTAAGGAATAAAACCGGCTGTAGTTAAAATAGTCGTTTAGTTTAGATCACTTGTCTAATTATTTCTTAATTTTAAACAATTTAAACAACTCTTCTAACTGAAGTGGATTCCGCTACATAACGTAAGCAAATTTAGATTGGCCGCGCTCATCACCACGTTTTTGACAGATCTAAAAATTTAGTTCTGAAAAACGTAACACTGAACGCACAAAAAAGTCTAAAATTATTTATTCTGTTTTTATTAGTTTTTGCACTTTAAAATCATAATCCGAAAAGCGATACGAGACCCAGACGATCAGACCACACACCAAAAAAAACTGGATCAAGAACTGTTTTTTTGTTGCTTTTAGCTGTCATCTGAATTTTCAGATAGAATTTTTCATCTGAAAATTCAGAAAAAAACGTAAGAAACGTAACTAAATGTCAATCGACGTCAACTGAATTTTTATGACTGCTGGCCAATCAGAAGCTCTAAAAATGACAGTTCAGAACTGTCAAATGTGCTGATGAACGCGGCCATTGAACAACCCCGGAATCTGACATTTTGATGATATAAAACTCACACAGCCATACAAAAATTAAAATTAACAAAAGCAAAACATTTTTTTTTTTCAAAAATTTATAAAATAGGTACAAATATGTGTATATAGTGGATAGTGATTGGTGTAATAATTATTGTAGGTATGCTTCATATGAATGGAGAAAAAATTCTATTTTGAAATATAAAAAAAAACAAACTATTGCACTCCCTAAATTTGTAGTTTTGTGTGTTCTGTTCTTCGCCGCCGCAATATCTGTTGCAAAGTTCAAGTTATCTGAGCACTTTAAATGGTTTGGGCAGTATTTTACAATGTTGTTACCTTTTTATAAACCTGAAAATCTTCAAAACTAAATAAAAATAACTTGGGAAAATATTTCGGTTAAATTTGTTTGTTGTGAAATGGAAATTGCCAACTAGATAAAGTATACTTTTGAGAGATAAACAAGTTTTTTCCTGCTTTTAAAGTTAGATAAGATCTTTAACGTTAAAGTATACTTTATGTCGTTTAAAATTATTAAAGAGTCGGCTCTCGCTATAAAAATACATTTTAGAGTAGACTCCCATTCTAAAAGTGATTTAGAGTAGGTTTTAAATGTTTAAAATTTTGCGCCATTTTATTTAAATTAGAAGTGTTTGGGTTCCCTCCTGGACTTATCACTTGGAGTTCGTCCTATCTTCAAAACAGATCTTATCAGGTGAAATTCAGAAACTCGTTATCTAACCCTTTTATTGCCAAATTCGGAGTTCCTCAGGGAAGTCACTTAGGACCCCTTCTCTTTATATAAGCTATTAATTATGTACCTTTATGTATACGTATGTAATAGTAAAATTCTTATTTTTGCAGACGATATGAAATTTTTTCAAAGCATTTCATCTGTCAGTGATCGTTTACTTCTTCAAGTTGATAATAATAGCTTTGTTATATGGTGTCATAAGAACGGCTTGAATCTAAACCCAATCAAATGCCAGTCGATGACATTTTAAAAAAGACGAATTCCTAGTTTTTTTGACTATAAAATATCACAACTTACTTTAATTCGTGTTAATAGTTTCAAAGACCTTGGAGTCTTTGAAATTTTGTCTATACTTTACACCCAAAAATTGCTGTGGGCTCTTAGTCTATATTGAAGACCAGTGAACCACGCTCATAAATGTTTGTAATAGTTTTAATATGTTGTCTTCATTGTATTAATTTCTGTTTTGTTTGTATTAATTTCTTTTTATTTTTTTTTTATATAATGTTTTTCTTACGGCCATATTATTCACTCGTTTAATTCAGATTTAAACTTAAATCCAGATGAATTTACATTGAATTTGTATGATTTACATCCAGATTAAAGTTTTAATCTAGATGTATTGAGTAAAAAATATGGCCGTTATTAAAGCCTAGTATGCTGCTGATGCGGAAAGAGAAAAATCCCATACAAAAATGACACAACGAAATCATAAACGAAAAATTTCGTTCTGCTTTTCGTTCTGCGGTACGTTGTTCGATGAGCGAAATCGATAATTGTAGCAGATTATTTTTCGCACAAAATCAATTGCCTGTACCATTAAGTGCCAGTTGTACAATCGTGGTTTAAATTTTGATCCGTGGTTCAGGAATTTTAACTCGCCGATTTCGGCGGGTTAACTGAAGTTCAACGATGGTTCAAGGTTCTAATATGCACTAAAAGCCAATTGCATGCCTGAACCATCGTTGAACCACAGTTAATCCGCTGAAATTGGTGAGTTAAAATTCCTGAACCACGGATCAAATATTTGTACAACTGGCCCTAAGTGTGTGCGGAAATGTGACATTTGTTCTCTAGTCTTGTTTGTATTTCTTTCATCACGACATTGCTTTCTGTGATTTTTATGCGTTTGTGTTTGTTTTTTGTTTTTGCAAATGGTGACACTTTCAAGGGGTAATTTTTCGTTATGGTTTTCGTTGTCATGTTGTTGACCAATTAAAAATTTCGTTTCGTATCAGCAGCGTACTAGGCTTAACTACTAACACTGCACTAAGTGATGAGCCAGTGTGCACAATTATTGTGTTGGCAAACCTTTGGTCGTAAGTCGCAGCTTGATTTAAGCTCTCTTCGACAAAGATCTGATAGTGTAAGAAAAAAAAAATAGCTTCAGGTTCCTTTTCTTGGTTTATTCACGTATCAGCAAAAATTTTCTACATATAATAAAAAGGCTAGGGCCACCAATACTGTTACTCAGGGAACTTTACAAATCTGTCAACATCGAAATTGACAGCCATCATTATTTGTGACAACTGACAGATGCAAAATTGTGAAGCGAAAATAAAAGGCGTTCATAATTTGGCCTGTTTGGCAACGTGATATTTCTTGCAAATTTTTCAGAAATTTTCATAAATACCAATTTCGAACTATGGGTAAAGTTTTTTGGTAAAAGCATGTATATTAAAGTAGAAGCCGTGGCGTGATGGTTAGTGCGATGGACTGTCATGCTGGAGGTCTAGGTTCGATCCCCAGCCTCGCTACCTAATTATTTAAAAATAAAATAAAACGGCTATTGGCTCTTGGGAGGAAGTGACAAAACCAAGAGTATCTCTTTTTATAGAAAAGTGCCGCTCATATTAGCCGTCCGGATGCGGCAATAAACTGTAGGTCCCCTCCATTCCTGCAGACCCGCTCACAGGAATGGTTGAGAGTTGTAAGTCACTAGGCCCTAGCCCTAGTTCTTCATGAGCTGTTGTGCCATCAAATGTATTTATTGATGTATATTTAAGTTAAGACTGCTTTACAATTTCTTCATAAATATGGCTTACAGACTCTTATAATGGATTTATGAAAAACTGTTAGAAAGCTGTTTTTTGTCAATAATGGTACACTATAAGGATTTAATTCATGTATTCATGGGAATACCCGCATACATTCTAAACATAGATTGCTTTAATTTGATGTTATCAAAATTTTCTTTTAATTCTTAGAATTTTGGTTTCTTTTAATACTTATTGCAGTTTTTCTCGAAACTAAGAGTTCATGGAAATTTTATATACGCAGTGCGCCTTTAGAAAAAGAGTGAAAGTATTTTTTAAAATTATATTCTTTCGTCTGAAACCGTGGGCGTAAATCACTACTCTTAAAATATTTTTGAATAATTAACTTATGAAAGAAAAGAGTATGTTTTTATACATAAAATAGATTAAAAAAAAAAAATTATGCTGCCAGGGTTGAAAATAAATTAAAAGGTACAGACAAATTATAATTTATGCATTATCACACTTTACTTGAAGTATTTTTTTTTTTTATAATTTTAGTTCTTAGGAGTCACTGAATCCTTTTTAAGTGTAAATGAAAAACTTAAAGGTATTCTTTTTTTGTTTGTGTATGTGTGCACGCCAAAAGGATGTCATTACGAATAATCGCCAATTTCTTGGAAGGTATTTAACTTTACGATGGAAGAACAACTTTGTGCGTTTAGAATTTAACTATATGTATTTAAATGATGAATTAAGTCAGCTCTCAACAATTTGAAATACACTTAAATGAACAATATTGTACCTACATAGAGGTATACATTCATTAATCTTAAAGTTTAAACTGAAAATTGTTAGAATTTTTTTTTACTGAAAACTGATTTATTTAAAAAATAAATTACACCATTTTTGAAAACGATAAGGAAGTAAATATTGTATTATTGCAAAGAGCAAGCAATAGCTGAAGAAATAAAGGAAAGAAGGGGGTACATAAATGAAGTATTGAAAAGAATAACCCTTACAATAAAGGAAATGTACCAAAGAAAAGCTCATGTTACTTATTTAAACGGTTGAATATTTAACTAGCAGGATAAAAGAAACAACACATTGTTTTATAATAAAAGCAAGGAAAAGCAATTAAAGCCATAAAGTATAAATATACCTATACCACCTCTTGCCTCCAGGGTAAACATCAAAGAAAAAATAATTAGATTTTTTAGTGTTAAGGATATATAGGTACATATTAAATAAGCCATTAAATTGGCATAATGAACGAACAAAAATACAAAAACAAATTATAAAAAAAAAGAGTTCCTATTCAATGCAATGTATCTTAGCTTAAACCAGACTTATTATTTAATAAAAAGAATAATGAATCGTTATTTACAAACATATTTTAGATTTAAAATAGCTTTTAACGGCCTTGAGTCCATACAAATTGGCATTTCGTCCCGGTGATCTCACTGGGACTCATCAGTTGACTAGTGAGGGCCTTGTCAATATGCAATTTGTATCAAGTTCAGTTCATCTAACATAGATTTCACGATGAATACCTAGTGTGAACTATATCTAACCAGTTTGGATTTATGAATCAATAATTCAACAAGTCCAATTAAATAGTACTGTAATTCTTTACTTGGCTGATTTACTTCATAGTCCAGTCAATAAAGGTTTTCACCTGGGAAAAAATATAACAGTTTTAAAACTTGGCACACTTACCGCCATATTATTCAGTTGATACATCCAGATTTAAACTTAAAATCAGATGAATTTACATTGAATTTGTATGATTTACATCCAGATGTAAGTTTTAATCTAGATGATTTGAGTGAATAATATGGCCGTTATTAAGAGAGTTCTAAAGATGAAGTGTACAAAAGTCCCCATGAGTCCGTGGCGAGCTCTAGCGGCAGGAAAGGGTAACATGTCGTCTTTTTCGGTTTTTCGTGTTTAACTCAGAAATTGTTTGTTCTTTCGAAAAATAACCTGGGACAAAAAAAATAGCTTAGAAAATTCTCTACAAAATATATTATGACCAAATTTTTCATGTCTGTCATATTTATCAATTTATTTAGCATCTGTTGATTAAGTGAAGAGTTTTTGAAAAGTAAATTTTCAAACCCAAAATTTAAAAAATTAAAAAAATCTTTTCAAACTGATTTTGTTCAAGAATTAACGTATTTTTGTGTTTAATATTAACGCTCCAATAAATTTTTAGTCAAATACTAAAAACCAGATGTCAAAATATCTTCTAGTTTTTTTTTAGAAAATTGAAAATAATAAATGTAAGTTTTCCTTAAATTCGACTTCAATCCCTTATTTTGATGCTCCAGACATCCTATTTCCACTAAAACAACTTTATTAACAAACAGTCTTAAAGAAGAAATTTCGGGCTCTACAAAAAGGTATAGTATAACATTGTAAGAGTTACCGTTGTTTTTTAATATTTTTTTTCTGTTTTGAGTCAATTTTTTTTATAAAAATTGCCCCTCCTGGTTAAACCGGGAGGAATAGACCCCCTTCTATACGATTTTTTTGTCTCGACCCAACCTGCATCTAAGCTCTAGTGTTTTGTCACACCTTTATGCGAGTCGCCTTGTATATAAAAAATAAAGGATTGTGCACTGATTAAAAATACCAGACGTCTTCGAACGCCCACCCCCATCCCCGGCTGAAACAAAAACCTGCCAGACGTACATACATGTTAGTATTTGAATTTGGGTTATACCTCAACTCCCAAAATTTGCTACCGGCTTTGAACTATATACCGTAGACCACATCTTTGTGTTTAGAAGTATTGCGAACTCATTTCTTTCAAGAAATAAAAAACTTTATGCATTCTTTGTAGGTTTCAAAGCCGCCTTTGATACAATTGACCGCAATGCATTGATTTTCAAGTTGTTTGGATTAGGTATGTCGCTTAAGTTTGGTCGAGTACTTCATAATTTGTATTTGGACACCAGAGCAGCGGTCTGGAATGGCAAACATTTATCGGAGTGGTTTGAGACACAAAGACATCAGGAGTCAGACAGGGTTGTGCGCTAAGTCCAAGTCTATTTGCATTGTTCATCGATGACATAACTGAGGCATTACCATGCGGTGTAGATTACGCAGGAGTTGTCATTAAAGCGCTTGTCTTTGCGGATGATATTGTAATCGAAGTAGTGAAAGAGTATAAATACCTAAGAGTCCATTTCACAAAGAATTTAGGCATGGAAAGGCATCTTAACGAATAACTGTTAAAGGCAAAAACCGCTATTAACATAGCATGGAGAGAATGCTTTAACAACAAGTATATTGCGAGTAGCAGCAAATATAAAGTCTTCGAAGCAGTATCTGAATCCATTCTTTTCTATGCAGCTCAAGTGTGGGGAGGCAAAAGATATGAGACTGTAGAAAAACTGCTGAGATTTGACATAAAACGAACATTTCACCCTCCTCCAAGCACTCCAAACTAAATGATAATGCTCGAAACAGGTACATGTCCGCTTTTCTTGAAAACCTTAAAACTCCAAGTCGATTACATAAAGTTCTCAACATGTCAAACGAACGACTCCCAAAGAAAGCAGCTCTTGCAAAACAGGATGGTTTAAAGACTGGTTGGAACTATCACTGGAGAATGGCGTTGAATTGGAAATCAACGAGCGGAGTTCTTGGAAGTTGACTATGTATGGAGTTATTAAATCGGTTGGATGAGAATGCCAGAGAGATGTACAAGGAAGAGGCTTCAAATTCTCTATACATTACACATACCAAATATCATGCATGTTTCGACTACGAGGGGAACTCCTGAACTTAAACTTTATACCGCATCGCGGTATAATACTTTGCCAAATTTGTAACATGTCGGAGCGTGAGAATGTGTTTCATTTTGTTAGAAGGTGCCCGGTCCTAAGGGAAACAAGAAGACACGCATTGGGGAGTGACTTTTTAACAGAGGATGAAATAATAGACCTTCTGAATGAAATGGACGTACCAAAATTGTTCAAATTTTGCAAAACGGCACTTAATTACAGGAGCAGAATATTTATATTTTATCAAAATATTTATGTAGTTAACTCATATTATCAATCAAGCAGACGACAAAGTCATGCTTTATTGATTGTATGTATATAAAATTATTGTAAAAATTATTATAAAGGCAATAAAAAATCAATCTAATCTAAAAAAAAAAAAAATCTATAAAATGTAGCTGTTTTTAGGAAATTTAAAAAATGCCAATTTTAGGCGCCAAATAACTTTATAACTATAACAAATATAAACAATTTGGTCATAAACCTTTTTAATAGACAATTTTATAAGCTTTTTTTTTGTCTCAAGTTGATTTTTGAAAGAATAAACAATTTCCGAAAAAGACGACATGTTACACCTTCCTGCCGCTAGAGCTCGCCTCGGACTCATGGGGACTTTTATACACTTCATCATCAGGCCCATCTTAATACGTGTGCCAAGTTTCAAAACATAGAAAATATCGAACGACAAATTCGATATTGTCACAACTAATTCATGACTAATTAACAACTAATTAACCAATTGATAATTTTTTGATCGGCGAATGTTTTTTCGCTAACTTGATAATAATAATTAATTTGCTTAGGGTCAGTTGTACAAATTCGTTTCTAATATTAATTCGTGCTGCTGCAGTTTTAATTCATCGATTTCGGTAAATTAATTCAGCATATAAATTGGCTTTTATCACACACTTTAACCATGAACCATCATTGAACCTCAAGGCTGTTTCACAATGCGACGAGAAAACGAGACGTCAGCGGTCAGCGTGACAAAATCTCTTCGCAGTTTCTCTCTCTTAAAAAAGAATTTTAAACAGTGAAATAATACATAATCATAAGCATTTCTCGTCGTCTTGTCACGTCATAAAGTTCGAAAAATTGAAAAAAAAGACGCAACGTGACGACGAGAAATACTTTATTATGTATTATTTTGTTATTTGAAACTCGTTTTTAAGAGAGAACAACTGCGAAGAGATCTCGTCTCATTGTAAAACAGCGTTCAGTTAATTCTTCCAGATCGGTAAGTTAAAATTGCCCGGAACCACGGATTGATATTTGAACCACGTTTGTACAACTGGCCCTAAACATTTGGATATTATGAATTTTTTGATATGCGAGATCTTTAAGGGCCAGTTGCACAAATATTTGATCCGTGGTTCAGGAATTTTAACTCACCAATTTCGGCGGATTAACTGTGGTTCAACGATGGTTCAGGCATGTAATTGGCTTTTAGTGCATATTGGAACCTTGGACCGTCGTTGAACCTCAGTTAACCCGCCGAAATCGGCGAGTTAAAATTCCTAAACCACGGATCAAAATTTAAACCACGATTGTACAACTGGCCCTAAAACATTTTATATGATTGCGCTTGGTTGAACTCAATCCAAAATTAAAAGTCTGATAAGTTCTGTTATTAAAAAAATAACTATTTAACTCCTTAAGCATAATTTTTAGTCAGTAGTACCTCAAGTTAACTCGGAGCTAACTTATTAAATTTGCTGATTTAATAATGAATAAACTAAAGAGATATTTGAAAAAGAAATTATTAATAATTAATTTGTATGTAGGCAGGGTTAACCAAAATTTGATAAAACTAAAAAGAATACATTTTTTTTTACAATATTTTTCAGTTTTAATTTTTCTCTTACATAACGTTATTTAAATCAATTTACTGATTGTCACATTTTATTTGATGCATGCTGTGTCAAAACTTTTGAAACGAAACAAAATAATACCAACAGAATATATTATACTTTGTTAGTGAATAAATAGCTTATAAGAAAATCATAATATAAAATAGTCTTCTTTATAGATTCAAACAAAGTCTATATTGACATCAAAATAGATATAACATAGAAAAATGAAGCTTATGCAACTTATGTCAACGTTATTAAAAAAGAAAAACATGAATGGGTTCTCTTTGATGGATTACTTAGTTATGTCTTAGTGATGTTGCAGCTACAGCCACGTATTTATACTGTAGTATAGGCATGCTGACCTTTACCTTGACATACGACCAATGCAATTTAAAGTGAATAGGGAACTTTGAAGGAACGAAGGACCACCAATTTTGACTGCTTAAATATTTAAAATATAATCAAAACTTAAATACTTAAAATACTCTTTAAATTTGAATGGTTTAAAAAAACAACAAATGTAAGAAAAGTACTATGATTTTTAGTATATGTAATGTGTGTGATAAATTGTATATATTTTAAGTATATATTTTACGTAAGTAAGTATGTGATGTAGAGTATTTTTTTAATTTTTGTATGTTTAGTAAAAATTTTTATTTTAGCTTTAATCTTTTTTCTTTTTGAAAATAAAACTCGACTGCAAATAACATCAATCTATACTCTTTTTTTTTAATTTAAGTACTAAGCACGGAATAATCATAAGTTATTAAAAGGCTCTCCCGAAAAATTAATTTCAAAATAAGCTGATGTTTTGTATAATATTAATTTAAGTATCGACGCACTGTGGTCCAAAAAGCCAAAAGTCGTGGCAAAAATACAAAATCCGATGTTTTTTTTTTTTAATTTTGTTGTTCTTTATTTCTAATAGGAATATAAACAGAGCTTTAAAAACAACACACAAAATAATTTTTTGGTAAATATTTTGGCTTGTAGAGCTTTTCAAAGTAGAGCAATTTTGTTCTAGAGTAAAAAAATGACAATAAACGAATGTATTCATTTTCTTTTTTGCAATTATTGCATATTCCATGATGAATTTTAATTTTTTTTAATGTCACGCGGTTGTTTTATTTGTAAGTAAGTTGAAATTTCAAACAAAAAAAAAATTTTAATATTTTTTATAAAAAAACAAAAAACACTTTTTTTAATGAGTTTTTGACATTTAAATAGATCTACAAAAAAAGACTTGCTCCCGCTGAGTACCGCTGAAATATTACAAGCATATTGTGGCTGCAACTTTTTGCAATGTTTTGAGATAATGTAATTTGTTTAAAAAAAACATGTTGCTGGTACTAACAAAGCAAATTAACTTTTGGATTGTTTGAGTTATTTCATTTCTAAAAAGAGCTGAGAACGTGAAATTTTCTTCTTATTTCAACTAGAATACCTTTCTTTGTTATCTTGATCGCAAAAAAATCCGCCCACTTCCACGCCCATTTTTTAAATGGAAATTAAAAAAATAAATGTACTTACGATATATTGTAAGCCAGCTACAGATTTTTATATTTAACATTAAATTTTTGTAATCCACCCACTTTCACGCCCCTTTTTTTAATTAATAAAAGAGTTTTTGAAAATAAAGTACGTTATACTATTAACAAGAAAGAAAATTATAATCCTTAATCGTGTTTTTGTTTTTTACAGCCTGACGAAAGTAGGAGATTAATTTCTTTATTGTTTTATCAATACCAAAAAGGTTAAAGTAAGAGATTAATTTATTTTGGCCTGTTCAGTAAAAAAGTTAAAAGAAATATTTAAATATGGATTATTTTTATTTTATGGTCCAATAAAATAGGTAGCAGCAAATATTAAGTTTTTATCGCTAACCTTAAAAAAAGGTAAAAAGAGCAAGATACATTTGGTGACTGATAAAATAATCCCTGTATTATTTATATAAACTATTGGTGATGGAAACATTTTATTAGTTTTTAAAAGGTTCAACTCAATATTTTAATCAAAGTACTTTTTGAACATTTTATCAATGTTTTAAATGTTCAAGAATTTGGAACTTTGTTTTAATACCAGTACAAAGAAAAAGAAGCCAAAATTAAACAAAAAAAATTATATTATAAATTTAATACAAAATGGAGTGGCTGTCATGGATTAAAAACAAGATTTCTTTTGAAAAATCAATAATTTTTGAACGGAATATTTAGTATCCCAGACAAGCCAAGTACATCAAGAGGAAGGCCTTCGAAATCTTTGTAGATTTGTTCAGACTATTCAAAAAAAGAGGAGACTAATGGAAACTACAAGCAATTTTTCGACTGAAAATGTTGCCACAGCTCTAAGTATGAAGTACAACTAGTGGATCACGAAAAGATAGTGGATAACTCATATAAAGCATCAAATTTTGCCAATAGGGGAGCTTTAAGAAGAAGCACAAGAATCAAGGAATAAAGAGAAAGACTACAAGCGATATCGATGCCAAAATAACTGCAGTTTCACGGAAACGCCAAAATGAAGATTTATATAATATGTTGGCTATATCATCGGATCCTCATTTCATCTTTAATGCATCACGTGAGATCTTAAAGAGAGCTGAAAAAGAGTTATTGCCCAGAACTATCCCAATCCCAATGATCCCAATGATTTTTTTGAAAATTAAAATCTGTAATTAATTTAAAAAAGACGTATTATGTATTCTATTTTATTTTATAAAAAAAAAAAAAAATTTTAAATGTATACAAATATTGGTCCGTTAACTTTTTTACTACACTGTTTCACATAAAATTGGTCACTTAAACAGTTTATACGATACCTATGTCTATTAGCCACAAAATGAAAAAAAGAGGTTTTAATACTGGCTCAAAACATAAAAAATTTGTTCGTTATTTTTATGCATCCTCTGTTTTGTAGCACCCTGTGAACAATTAAACAGCCACAAATTTTTTTATTACAAAATTCGTAAAATTTTAACTGTTTTTTGATGTTTTGTTTTAATTCCTTTCTCTGTTAATTCCTCTTTGCAAGGAAATCTTACTTTAGCCTATGATTTAGAAACACCCTGTGGAGCAATTTTCTTAAAAGTTCCTATTTTTATAGCCTTGGAATTATAGCACTATGTATCTTAATGCGTTCAATAGTTATGATTTTTGCAACGAAAAAAGTAATTTTGGACCACAGTGCAACCGACGGTTAAGTATGAATACCTCCTATGACCCATTTTTTATGAAATCTACTCTTTAATGCAGTTCTGTAAGGAATTTTGTACTGCTTCGCCGAAAGCTTTGGAGACTGCTGCCAAAATGTTGTTATAGTTTAATAGTAAAACCTCCTAAACCTCTAACCTCTCAAATTGTAGAGAATTCTCTATAGTACAAAAATGTGCTAAAATTTTGTTTGTGCGATGTATGATTTTCAAGATATCGCGAAGAACTTTTGACACCTCCTTTTCCAAAGTAGTGGCCAACTAATTTGGACTAATTGCTTCAAATTTGCCATGTAGGGCATAGAGGGAAAATTTGAATTTTTCTTTTAAGTAATCTAAAATTGTTTTGTCAAATGAACGATTTTGATTAAGCTCTATAAATATAATTTTTTTTTCATACAATTGGCTTAGGTACTACTGAAATTCTTTGAAAAAAATTGCCTTATTTTTTAATTATTCACGTATATTTTTGTAATGACTGCAAAATTTTGTTAAAATTTTTCAATCCGGTGCTTCCTATTAGATTAAACAATCTGTCTGTTCCTTTACTTTGAAACTCTGTGATTTTCTGTGCATTTTAATGCCATTTTAGTTTTTTTTTTTTTTTTATGAACTTTGACAGAACGTTGGACTGAAAATCACACAAATGCACAGAAACTCACAGATTTTCAAAGTAAAGGAACTAGGTTAATATTACATTAAAAATGTAAAACTTAAATAATTTTTGTATATGCAAAACCTACATAAAACAATTTTAAAAATCAATTATTATAGATTCACCCTATCCTCAATGCTTGCTTAATTACAGTTTATAACCACAAGAGCAAGTTTCTGCCATCCAGTCTTACATTTTTTGTATTTATATTTCCTACTATGCGTAGGTAGGTAGGTATGTACGTTTACCTAATTCACTTTTCAATTTCCTAAATCGTCTTATAGATAGCTATTGAAAACAACATAACTTTCTATGGTCTTAACTTAACCGCAGTTATTAATTTACATGTGACTGTAGTAGAATCTATACGATAACATTCGATTTGATAAGATTTTATCAGCTTATTTTTAGATTGAAATGACCTTTAAACATAAAATAATATCGAACTCCTAAGAAAACTAAAACTTTGAAATAAAAAAATATTCTGAATATTATTTATGTGAATTTTGGTTTACTTTGATAATTCTTACCTTAACCTCTTCGCATAGTTGTTCCTTTGCTAATTTCAACTTATAGGTAACCTAAATACAAAAAAAAATAAACTTTTATTTTTCACCCTCTACATATTCTCCATTAGAAAAATGTATACTAACATTGATTCCATTACTTTTTAGGAGATCAACGCACGCACTATCGACAGCATCACAAACTAATACATTTTTAATATCAACCGGCATTTCGAGACTTTTTTTTTTTAGGAAATTGAAACAAAAATATGACGTTACGCTCAGCACTAAATTTTAAACTGTATCTTACGCCCAAACTGAACCAGGTTTAGAATGCAACTGAGCAGCGAATAAAATGATAAAGAAAACTAGCAACTTGATCAAACAGTACCAACATCCAACAACTTGTTTTTTTGTCTACCCAGTCAGGTACGGGTCTATGAATACTTTTAGGGAGGGGAATATTGTACTTTAAGAAAATACTAGGCTTTTGATTTGGTTTTAAAAATCATGGTTAATTTAATGCATGAGTAAACATTTGTTTCGGTATATCCAACGTTTTTTGTTTTCATTAAAAAAAAATTCTCTCTGAAAATCTGACATTTGCTTATTTTTCTGAATCTAGATATATTACACAGTGAAATTTTAACTTAAAACGGACTACAACTACAACAAATGCATTACCTTTATTCTTCAGTTAAGCCCAAACTGCGCTAGGTAGAATATTTGTGTGGAGTGTCGACACTCTTATAACTCTTAAAGTGGGAATGTGCCCTTACCCAAACCTCTGTGTATAACCGGACCTGTAAATACTACGGTTTTATGTTTGATGGTATTCAGCTACAGCCCTCATTGCTAATAATTATCTTTCAGTCCAACCTTCCTTCCTATCAATCTATTTATTCCAGCCAATCTGTATCAACTTAACTTCTCAATTATAACAATTCGAAATGCCCAGGTTTTGAGGTGTTTTGATTTTAAAATGAAGATTTATAAATTTTATAAGACAAATTTGAATTTTGGGGAAGAGATTTACTTTTTTACCTATAAATTTCTAAAAAGTAACTACTTAGGTCGTGTCAAATTGGGCAAAATTCGGTACCTACACTGAAAATAATATGGTTCCTAATATCAATAAACGCCGTTTATTAATTCTGTTTTCATTGGCACAACAATTTTTGTATTGGTAGTAGGTACGAAAAAATTATTACTTTGATTTTACCCATTCAATAAAAGGTTTATTGGGCCAAAAAATCTTTATTTATGAAAAATCGTTTCTAAATATTAATGAACGATTATTTATTTTAAGGTACATATTTATTGGTGGAATGAATCAAAACACTGTGACAATCATATATGTTTTTTCAAAATTCAGAAGAAGTGAAGATTATACTACGTTTTCACTGCAAGTTAATCTCGTTTAGATTTCATAAATCCCAAATAGTGTTTTCACCAGAAAAAAAGATTAAAAAATAGGTGGGTCATTTTTCTTATGAAGTGAAAGTGAGATGGCAAGTTTGCTTTAGCAGCTTGTATTGCGCTGAATAGGGGAATAGGTCTGTTCAAATTTTACCTATGACGATTTAAGTGAGATTTATTTTAAATCTTGATTTGAGGAGATTAAAATTTGTATGGTAAATCACGGGATTTGTGAAGAGATTTGTTGTCGGTGAAACGTAGTATTAACATTTAAAGGCTCTCCCAAACTAACGCGATTACAACAACGTGTAGTTTTGTTTGACAACCACGTGTTGTTATTGCTGTTTTCTTTTGTCGCGGCGATTAATCCTATTGGTTTGGGATAGCCTTAACTTAAACTTTTTTTGGATAAAAAAAAAGTTGAAAAAAAAATGTGAACGAATTTTTCTGAAAAATACATATTTTTTTCTGTTTTTAAAACATGTCCAAGAATCTATCCTCAAAGTATGGAATTTTAACTTCAGAAAATTTGGTAGAATTTTTCTGGTGACTTTATTTTGTTATTAAAAATTTTGCATTTAAATTAATTTTTAACTTAATAATCCTAAATACCATTATTTATCAATAATTCATTTTAATGTTTTGTTTTTAAATTGTAGAGATGCTGCACTACTCTGGTCCCTTCATGCCTATTTTATTCCCACGCAAAAGCATGTCAGAAAAGACAATCACGGTAAATAAATAAATTTGGTGGCACAAACGGCTCAAGAAGAACCAGGACCTAGTGACTTACAACTCTCAACCATTCCTGTGTGCGTGTCTGCAGGAATGAAGGGGACCTACAGGTTAAGGTGAGCGGCACTTTTCTAAGTTTTACTTTGGGAAAAGTAAACTGCTAAGAATAAAAAGACAATTTTATTTCAAATATTGGTCTTGTTTTATTCATCTTAATTTTCAGAACAACTCTGAAAAATATGCAAAAATGTATACAGTTTCGCGATGCTAGGGAAAGCAGAATTTTAAACATATGGAAGAGTTTTATTAAAACAGTCAACTTGTTTATAAAACCAAGTAAAGGTTGCCTCACACAATAATAAAGTTTACATTAAAATCAATAAAATATTTTCTAATTTTAGTTAAGTATTTTGTTATTTCAATGAATCGCTTTACTTTGATCATCGAAAAGGTTTATTTAAACGTAACTTTAAACGATGTTAAATAAATGATTTTACTTTGTATTAATTATATACATATAGTTAAATAAATATAAATCATTAAATACATTTAATTATACAAAAATTAAAAAATTTATTTAAATTCGTTTAAATTTACTTTTATTTTTTTTTTTTCGTTCAAATAACAATTCGCGCAACGTGGAGACAAAACAACAAACAAGTTATTGTTAAAATGAACGAGTAAATTTAAATCCATAAACATTTTTATTATTTTAATAAAACGCAACAAAATTAGTTACCTTCCACAACAATAAAGTTCTTTAAAATAAATTAAATATTTTATAATTTTAATTAAGTCTATTTTCGTGTCACAACGAATCAGTTTCGTTTAGCCAACAAAATAGGTTATTTGCAAAAAAGAATGAGTTGATTAAAATAAATTAATGTTTTAAAATTTAGATAAAAATGGTCTTTATCCTAACAAACAATGTTTATTGGCATAATAAATGAGTACATTAAAAACAATTGCACCAATATTTAATAGGGCTTTTAAAATTTTAAATGACTTATTTTGTATGGAAAAAACGTGTAATTTAAAGATTTAAAAGCCCTGTTAAATATTGGTGCAATCGGCCATAAGCATATTGTCATTTTAATAAAATTATTTGTTGTGTCACTGAACTCCATACATTCAGTCAGCAAAGACTTAATTGGAGCAGTAAACCAGTACATTTAAATCAATAAATGTTTTCTTATTTTATATTTTGTAGCAATAAATGAGTTTGTTGGAAATATTGTCCCAATGAACTTTTAAATTGCTTTGGTTCAGTTTTCATAAAAAATTTTGAAGTAAAATCCTTAGTATTTTTTTGCGAATCAAGTACTGATACATACTTATACAAAAGAAATTATGGTTATTTTATTTTAAAGTTTCTTCGTTATATCTATATTAGGTCTGTTCGTTTCCTTCGCAAAACTGCTTAGTTTCTATCAATTTTTGTCCAGTTTAATTACTTTTTTTTTAAACTCTGACAGAACTTTGGACTAAAATCGATAGAAATCTGCAGTTCTGAGAACTTAGCAAACTTAAATATTGGAAATCTACATATGCAACAAGCTTGAAACAAAATATTTAATTTACCTAAATAAGTTTTAGATATATACAAATATAATTAAATAAAACTTTCCATAGATCCCCTGCAAAGAATAGCCATACTTACTCATTACATTACGGTTATCTTATCATTTTAAAACACACAATCAGTGATCTTATACATTTACAAGTAAAATGGAAAACGTCAATGGACAAACAAAAACATGATTGCTGACGACATAAAAAACTGATCTTCATCATCAGGCTAGATACTGACAATACATACCTACACTGACATCTTTGAGCTCATATATTTTTTTGTTTTTTTTTTTTTTATTATATTTACACACTACTTGGTAGCCTAGTGCCTTAAATCTCCAAAAGACAAAGCGTATGCCAGTAGAAAGTCATATACCTACCTATATTTTTGTAGCTATGCCGACTCTCAAGTTGTTTATGCGAGAAGCGATTAAATTTTATAAATAGGTGGGTAAGTACATACAAGTGATAACAAAATAAACATATCTAAACTTAAAGCTCTTAATCGAAATAAAGGTTTTTACGTGACATCTCAACATTAGCTTTTTCGAATAGAATAGAAAGAAATTAAGGAACTTTTTTATGAATAAGTTCAAAAAGAAAAAAAATTAGTTTTAGGAAATTCCGATATTTTTTAAAAGGCATACATACCTATGAATACACACTGTTTGTACAGAAGCAAGATTGAAACGAAACAGTTCATAGATAAATGTTATTAAACGCTATTATAGCACTTTCCAGTTCAATGCTTGAGTATCGATGGTAAATCGTTGTAGAACAAGATGAATAAAAGTGGACCCAATATTGATCCCTCAGGCACACCAGTACGATTAGAGGGAAAAACGGATAAATAACATTTCTGAAAAACTTTTCTATGACGTAGTTATTGTTCTATAAGGGACAAAGCTGATTTTTGAAAAAAGAAATAAGTAATTGGAAAATTCCATGGGAAACAAAATCGAACACTTTAGAGATACCCAGCCGAATCAGTGTTGTAACAATATTATTTTATTAAAAACATTCTTCAAACGCTAAAAAGACTTTCAAAAAGTGTTTAAGAAAAGAATCGACAATAGATTGCATCCGGAAAACTTTGTTTTTATTTACATTTTTGTATTGTTTTAATTTTATCGGTTTATTTTATTGAAAAACTTTGTTAAATTTTGATCGAACTAACTTTTTGTGATTTATTATTTGGCATTTCTACCTAAAGGCTAATTTCCTGCAACGACCAACGAGTCCCAAAGTCGCCCCTTTCAGCTTTCACGCGAAGATAATAATTCCGTGCGTTTAACCTACATCTGAAATTTCAGATTTCTGAATTTTTGGAGCTTTTGATTGGCCAGTAACTAAAAGTCATCTAACTTTTTATGACAGCTGGCCAATCAGAAGCTCCAAAAATTCAGATATCTGAAATTTCAGATGTAGGTTGAACGCACGGATTGATGGAGATTTTTTTGACGTTTTCTTTAAACCTCCTTAACAATATCTTTCACACGCAAGAAACAAAACCCGAAGAGATTTACTTATTGTCCTTTAAAACTACCTTGGTTTAACGAACACAAACTTAGTATGAAGAGGAACGTCAAAAAATCTCCTTAATTTGTTGACCGGGGATATTTTGTTTACCCCTGGAAACTCAGTTGCTTCGTGTGAAAGGGGACAAAAGTGCTGCTGTTAACTGGAAAACGATTGAAGTTAATCACAAATCTCATTTTTGAACACAGGCAAACAGAGCACTTGAATTTAAATTAATCTGTTCAAATATCATATGCTCCAAACATTGTTTTTTTTTTTTTTTTCAATGTATAATTTTTCTTTTACTTCAAAAAATTAAATGTTAGCTCAATAATTTAATTTGTTGAGTTGTGTTGTTTTTCTAACGAATAGACATGATTGTATGTGAATCAATCGAAGTCCGTGTTTAAACCCTCTCTTTGCTACTAACATGGTGGCTCCACGAGAAAGATTTCATAGAATACTGTATTGCATGCTAGGAAAATTGCTCATGGAGGCTACTAATAGTATTCTATAAAAAATTTCATGCCACATATTGCTTTGCTCATAGAAAGCTATGAATAGTATCCTATGAAGAAGCAATTTTCCCTTTGACATCTGTGGGTTTGTTTCAATTTTTGTTTTTTCGTTTTGTGTTTTTTCGAATGTAATTAATTTATTGCAGATGCCAAAAGGAAGTTTTGGACTTTTTCTTATGGATTTAATTAAAATTAACAATAAGTCAGTTCTTTAAATTGTTTTAACTTCATAACTTTTCCCTGTGAAATTTTTGAGACAAATGAAATAGAGAGCTATTAAAATACTATCGCTCTTTTTTTCTATCGAAAGTGACAGATAGTAATCTATGAAATATTTCAGGTGGAGACACCGTGTAAAGGCTCTCCTAAACCAACGCGACACATTCGACGACGCGACAACGAAATTATTGTCAATCAAAATTAATTTACATGGTGAATGGCGATTAATCTCATCTCATTAACCGCCATGTAAATTAGTTTTGATTACTGAATGTTTTGTTGTCGCGCCGAATGTGTCGCGTTTACTTGGGAGAGCCTTTAAAGTACATATCTTTACGGGACACACTCATTGTAACTCGTTGATTAAAAAAAAATAACGAGTTCAGATCTGTCAATTTAATTCGATACTTTTGACTTGCGCGTTTTCAAAATAACTGTTTGTTAAAAATTTGATTTTTTATTTTAATGTACATAAATTGCATGCGAATTACGACCGAAACCCCTTAAATGTTTAAAATATTTTCTTCATTAATAATTGTCGTTAAATAATTAACTTATTGAACAAATAAAAACAAAAAATGTCTGCAAGCAATATTCAAGTTGCTATTAAACTTCGTCCGGTTGAGCCCACACAAGCCAGCAAATGGGAAGTTGCTGGAAATTCTATTAAACTTATCGATGGTGGTGGTCCGGAGCCTTTTTATTTTGGTAATAAGTAAAACTAAAATAAAATATTTAACAGAATTTAAAGCGTTCTCAATTCAGATCATATATTCGATCAAGATGCCAGCAATCAAGTAATATTTGATACAATTGCTAAACAAATAGTAGCTTCTGGTGTAAAAGGCTTTAACGGAACCATCTTTGCATATGGACAGACTTCATCTGGTAAGTGTTTCCTTAATTTTTTGAATTTCAAATTGAATTTGCCAATACCATAATTTTGTTGGTTATTTTAAGGAAAAACCTATACAATGATGGGCGATGATCAAAATCCAGGTGTCATGGTTCTAGCAGCAAAGAAAATCTTTAGGGAAATTGAAAATTCTACTGACTGGCAATTCTTATTGAGGTAATTTGAAAATCTTAATTTCTAAAACAATAAATAGTATGACGACAGGTCAGTCGGTAATACGGAAGTCAATATCTACCAAAGACCTGTTCAACTAGGTATGCTCTAGATATGCTTCAAATAGGCAATACTTGTATAGACCCTAGTATAATACTAAAACCAAGTGTTCTTACAGAAGTCAGACTTTCGTCGACACAAAAAGTAGGCTAATTCCAGAAAATCATGTAGATCGCTTTTAAATGCGGTATGTTCCTGTTTTAAAAGTGGTTTTAGGATATGTCTATGCCTTGGTAGTTGAGAAAATATTTCATTATCTCAAAATTCTAATTTCAGAGTTAGCTACATTGAAATCTACAATGAAAAAATTCATGATCTCCTGAACAAATCTAACACTGATCTTAAAATTCATGAAACTCCCAATGGTGAAGTTGCAGTCAACTGCAGTGAAAACATTATTACATGCGAACAAGATTTGCTCGTTCATCTGCGTGAAGGAAGTAAACAAAGAAAAATCGGCGAAACGAACATGAATGAACGTTCTAGTCGATCGCATGCTATTTTTCGAATTGTAAGATATTAATACATAATTTAATTTTAAAATAAATTCAGTTGAAATTATTTTTGTTTTTTAGATTATAGAATCACGAAAAATAGATCAAACCGACGAAGATTCTGTACAAATAAGTATTTTGAATCTTGTCGATCTAGCAGGTTCTGAAAGAGCTGATCAAACAGGAGCCACGGGTTCTCGTTTGAAAGAAGGTAGTCACATTAATAAAAGTTTACTTTTTCTCAGTCGAGTAATAAAACAGCTTGCTGAAGCTAAATATGTCTGCTATCGTGATTCAAAACTGACGAGAATATTACAAGCATCATTGGGTGGAAACGCTTTGACCGCCATCATATGTACTATTAATCCAACTGCTGTTGATGAAACGTTGTCCACTCTCAGGTAAAAGTTTATTTCTCTTGTTCAATAAATATAAATAAAATTAGGTTTGAATGATTCACTTTGGAGGTACACCAAAAGGCAATAGATTATATCATCTTTGTGTTTCAGCTTTGCAAATCGCGCAAAAGTAGTGAAGAATAAACCCCAAGTGAATGAGGTGGTTTCTGATTCAGCAATGATGAAAAGACTTGTTAAGAAAATTGATGCCTTAACTACTGAACTTGAGGTAGAAAAAACTAAAAATAGTCAGGTAAGATCGACTAGAATTGTTAAAATAAAGTGCTATGAACTTTGAACTCATTTTCGTAGCAATATTTTTTTTTGTATTTCTAGATCAAAGTGAGTCAGTTACAGAAACTTCTCAACGATGAAATTCACAAAATCATTAACAGCAATACTTCGTGTTCGGTTAAAGCACTATCTCAAAATCGTCGAAGAACATGGTGTCCATCGTCTTTGATTCCCACCTTACCCGAAGAAACCTCAATAAAAACAGAATCATGTATTCCTCAATTACCATTTGCAGCTCAAGTCCCAACAAAATTACAACTACCAAAATCTGCATTTAACTTTACACCACACATAACAGTGCGTGATGTATATTACCAGGAGAAAATGAAAGAAATTGAATGTTCGCCAAGCATTGATGAAGAATTCATTCCAGGTGAAGATGTTTGTTTCGATGAGGCGTTAACACCTCAAACATCACCCTCAAAATTAGGTTTCAAAACACCAACAAATTCTGATTTCAAATTAAGAGCTAGTCTAACACCAAAACTCACTGAAAAACAGAGGTAAGTTTTTCAAAAAACTGTAGATATTAGAAATATTTTGTTTTTTTAGTTTTCTGCAAAGTGAAAAACGGATGTTTTTTTAGTTTGCAAAAAGTCGAACAGGAACTTAAGGAACTTGAAACATTCACCAATTTGGAAAACAAATTAAATGTAGAACATGACACGTATAATACATTAAAATATAAATTGGAAAATGCTGAACGCATCATTGCCGGATATGAAAAGGAACGCGAAAACTTTGCGTTTATAAAAGTTGAACATTTAGAGGCTCAGACGAATTTAGCCAATTGTCAAAAGAGGTGAGATATTAATTAAAAAAAAAAAGATGTAGTTGGAATTTGCATGGATTAGATTAAATTCTTTGTTTTGTTGAAATAAACGTTCTAATTTTTTAAGCCTAGTACGGTGCTGATGAGGAACGTAATTTTTCGTTGGCCTCAACATGACAACAAAATGATTACGAAATTCTCAACAAAAAACTAACCCTTGAAACGGATAAAAATCACAGAAATCCATGTTGGGATGAAAGAAACAACAAATACAAACACGAATAGAGACCAAATGTCACTTTTCGGCACACAATTAATGGTACAGGCAATTGATTCTGTGCGAAAAATAATCTGCTACAATTATCGATTTCGCTCATCGTACCACAGAACGAAAAGCAGAACGAAATTTTTCCTTGTGTCATTTTTGTATGGGATTTTTCATTTTGCATCAGCAGCATATTAGGCTTTAGTACAAAAATTAGTAATTGCAGTTCGCAGTTTACAACTTTGAAGTTCTCAGGAAGTAAATTGATAAATGTAACCAGCCCTATTAGACTAAGAGCCCACAGCAATTTTTGGATGTGAAGTATAGCAAAAATTCAATGATGCAATTAGATAGGCCTTTACTTTCTATTCGCAAATATGCAAGTCTTGCAAGCTGTGGTTTGGGCGTTGCACAGTGGCGCCAATTGACTTTTTTGGTTGCGAAAAAAAAATCAAAGCTCTTCTACTTGAAGGAAATTTCCAAGGCTATGAATTTTGTGAATTTTAAGAAAAAATATTTACAGGGTGTTTCAGAATCTTCTGCTGAAATACGACTTTCTCCCAATAGGAAATTGGGAAATTAATCAGCCCTATCATAGTATCCGATCGGAACGGAAATTTCTCCAACTCATACAAAATGTTTTTTTATTTTTCATTTTAATGCTACGAATTTCTCATAAACTTCTCATGCAAAACGCACTAGAAAAATGAATTTTCAATCGCGTCTTGCATACAGAAGGCCACACGTAGGAAGTCTTGGACCCTCATATTCATGCCTATGGTATTCAGCTCTTTTATTAAATATTATTTTTTAAGTGCTGTATCTTTTATCTGGGCTTTCCGAAAAAAATGCATTTTCAATGCAGCATTATTTGCAAACGCCCCAAGTACACCTTGCAAGACTTGCATATTTGCAAATAAAAAGTAAAGACCTATCTTATTGCATCATTGAATTTTTGCTGTACTTCAAACCCAAAAATTGCTGTGGTCTCTGGGTCTATATTATGCTAAACGTTCGTGTGAAAGTTTGTATTCTGCTATCCGTCGCACAGAAACTAATGTTCTTTGTTTCGTATAAATGTCGATCAAACATAAAATTTAAACTGGAATAGTGCTAATTTTTTCTTCAAAGAACGAAACTAAATTCATGATTTTTCACTCCCCAAAGTGGACTCTGTTATAACCAGACGCGTACACCGATTTAAAAAACTGTAATCGAGTTTGGCTCTCTCTTAAGCGGACAAAGTACTATTTTCCCCATTTATATAAGGTCCATTCGAGTATTGTTACTTACAACTTATTAAATTTTTAATTGATATTCGAGAAAACATCAGCGAATAAAAAATTCAAAAAATATTTTTGTGGTAAAAATTCATAGAAAAGAGAAATTCGCAAACACTATTTAAAACTCGGTACATTCGATTTTTTTGAATACTGGAACGCACTTGTACAAAAATAATAAAATTCGAGAAAATGGTTAGGACAATTTGATTGCTTTAAGTTTTCTTATATTTGTTTTTTTTTTTTCTCCATAACCGAAACCGGACACTTCCCTTAACCGGAAAGAAAGAAGACCGTCATAACTCAAAATATGGCAGTTTTGAATTTATTATGAAATTTATGTAAAATATTTTTCGGTTTAATTTTGTAAAACATTATTAAGAGATGATATCTTTCAGAATTTTACACACCACCATCTTCTTTCGTGCACAATTGTTGTTTTTCCATAGATTTTTCACGAAAACAAAATTTTCCATCGTGTTTACTATCTCGAAAGAGCATATTTTGAGTTATGACGCTCTTCTTTTTAATAAGCGATATGTGAATTTAAAAAAAAACACAAAAAAAAAGAAATGGTAAACCACTAAAAATAAAATTAAATAAACATTTTGCCAAATTAACGCATCTCATATATTTTCCTCCGTGTAAAATTGAGCAAACATATTTTTAATTTTTGCTCTAATTTTTTCACAAAAATGATTTTTTTTTGTGAATAATATTCATGTAACTGAGATTGCTGATATCTCAGTACAGCGGATGTAGCTTTTATGTCCAACTAATGTGTCATTTTAAAAAAATGTATATAAAAACACGCTCGTATGCAAATGCAATGTTGTGTCAAAATTTCAAAGCAATCGGCGAAGAAATTTCTGAGATTATTCATAAGGAACAAACGTACATTTACATTTTAGATTAGGTTACTTGTTTCAAATTCTGAATCACTTGGCAATTTATTCCCTCAGAAGTAATTATTGTTATCTTAAGTTGGAAACTTTGTATCTATTGCAATTTTATAGTGTGTTGAATTAAAAGCCAATAAATACATATTTTCCTTTATATAAACTCAGAGCGTTTAGATTAAATTAGATTACATTGTTTATTGAATATAAATAAATATAACAATAGGTATGGCATGGCTATATTATGCCGTTTGCCAGATTGATTAGTACAATAGTTTTACAACTAAACAGTGCAAAGGACAAATACTTAACAAAAGTTCACAGAATTAAATTTAAATTTCATTCATTCTTGTGCAATTTAAGCAAAAACAAAAAAAAGATACTTCAGCATAAGTGAGATTTACTTCACCCTATGCGGTCGGGGCTTTGTTCACACCAAGCTCCCCTTTTCGGTCGTTGTTGTCGCTTTAGTGTTTTTAAGAATTACAAATAGAAATTACATAAATTCACGTTTATACATAAGTGCTTGTTTTGCATAATTATACAAACAGTACCAACCTATGGTTCCATTTAAAATATCGTACATTTCGGATTGATCGAGATAACGTTTTTCAAAGTGAATTCTTCTTATTTCTGGGAATATTGGACATCTTGCTTTAAGATGGTTAAAACCTTCGCGCTCCCCTCGGTTACATGAATAAATAATAAAAAACATGAAATAATAAAAAAATCAACTTGAATTACTTTTTGAACGTATCTCTGCTAAGGCTTAGATCGATATAGGAAAGTAGTATGAGGTAATTCAAGAAGTAATGGTCTTCATCGCAATTACCTTTCAGGAGCATATAAATTAATTTTTGATAAAAGATATCCACTATCAATAGATGAGCAAAGAACGTCTCGAATAAAAATTATGCTGAACTCCTCTCGCCTTCGTTCCAAGGACTCTAGTTATAACAGCTGACGCCTTTTCTAATTAAAAATAACTTCATTATTTAAAGAAAAATTTCGAAACGCAAACCGTAATAGTTTCTTTTGGATCATCTCCGAACTATTTATGTGATTTACCGTGTAAGGACACCAAACAACAACACAATACTATAAAAGAGGGCGAACTAGAGAGCAATACAAAGTTTTAACTGCCTTATTCATAAACAAAAAATGGTTATTTCAGCTCTCGTGTTCAGGGAAATTACACCATGGAATAACAATTTTCCGGTCTCAAATGGAGCAGTAAGCAATTGCCTTTATTTTGAGTCCGGAAAATTCTTATTCCATGGTGTAGTTTTCCTGAACACGAGAGCTGAAATAATCAATTTTTGTTTATGAATAAGGCAGTAAATGTATACGGGTCCTTAAAATCTTTTGAAATTCTTTTCACAAAACCCAGCATTGAGTTAGCTTTAGAAATAATTTCAATAATATGCTGATCAAATGTTAATTTCGTGTCAAAAATCACACCTAAGTCTTTAATTTCATTCACTCTTGGCAGAATCTGACCACCTAAGCTTTAGAAATATATTATAGGATGGAGAGATCGCTTGTAAGTCATAACCGCACATTTTGTCAAATTAAGCTGCAGATCATTTTTCGGACACCATTCTTCAAAAGAGAGCATTATTTTCTGGCAAAAGTTTCTGCGGAGTCCTAGGTTGAGAGTCATCAATCGTTCTCCATAAGTAGGAATTTCAGTACCATTCGCTGCATATAGAAAACGTTATGTTTGCCCATTGCGTTTTTCTATGAATGACGGTGGAATGACTGAAATTGTGGCTCCAGTGTCAATCAGAAAGTGTTTTTTTGAAGATTTCTCGTTGATGTAGAGACGACTTATCGTGTTTGCGGACTAGCTAGTCGCCGATTGCTGTCCTCATTTTAGTTTTTTTTTCTGATATTGGCATGGTTCTTGGGACTTTCTTGCATCTTTGCCAAAACGTCGATGATAGAAACACAGATTTGGGCTTTTGTTTCTGGAATTGAATTTTTTTCTCATACGTGAAGAGCTTCTACTTTTTCCAACGTTAATTTCTTTCAGTTGATCTTTTAGAGCTGTAATCTGCTGTTGAAGTTCGGTTATGGCAGAAACACTTGAGGGCGTTGATACAGAAGCAACATCTGAATTTGAGTAGACGTCAGTTATTTTGTCTGCCATATCTGCCAAAGTCTTGAGGTCTTGGCTGGGATTGCATGACAGAACTGATTGCGTGTTGTTTGGCAGTTGCTGCATCCAAAGTGTTCTGAGGACATCTTCGGAAATGCTAGCTGAGGAAAGCTCCCTCATCTTGCTAAGCAGCTGTGTTGGTCTTCTTCCGTCAAGAGCGATCCCATTTAGAAGCGTTTTAAGTCTTTTTTGCTCTGACTTGGAATGCTGACATAAGGCGGGTCTTCAGAGTAGAGTACTTCTCAGTAGCAGGAAGATTTTTGATGACATCTCTGACTTCAGTTAGGACGTCAGCTTCCAAATTGCAGACCAGGGTGAAGTACTTTGTCTCGTCAGCAGTTATGCTACTGGTGTGGAACTGGGCCTCAAGCTGTACGAACCAGAGATCGGGGCTTCGCTTCCAGAATGGTGGCACCCTGATGGATACCTTTGATATGGTATCGGCTTGGGCCATGATTTGGTTTTTTGTTTGTGTATAGTATGTATATACAGTTGTTTTATGTATTAAGAGAGCACCTTACCGTGGGTCGGGGGATACTTCTTAATTGTATAAATGTGTGAGGCACCTTACCTTGGGTAGGGGAATACCGCTTCAAGTGTTTGAGTGTTCGTGTAATTCGGGGTCACCAGTGTAGGAATCCTAAAAGGGAAAATTTGAATTTAAACAACTATTTGTTGTTCAGTTGAATTCCCAATCAGAACTGCTTATATTTTATTTTTAAAAGCACTATTTATACTAAAAGTTTGTTTATCGAATATAAACAAACTTAATAAATTATATAAAGAATAATTGATAGATTATTGTTCTTAAATTAAGTGAAATATTATTATTTTAAAACTAAGTGGATAACGATAATATTTAAAGTAAATTATTATTAATAGATCGCCATAGATTTTATTTGCATAAACAACTTGATGTCATCAGCAAATAACAGAAATTTACATTGGCAGGTTCTAAATGATTTCCCTCGGAAACACCGGAGTACACATTAATCTTCTCAGAAACAAAATTTCCAACTCTCACTATTTGTTTTCTTTCTGTCAAATATGAATATAACAGCTTCAAAATAATCCCATCAAAACTTAATCAAAATAATGTTCAAAAGAATGTTCAAATTAATTCTACTAAAAGCCTTGACAAAATTAGTTTGAACAACATCAATTTGTTTATGTTTTTCCTGTGCAGAAATGCAAAAATTTGTGAATTCAGCTAAAACCATGCTGAAATTCCGAAATATGATTATGAATTAAGAAACAGAATTTGATTTAAACCAATCTATTAAGTAACTTTGTAATCGTGGCTAACTTGCTAACCGCTCTATAATTTTCAATTTTGTCTTTCCTTCCCGATTTGTGAATAGGGCTAATGACAGATAATTTCCACTCCTCAAAAAACTCACCAGTACTCAAAGATTAATTAAAAATCATCTGAAGTGGTAAACTCAAAGAGTCAGCACAATTTTTCAAAACTATAGAAAAATTCCATGAATGTCACTGGAAGTAATGGGCTCAAGGTCATTTAAAACTTCTCTTATTTCGCTTAATTCACATGTTATACCACAGCTATCTGTGATTGAGGGTAAAAAACTAAAGTCATTAACACTTCTTGATAAAGCGACAGTACACAGTACACTTTCTGCAAACATATTAACAATATTTTGTGGATCAAGGAACGTTATCATACCACATAAGCGTCGGGAAACCTACACTTTGTCTTTTAGAATTAACGTAGTTCCAAAAGAATTTCGGATTGCGCTTCAAATTACATTCTAAAGATTGTGCATGTAATTTATGAGCACGAGTTTTAGCATTTTTAAGGTTTCTTAAACGAGAATTATACCACGGAGGGAGGGAATTTATTTTCTTCCTTACTTTTGGAACACAACTTATTACAGTATTTTTGAAAAAGTTCAAAAAGAAATTAAAATTGTCATACAAAGATTTATTATTAAAAACAGAACTCCAATTTATTGAATTGAACTGGTTGTTTAAGGACATTAAGTTATTCGAATTAAACAGCCCTATCATAGTATCCGATTGGAACGGAATTTTATCCGAATTTTAAGAAATATTAGAAATATAAGAAAAGTCACTTTAATTTTTCCTTTTCAACCGCACGTTGGAATAATTTTCCGGAGGTGTAACCGATTTATGAGTAATTTGTATCATTAAAATCAAAAATAAAAAAAACATTTTGTATGAGTCGGAGAAATTCCCGTTCCGATCGGATACTATGAAAGGGCTGAAATTTAAAGTTAAATGTATTAGAATTGTAAAACATGTCATAATTTTTCAATTTCATATCATTAATTTGAATTTCAATGGCATTAAGATGAACAGAGTTTGTTAACAATGGAGAACATTCATTTATTAAAGCATTTAAGTTATCATTTATAAAGACAAGATCTAAAAGATTATTTAAAGAATTAAAAACATGATTAATTTGAAAAAGCCCATTTGAATTAAAAAAATCAAAACCACTCGTTTAATTCAGATTTAAATTTAAATCCAGATGAATTTACATTGAAATTGTATGATTTACATCCAGATTTAAGTTTTAATCTGGATGTATTGAGTGAATAATATGGCCGTAAGAGATTGGTATAAAGTTTAAGTTAACAATTTCAAAACGAAAAATTACATTCATTTTATCGACACTCATCTTAAATGAATGAATGAAATTTTTTGGTTGTTATTACACTGCGACCTTAAGATCTATTGTGCCACCCATCTAGAGTTGTGTGATGAGGTTGCTCATTTACAGCTCAACCTCCAAATTAGATTCCTTGAGGAATTTTAGTATTTGGGGTATTTTTAGAGAGGATAGTCTGCTCTCTTCTATCTGGTGATGTCCCAGGTACCTTATGTCTTTGGTGCATGAGTGCATCGCAGTTGCCTAATAGGTGGTCCGGCGTCCCCTTATGGGCATTGCAGAATCTGCAAGTGGCACTGCTCACTAGGCCAAGAATACTAAGGTGTCTTCTTAGCTTACAGTGGCCAGTGACGAGGCCCGTTATAATGCGGAGTTTGTTTCTACTTAAGCTGATGCAGGCTTGGAATCGTTCCTGGTTGTAGTTCTTTCCAGTTTTTTAATCTTTTGTCCTCCTCTTCTGTTTTGATTTTATTTTTGATCACGTTTTCTCCTATTCCGCAGTAGTGTTCTGGTCCCGTTAGGAGTGTGGCTGCCCCTAGTTTTGCTAAGGAGTCTGCCTCTTCATTGCCCTGGACGCCGATGTGGCCTGGTATCCAAGGAAGTGTGACATTATTGTTCTTGCCTAGTTCGTTTAGCTTGCCCACACATTCCCATAATAGTTTTGAGCTGACACTATATGAGTTTAAGGCTTTGAGAGCGGCGATACTCATCTTATCCGTGAAGTAGTTATTGTTTCCCAGCTGATGGTTCATGTTTTTATAAATCATTCGTGTGGTTGATGCCGTAGCCATATTCAGATTTTGCTGATACATATCTTCGTCGACTTTTGTGATTAAGTGGTAAACTGAAGGCTTGTTATGAGATCTATCTAAATCGTACCATTCCTTGAAAATTCCGATGGACTTCCTAAATAAGAACAAAATAGTTTATTTTTGCAGGCAAAGGTTACTTTTCTTCATTTGTTCTGATGATATAGTCACAGTTTGCTGCAGCTTTTCAAACTCCTCCACGAACGTACAACCGAATATCTCACTTCCGTACCATAAACATGAATTAACTGTGGCATTAAAGACTTTATATTTTGCAGAGGTACATATTTCTTGTTTGCCATAAAAAGATTTCCAGTTTGGATTAATTAGCCATTCGTGCATTAGTACATTTAGCTTTTATGTGCTTATCTAGTTTGATGAGAGAGTTACACCTCGATATTTGCACTCTTCCACTACCTCCAAAATTTCATTATTTAAGGTCCGTCCATCTTTGCGTTTCAATGTTTCTGCTTAGATTCGCAGCAAAAATCAGAATCTTTGACTTAGAAATGTTTATTTGCAGATCCCATAGAGAACATAAGCTGAAGAGTTGTTTGATTGTCTGCTAAGATAACTAAGTCATCAACATACTCATAGACTTTTATGAGTGTCCCTGCAAATCTCACTCGCAAACATGTTTGGACTTAAGACACATCCCTGCGGACTCCTGTTGACGTGTTGAAAAAATGTTCTGCACTTCCATGCACAGATGCAGAAGTTCCTGAAAGCAGCTCCATGTACATCCTTATAAATTTAAATGGAGTTCCAATTTGTGAAAATTTGTAGATAAGACTTTCTGTTAATTTTATCAAATGCTGCCTTAAAGTTTACAAAAAGGCAATATTGTTTTTTCTTTTTTTTTTAATAAAATAACGCGCAATATTCTGAAGGACAAAAATTTGATTTGCAGTTGAATATCCAGCACGAAATCCTGCTTGAAAAATATTTAATTTATCGTTGGTCTCAATCCACTTCAATAGCCTGGTGTACATAATTTAAACAAATATTTTTCTATTTGAGTTAAGAAGGAAAGAGATTCTTCGGTAGTTTTCGGTTAGGGAGCTGTCACCTTTTTTGAATATAGGAAATTAAAATCTCTTTCTTAAAATCAACTGGAAACTGACTACTTTCATAAATTCTGTTATAAAATCTTGTTAAAAAATGAAAAGAACTCATTTAAATCAAATTTATAAATTTCTGTGCAGATGCCATCCGTTCCCAGAGCTTTCCAATTTTTCATCGTTTTGAAAGCTGCAACTAGTTTGCATTCAGTGATTGGGCGATCCATTTCATTGTTGGTCATGTAATATAAGGCGTACGTCTTATATTCAAGAAGATCTTCTGTATTCTGATTTTTAAAAGTTTTTCAAAATGCAACGCTAACATTTTTTTTTTTTTTCAATCAGAATGCTGTTATTATTTGTCCGTTCAGCAATTATTTTTATTGTGCCCCAGAAACATTTTGAATCTTTGTTATTTTCGAGTTTTGCTGCTATAGGTTGTTGTAATATTCATTTTTCATCTTTTTAATAAATACATATCTTTTTAGTACATACAGTGGGTTGCCATATTAATAGGGACATAATTATTTTTCATTATTTTGAATTTTAAGTGAATTCAAGAATTTAATATTAAATTTGGATGTCTTTTTCCTTCAGGAATGGAGTCACACTCTTGACTTTGCGACAAGATGCCGATTCACACATTTTTGAAAATATTGTTGAACCTGGGGTTGAAGCCGACTTTCCAGTAATTCCTTGTTCTGGTCCCTCCTCAACCACGTATAGGCATCTTAAATTCTTGGAAGCAATATGGCGGACAACACCATTACAGGTTAAAGATCCGGTAAGCCCTTATATTGTCGAGGGACCATGAGAAATTGCCAGAAAAAGAACTTTAAAGTCGACTTCTACCCCAGGCCACAGAATTTTTCCAAATGGCGAACCCTATATTTTTATGAATGAATCGGAAGCAGTGACAAAGCCAAGAGTCTGACTGCATTCCTGAAGGATAAATCCATCAAAGTTATCTAAAACTCTTACGGCCATATTCTTGACTTTTGTTCAGAACTAGTTTAACCGAAAAACTAGATCTATAGCGGTTTCGAGTTTTATGTTTTTCACAAATTTGTATTACTTTGACATCTAAATCAAATTATTTATACATAGTTTGACATCTAAATCAAATCAATATTTTTTTTGAGAAACTTAAAACTCGAAAACCCTATAGAACTAGTTTTTCAGTAAAACTAGCTTTGAAGAAAGTCAATAATATAGCCGTTAGGGCCAGTTGTACAAATTTACGCTGAACCGCAGATCAACTAAACTCGAGTTAAATCGTGAACCAGGTTCAACTTCGAGTGCGTTGTACAGTCGTGGTTCAGGTGAGAGTTAACTGAACTCGAGTTAAAGTCTATATACTAGAAAAATTGAGTATATAATATAGCTTACGTCAATGTCAAATGTCAGTCGATTGCTCGATTTGTGAATTTATCGCACAAACATCATGAGTTATTTCACAAGGTTTGCTCAAATCATTCTTTTAAATGCCGAATTCTAATGATAATCCTCAATCGAAAAAGAAAATAATACTAACAATAAGATTGTGACGACACAAAAATTCCAAGATGGCGGCTCGGGTGTATAAAATAAGCATACCTTGTATCTGTTTATCGTGACTGTCAAAAAAATTCAGTTTGAAGTGAGATAGCATGTATAGGTACAAGAAACATTCTACATCAAAAATTATAATAGCCAATCACATCCTTGAACCCTGGCTGACTCTCAAGTTAACCCGCCGAAATCGGCGAGTTAAATTTTTCGTGGTTCAGCGGTGAGTTAAGTCTTAAACCTCGATTGTACAACACTTCATAGCAGTTGAACTGAGTTCAAATCTTGAACCACTGCTGAACCACGACTGTACAACTGGCCCTTAGGGCCAGTTGTACAAATATTTGATCCGTGGTTCAGGAATTTTAACTCACCAATTTCGGCGGATTAACTGTGGTTCAACGATGGTTCAGTGATGTAATTGGCTTTTAGTGCATATTGGAACCTTGAACCATCGTTGAACCTCAGTTAACCCGCCGAAATCGGCGAGTTAAAATTCCTGAACCACGGATCAAAACTTAAACTACGATTGTACAACTGGCACTTAAATTCATAAACTTTAAAATCATGAAAAATAATGATGGCAACCCACTGTCTGTATGGTATATTAACAAGGGTGTGTGAGGGGAACAATAGTCAACTTTCGTTTTCCCTTCGGTCAAATAATAGTGTATTAAATTATAGTGTATCCACCTGCGTACTGCCACTGCCGTTTTAACAAATGAGTAACAAAACATATAAAGTGCAATCGAGTGTGTTAGTCATACTCATAACATAACATTACTGTTCCACTCAATTGCATTGATTGTGACTCAAAAGAAAAATATAAAATAATAGGAAAATAGAACAATTTTTAATTAAGAATATAATATATAACGGTTAATGTAATAGTATTTAAGGGACAGGTTTTATTTTCTTTAAACCTATATTCCTTTAATACAATACCATTAACTGTTATACTTATTTTCTATCTTCTACACATAATATTCTCGATTGCACTTTACATGTTTTGTCACTCATTTGTTAAAGCGGCAGTGGCGGTGCACATTTGGATACACTTCAAAATATTTCTGAAGATAAATTTAGAAGTTTCACATCTTTCAGGGGTCCCACGACTCGTCATCGTAACGGCTCTCTTTTTTTGGGTCACCTGTCCCGCTCACGCAACTCTTTTTTTTTTTTTTTTATTAAAACTACCTGCCTGGTCCGCTTGGCGGATTTTGAGAATTTTAATTCCATTTTTGGGACCACTGTCCCACTCACGCAGCTCCGTTGCTCCAATTAGGGTATGTTCAGTCGCCAGATATGACCACATAAAAACGATATAAAGCCAAATTGGCCCTATATCGATCTCTAAACCAAAATAAAACAAAATGGAAAATAATTTCCCATTAAAATTGCGTTGGTTATATTCTAAGTTATACCTGTAACAATTTCCAACTTAAATTTTGAACATTTTTATATGATGTCTTAATTTTTGTCCATTAAAAAGAGAAGACGATAACAGCTAAGTGGCCGCTGCCAGAATTGATGACCATTCAGGCCCTATTTATGGCAAAGGGTGATGACTTTTGCGGCACCTTGTAGTATTTAAATGCATAAATCTCGCCAGCAATAAATTTAGACAGTATATTTTAAAATTATTTATTAAGTAATTTAATTTAACATTTAATCATGTCATAAATAAATAAATTTGGTGGTACAACAGCTAATGAAGAACTATGACCTAGTGACTTAGAACTCTCCAGCATTCCTCTGCGCGTGTCTGCAGGAATGAAGAGGACCTACAGTTTATTGCCAATATCGAACGGCTAAGGTGAGTGGCACTTTTCTATGACAAGAGATATACTTGAAGGTTTGTCACTTTCTCGCAAGAGGCAGTAGCCCTGAAAAATATTTTTTTGTTTTTAGGTGGCAGAGGCAGGGAATCGAATCCAGGGGGGTTATTCCCAAATGCGCGGAGTATCGCTTTTGATGGCGGGTTTACATTTTCCTATTCTCAAAAGCGATTCGCTTCTCATGCCAAAGCGAAAGTTCTTACTAGATGCCATTTTGGGTTTAAAAGAGATAGGTGTCTAGGTGGCGGATTGTTGGCGGATTGAAAGAAAATGTAAATACATAAATAATTTGCAACTAATTTATCTTGCAATTGCAATTACAAAGTTATTACAAACAAACAAATTGTTGGACAGCAAACAGCTACTGTCAAATTTTTGGAAACAGCTGACACTGCTGGCCTGGAAATTTTTGGAATTAAGTGAGAGAAACTGGAAGGATCATTTTCGTCCTCGATCGCATTTGAAAATAAACAAAAGCGAACACGGTCGAAAGTGAGGTTTCGCTTTTAAAGCGATCCGCCGCGGATTTGAGAATAACCCCCCAGACCTCTGGCGTGACAGCCCAACGTTCTCGCCATTAAGCCACGGGCTACTACTTAAACATATCACTTTGTTGTTTATTCGCAGGTCTTTCAAAAAAAAAATTCATTTATACTGAAAAAAAAATCACAATCATGTCTTCTATCTGTTGAATATAATTTCTTCATAGTCAGGAATTCTGATTAGAATTCTAATTAGCTTTGACTCCAAATTTATTCAGCTTTGTACTATCTTTTAAATTCACACTTCTTATGTGCCTATACCTACGAAGTTCTTTATCAAACTATTTCTTTCTCCCTTTCAAAATTAAACAAAAAAAATGCGTCATTTTTAGAAAAATACATACTAAGATATTGTGTTAAGTACAATTCGAAGCGACTTATTTTCATTCCACAATTTAAGAGCACAATCTTAGAAAATTAAGAAATACTTTAAACTTTACAAAATAAATCACAAAAAAAAAAATCACGATTCAATTTGATGTGATGTTGGGTAAATCGTGTGTAGCTGTAACGAACAAATCATTGGTACCATTTATTTCCAGAAACGCATCATGTTAGGTTCTGATTCGATGCAAACCAACTCGCTTCAAAAACTTTCATTTCATTTTGTCCATCTATTACAGACTGGAGTTATTTATAAACTCACATACATGTTTAGTAAATAAACAAATACATTCTGATGTTATTCTGCAATTCATAAACCAGAACCACAAATTCTTTATATTTGTTGGTTTAACATAATATATTCTTCAAAACAAAAAAGTTTAATTGTTTACCTTTATTAAAATTCCATATATTTCTAACATTCATAATCTGAAATTGAAACCAGAGTTAAAAAAAAAACAACCAGGTAACAACTTTCTTCACTCGTCTTGCTGCATTCTCCAACGTTCTCTTGTTCACATTCATATGAGAACAGAAAAAAAAAAAAAAAAAAAAAACAGAAAAACACGGAATGACAAGCACAAAGTAAAAATGGCTACAAAATATCCCATAAGAAAATACCTTAAAACGTCAGTCGGAATTTCTCAACAGATGTATATTTTTGGCTAACTTAGTTGTCGTACCACAATCATATGATAGACAACACTTAAAAAAATACGCTCGTTGATAAGATTTGTTTTTAAAGTAAGATCAACAACAGCAACAAAAAGTTCTGCCTATTTGATAAAAATTCATTATTTACTTGCCATACAATGAGGATGGTACATACATTCATAGTGCAAAGTAGACGTGTGTATAGTAATTCCAATTCGTGTACAAAATAAAATGTGATGGACTGAAACGTGTGTATCAAAGAATTCCAGAGAGTATTTTAAGTGTGGACTATTAATTGGATTATGTTTTTTTTTTTTTTTTCTTTTTTTATTATTCTTATTTTGTGTGCATATTTATTTTACCGGGCATTGAGAAAAATAATCAAGTTAAGCAAGAATGAGTTTTGAATAAATTTGAAGTCATTTGCAATAATTTTCCATACAAATATTCTTGAACCAGAAGAAAAAGACTTCATAAGCAGAATGTGCAGTTTTACTACATCACACCCACGTAAGTGGTTGTATTTTGATGTTTTTTTTTTCCTGTGTGGTTCAAGTGCATACACGTAGAATGCGCATCAATTCATTCAACTGACCTACATTGATCATTTTTATTACCTACTTGTTTTTGTTTTTATTCAAACAGATATCATGATTAAATTAATTAAAAGTGCAAGAAATTGTGACAGTATTCAATAATTAAAAAGAGTTTTTTGCCTAACTACTACCTACACCTATGTAGATATTCCGAAAAAAAAATACTTAAATTTTATAATCTGTACGCAGCGTTGCCAACTACTTTGGCCAAAATAATGCCTCACTTGAGAAAAAAAGATGCCTTTTTCAATAAAAAAAAGCCTCACCTAATTTTTTTAACTAAACAAACAAAGTCTTTTAAATAACAAAACAAATCCTTTATTAAAATAAAAAGTAAATAAATCACAATAAACATCTTATTTTAAGGAACATTGTTAATTCATAGCCGATTTCATAAAGCCCTTTTAACCATTTAACAGGCTTTTAAACGTTTGTTCCATACAAAATACGTCATTTGAAAAAAAAATACATCATTTTAAAAGCCTTTTAAATCTCTATGAAATCGACCATCAGTCATTTAAATTTAAAATAAAACATGAGGAAAATGCAGTGAAGAGGTTCTAAGATCGCAATAAAATTGCAATAAAATTTGTTTTGCACTTTCGATGAACTAATTTAGGCAGTTTTTGCGAAATAACTTTAAATCGCATGTTTTTAACGTTGAAGAGTTAACAGCAATGTATGCAGCCAATTTTCCTCCCAAGTAAATATTTTCTAACGGCAAAAAATTTTCTTTAGTCCCCTTTCACACAGGGCAACTGAGTTGCCGGCAACAATTAGTTCATAGGCGAGAAAGGCAGGAATAAAGAGGGGAAAATGAAATCTCCCCGGTCAACAAATTCGTTTCTCTTCACACTACGTTTGTGTGCGTTCCACCAAGGTAGTTTAAAAGGAAAATAAAGAAAATCTCCGGGTTTTTGTTGCTTGCGTGTGAAAGGTACAAGAGATTGTTAAGGAGATTTAAAGAAAACGTCAAAAAAAATCACCAGCAACTAGTATCTACGTGTGAAAGGGGACTTACTTTCATTGGAAAATTGTGAATAGTTTGAAGGTGGATACACATTCTTTTAGAAAATAGTAATTATAGATAAAAAATTATTTTTTGGCCAAGATTTTTTTGGAATGTTTTAAACAATAAATTATAATAAATAAATTATAAGAACAAATAAGTTCTAAAAAAATTTAGTTTGTATGAAATGAAAAAAAAAAAGCCTTTTTGAAAAAAAAATAAGCCTCAAAGCCCCAGGCAGTGAAATAGTGCCTCAAAGGCATAAAAAAGCCTCAGTTGGCATCGCTGTCTGTACGAAATAATGCAGGAGTAATATATTTGCCGGGAAGATTATTTTTTATTTTTTTCGAGTCAACAATAAACAATAAATTATAATAAATAAATTATAAGAACAAATAAGTTCTAAAAAAATTTAGTTTGTATGAAATGAAAAAAAAAAAGCCTTTTTGAAAAAAAAATAAGCCTCAAAGCCTCAGGCAGTGAAATAGTGCCTAAAAGGCATAAAAAAGCCTCAGTTGGCATCGCTGTCTGTACGAAATAATGCAGGAGTAATATATTTGCCGGGAAGATTATTTTTTATTTTTTTCGAGTCAACTTGTTATCTTAGGTCTAATAACATGCTGATTTATTTCAGTAGTACCTATACAGGGCTTTTTTATTACGAAATCAAAATGAATTCCTTAGTGTTATTCCTCATGCCAAAATCAAAGCTCTTGTTTTGAAATTACCTCTCGATTTCATCTTAAACGATTTTTAATTTGTACAGAAAAATAACATTGAAAATATGTAATATATTTCAAAGTTCGATACACTTAATGCATACATACAGTGCTGCCAAAAACATTCCGAATTTTTTCCCATAGTAATGATTTTCTTAATACCAAGTAGAAAACTAACAACTTTCCATAAGTTTTTTAATAATTTGTAAAGAGTATGAGACAAGTTAATATTAATGCAAAAAAATTACTTTATAAAGTTACTCAGTAACATGCCTGTGCAAAACTAACCGGATTTCAAGAAGATTGCGAGTCTCGATGTTAAAGTAACGTTTTTTTCGAGTCTTGACTCAAGCCGTAGATTAAAACGTTTTTACAAGTTGAGAGCTGTGTAAATTGAAATTATATAGTGCATAAAATGGCTAAAACACGTTATAGCAACGCGATTCGATACGAAATAATAGAAAAGTTCCAAGCCGGTATAAAACAAAAAGTAATCGCTAAAATCTTAAAAATTCCAACGTCAACGGCTTGCGATATCATTAAAAAATTTAAAAGTGGAAAATCAGTAGAAGCAGATCATTTTGGTGGACGCTCTCGCAAAACAACAATTAAAACTGATAGGCGCATAAAGAATTTCGTGCTTAAAGACCCTTTTTCAAAGACAATTTGTGATGAACTTAATCTACCCATAGGGCCAAGTACGGTCAGGAAGCGTTTAAGAGATTTCGGTCTTTTTGCATTTCGACCAGCTGAAAAACCTCTTCTTACTGCTAAACATCGTAAAAAAAAGGTAATCCGTAAAAGGTATTTGGGAAAGACTTAAAATTCCTAATCAAAACATTTAACCCAGGGTTGAATTTGCAAAAAATCATCTTAACCGGTCTTTAAGCAAATGGAGGAGTGTGCTTTTCAGTGATGAAAGCAAATTCAACTTATTTTACTCCGATGGTGCAAGGACAGTGAGGCGCTCAAAAGGTACGCGATTAAAGCCTGCAAATGTACTCCCTACAGTAAAGCACGGTGGAGGCTCGGTGATGGTTAGGGGCTGTTTTTCAGGAGCAGGCTGCGTTCCTATACACCAAATCACAGGAATTATGGACCGTTTCCAATATAGGGACATTTTGGAGTCAGTAATGCTTCCATACGCAGAGGAAGAAATGCTTCTGCGTTGGGTTTTTCAGCAGGATAATGACCCCAAACATTCTTCAAAGCTGCTAAAAGAGTGGTTTGCAACTAAAAATATTCGTGTCCTAGAATGGCCATCTCAATCACCCGATTTAAACCCAATACAAAACTTGTGGGCCATTTTAAAAAGGCGTGTTGGAAAAAAAAAGCAACGTCAACAACTTCTCTTTTTGCAGCTTTGAAAAATGAATGGGAGAATATTCCTGCTTCTGTTTTCGAGAATTTAATCCAGTCAATGCCTCGTCGATGCCGAGCTGTGATAAAAAAAAAGGGGTTAATGGACAAAATATTAAATAAATTTGTGCAACTTCCAACACGCTTATTTTAAAAGTAAGTAAGAGACTGAGTTGCATGAAGTCGTTTCACATATTAAGAAAAGTCTCGAGTACAAAGAACACACCCTGGCAGCATTTTTGGACGTTGAAGGAGCGTTTAATAACGTAAAAAAACAGAGTCGATTAAATCTGCGCTGGAAGAGGTTGGAGTTGAATCTGCCATTATGGACTGGATTTATTCCATCCTCAATGGCAGAGTCTTAAACTCGCAACTTGAAGACACTATTGTCGAGAAAACAATCTCCTCTGGGTCCTCGTTGTTAACAAAATTCTTACAAAATTTAAGAATAAGGGCATAAAACTGTGGCCTATGCAGACAGGTAAATATCTTACCAACATCAAGTATATTAGGTTATTTTCGCTTAAAGAACTATCGTCTTGGGCAGAACAAAACGGTTTCGGGGTCAACTGTGCAAAGACTGAACTAGTTCTGTTCTGGAGGTCTTTACTCCTCCCAAGGTCATTAATCTGAAACTCTCCAAAGAAGCTAAATATCTTAGCGTAATCCTTGATTCCAAGTTAATCTGTAAACGGAATACAAAGGAAAGAAAGAAGACATCACTTTGTGCTTTCTACACATGCAAAAAAAAACCCTCGGTACACGGTGGGAAATGCGACTACAAGTCAATCCAATGGATGTACACCGCGATCGTTCGTCCCATACTTACCTATGGTTCAATTTTCTGGTGGAAAGCAGTTGAAAAGGATAGCTAGCTTGAAAACCTGAAGAAAGGTACAGAGATTAGCCTGTATGGGAATATAGGGGGCACGAAGCTCTACGCCACAAGCAGGGCTGGAAATTATTCCAACCTCCCAGCCCTGGATGAGTACATAGGGTGTACAGCAGCCAAAAGTGCATTTCGACTTCAGGAAATGGACTCTTGGAAGCACAACACATTTGGTCATGGGTCTATCTGGGAAAGATATGCCGAACTTGATGTGACTACTGACTACGTGCCACCCTTAATAGATTTTAGAAAAAACTTCTCGGTTCTAATACCCGAAAGACATGGATGGGAACCCAACCCAGTGAACAGGGTATCCCCTTCTACACTTTGGGGTCAAAAATGGAAGAAAGAACAGGAGCTGGGGCGTTTTGCGAAGTTCACAATATTATAGAATCTTATAAACTCCCAGATGAGTGTAGTGTATTTCAGGCTGAGATTTATGCTATTGAAAAAGCAGCCGAAATTCTTCACGAAAAAAAAAAAAAACTGAGCTCGTCAGAGATGACATTTTTCGTGGTCAGCCAAGCTGCAATCAAAGCATTAGTCAGTGAGACTATAAGATCCAAGTTAAATTCTGCTGGGTTCCTGGACAGAGCAATATAGAAGGGAATGACATAGCAGATGCACTGGCAAGGAAAGGGTCAATATCAAATAGAGACAGTAGTAGCCAATCAATTAGATATGAGACTATAGTCCCGATTATAGTAATCAAAAGAAAGATAGACTTTATAACGGAAAAGCAAATTAATAACGATTTTGTCATCTCTAGAAGTTTATGGCCTAGGATTAATGAAAAGGAAACCCAGTATATTTTATCGCTAAGTAATCAGAATATTAGAAGAAGAAGAAAAAGAAACAAAACACTAGCACTGCGACTGCCCAAACCTCCAAACAAATCGCTTTCGCTACCTTGAAAACAGGTTCGTTGAAGGACTCGACGATCTAGCGCAGGTCTCAATGGCAAACGTGAAAAAAAAATTACAAAGCACGGGCTGGTTCGTAAATGAACCAGTCTATGTCAATAACTAGCTTAGGATTAATCTCTGTTATAGGGGATCACAATGAAAATGAACCAATAGGCTCCCGTGTTCGCAACAGTCCCAGAGCTGGGCACGCCCCTCCTAACCTGACCTAGCCTAACCTATTGTCTAGTTTAAAATATCTCTTACATACAAAATGTCTAAAAAAATTTAAAAATGAATCCAAAATCTGTTTGGAGTTTTACAAACAGGAAGCTAAAATTTAGTCCATATTCATCCCTTCTTAAATATAACATGACAATGATCCCCTTATCATAACACAACTGTGATAATTATTTGAATTGATATAGTCTTGACGGAAATGATCAATTATTTGAAATGATCAATTATTTGATCATTCATGTTCTCACGAAACTGACATAAATTTTAATTGGCGATATTTTGAAATTTATATCTAACCTTCTGTTTTGACGAAAATGTGCTAGTGATGCTATTTGCGTTTCTTTTTAATTTTTTACTGTCTTGTAAATTCCTTCACGTTTGGAAAAAGTCTTTCTTAAATAATTTACGTACAAAAGAAGGAATTATAGCTTAATTAACAACTTATCGAACCAAAACATTTAATTGACTCAAAAAAAATCAAAGAAAATGGGTTTTTTCAAAAACAAAACAAATGAAAAATTTTTGTTTCGTGTTATTTCTTATGGTTGCGCAATGACGTTACCTTAAAAAATGTATCTGCTAACATTTTTCAACATAAAAAACCTAAAACAAAAAATAATCAAAAAATATTCAGCTCTTCAAAAAAACCTGACAAAAAATTTGATTCCCTTAATTTTTTGACTAGTGCATCCGTTAAATTTAATACAAGGACGATGCCTTGTTCTATGATAAAACCTTTATTGTAGATTTCATGTTATAGTCCGTCACATCCAAATATATAACTATACGACCCCTTAAGTGATCACATACTTACGCCTTTAAGCTGGACTATAAATTACCTAGATTGGCATATTGTTTAAATCGGAGCGTTCATAATACCCGTCTTCGGGGTAAGTCAACAAATTCATCATCCCAAATGGCTTTTCATTCACAAGTCTTTTTTTTTTTTTTTACATTATAAGAACGAACTCTTCAATTCATCATGATATTGTTATACTAAAAGGCCAATAAAACGACACAGCTTGAAACAATTGGTGTTTAATTGGCGTAAATCTAAAAGTTCAGCGTTCTACCTGCTTTTAATTTTTGTCACCAATTGATTTTGTTTTGTTACTGTGACCTTGTTAAACCTTATTTTGAATCCCTAAATGTTAATAGTTAAATTATGTTTAAATAGACTTAAAAATTATGTATATATTATTTTTTTTTTGTACAAACAAAAACATTAAAATAATTTTCATTTCAGGTGCCAGGAACTTGAATCGAAAGTCAAAGATTTGGAAGAATTATCTGAAAGAAGTTTAGACCGAATTAATCGGTATGAAAAAGAAGTCACCGACTTAAAGGACAATATCAATAAGCTTGAGATGGAAAATCGTGCAGCAGTAGGGTTAGAGTTTGAATTTGAACAGCACAAAAACAAATCCAAACGCAGAGAAACTGAATTATTAGAAGCCCTAGAAGACAAACGAAAAGAAATTAGCAAACTTGAAAGATCTCTTCAGACTATCACAAATGATATGCTTAATAATTCTAAAGAAGAAATTCAACAGATATCTAGAAGTTTGAATGAAACTGATTCAAAGTGCACGAATTGTAAAGATTTCCAACGAATACTATCGGGAAAAAAGCAGCTTATTGAAGATCTGGAAAGGGTCACTTTAGATAATCAGGCATTGCATTTAGATATTACAAAGATTTCTGCTGAAGCTGAATCGGCCAAACTAAAAGCTGATTATCTAGAGACTGAAAATACATCCCTAAAAAAAAATATTGACAACTTAACATCACTCCATGGCACAGTAGAGAATATACAAGAACAAATTGGCAGCCTTCAGTTAGAGAAATGCAAGTTAGAATCGGTGAAAATAGAGTTTGAGGTTATGTCCAAAGAAACTGCAAATAAAATTGCTGAAAAGATCAATATAACTCAGGAAATACATAATCTCAATACCCAGAGGGATAATCTTGCAGCTGAATGCGATAAACTTCAAAAGGAAATTGATTTAACTATTTGCACCAGGGAAGAATTGGAAAAAATTCGCACTGAAAACGATTCGTTAAATTCAGAGCTTCAAGAAATCAAAGTTAAACTTGAAACTACTCAGGAAAACTACTTCAAGCTTATGGCTGAAAATCAAAGTAAATCGGATAGTTTTGAAAAACTTAACATGGAAGTCATATCAGCAAGAAATCAGTTGCAAACGCTTCAAAACGAATATCATGACATACAAGAGAAATATGAGCAAATTCAAGTTGAGTGCAATAAGCATGAAGGAACTATCGGCGAAATCCAATCTGAGTACGATTCAATTCAGAATAAATACCAATGCCTACAAAAAGAGTACGAAAAGCTAGAAAGTGATTCCGTCCAATCTTTTGCCGACTGTGATCGGGTTCAAACCCAAAATGAAAATCTTGAGACTGAAATACGCGAGTTAAAAACAAAAGTTGAAGAAGCTCAACGTAAGCTGTTGGAGAATGATAGCCTTCAGATAGAGTTGGATACCTTAAGATCTGAAATGAGTCGTCTTCAAGGAGAGTATCAAAAACATTTATCAGCCAGTGTAAGCATAGACAAAGAAGAAGGAAGTGATCTACGAGCAGAGAATTCAAAGCTTAAACAGGATCTAAGTAGTTTACAAACGCGTTTTAACGAAATGCAAAAAGAATATGATGACATATCCACTGAACTTGTTGATAACTTTGCTGACTATGAAACTCTTCAAAAAGAAATGGCAAATCTTCAAGCCGAATTTGATCGATACAAAAATACAGCAGCTGTTGAAAACTTGGTGGGGGATGACTTAGAAGCCATGAAGATGAAAACACAAAAACTGGAAGCGGATAATAATGAGTTAGTAAAAGAAAATACTCAATGGAAGAACACTGTTATGTCAATGACAAAGTCTATGGGTGAAAAGTGTGACGAATCGGAGCAACTAGTCGCTCAATTACAAGAAATCAAAAACGAATCGATGCGAAGTGAATCACCGAGAAAACCCTTGAACGATTGTGTTCAGTTCATTCAGCTAGCGGAGTCCGTTATAGAAATAGAAATAGCCCTTGCAAATGGAGGTGCCAAAATTTTTCAAGCTGTGGGATTCAATAAATGTTCGAATGGCGGCACAAGACTGATTATTGGAAACATCAGTGACATAACGCAAGGATCATTCAATGAACTTCGTGGCGCTATTGAATTTGTGATATCCACGGATGTGCATAAATTAGGCAATGAAATTTTCGATTCACTTGAAATGGAAAAGCACACAGAAAGTCCAAATAGCTGTGATTCTCTGGAAGGTCCTAGTAGACAATCAAATGAGGCTCATTTCAATGAGTTAATAGAAGAAAAAACTAAACTTTTTGAAAACGTTCGTGAACTGCAAGAAACTGTTGCAATGCTTAAATCTGAAACGGTTGAACTTGCAAAAACACGACAAGAACTGGAAGACACCCAACTAATTGTTGAGCAGTTAAATAGCGACAAATTATCTCTTAGTACCATTTGTGATGAAAACAAATGTAAAATAAGTGAACTGAGTGAAATAATTTCTCGCGCTGAAAGTGAAAACATGAAATTAATTGCCGATTGTGAGGAGCTTAAAAAAACCGTTGAATCTGAGGGGACACTTGATAATGTTACGCGTGAGAGCTACGAAGAGCTACAGCGGCTGCATGAGGAAATGTGCAAAAAAATGTCACAAAGTGACAATTATGTTGCTGCACCATGCACTACCTGCAATGAATTAAAAGAACAGAATTTGGCCTTGAAAGCGATGTCCTTAAAACAGGCAATAGAAGGAACTACAATGATGGACGTATCAAATTTGAATAACATCAATAAAGGCTTGAATGAAGCCATATGTACGAATTGTGAAGAGTATCTGAGTAAAATTGCAAAACTTGAAGCAATAGTAAGTGAAAAATATTCCATGGTACAGCAAACCAATGGTAACAATGGAATTGAACTTGCTGATATGAAGTTGGGCATAAACAATCAACAAAATGGTTTGGAAGCTGACAATAAAACGGTCAATTATGAGGAAGAAATATCTAATTTGCTGGAAGAGTTAAAAAATGAAAAATCAAATTATCAAGAGGTTCAAAACCAAATAAATGATCTGCAAATAAAGTTCAAAGAGCAAAATCAAGAATCTACAGGCCAAATTAAAGATTTAAATTTAAGATTTACAAAATTACAAACAGAATACGATGAGCTGTTAAGCTTCGAAAGGATGAAATCGACAGAACTAGAAGAATCAGCTTTACGTTTACAAACGTTAAATAAGGAGTGTTCTCTTCTGCGAGCATCGGTTGCTGCTTTAAAAGAGACTTGTACAAAGCTTGAAGACGAACGAAATAATATTCTGCAAGATAAGAAAGCACTTGAAACAATCAACAACGATCTCAATGAAAAAGTAAAAACTCTGAAAGAAGATAACAATATTATCTTAAATGATAAAAATATGGCGTTGGCAAAATCTTTGGTTCTTGAGCAAGAAAAAGAAGAAATTGTTGAGGAGTGTCAGAGACTGCAGGCAGACCTTCAGAAACTCATTGAAGAACATAAATTAAATGAGAAAAATACAGAAAAAGAGAGCAAAGAAGAATTAGAGAAACTTAAAGAAGAAATGGAACAAAATGCAAGGGAAAAGCACATCTTTGAAGAAAAGCTTGACAAATTCAGTAATGAACTGATTGAAGTATCGACTGAAAAACAACATCTTCAAAATGAACTTGAAAAACTTAAAGAAGAGCAAGAAATTCTTAAAGAAAATCACTTGGAGGAGAGAAAGATTTTGCAAGAAAAAATCTGTATTTTGAATAAAGAAATTGAGGATTTGGCAAATGAAAAAAAAGAACTTGAATCGGCTTTTGAAAAAGCCAAAAGTCAGTCGGAGTTCCTTCTTCAACAGGGCAAAAATATAGAAGATGAGCTTAATCTAGAAATGTCAACAGCTCGCAATTCAAATAGTGCCATGAAACAAGAGATCGAAGAACTCAAGGAAAAACTTCAAACTACGGAAAATAATTTAAGAGCTGCCCTCGAGAAAATAAATTGTGAAAAAGATCAATTAAAAGTGGAGCTCACCAGCAGTAAAAATTCTTTGATTGAAAAAGTCACTGAGCTAGAAACTTCGTGTACTCTCTTAAAACGAGAGTTAGCTGAGTCAAAACAAAGTCTCATGACCGAAGTCAGCCTAAAGCAAGCACTAGAAAGTGAATGTAAAAATAAAAACGATTTGTTCGCAGAGTTGTCTAGCACGAATAACTCACTAGCAACAAAATGCTCAGAATTAGAAGAGAAATGTAAAGTCCTAGAACAAAAAATAACGGAAGCAAAACAAACACTGTCTTCTGATAAGCTTCAATTAGAGGCTTCGCAAAAAGAATCTTTACAAAAAGATGAGGTGATTTCTGATCTAGAGCAAGCACTAGAACGTGAGTGTAAAAGCAGAGATGATTTGTTTGCAGAGTTGTCTGGCAAGAATAGCTCCCTTGCAACAAATTGCTCCGAATTAGAAGAGAAATGTAAAGTCCTAGAACAACAAATAAAGGAAACAAAACAAACACTGTCTTCTGATAAGCATCAATTAGAGATTTCACAAAAGGAATCTTTACAAAAAGATGAGGTGATTTCGGATCTTTCAAATAAAAATCAAACTTTGGCAACTCAAAGCATTCATCTCGAAGAAAAGATTGCGGCATTAGAAAAAGAGTTTGACGAATCAAAACGTTATTTCGCCGAAGATGTTCGATTAAAAAATGAAGAGTCTTCGAAAAAAGATGAGTTCATTTCTGAACTTTCAATAAAAAATAGTTCTTTAGCAACAAAGATCTCTGAATTTGAAGAAAAAATATTGCTTTTGGAGAAACAATTTGTGGAATCCAAACGTTCTCTGGCTACTGAAATTCATTTAAAAGAAGTCCTACAAAAGGCCAACACCGAACGAGAAGATTTGATTGTGCAACTAACTAATAATAATAATTCTCTTGTAACAAAAAGTACTGAACTGGAGGAAAAACTTGCAATTCTGGGAAATCAATTTGATGAGTCAAAGCGTCATCTTTCTTCCGAAGTAACTAGGCTAAATAAAATTCTAGCTGAAACCAGTGCTGCAAGCTCAGCTCAGAGTTCTAAAATTGATGATTTGATGCAAAAAATAAAATCTTTTGAAAGTGATCTGTACATTGCTCAGAAAACTGCCGTAGAAAGAGATTCTCTTTTGCAGAAAATCGATCAATTCCAGAAAGACTATGATTCTTTGGCTCTTAAAAATGCCAATTTAGAATTAACCAAATCGTCTTTTCAAGCTGAATTAAATTCGGCTCGCGAAGTTGTTGTCGAGAATACGACTTTAATCAGAAGGGTCCAAGAATTGCAAAACTCATTAAAAGAAATTCAGCTGAAATGTGATTCATTGCAGTTATCAAACACAGAGTTGGAATTAGCAAATAAAAAGTTAACCCAGGAATTAAGAGATGCAATTCAGCAGGCTGAAGAGTGTAATCGATTGAGGAGTGAATTAGTCATACTTCGACAAGAAGTCGAAAAAGAACAGAACCTTAAAAATAAATTCAATGATGAGCTTCAAACAAATATAAAAGAATGGGTGAGCCAGAATTACGTTTTTATATTTGAATATCTAATTTAACATTTTGCTATCTTTTTTTCCAGGAATCAAAAGAGCTATTATTTTCCAATCAAATTTTCCAACTTAAAGCCAATATTACCAGTTTAAATTTAGAAAAAAATAATATCCAAAAAGAATTCGAGGACACAGTTAAAAACAATTCTGATAAAATTGCACAGCTCGAACAGGTTGTTCAATCCTTGCAGAAGGATCAAAATTTGAACTTGTCTAAATCATCAATTTCGCCAAGAAAAGAAAAAGGCATGGAACATTGGATGAATGAAAATCATCAGTTGAAAGTATTTATATGATTAAAATTATGCTATGCAAAAATTATAAACAATTATATTTTAGGTTAAGAATATGAGTTTGATGGACAAGCTTGACTCGTGTCAAAAATCATCTCCAAACGAAGAAAGGAAAAATCGCAGACTAAGTACACATGATGAGAGAAGAATGCAATCGTTTTGGGATAGTAATCGAGATGTATCTACCATGACTGATCCAACAAGTAAGCTCAATCGGCCCTATCGAGGTAATCGTCGGAGCGGAATTCTCTCCGATTTCCTACGAATCGGAGACATTTTGCTTTGAGGTAGTTCTCCGACCAGCAAAATGTCTCCGATTCGTAGGAAATCGGAGAGAATTCCGCTCCGACGCTTACCTCGATAGGGCCGAATCTATTCATTTATAATCACGAAATCATTAACACTTAAACATTTTTAGATGCTGAATGCAGTTGCTCAGAAATGAATCTGAAATTAAACGAACTGAAACAAAGGCTACTTATCCGAGATAGTCAAGTGAATACTCTCTCAATGGAGCTCAAAAATCATCCTCTAAAAACAGAGAATGCAACACTCAAACAGCTTTTTGCAGAAGAAGAATCCAAGCAGCAACAATTAAGGAAAGAAATTAAAAAATACAAAAGTCTTATCGTTAATAGAACCAACGAAAGTAAACATTGTGCCAAATGTGCTGAACTTTCAAAAAAGATATTTGTTGATAGTTTTAGCCAGACCACCGACAGCGATGAATCAGAATGCTACCGTAAACTCCTTAGCAAGTATGAAGATCTAAAAATGATTTGCCGCGTAAGACATACAAAAATAAGAGAGTTGGAAGATGCCCTTTCCAAGGGAAAAGAAAATGCCAACAATGATAATATATCGTCACTTCATAATCAACAGTACAGAGTGAGTAGCAAAGCGAACATATTTGCTGTATAATTTTTAATTTTTTTTTTTTATATTTCTTGTCAGCAAAAATACGAGCAAGTTAAGAAGGAGCTAAATGTAGTCCAAGCAAAGTACGAAGAAGCAAAAATATTATGCAATAAGCGCTTTGAACAACTGAACAAACTTTCCAACCAACAATTGGGAAGTAGCTAGGTGTTCTTCTTGATCAATTTCACAAAAAAAAAAAATACTTAATTTACATGATTGTCTCAATTTATATACAAAAAAAAATATTATATTATTTTCATTTTGTTTGTTTGTATTAAAAATGCAACAATATTTGTACAGTATTACCCTTTTAGAAAATACTCTTGGGATAGTTAACTATTTATTTTTAGGGGAAAAAAAAACTTTTTGTGTGTTTTGCTCGTGAGAAAGAACAAGTTACTAAGTTTAACGGAAAATAAAACAAAAATTTATTCAAAAAAGTTTGTCTATTATTTAATGACTCATTTACAAACATTAAAAGGAAAGCTGTGCCCTCTTTCAAATTACATATAATCAGCCCTATCGAGGTATACGTTCGGAAGAAATTGCGATACGAAAGTCAAATTCGTTCGTAATAGATAGCGTTTGAAGTATCCGTTTCGGAACAAAATAAATGAAGCATACAATCGCGTTCATTTGACATAAGTATGGCCGCGTTCAACAGCACATTTGACAGTTCTGAACTGTCATTTTTAGAGCTTCTGATTGGCCAGCAGTCATAAAAATTCAGTTGACGTCGATTGACATTTAGTTACGTTTCTTACGTTCTTTTCTGAATTTTCAGATGAAAAATTCTATCTGAAAATTCAGATGACAGCTAAAAGCAGCAAAAAACAGGTCTTGATCCAGTTTTTTTTTTTTTTTTTGGTGTGTGGTCTGATCGTCTGGGTCTCGTATCGTTTTTCGGATTTTGATTTTAAAGTGCAAAAAATAAGAAAAACAGAATAAATAATTTCAGACTTTTTTGTGCGTTCAGTGTTACGTTTTTCAGAACTGAATTTTTAGATCTGTCAAAAACGTGGTGATGAACGTGGCCTATGAGTCAGCTTCAGCTGTTTTGTTTCATAAGCTAAAGAAATCTCTGAGAAATTGTTGAAACATTTATAGATTTGTTTGCTTTAGTTTTGGAAGCCAAAGTCTTAAGGACAAGACAGAAAGAAGACGAGTTTACTCGAATATAAAAAAAAAAAAACTAATGCAGCGTACCATTAAATTGCGCTTATCCACCAATTGCTCTTGTTGAGCCCTATTCATTGTTTTCTTTTTCAAATACACACTTATTACACTAAAGGCAACAAGTTATTTCTAAATAATTTTTTAATAACATTTTTGAAAAAGTTTCCGTTTTTATTCCGCAACTATTTCTTATCGGGGATCGTCGGAAGAAATTTAACGCGCAGTTGTCAAATATTCCTTACTTAACGCATTGTGTTGCACTGCGATGAAGTGCGTTTAAATTTTCTCGGAAGGCTGAGTTCCAAAATTCATCAGATGTGCGTCCAAAAACTTTCTAGCTGCTTCGATTAAAATTTTTTTTTTGCATTCCGAAACGTCAGACTTATGTAATGTAATATTTCTACAAAGCATCAAGTTTTCGTTGCTGATGCGAATGAAAAATGAAGGCATTACTTCCGCATCAAAACATATTCTACATTTTGGAACTCAGCCGATCTGTCCGGTGTCAATCGGAAAGCATACTTCGATTGAAAATTCTCCGATTTCGAACAAATCGGAGAAAATTTACTTGCTAACGGATACCTCGATAGGGCTAAATATCTAACTGCCGTAAATTTTGAACTATGAAAGCAAATAGTTAAAGAGTTATGTAAGGGATTTACGAATGAAAGCACTACCCGATACCGATACGGGGGTGGAATTTGCTAAGTTGGCAGTTGATTGTTACTTCTGTTAGTTAAGCTTTTAACTACATTCAAGACTTTTTGCAAAAAGTGAAAAACAAAAGCATGCACACAGGCATCTCTAGACCATGGTTTTGAACAACAAGAATCAGATCTAGAAATTTAGGTTGCTTCATCTGAGCTTTATATATGTATTTTAAGAAGAAGGAAAACAAAAATAAAAGAATTATTTCTGTTTTATATTTCTTATTAACGACTTTGATAGTTTCGTAACATCGTGGAATAAACGTAAAACCCATAATCGTTTTAGATTAGTAATACTCATTTTTACTTGCGCAATATATAGGACTAAAGGCCGTTAAAAGCTATGTTGAATCAATAATTCAACAGGTCCATTTAAATAGTGCTAAGTCTTCTACTTGGCTGATTTATTTCAGTAGTGTATAGAATTTGTATTATTAAAAAAATCTTCGTTTATTCGTGCAAAAATTTTAACTCGAGAACACGAAAAAAGTGGACCCGCAATTCCGTCTGTCTGTCGATTTTCTTAAAACTGGGAGCATATGATTTTTGGCTCAAAAAATAACGGTACTTGACATACAACCGTTTTGAAAAGGGTCAGTTATCTCTAAAACGGATCCCCAAAGCCATGAAACGGTAGAGGAATGTACTGAGAGTAATGAAACTAAGCTTGGGAGACTCTATACCGAATTGAAAACTAGCAGTTTTAAAAAATAAAGGTTTTTTAACTAAATATTAAATTTTCTCTGCTAATAAATAAAGAAATATGGCATTGGTCATTAGAATTTATTGGTTTTTGTTAAATAAATCAAGTGTTGCTATTTTTATGACCAGCTTGTGAGAAAGCTTACTGCAAACGGACTTGGAAATTTTGCAAATCCCTTTAAATTTTCAAAAATCTTTAAATAAACAAGATTTACAAAGTACTTACCACAAATATACAACATAAACATTTTTGAATGTTTGCCTAATAAAAGTACTATATAAAATATCACTTAAAATTAGGGAGTGTTGCTATTATTTTGGCCATAGCTGTATGTATACTGTGATGTACTTTGTTGTTAAATGCTGAGGTTTCGCTCGTCGGTGTCGAGGGTACTAACTAAAGTAAGTACATCAGCTTTATTTTAAAGGTCTTTATTAATTATTCTTAATTCTTTGGTTTTGTTTTAACAATATTATAAAATGGGTTTAACTAGACTGTATTTGGTAGGCACTGGTTCTCATACCGTTGTCTGGGGGGTGTCCTATGCGATATATGCTGTCTTCTGGGTCGCTGGTTCCGGTTGGTATAGCTAGCTGTAGCTTCGATCAATGACTATCGCTGTTTATACTCGGTCTTTACTGGCTATCGGTGGTCTTCGCGGGTTATCAACGGTCCTCGCTGGATATCAACAGTACTCGTCGGCTTATCAGCGGTTTTCACCGGCTATCGACGGCTTTCGCCGGCTATCAACAGCTTTCGCTGGCTTATCAGCCGTTTTCACCGGCTACCAATGGCTTTCACCGGCTATCAACAGCTTTCGCTGGCTTATCAACGGTTTTCACCGGCTATCAACGGCTTTCACCGGTTATCAATACCTTGCGCTGGCGTATCAACGGTTTTCAACGGCTTTCGCCGGCTATCAACAGCTTGCGCTGGCTTATCAACGGCTTGCACCGGCTATATATTGGCTTCACGACTCCTTACCACTGGTGGGGGGCAGTCTGTGAATAATTACCTTTTATTATTATTATTATTATCTCGGGAGCCTCTTATATAGGCTGTTCGGGCACGTCTTGTCCGGTTGAGTGCTTCCTCTCGACTGACGATCGGGTCTGGTACCTTTGGTATTTTACTTGCGGCTTCACGACTCCTTACCACTGGTGGGGGGCAGTTTATGAACAATTACCTCTGGTTATTCAATTCGGGAGCCTCTTATTTGGGTTGACTGGGCACGTCTTGCTGGATCGAGTGCTTCCTTTCAACTGACTTTCAGGTCTGGTATCTTCGGAAATTTAATTTTTGATACTCTTCAGCAGGTTTTTCCGTGGTTTTATGGGTGTCTGTGCTCTACTTATCCTACTTGGCGGCATAAGTAAGTGTGAGCTTAATTTCGGCGAAGTTTAATTTTTCATAGAAAAATCCAATAGCGCCACGTCACCGCTTATACCCTATTATTATTATTACTTACCTCTTGTTGTGGAGGAGGCGGCACGGAGGGTAGTAGCTACTTGTTGACAGTAATTTCTTTTATTATGGAGTGCCATCACTGGGCGGGGTACGGGAGGAGTCTTGGTGTTGAATATGTTTATTGTCGGCCTGTTATTTCACCATCGAGGTTCTTCGGTCGTTGCTTTGTTGTCGTCGTCAGCGGAGATCATGCTGATTAGGATCTCTAAATTTTTGTTCCAGACAGGGTTGCCAGTTTGGGGGTTTTCCCCCAGATTTAAGTTTTTTTTCACCGTTGGGGGAAATCTGGGGGGACGGAATGTGGGGAAATCTAAGGGGATTAATTTTAAAGTTAAACTATTCCAATACCTGCATTTTCCTCTGAAATTGAATATACTATCAAAGAATATCCAATAATTACCGCTCAATCAAATTTTAAATATAAACAATTTTTGTAAATGCTATTTGAATACCAAAGTACTTGTAGGTACATTTGTACATGTATGAGCTGTGAATACAAAAATTGAAAGAAAATGTTGAAAAAAAACTTAGGGGTTTTTTTTTTGTTAAAATGTGGTAATCTAGGGGGTTTTTAAATTTTTCTGGGGGGAATTTTTTTTTTTCATCTGGCAACACTGGTTTCAGATAATCCCCAATGTTATTTTTATTAGTATTTTCTTTCGTAAAATTTGTACGCAACTTAGACTTCTTGTATTCCCATGCGAAACCAAGGCGGTCCAGCTAGTAATACATTGTAAATAACTAGCCCCATCACGAATTCGATATCTTTGTTTTGGTTGTTCGAATCCCAAAAAAAAAAACTATGGCTGATTCCATCGTACTGGAAAATCTGCCACTACGAACGGATTCGGCAATAGATTTTTTCAGGGTTTTGTAAAAGTTTCCCATTACGTTAGAATTCGTGATAGGACTGAATTCTTGTTTTCTTCATTTTAAATACGTACTTATCGATATGTTTTATTAACTAGCGATTAATGATTTAACGCTAACTTCCAAGGAGTCAGCAACATTTAATTTAAAACCCAATTTTAATTTATTTTGTTCGGTTTTACAGCACATGATTAGCTGAATTTTGGTTTGCCTTTGTGATTTTTTTTTTTTTTACAAAAATGGAAGTAAAATGACACGGCTTAGGAACGACTATTGGTATTTAAGTAAAACAAAAGGATGGTTATTTATTTACCATTACGATATTCGTTTTACTGCAACGCCAATTGGCGCTTGTAGAGCCGTGTCGTTTTACTGGCGCTTTAGTAAAAGACTAGCAATACCAAAGTAAGTCTAAATAACTGTGATTTGAAAATTTGCTGCAAATTTAAGAAAAATAAACACATTCCACAAAAAAAAAAAAACACTTTTGTATACATTAATAAATACTTTTTTTATTCCAAAATTACTTTTTGTTTATAATCATAATGGTTCTTACTTGATCAGTTTTTATTTTTATTTTTAACAGTCAAAAATACTACATACATACAAATATAATAATATCCCTTAAATTTATACAACTTAAACAACGAAAAATAAAATAAAATCAACAAAATGAAAACAACTTAATTTGTAATTTAATTAAATGAAATAAAACATAATATCCTTTACAGTTTTCTTTCTGAGAAGAGGATTACAAACACAATAATTACCTTACATAAAATTTCAACTTAAAGATGATTTAAACATCATTATCCAGTTTGCTTATATTAATTTTAAGAGAAACCACAAATCGATGTTAGAGAAGGATGTATAATTATTTTGATTGTTATGTTTAACATAATTGGTCAATTTTTAAGTATTTTTTTTTAATATTATTTGGCTGTTAATGTATGAAGATAATGTATGGTATATGTATATGTATGTGCGCTGAATATAAAAAAAAAATAGCGGTTGTTTAATTTGTAACTAAATATGTATTAACAAAAAAAAATGATAAATTAAATTATTTTTGTATGTATTTGCTATGACTAAAATTGCTATTATGTCATTTATGACATTTCTTAAAAGGATTTTAAGTAAAGTTACAAATGTCGACAAAGAAATATGAAGACAAATTTTCAAGTTGACAGTGTCGAATCTGCCAACCTAAAGTTTCTATTATATTCTTGTTTTAGTCCATAGCCTATTGTTCAAAATAATCTATGATACTGAGAGTGTTATATACGTAAATATGTAATTATATTTATTAATTAACAAATTTATTGATTGATCTTATTTAATACAAAATTAGTTTTGACAAAATTTCTGATATCTCAACATGATGCACAATTTATAACCAAAGAGTATTAAACATAGTACAATAAAATTAAATATATCTACATTAAAATATTATTTTTAAGTGTTTTTAGTCACCTAGAGAAGGTTTTACAACAAAATTTAATTTAAATCAAAAACAATAGGTCTAATTTTTATTTTCCTTCAAATGAAAGAATAATTTTTGGGGTAAAATATTACGTTTTCACATTTCAGCCTTTTAATTTTCTTTACATTTAATTAATAATGAAATAAACGCTGTGAATAGTTCTTATATTATTAAAAAAAAAAAAAAAACAAAAGGGATTACATTATTATGTATTTACAATACAAGATTAAATCGAATACAGTCCGCTTTGCAAGATATTCTTCAAGAAAAACCTAAAAAATTAAACAAAAATATTTTCTTTAAGATACGGAAAATTTTTTTGCAAATATGTACATAGATATAAGTTTGATATACATTATGTACATAATGTACATAATGTACATATACATAAAGTCAAAAGTATTATATTTAAAAATAAAATTCAGAGAAGAGAGATAATTGCGATAAAAATTTAAGTAATAACAACAAAATCTAAAGCAATAAGTTCCTTGTTATGTTGCCGAAAAATAAACTTGGGATGAAATTTAACGCACAATTTAATCCAAATGACATAATATGCATAGGAAGTCTCCACTTCATTCAGATGAAATCAAAAAAAAAAAAACTCGTATGTATTGTTAGGAAACTATTAACATACTTACACATTCTAACATAAAGGAGAATGAAAATAAAAACAAAAACCGTTTATTTTGAAAATGGTATATCTTCAGGCCAAAATAAAAAATAAAAAAAATGAGATTGACATATATTTATTTAATACTAAGTTTTAGAGCAGAGGTTATTTATGTCATTTTTAGTCACTCCTAATATCCGTACTCTTTTTGCGCACCAAACAATCAAAATACCTTCTATTAAGCTGTTCGGAGTGACGATTTTGGAGCGAGTGTTTTCTCTCTCCAGAGTCATTTAAGAGTGCTGGGAGTAGAGTATATGAATTCGAAGATATTAAGACCTTCTGCATACGAAGCGTCTCGTCTTCCTTACAATTAGCCGAAACAATCGGCAAGAAAGCGTCTTCTTTGCAAACAGCAACGGTACAATCTACAACGGTACAAGCAACCACATTCAGCCTAGCAACAATAGAGGCGGCAAATCAGCTTCTCTGGTTGATTCGAGAAAAGGAAAATATCATCAGGCTTAGACAAGAACAACAAATGAAACAACAAGAGTCACAGATTATCGAAGGTGATGAAACAGAAACACTTCATTTTGAAGAAATGAGTGATGATGAAGCAGATGAAATGAACGAACGCGAATGGCAACAAGTGTAGTACTTGAGAAGAAGTAGTGCCAGCCCTTCTCAAAACAACGATATCCTAAGATACAATAACAGGTTTGAACTTCTTAAAGATTTCTCCTTCCACAAGAGGGAAACAGAAAGTAAAGTGAATATGGTAGAAAATAAGAAAAAAAATAATGTTATTTTTGAAAAAGTAGAAAAAATTAAATCAAATTTTGTCCGCCAATAATACTTTATAAAACGAATACAAGAAAACTTATTGCCGAACTTATCTCAAAAATATAGTGACCATACGTCCCGGATTGTGCGGGACTGTCCCGCATTTCACATAGTTGTCCCGCACCATAAATTGTCCCGCAAAATGTCCTGCATTGATTAATTTGTCCCGCAAAACCAAAATATTCAAGAATATCTAATGAAAAAGTTGCTCATATGCACATCTGCACATCTCAACTCTTCGTTACAAATAGATACTTTTGTAACCGTGCACATGTAAACATTGCGTTAAAAATTATAAATGTCAAGTGTCATTTTTGTCTGGAATTTTCTCAAATCTCTCTGAATCTGAATTTGATGTGGTTGGTTTGGAACTGTGCAAGTAAGTAATTATTTAAATAAAGGCGTTGGAAGTAAAATATTTGTTGTTTATTGTTTATTTAGGATGGCGTCAACGAGCTCAACATCAAAGCAATTTAAAAAGACAAAAAGAGAATGTAAGTTTACTGCCGAGTTGCAAAAAGAATATACGTAAATGAGAATGTCAAACACAAGTTCCTTATTACGATGCAATATTTGCGAAAGCGAATTTTCCATTGCTTCGGGTGGAAAAAACGATATTGTCCGTCACATAAAATCAGACAAACACAAGCAAAAGGTCGCAGCATCCATCGACACGACTAAGCTTGATTCATTTTTTCGAAAAGTTGCATTTGGTGAGAACGAAAAAAAATTAGCCATTTCCGAAGCCGTCATGGCCTTTCACACGATTTGTCACAACCAAAGTTTTAGGTCAATGGATTGCACGTCTAGGCTTTTACAGAGGCTTTTCGACTCCAAATTTGCTTGTGCCCGAACCAAATGTGAGGCCATCATAACGAATGTCTTGTGCCCATTTGCAGCAAAAGAACAACAAGAAGAGTTGAGCAAGGTTAGTTTCGTATCTATATATTCGGATGCCTCGAACAAAAAAGATATAAAACTGTTTCCAACTCTGGTCCGGTATTTTAACTGTAAAAAAGGTCTGAGAATTCGCTTATTGGATTTAGTTTCTTTACCTGGAGAAAATTCAATAATGATAAGTGAATCTATCTTGCAAATATTAAGACGCACTGATTTGTTAGATAAGGTGGTAGGGTTTTGCGCAGATAACGCGAATACCAACTTTGGTGGATTGTCTAGAAGTGGAACCAATAATGTTTTTGCCAGGTTAAATACAGAACTAAAACAATCCATAATCGGTGTTGGTTGTTCAGCACACATAATACATAATAAAATTCAAACTGCCGCTGATTTGCTTCCTGTTGATTTAGAAAATATTATTGTGAAAATATATTCTCATTTTTACATATTTACTGTTAGGGTTGAAAAATTGAAAGAATTCTGCTGTGATGCCCAGGTCGAATATAGTAAACTACTTGGTTTTTGCAAAACAAGATGGCTAGCCTTGTTACCTGCCATTGAACGAGTGTTAGAGATATACGAAGCGTTAAAGTCATATTTTGTATCCCTTGACAAATGTCCAAACGTTTTAAAACATTTTTTTGAAGACCCGAAATCAGAGTTATGGTTGATGTTCTTGCATAACCAGTCCTCTTTGTTCCATAATGCAATTTTGCAGGTAGAAGGCGATAACAAAACCATCATGGAAATCCACAACCAAATTGCGAGCCTAAAGTTCAAATTGAAAGAAAGAATGGAGGAACAGTTCATTTCAATCACAATGAGACAAAATTTAAATGATTTGGAAGAATGTGGTGCCATTAACAGAACGTGGTTCACTTCTCATATTAAAAACTTTTACAAAAACTGCTTGCTCCTCGAGAAGTGGACTTCTCAATTTAAGTACGCCGAATATTTTCAATGGGTATGTCTCCGAAAATCAATTGAGTGGCAGGAAGTTCAAAAAGGACTGTCGTTCATACTAGAAAATGCAAACGATTCAATTGCTGAGAACGACTTGTTTGACGAAATTTCTTATTTAAAATTATTATTATTATGATTCTATTAAGAATAATGGTGAAGTTTTAGAAAAAATTCACACCAGTGAAAAATATAACTAACGACCTGGGCAAAAAATATTTTTTTACAGAATATTAAGTATATTTATGTTTATGTTTTTATTTTATTTTATAAAGAAGAAATTTGTTTAAGTTTTGTGATTTTTTGTAACTTAAAGACTGATTAGTTATATCAACCTATGAAATATGTTGTACATGTTGATGTATTTTTTATTATTTATTTATTGTAGTACTTAAAAAGAAAATAAAATACTTTCATCAATTAAAAATATTGTGTCCCGCATTGTCTTAAAAAATATCTGGTCACTATACTCAAAAACACCTAATTTGCGATTTAGACTAGTCAATCAAAATAAAAATAAATCAAAACTATTTGTTGAAGATCCCAAAGCACACACAGAATTAATACAAAAAATTCGAGAAAGTAACGACATAGAAGCGCACTTCTTCACCCCTGAGGAGAATAAAACCAATAACTTGTTCTTGAGAGGGCTCACATCTGATTTTTCACCAGATGAAATTAAAAACTGTTTGGACAAATGGACCGGAAACCGTAGACTGTTTTGAGATTTGAAACTATAAAATCGAAAAAATTTAAATTTTTTTATGATTTATTTTTGGTAAAAATAATACCTGGCAAAAATGCCCAGGAAATAGTTAAATTAAATCATTTGTTATACACAAGAGTGCATTGGGAAAAGCCCAAAGGCAATTTGGGTCCCAGGCAATGCAGACGTTGTCAGACCTTCGGCCATGTGGCCTAAAATTGTGCACGAAGGTACAATTGTGTTAAATGCGGGGTAAGGCATGAGCCAGGCGAATGCAAAGACATGATACCTTTATTTTTGGTAAAAATTACCTGGCAAAAATGCCCAGGAAATAGTTAAATTAAATCATTTGTTATACACAAGAGTGCATTGGGAAAAGCCCAAAGGCAATTTGGGTCCCAGGCAATGCAGACGTTGTCAGACCTTCGGCCATGTGGCCTAAAATTGTGCACGAAGGTACAATTGTGTTAAATGCGGGGTAAGGCATGAGCCAGGCGAATGCAAAGACATGATACCTTTATTTTTGGTAAAAATAATACCTGGCAAAAATGCCCAGGAAATAGTTAAATTAAATCATTTGTTATACACAAGAGTGCATTGGGAAAAGCCCAAAGGCAATTTGGGTCCCAGGCAATGCAGACGTTGTCAGACCTTCGGCCATTCCCGAAGGTACAATTGTGTTAAATGCGAGGTAAGGCATGAGCCAGGCGAATGCAAACTGGAAAGACATGATACCTTTATTTTTGGTGAAAATAATACCTGGCAAAAATGCCCAGGAAATAGTTAAATTAAATCATTTGTTATACACAAGAGTGCATTGGGAAAAGCCCAAAGGCAATTTGAGTCCCTAGCAATGCAGACGTTGTCAGACCTTCGGCCATGTGGCCTAAAATTGTGCACGAAGGTACAATTGTGTTAAATGCGGGGTAAGGCATGAGCCAGGCGAATGCAAAGACATGATACCTTTATTTTTGGTAAAAATTACCTGGCAAAAATGCCCAGGAAATAGTTAAATTAAATCATTTGTTATACACAAGAGTGCATTGGGAAAAGCCCAAAGGCAATTTGGGTCCCAGGCAATGCAGACGTTGTCAGACCTTCGGCCATGCCCGAAGGTACAATTGTGTTAAATGCGAGGTAAGGCATGAGCCAGGCGAATGCAAACTGGAAAGACATGATACCTCGGTAGCATATTGCGTGAACTGTAAATGTTTTGATCATTCAGTGAACTGGGGTGGCTGTTCTGCCAGGGAAAAATATCTGTCTAACAGAAATAAAAATACTAAACAAGATGAGTTCCCAAATCTTGATTACAGGCCATCTTGTCTCTCTGAAATGATGGTAAACAAAAATGTCTCCTACGCAAATCAGGTTAGAGGGTTTAAATCATCTAAAGATAAGGTTTCCCAGGCTCCAGCAGGGGAAAGGGGAGTTTTTGCAGAATTTTTTGATCTGTCTTAAACTGTTCAAAATCACCATGAACATAAATAACGTTTTGAGACAAGAGCAATATATGAGCCAAATTAAAATAAAATAAACAGAGCAATGTGCACCACCAAGGAATCATACGACGAGCAGCAGGTGTTCTTGGGCACGAGGACAACAACAGCCACACCATCGAGGTCATCATCTCGGTCCGGAGAAGACAACAACAAATACACTACCGGACCGAGACCAAGTCATCATCATCATCATCATCGTCGACGGTGCCGACGATCGACACCATCAGCATGTGTGCGCACAAGCAACACCCCTTTTCATAGTGTCTCGCTAAGCGGTGCATTCCTCCAAGGGCCACGATGAACATCATCACCATCAGCTCGGTCCGGAGAAGACAACAACAAATACACTACCGGACCGAGACCAAGTCATCACGAGCATTGACAATGAGCAGTGGGCACAACAACAAACACAGGCGCATATAATTCGAGCCAGAGAAGAAGTAAGTCCATGGAATTTGAGCAACGGTTGTTGCGACCGACAACCATGGACATCGATGAGAACCACAGCAGCAGTTGAGCATATTGAATAGTGCAACAGTTCAGTTAATATCGAGCATTAACCGGAGCAAGTCGAATTCGAGCAACCGCGGTGCGATGAGCAAATACAGTCCACTTAAACTTTTTTTGTTATTTATATATTTTAAATAAAGTGTTTTTAAAAAATATAAATGCGTCTCATTACATAAACGCTCTTTGGAACAGATGTTACAGTATTAATCGAAAAAGTAAAATCTTTTATAAAAAATATTAATAAAGAGGGTTCAATTGAACAAAACAGGGTAGCATACCTAAAACTTCTTAACGAAGTCATCCTTTCGCGTTTTCGTTTGGTCGTCCGGATGCTTCTGAAAGTGTTCGATTGGCGATAGATGGCAGTTCTTCTCCCGAAAAGAAAAGAAAATCGATTCTGGATTTAAAGAAAGAATCAAAACCAGAAGCACGCATGCTTATATTTTAAACGTCAATTGGGGTTATCGGGAACTCCTTTTCCCACGGAATTTTTCCCATATTATTCTAGAAATAGGTATCGGGAGAATTTTTCGAAATTAGCGAAAAATTCCGAGGGAAAAAATACCTATCGTGAACTTATTTTTTAGGGGAAATTTAATGGTTTTTTCCTCGGAATATTCCCCTGTCATTTTGCGAGAGGAATTTGAAAACGGAAGCAACGTTGTAAATTGTTTTCTACAAAAAAAAAAATTAAAATTTAATTAAAAGGTTTACTTTTTAAGATCGAATTCATAAAATTCAAAGCAAATTGACTAATTAACTTCATGAGCAAAAAAAAAAAAAACAGAGATATTAAAATGGATTTACAACAAATCGACCAAAGGAAGATGTTCAAAAATTTTGGAACAATGTTGAAAGTGATCTCAATTCTTTGGGCCCAACGACAAAATATGTTGTCGAATTGAAAAAATAAAGTGATACAATTTTTTATTGATGTTTTTCTTTAAACAAGTTAATTTAAGGTTTGGCTTGATAAAAAAAAAGTATATAAGGAAAAAAATGTCTGACAACTTGAGACAAAGAAAAGCACATGGTAGAGGCCCTAACAAGGAGTATAAATTCAGTTCCTTGAACGAAACTATCATAAGAATTTGTGCAATGCAATAATCGGTTGAAGGGTGACCAAATGCTTAACATCAGAAAGTTTAAAAAGCGTTTCTGGGGCTTAACATCAGAAAGTGAAAAAAGAGCATTTCTGGGGCTTAACGCTTGGGAAAGTGAAAGTGGGGCCATAACACCAGACATACAAAATAATTAAGTAAAAAAAATAACAGGCATTGCAATGGAAAAGCAACAGTGCCTTAAACGCCAAAAAGAAGTTGGCGAAGAAATCCTAAGCATTGAAAACAAGCAACAAAAAACAGAAAAAAGCTTTTTTGATGCGACCACGAGTTTGAAGAAATTCACGAAACTCTTTTGAAGCTGGGAGTAACGGATGAAAGTTACTTAGAAATATTTTACTATGAAAGTAACATAGGAAAAATAGCAAAGATAGAAAAATATATAGAAAATAAAAATAAAGAGGAAGTAACGAAAAAGACACGAAATAACTTTCGAGAATATTGGAACTGAGAATATTCCAACTCAAAAGACGCTCGCTCAGATTTGGCTGGAAAAATGCAAAAATCATTTTAAACAACAAGTTTATTAGAGAAATAGAAAAAATACAAAAAGAATTTTCAACATCTCAACAAGCATCAATAAACCTACTTAAAGAAGAATTACAGGAATTAAAAACTGTTTATCTTAAACTTACCATCAATCTGGAAGTTTTCGATCAAGTGGTAGAAGCAGAGTACCAAAAAACAAGAGACAGGTAGGTACTTTGCAACTATAAAGACCTTAGCAACCAAATTAAAAACGCCCACCAATCACCATGGTATTAAGCTAGAAGACATAAAAATTCCAGTGTTTTATGGGGACATTCACGAATGGTCTTCTTTTCACGATCTCTTTAAAAAATTGGTGCATGATGAAAACCAGTTTTCAAACGTAGAAAAACAATATCGTTTGAAAAGATTAGTCAAAGGGGATGCTGGACGTTTGGTGCAGCATTTAATAATAACTGATGTCAACTACGAGGCAGCGTTGGTTGATAGAATCTTAGATCAACCAGTTATAAACAGTTAATCATCAAACAGTGTAAGACAGCTTTTTGATACGACCACTGAAAGCGTTCACGTATTGAAATGAATGCGAAATGAAATAGATGAACTATTCATAAGGAAGCTAGATAAATAAGGCCTTCTGTTTTATGAACAAAGCACAAACGACACTAAGGAGATGCAAACCCTTAACAAAGTGCTTAAATTCTTGGAACAGAGAAGCGCACTTCTTCACCTCTGAGGAGAATAAAACCATTAACTTGGTCTTAAGAGGGCTCACATCTGATTTTTCACCAGCTGAAATTAAAAACTGTTTGGACCGATTGGTGCCGGAAACCGTAGAGCCTATTTTGAGATTTGAAACTATAAAATCGAAAAAAATTTAAATTTCTTTATGATTTATTTTTGGTAAAAATAATACCTGGCAAAAATGCCCAGGAAATAGTTAAATTAAATCATTTGTTATACACAAGAGTGCATTGGGAAAAGCCCAAAGGCAATTTGGGTCCCAGGCAATGCAGACGTTGTCAGGCCTTCGGCCATGCCCGAAGGTACAATTGTGTTAAATGCGAGGTAAGGCATGAGCCAGGCGAATGCAAACTGGAAAGACATGATACCTCGGTAGCATATTGCGTGAACTGTAAATGTTTTGGTCATTCAGTGAACTGGGGTGGCTGTTCTGCCAGGGAAAAATATCTGTCTAACATCTGTGCACTATCAAGCACTAGAGGCCATAAAAGGCAAGAAATAATCCACTATCTACAAAAACAGTGGTCAACCAAGCGGCCAAAAACCCAGTAGATCATTCCATGTGACCCAGCTATCCTGTTTTTACTACAATAATTCGGGACATGCCACTTCAACGTGCAGAAAATTTCAAAGTTTAACAGGAGATAATCGTCTTAGTAGGACCCGAAAAAGTGATGTTTGCTATGTATGCCTTGGCCACACAAAGAAGCAGAGGTTCCCAAAACACAACGATATGTGTAAGAAGTGTGGAAAGCGTCATCCATCACACTCTTATTCACGTTGAACTGGTTTCAAAAGAAAAAACTATAAACCAAGAAAATAACATCTTAATGGTAGCTAAGGAACATGAAAACCAAATAAAATTATTAGCAACAGCACAAGTACGCGTTAAGACTGCTCAAGGAGAATACATAACCCTAAGAGGACTTATTGATCAAGGATCACAAAAAACTGCAGTGTCGAAAAAGCTGCTCAAATACTCAATTTACCAAGGCAAAAAATCAATATTACATTACAAGACCTTGGAAATGTAACAGTTGGTGTGGTAAAATCTAAAGTCAATCTGAAGATACGACCATGATACATGAGTGATGAAATCTTTGTGGCAGAAGCTCTGATACTTCCTAAATTAGCCAGAGCGCAACCAGATAACTCATTCGCATACGATATTACTGTATGGAATAATTATACTCTAGTTGATCTTAACTTTAACTAAATGGACAGAATAGACATGGTTATTGGCGGAGATCTGTTTCTACAAATGAAAATTAACAAAGTATTGGGTCAATGTACAAAGTTGGGATGGATTATATCAGGTGCTATTCAAATCCAAAACCAGAAGACAAGATTGATGACCGCAGTAACAACAAGCCTAGAACGATTTTAGGAGATCGAAGAAGTTTACCCGAGTGAAACCACAGAAGATAACAACTGTTTTAAACTATATGAGAACTCTATTAAAATAGATAAGGATGGAAGGTTCATCGTTAAACTTCCATTTAAAGAAGAAAACATTCTGGGCGATTCTCGTAAGCAAGCAACAGCACGATTACTAAGTCTAGAAAGGCTATTCAAAAATAATTGTCAGAAAATCACCAACATAGGTTGCATACACCCTAAAATCTAAACTCATCTTATCGGTCTGGCTACTGCCTGTTAACCGAACAAACCTATTTTCTCATATTCTCCTTTGAACGAGACTCGTCAAGACAGAGACGAATCTATCTTTCCTTTTTTGTCAATGGTTTTTGACTCTGAAATTGCGCATCGAGACAGATTTCAAAAATTAGCGTGGCAACAGCCAGTTTCAAAGAGGAGATACATTTTAACTTGGAAGAAGAAAAGGCTGTAATTTAAAACGCTACACTAAAGTAAAAGAAAAATAAAATAAAAGTTGTTTAAAATCGGGCTTTCTTTTCTATTAGTTAATGGTCACAAAAAGGAGTGACAATAATCATGCACTTAAGTTGGAGTACATCAAATTCATGCGAGAATATCAGGATCTAGGACACATGAAAGAAGTCAGTGTATATAAGTGTCTACGACAGGAGCAAAAGGCTACGCCCAGTGCAGGTTCCCGTAGCAAAAATGTCTACGACTGGAGCAAAAGGCTACGACCAGTACAAGTTCCCGTAGCCAAAAATAACAAACATGAATATGCTAGCATTCATATTGGCATATAAAAATAAAAAAAACAAACAACAAGAATGTCCAGAGCGAGGCATTTCGTCTCGGTCCTAGGAAATGTGCAACAGCAAAACACATTACCGGACCCAGACGAAGCACATCATGAGCAAAGCCTTCAAGAAACCAAGAAGGCGATGACACCATCTTCACCGTCAACGAGCGCACACCATACGAAATGTGCAACAACAAAATACATCATCAGACCGAGAGCAAGTCAACGAGCGCACACCATAGGAAATGTGCAACAACAAAACACATTACCGGACCCAGACCAAGTACATTACGAGCAAACCTTCAAGAAACCAAGAAGGCAGTGAAAAATCATCATCGGTTGAGCAACGGTAGTTGCGACCGAAATCCATCGACATGGATGAGCATGAGCAGGGCATTCAATTTTGCGGACCGAGAAATATGAAATTTTCGAAGGCAAAAAAAACAACACTTGAGCAACGGGGATTGCGACCGAGATCTATCAACGTTGGACTAGGCGCATCTGTCCCATCACAAATTATTATTTCAGTGCGAAATACACAGCAGTTGATATCGAGCATTAACCGGAGCAAGTTGATTTCAAAGCATACTCGCGTGCATATCAAGCATTTTATACAGTCCACTTTTAAATTAAAATATTAATAAATAAATTCAAATTGAGGCGATTCTTAATCTTTTATTAATTTTTTCTGAGTTTTCGAACAATAAGAAAGGGAAATACTAAACAACTTCAAATGGAAAAAGCCTCAACGACATTCTTTTTTACTGGACCTAGGCTTCAAAAAGAATTTTTTGATATAATCGTGAAATGGAGACTTTGGAAGTATGCGCTTACAGCTGATGTTGAAAAAATGTATCGCCAAGTTAAAATGACCGAAGAAGATGAAGAATATCAATACATTCTTTGGAGAGAGAATCCCGAACAACAAATTAAACAGTAAAAACTTACAACTGTTACGTATGGGACATCGTCAGCACCGTTCCTGGCAACTCGAACGTTGCAAGAAATTGCATCGAAATGCGAGAATAAGAACATAGCCAACATAATAAAAGAATCCTTTTATATGGACGAGTTTATGACTGGAGACACATTTGAAGGATACCAAGAAATTCAGAAGCAACTCTATAATCTCTTTGACAAATACGGTTTTCATCTAAGAAAGTGGATTTCAAACGCAAATGAAGCTACTAAATATGTCAAACAAAGGCGATATTGAAGTTCTACAAATTGAAGAAAATGAAACAGTTTAAACTTTTGGCTTGCAATGGAGTCCAAAGGGTGACGAGTTTCATGTTTAATATATTAGCGTTAGAAGCAAAAACAGTAACAAAGAGGCAAGCGTTATCGTACTTAGCAAGATAATTTGATTCTATTGGATGGTTGACGCCTGTAACAATCACAGCCAAGCTGTTTATTCAAAAATGGAGATATGTCAACACTAAAGAGAATCCTGCCGATGCCGCGTCAAGAAGAATATCTCCCATAAAATTAAAGAAAAATGATTTATGGTGGAATGGTCCACCCTGCCTGAGTGCGAATCGATTAATGGAAAGCCTTATAAGAAAATATTGGATTATTGGCATTAAAAGCGTCATAAAGAAATGCGTCCGAACATGTGTAAAGTGTATACGATATAAGAACACTGTCAACAAACAACTAATGGGAAACCTACCAGAATGTCGTTTCTCGTGTTCACCTCCGTTTTCACATACTGGGGTAGACTTAGCAGCGTTAAGAAGATTCTCTGAAAGACGAGGCAATTGTCAACACATTTATTCAGATAATGGAACAAACTTCGTTGGAACAGCAGGAAAACTGGATAGTGATTTCAAAAAAGTAATTAAGGAAAACGCACCTATTCTTGAAGCGGAAAAAACACTGTGGAATTTTATACCTCCAGCAAGTCCACACTTTGGGGGTATTTGGGAAGCTGGTGTCAAATAGCACTTAAAAACTATAATATGTGAAACCAAACTCACATTTGAAGTAATGAGTACGCTACTTACCCAAATTGAAGCGATTCTAAATTCAAGGCTCTTAAACTCATTTGGAAATAACCCTGATTAAGTAGACGTTTTAACTCTAGGACATTTCTTGATCGGTCGACCAATACTGGAAACTCCAGAACTACAACAAAAGCTGCGATCGTTTGCAACGTTGCAGATAAAGCACTTGTAAACGATCTCTTCATTTTGTGTGGGCGTTTGAATACCCAAGATAATTGAGTTCCTTCTGAGCTCAAGAAAAGAAATTAAATCAGTCTTCATCGATTCCTCTCTCAGTTCAGTTTGACTTTTATTAAATTCAATAAAAACTATTAAACTACTCGTTGACTTTTATTAATTCAATAATAAATAAAACAAAATCCAAAACTCGCGTGCCTCTCCGACTCCATAGATTATCTTAGTTTAACTATAAGAAGTGTCTATGTAATAACTTGTAAAAATAAAAATATATTTTTTTTTAAATAAAAACCGACACAATTGTTAACTGGCGCCCGAGCAGGGACAGCAATAATTAATAATAAAGTGATACACAAAGTGAAATCAAAGAACTTTAAAGTTGCTGAACCAGAAAAAAAATGAATATAGATTAAAGAAAAATCTATCACCGTTGGAATAATTATCATAAGGATAATTCAACGAAAATCATAGGACGTAAAGCACCTTACGTTGCGGGAACTGCAAAAGCCAAACCTATCAGGAGAAGTAGACGCATAAGAAAAGAAGTCAAAAATCTAAGAAGAACCCAGCAGGAGTTTAAAAGGAAAAAACTTACAACAATCAACAACAACTATATAAAGTAAAAAAATTACCTATTATTATTTTTTGTGAAAGTGGAACTATTTTTATTAAGTATATTTCATTATTATTGTCTCAATATGAACGCCCAACAAGTAGCCGACTTAATTACCCAAACAGTAAATGAAGTAACTAGTGGTCTTAGAGCACAGGTAGAAGAGCTAACCCTATGTTTAGCCAATTTAAACTCAGGTGATTCGATAACTCCATACACTGACATAACAATAGACCCTGAGAACCTTTAAATGTAGTGAAATGTCTTCCCACCTTTGACGGTAGTTATTATGTTAGTTGGAGGACTGCAGTGAAAAACTGCATGAAGTCAAGTAGTGGACAATTTAGAAGACCGACTCAGCAAACGCACCGAGTCAGTCCCAGAATCAAAACCGAAACACGTTTAATCATCCTCCCAGGAATTTTAATACCCACAATCAATATAATCCCTTTAAACGAGGAAGGGCACCAAGTAATCAAATTCCAAACAAAGCTCCTAGGCTAAATCATTTAAATAAAAATGATGATTTTTTAGAGTAAGGAACGACCTGCCTTGTATCCAGCGAACACACACAAGGTAAGGTCGTTTATTCAATATTCTTATTGACACAGGGGCAACACTTATGTTAAACCAAACATTGAGATAGCAACAAAACAATTAGAAGTTAGGTCTAAATATCAGTGTTAAGGAGAAATTTTACGTTCTGCCGGAGTTAGCCGAGTACGACGCGATCAGAGGAATGAAATAATTATTGAAGAAGGTCAACGAAATAATCAATATTGGACAGAACACGTTAGAATTCGCGACAGGCGTAGTACCTCTGAAATTCGACGATCAATTTCTGAACCAAATTAATATAGAAAGTAGTGAGAATAAATATGTAGTTAAGTTAAAAGAAACTCTTAGACAATACCAAGGAATATTTACCCCTCAATCCAATTATTTACCATTCAACTTTGGTGTTGAAAAATTTTCCAGGCCACTCTCATTTTTACATCCACTCTTCTCATTTAATTGAGAACAGTAGGTAGCTGTTTGCCGTCCAAATAAGTTGTTTTTTTTTTTTTGTGCTTAAAGTATTTGCATTTACCTATAATTTTGCAATGTTTATTGCTCTTAACAAAAAAAAATAAAAACATTTTTAAGGAATAGTGTGTTTTTGTTTTCCGAAATTGAAGAAGATACATAATTATTTGCAAATTATTTATGTATTTACATTTTCTTTCAGGCCGCCAACAATCGGCCACCTAAACACCTATCGCTTTCAAACCCAAAATGACATGTAGTGAGAACTTTCGCTTTGGCATGAAAAGCGAATCGCTTTTGAGAATAGGAAAATGCAAATCCGCCATTAAAAGCGATTCGCTGCGCATTTGAGAATAACCCCCCTGAACTCTGCAACAAAAACAATTAAATATCCTATGGCCGAAACATCCATTATATTGAGCAACCTTGGCAGAGGAAAATAATTTACAACAATTGATCTTCAGAATGGCTTTCATCAAATAAAGATGCAAGAGGAAGATATTAAAAAGACCGCATTTTCAGTGAATAATATGGAAAATACGATTACCTCTTAATGCCATTTGGGTTAAAAACGCCCCTGCTATTTTTCAAGCAGAAATGGATGACATACTGAGACGATATGTTGGCGAATTCTGCCATGTCTATATTGATGATGTTATAATATTGTCAGAATCAGCTGAAGAACATTTAACACACATCGAGACAATCATTAAAGCACAAGTGCGGCACATATGACCATAAGTAATGAAAAATCCATTTATTTTAAGGAAGAGGTCAAATTTCTGGGCTAAATTATCAGCCATAATTGTATTTAAACCGACCCAGACAAGTTCAAAACAATCAACGAATATCCTGAACCGACTATAATTCGACAACTGAGAAGCTTCTTGGGTATGTCAGGTTACTACAGAAAATTCATACAGAATTATGCACATATTGCAAAACCACTCCCACCACTGTTCCTAAGAGGCATAGAAAATAATAAACGTATAAAACTATAAATATAAAATTTACATCAAAAGCAAAGAAGGCCTTTGAACATATTAAAAAGAAGCTATTAGAACAAGTCTTGTTAAACCAACCAGACTTTAGCGAACTCACTACTGACGCAAGTAACTCAGCCATAGGCGCAGTACTAAGTCAAGTGGCGAAACCAATAACGTTCATAAGCAGAACATTAAGTGAAACGGAACAAGTTTACGCCACCAACGAAAAGGAGCTTTTGGCCATAATTTGGGCATTGAGCGACCTTAGAAATTACCTGTACGGGCACACCGGAATTAAGATCTATACGGATCACCAGCCCTTTACATTTTTGATAAGTAATAAGAATCCCAACGCCAAACTTAAACAATCGAGAGCCTTTATAGAAGAATTCTCGCCCGAAATAATATATAAGCCGGGGAAGGAAAATGTAGTTGCCGACGCCCTAAGTCGTCAGAACAATCATTTACCGAACTCAGACATATGTAGGTACCTGGCATATTGCAGAATGGAAAAGGAAGAACAGATTAAGCTTATAAAAGAAACAGATAGTAGAGCTCATAGGAAAGCATTTGAAAACTACAAACATATAAATAGGGAGTATTTTTGGCCATTAATATTACCACAAGTTCAAGAATATGTTAAATTATGCGAAAATGGCAAACTAAACAAATATGACCGCCATCCAAAGAAACAGCAGATCGGCGAGTCACCAATTCCACGGCGAGGGGGAGAGCGCATCCACGCTGACATCTACCATACACACAACAAAATGTTTCTTACAGCGGTAGATAGCTTTTCAAAGTATTTAATTTCACTCGAGGTAGAAAACAAAAGTCACGCAAAATAAAACACTGACAAACATCCTGCCTATTTTTGGTACAGTTGACACTGTTGTCAAAGATAACGAAAAAACCTTTTTTTCTGAAGCAACAAAATTAGATCTCACACGATTAGGGATAAAACTATACAACACACCTGTTAATCATAGTACTACAAACGGTATGATAGAGAAGGTACATAGTACACTTACAGAACTGATAAGACTGAATACTTACGATAACCCACACCAAACAATAGAGCAGCTTATGCCACACGCAATCAAACAATATAACGAAACGATACATTCAACAAACAAGGTAAGACACATCACGTAAGAAACAAAGACAGATACGATAAAGATTTTAAGAAGAAAACACATATTTTCCTTTTCTTTAAATAATTAGTAAAGAAATTCCCCCCACCCACGGTAAAGAATTCTTTACAGCAAATTCAACGATTGCCAGCTAATAAAATCGACAAATTAAATAGTTTTGTTTGGTTTGCCATGGGCGTCAAAAATATTTGCGCGACTTTATCAAAGGCTGAGATGGAAGATTACATTCGCAATCTCATGCTTGTCAAAGAGCTGCAAGAGAAATTACCTCCATCAGCGTAAGCGTAATTCAACACTATCTGAATGGCTATACGAAATAGCAACCGATATTTGTGTTATGTATACACTATAAACTCCTCATATAGATCTTCTTATTTGCATGCTCTGCATTTGATACTTTATACTCTCTACCCACACAATATTCTATAATTTCGTGCACACAGCACATTCTTCTTTTCTTTGTCTATACTATGACTCTGCAGCTTTTGTAAAATATAATTATGAATAAAATTCATTCCTGTTCTACTCTCCAACTCGTTCGTTTGTTTCATTTATCTAAAGGTCTCATAAAAAACATAATAAATTTGGTGTCAGAAGTAAAATAATAATAAAAAAAATATTATAAATTCAAGTTCAATTCGGTCAAGAAAAAAAAAAAAAAAGTTTGAATTCACAGTTTAATTAATTGAAGTATCTATACCTACTGAATGAATATGGAATATATAGCAACAGTGTAAGTACTTGATTTATCATTTTGTTTTTCGCATTTTGTTATATTAATTTGTGCTTATTGTGCTAATTGTGCGTTAACTTCTCGTGATAATTCATTGAATTAAAAATTTAAAAATCATGTCGAATGAGGATATAAGTAATGTTGGAGATGAAGATATAAATGATAATAATGAACAAAAAAATTTTCGTGGAGATTCTTCGGAACTCCCAATCACCTTTCTCATTAAATTTATCAAAGGCTTCGATGGGAACAGGGATCAGTTAAATGGATTTATTGCAGATTGTAATAAAGCCTTTGGCCTTGCAAATGCAACGCAAAAATATATTCTATTAGACTATATACAAACACAAATTTCCGGCAAAGCCAAAGCGGCTTGTGTCAACCGAAGCTTTAAAGATTGGGATGAACTCAAAGCATTTCTTAAAACAATGTATCAAGATAAAAAACATTACTCCCAACTTCTTTGTGATTTAACAAATCTAAAACAGAACGTTGATGAATCCGTTGCACAATTCGTGTATCGAGTGGAAACACTCTTAAAACGGACAATAAATGCTACACCAGAAGGTGCTCATCTTACTGGGAAGTTAGAAATGCTTAATGAAATTGCTCTTAATAGATTTATTTTCTTTTCCTTACCACGGATATCAAATTCCCTTAGAATAAGAGAAATTAAAACACTTAACGAAGCGATATCAATCGCTATAGCTGAAGGGCAAGTTCTAAATATGTATCAAAGTCCACCTCGAAATAAGTCAAAACAGATCAATCAAGCTTCTTGCTCAACTTCCGTAAGCTAAAATAGTCCCAAATCAAATGGTTCTAACCAAAAACATTGCAAATATTGCAAAAAATACGGACATCTAATAGAGGAATGCCGTAAACGAACATACAATAATAATAAAAAACAACAAAACATTTCAGCCTCAAATCAAAATCCAAAAAACGGGTCAAATTCTTCAACAGTAGTTGCTCTGCTGGAAGAATAAATAAACCAAGCAACATTTCTAATTATTCTAATCCATTTAAAGAAGAACAAATTCTCCTCGAAGGAAAATGTTCCTCAACTATCTCTATATTATGTGACTCTTCAAAAAACGGTAAACTCAAACTTCTTATCGATACTGGAGCAAATGTTTCTATTGTTAAAGCAAAATCTTTAAAGGAAAACACACCAGTATATCTTAATAATAAAATTATCCTCAATGGTATAAGTCCTGATCACTCAATAGAAACGAGTGGTTATTCTATTCTGTCCCTGAAAATATCAGAAAAATTCTTTAATCACCAATTTCATGTTCTTAATCAAAACTTAAACATTCCTTTTGACGGAATTTTGAGTAATGATTTTTTAAAAGCATATAAAGCTTCAATTGACTACGAAAATCACATGATTATTGTTGACAAGAAAAAAATTTCTATACTTTATGAATACGAAAACAAAATAAATAACATTCAAATTCTTAAACCTAGAACTGAAACTCTCATTGAGGTTACAGTCCAAAATCCAGAAATCAAAGAAGGTATTTTACCTAACATAATTTTAAAAAACCGAGTATTTCTAAGTAAAGCTGTTACTAAAGTCGGCTCTAAATCTAAAGCGTATGCTTCTATTCTAAATACTACTGAAGAAAATTATACTCTTCCAGAAATCGAATTATGTCTTGAACCTATTCCAGAAAATTTTAATAAATCAAGTTCAAAAAATCATTCAAAAAATATTTCTCATACAAGAGAGCATGAACTTTTAAAAAATATAAGAACTTCACATCTTAATGATGAAGAAAAAACTTCGCTACTCAAAATTTGTCAAGAGTTTAATGACATATTTTTCTTAGAAGGAGATTCATTGACTAGTACTGATACCATAACACATGATATCAATACCGGATCTTCACCTCCAATCGCTGCTAAAACATATCGTTATGCTGAAGCTCATAAAAGCGAAGTGAAACGTCAAATTAAGCAAATGCTTGATCAAAATATTATAAAACCATCCAAATCTCCATGGTCTGCACCACTTTGGGTAGTTCCCAAAAAACAGGATGCTTCCGGCACTCAAAAATGGCGTGTCGTAGTGGACTATAGAAAATTAAATAATGTAACTGTAGGAGATGCATATCCTCTCCCGCACATATCTGAAATCCTCGACCAACTAGGTCATTCCGTTTATTTCACAACCCTTGATTTAGCCTCTGGTTTTCACCAAATCAAAGTAAATTCGAATGATACTGCTAAAACAGCTTTTTCTTCACCATTAGGACACTTCGAGTTCGATCGAATGCCCTTTGGGTTGAAGAACGCTCCTGCGACCTTTCAAAGGTTAATGGATTCAGTTCTTTCAGGATATCAAGGATTATATTGTTTTGTATATCTCGATGACATTGTCATTTACGCGTCCAATATTCAAGATCATGAAATGAAATTAAAAAAAATATTCAATCGAATTAGAATTCATAATCTCAAACTTCAGCCTGATAAATGTGAAATTATGCATACAGACGTAACATACTTGGGTCATGTCATCACAAAAGATGGAGTTAAACCTAATCCCGAGAAAATAAAAGACGTTTTATCCTATCCTACTCCTAAAAATCCAAAAGATATTAAAATCTTCCTTGGATTAGCTGGCTATTACCGTCGGTTTATACAAAATTTCTCGTTTATTACTAGACCCTTAACCAAACTTCTTAAAAAAGATATTACATTCATATGGACAAAAGATCAAGAAAACTCTTTTAATACTTTGAAGAAAATACTAACTACCGAACCATTATTACAGTATCCAGATTTCTCCAAAGAATTTATCGTTACAACAGATGCCTCCAATTTTTCAATTGGAGCAGTCCTAAGCCAAGGTGTTATAGGTACTGATTTGCCTATTGCGTATGCAAGCAGAACACTTAACCGTTCAGAATCTAATTACAGTACCACCGAACGAGAATTATTAGCCATTGTATGGGCGACGAATCATTTTAGACCATATCTCTATGGTCACCATTTCAAAATCGTAACGGATCACAGACCACTAGTTTGGTTATTCAATGTGAAAGATCCTGGTTCGAAATTAGTCCGCTGGAGACTAAAACTCGAGCAATATGATTACGAAATTGTTTATAAGCCTGGTCGTGTTAATATGTTAGCTGACTGCTTATCACGAATAAATTCAAATAATAATGTATTGTTTACCGAGATAAAAGAATCATTCGAAGATTACGTTAAATTCTACTACAATTCTCTTACTCCAAATATCTATGATTTTACCGAAAGTTCAGAAGTTATACTTAAATCTCAAGATCATATAGCATATTTAACTGCTACTGATCTATCCGAAGATAATCCTTATATGGATGATATTTTGTCCAAAAATCCCGAAATCATTACTAACTCTTCTCATGGGCTCTATTCCATCTCTAAATCTCAAAACAAAAATGGAAAAACTATCTATCACTGTTTTATCAAACATTTGTATTTTGAAAAACCCAAATACGCGGATTTCTTTTATACCATACAAAATCTAAAAATTTAATTAAATAAAGATAATGTCAATTCAATAGCAATCGCTAATCCTGTTGATGATTTCAACCAGTTTAAATACGATAAATGTAAACAGATAATACTGTTTGTTTTCCGAAATTCAAACATTAAAATCGTTTTATTTAACGATACTATTATAAATCCATCGAGCGATCAAATTCCTATTATTCTGAAAGAAAATCATGATAGTCCTCTCTCAGGGCACTGTGGTTATCACAGAATGTTAAAACGAATTTCTGTCAAATATAAATGGCCAAAAATGAGGAAAGACATTAAAAAGTACATTAAAAATTGTACTTCGTGCCAGATAAATAAAACCATTAGGAAAAAACATAAAGCTCCAATGGAAATAACGAGTACAAGCTTTCAACCGTTTGAAAGATTAGCACTAGACATAGTCGGTCCATTACCTTTGTGTGAGGATGGTTCCAAATTTGTATTAACTATGCAAGATGACCTTACAAAGTACTCATATGCAATTCCATTGCAAAATCATGAAGCTAAAACAGTAGGAGAAAACCTTGTACATTTCATTACCATGTTTGGCATACCTAAAAGTATTCTCACTGATCAAGGATCTGACTTTACCTCAGATCTAATGAAAAATGTAACTAAACTATTACACATCAAACACAAGTTTTCTACTGCTTATCACCCTCAAACCAACGGAGCACTAGAACGCTCGCACTCAACTTTGAAAGATTACTTGAAGCATTTTATCAACTCCAATCAAACGGACTGGAATGAGTATATTCCGCTAGCAATGTTTGCCTACAATACTAGTGTCCATGCTTCTACGAAATTTACGCCTTTCGAATTACTTTTTGGACACAAAGCTATTCTTCCAAGTTCAATCACATCTAATCCAGAGTTTAGATACTCTTATGATTCGTATCATGACTCGTTAAAATATAGACTAAACAAAACTCATCAAATTGCACGTGATAATATAATGCGCTCAAAGCAAAATTCTAAACAACGTTATGACAAAAACGTTAACATATCCGAATATAATATAGGTGATGAGGTTTACTTAGAGTCTACTGAAAGTAAACCTGGTAAAAGCAAAAAGCTTAGCCCGAACTTTAAGGGTCCTTACAAAATAGTAAAAGTTCACAAGAATCAAAACGTTACAATTAAAATCAGAAATAAATTTGTTCGTGTTCATGTCAATAGACTAAAACCATTATCTTCTCTTCCAGACTAATCACCTTGTTGATGAAGGAAGTGTCTTCTTTCGAGATTCAACCAATAAAAACTAGTAGTGGTATATACTACGAGCAAATAGGTCATGTAAAATTTTATTCTGATAAATATGAACTAATCATTTACACTAATATCTCATTTTACTCAAGGAAACTTAATAACATTGAAAAAGTTTTCGAACAAACGCAATCATTTTGTCCCGAAGAAAATCCTTCATTTCATTGTTCTCAAACGTTAAAATTTTTATCTATCAAAATTCATACCTTATTTCAAAAACAAGAAACTCTATCCCATTTATTGAATCATTCGCAAGAGAAAAGAAAACAGAAAAGGGGTATATTCAATGGTGGTGGTTACGCGTTAAACTGGCTTTTTGGTAATCCAGATGCAGACGACGCACAATATTACAATGAAGCTATTAAAAATTTTGAAGAAGATAATTCAAATTTGCAAAATTTAATGAAAGAACAAACAAAAGTGATAACAAGTACAATTTCAAATTTTAATGATTCTATTAGTGCTTTGGAAATGCATGAAGAAACATTTAATGCTAATATAAACAAATTAAATCATTTTATTAAAAACTTTAAAGAAACCAAGAGTTCCATCGAAAACTCTGTCGTATTATTAGATCATATAAATTATTTAACTTATTTAAGTAATGAACTCGATGAACAATTTGATCTTTTAACAGATGCAATTTTACTTATCAAAGCCAATATCATACATCCATGTATTATAACTCCTAAAAATTTTATAAATGAACTCGATAACAATGTAAAAACATTAACAAATGGAAAAATGTTTCCTTTACCTTTACAATATATTTATGCTTACAAAATATTCGAAATAAGTACATTAAAAGCATTCTATTCAAATGAACGTTTGATTTTTGTCATTCAAATTCCTTTGATAACAAATCTATTGTATAATATTTATAAACTAATTCCATTACCAATTGTACAAGATACTTCAACTTATGTTTATATAGAGCCTACTTTTCAATATATAGCATTGTCAAAAAATAAGCAATCTTATAAACAAATGAATAATCTAGACCTTTGTAAAAAATTATCTGAAGAAGACTACATCTGCCAAAATCAAATGGTGTATTCCACAATGGATAAACCAATATGTGAAACAACAATTCTCATCACAGCAAACAACAAGTTACCAAAAACCTGCAAAGTCAATACCATTAAAGGAAATCTAGAGATCTGGCAACCACTCAAATTTAATCAATGGATCTATGTACTGAGTGAACCACAAAGAATTACTGTTGACTGTCCAAATAAAGACATATTTGATGAGATCATAAAAGATACGGGAATCCTCAAACTTTCAGAAGGATGTCGTGCTTACTCCAGGCTTGTCCAACTTATCGCAACTGGAAAAATTAGCACAGAATACCACAATATTATTCCGAACATAAATATCCTTGAAGATGACTGTTGTCCCAAAACATCGATGAATAAAACAAATTCCACGTTTTATCTTTCACCAATTCATCTTACAAATATTAAACTTGATGATCTAAAACATGCAGCACATCGACTAAAATATATTGATGATCAACTTGACCACATGATAAACAAACATACCATAATTCAACATGGTAATTGGGTAATAATAACCCTTAAAATAATCGCTTTTATAATAGTATGCTGTATCTTACATAAGACGTTTTCTTGTATTGGATTATATACATTTCTCCGACTACTATGCTGTAAGCCCAAAAGACGAGGATCTTCACCAGGATGTCTTGTGACAATCTACAATCAGTGTAGCGGTCAATCATCTCCAGAAACATATTCTTCTCCACCAATAACCATGCAAGCAGTACAAGAACGAGAAAATAGCAGGTTACCTATAACAGAATCAGACACTAAATCTTCAAAAACTCGTGTCAACTACATTTCTTCCAGACGATCAATTTCATCGTCCCGAAACAGCTTATCACCCGGATTTTCTACTTCCGATTAAAAATATGTAATTAAATATGTATAAATAAGTAAATTCTCTTTATTTTAATTTTAATAAACACATAAAAAGAAAACTGTACAATATAGTTCTAAGCGAAATTTTGTATAAAATTAATTCGAAAATATTGTAAGAAAATTGTAAATTCTCATTTCAATTCATTTCTTTCCACTATTTTCTTTTCCTAAGGAGGGAGGTGTTATGTATACACTATAAACTCCTCATATAGATCTTCTTATTTGCATGCTCTGCATTTGATACTTTATACTCTCTACCCACACAATATTCTATAATTTCGTGCACACAGCACATTCTTCTTTTCTTTGTCTATACTATGACTCTGCAGCTTTTGTAAAATATAATTATGAATAAAATTCATTCCTGTTCTACTCTCCAACTCGTTCGTTTGTTTCATTTATCTAAAGGTCTCATAAAAAACATAATATTTGCAGCGAGTTAACACACACTCAATCCGTTTGTTCCAAATTATAAACTATCCCACGATATACATAGCCACTCGAGATCTTAAGCAATAAGATTTTATGCCTGAAACCAATAAGATTTTATAGCCGAAACTCGATCCCATGGACATTAAGATTTAATGTTTGGCACTTCACTTCGTTTATAATTTCGTCATCTGAACTAAATGACCATACCAAAGGCAGCATGAGTGGACATGCATGCGTACATCAAATCAGCATCATGGAACCATTGTGTATACAATGTAAATGAACTGATGAAGCTACTTTTGGAAGCGAGCAAGAACCAAGGAGCAGATCATCTTTAGAGCCCGACGACTCCGGTCGAGTATATAAACTTATTTTAAAATTGTAACTAGTTTTAAGAGTAACAAATAAAGTTTTTTTAAAACGGCAATCGCGTTCTGAATTTATTAATTGGCGCCCAAGCAGGGACGCGGTAAAACTATAGTTCTTTAAACGTGCGATTAAATTAATTTAAAAAGGGTAAAATTAAACCCAATCGCGAGTAAAATCAGTTAAAGTGATTAAAAAGGGTAAAGTCACACCCAACTGACTAACAGTATAAAAGAACCATAGTGCATTCAAAGTGGTGACAGTGTAGATTATTTAAAAAATATATTCACATCATAATCACTAGCACCGGGAACCTTTGCAATTAAAACAGTACTAGGCCATAAGCTTAAAGCATATTATCAGTAGACCTACTTAAACATAAAACCTTAAGAGGCAACCCGGAATAAAAAATCCGAACAGATAAGGAGAAGTACGCGCATCAGGTGCGGAAAATCCAACGTTTATAAACCAATAGTGAAAATCAAATAGAGACATAAAGTGAAGGAAGAAACAAATACTGAAGCCGAGAAAAAAATAATAAGAAAATCAAATCATCAAATCATCGAGTAAGAAATTATATTAAGATATAGTTATGTCGAGACATCACCTACATCCCAGCTACATACAGTACATCCACAAAGGGTAATTGACGGATATAGTCGCCGTCTTAAATAAACAATACTTTTCATCAACAACATATCGTTGGCCTTCAAATAAGATATCGGTAACAATATACCGTTGGCCTTCAAATAAGATATCGGTAACAATATACCGTTGGTCTTCAAATAAGATCTTGTCAACAACATATCGTTGACCTTCAAAATAGAACTACGCAGAATACAGTTAGTATAAGAAAATACATCCTGTTGACAAATGTCCAGCTGCATGCATACCGTTGATTCCAGTTGGATATACCAACAAACTTCCAGTATTGTGAAATACCCAAATTACGGTATTTCTTTGGACTATAAATAGCCCCACTTAGGATAAATCAATCAGTTAATTCTCACGCTTGATTCAGATAGTTCTTCCTGAATGATAATCTACGTATAGCCTAAGATTTCCCCCCACCAGTGGTAAGGGATCTGAAGCTTATTAAATAATAGTTCGGTAACAAGTATTCGTGTCCTACAAACTTTACGTAATAATAATTCCGTCATTACAATAGTAACTACGTCATAAGAAAACTAACATTAGGTTAAGTGATTTAATAAATAAAGAAATTTAATTGTTATATAAAAATAAAAGTGTTTCTTCTTGAAAGTGGATAAATCGGAACAAACCCTCAGTGCCCGTGGGTTATAAAATAATATTTTTTCCCTAAGCTGGGAACGAATGTTATAACTATATATTAAGATATTATATTATTATAACTGTTTAAAATATATCAAATCATTTAAAATATTTAAACAAATTTTAAAATATTAGTGAACATTGTGTAATCGGGTTATTATTCATATTGTTTAAGTCATTAACCACAATATTTGTTAAAATGGCCTTAAGCGTTGATCAGATTCACGAGCTTATCGCGCGTACAATCTCAGAAAACACGCTTGAGTTGAAAAACCATCAAGTAAAAGAACTTACAGGACTTTTAAACAGACTCACTACGACAGACAATATACTACCACACACAGACGTCCAGATAGACCCTAACGTAACTTCCAAAGTAAGTTTAGAGTTAGTTAAAAGCTTACAACAATTCAAAGGTGAGAATTATGTGAGTTGGCGAACATCAGTGATTCACTGCATGAAAGCCTACGATCATTGTAAGGGAAGCACGAGCTATTGTACAGCCGTAAATATTTTGAGAAACAAGATAATTGGGAAAGCCAATGATGTTCTCACATCACACGGTACACCTTTGAATGTTGAAGCAATTCTAGGTAGGTTAGATTTAACCTACAACGACAAAAGACCTATGCACATGTTGCAGACAGAAATGACGAACGCACGACAGGGGAAACAATCACTTCAAGAGTTTTACGATCAAGTAAGCAAACTCTTGACACTTATCACAAATAAAACCATTATGAGTTATGGTCCGAGAACTGCAGAGACAAAGGTTCTCATAGAAGTCGCAAGAGAAAACGCGCTCAGAGTCTTTATAACGGGTTTAAACCAACCCATGAGTAATTTAGTTTTTTCTCTAAATCCAGGTGATCTCCCAAATGCTCTAGCACGGGCCCAAGAAATCGAGGTTAATCAATCTCAAAGGTTTAGGCATTCGAATGCTTATCCACATAGAATGGATTCGCATAGACCATTACTCCAACAACAAACTCAAAGACAAACATTAAATGTACATCCGAGATTGAATAATAATTTTTCAAGTCTACAAAATATGCCTCCACGGCAAAGTTACCAAACAACCCCACCACAGCAACGGATGGATCTAAGAAGTGGAAATTACGACCAAAGATCGCAAAACGCCATTAACAGTAGCAATAATCAAAATATGAATTACAGTAGTAACCAATATAGGGACCAACGCTTTGATAACGAAATTAGAAATAACAATAATCCTTTTAAGAGGGACAGGCCTAATAGTAGCCAACAACCTCTTCATAAAAACCCTAGAAATGCCTTAGCTTAGCCTTTGCCTTAGATTAGCCTTTGCCTATGCCTTAGCATTAACCTTCGCCTTAGCCTTAAATGTATACTTTATAAATGAGCACAAGCTCAAGTCAAATAATAACTTTTTCTACTTTTATTACTTAAATAAACATTAAAGTTCATTTCATTTAACAAGAGTAATCTTTTATTTCGAGTGAGCACTTTAATAGCAGCCGGCGCCTATACAACCTTTTATAGGGAAGTTTTGTCACGTTTACATTGATGACGTTATTATCTTTTCAAAATCAGAGGAAGAACATCTCGAGCATATTCAGACGATTATTAAGGAATTAAGTGAAGCGAATATGCGTATTTCAAGCGAAAAAAGCAAATATTTCATGAAAGAAATAGAATTTTTAGGATACATTGTTTCTCACGACTGTATCAAAACTGACCCAAAGAAAATTGAAAGTATCAATGACTTTCCCGAACCATAAGGAACTATGCTATGATATGTAAGCCATTGACAAAAATACTTGAGAGGAGAAAACGGTAGAACGGGGCAAAATAACAGTAAGAAGGTATTCTTAGAATAACGGCCATATTATTCACTCAATACATCTAGATTAAAACTTAAATCTGGATGTAAATCATACAAATTCAATGTAAATTCATCTGGATTTAAATTTAAATCTGGATGTATCGAGTGAATAATATGGCGGTAAGATAAAGAGGCAGTGAGAGCGTTTAAAATAATAAAGAATAAACTATGTGAAGAAGTAATACTCAATCAACCAAATTTCGATGAAAAATTTGAGTTAACTACCGATGCAAGTAACTCAGCCATAGGCGCAGTGCTAAGCCAAGGTAATAAACCCATAACGTTCATAAGTAGAACTTTAACTGCCATATTATTCACTCGATACATCCAGATTTAAACTTAAATCCAGATGAATTTACATTGAATTTGTATGATTTACATCCAGATTTAAGTTTTAATCTAGATTTATTGAGTGAATAATATGGCTGTAAGCAAAACGAAAACAGAATCAGATTACGCCACCAATGAGAAGGAATTACTCGCTATTGTGTGGGCATTGAAAAATTTGAGGAATTATTTATATGGGACCAGTGACCATTATCATTCGCAATCAGCGATAAAAATCCAAATGCGAAGTTAAAGAGATGGAGAGCATTTATAGAAGAGTATGCTCCAGAAGTTATTTACAAGCCAGGAAAGGAAAATGTGGTGGCAGATGCCTTAAGTAGGCAGGAACTAAATATGATAGACTCAGACTCAGTTACGGTACATAGTACTCATAGTAGTCCAGTCGAAGATATAAGAAGACTAGGAGGAAACGTTAACACATTTAAAAATCAACTAATATTTTAGACAGGCAATAACAATAGCATAATTAGTGAGCAAATACATAAAGAATACTGGTGACATACTATAATCTATAAGGATGATGGTATACTAACCAAATTAAAAGAAGTCATTAGAAGAGGTTTGAACGCAATTCATACAACGGAAGAAATATTATTTGAATTAAAAAATAAACTCTTAAACGAATACCCAACGGTACAATTTGTTTATGTAACCAAATCTCAATAATTCAAAAAGAACATGACAGAGCACATCATGACTCTAGGGAGAATTATAAACAAATATCAAATAAATATTACTGGCCAGAGTTGTGACATTTTCCAACAAGCACTAAAAGTGGTGGCTGTAAGCGCGCCTTTAAAAAAATAAATAGAATTCTCAATTCGAACAAGCCTAGAGTGTAGGGTAATTGCGGGAGAGATGCCGCATCGGGATAGATGCCGCACTCAACCAAACTCAGTCATCGGCGCAAAAAATTTTGTTTTGCTTTTTATTCCTTAGGTATATAAATGAAAACGTAAGAAAAAAAAAATAGCAACCTACAATATGTAACGGGAGTTTTTTTCTGTTTGTTTTGCTATATGCACCCCTTCACACTATAGAAATTTTTCAGTATGTTGCAGTTTGTCAATCTTAAAACAAGTTATCGCGTGTTTTCTCAAGTGTAAGTATTTTGTGTCATTTATTAGTGTTTAAAGAAGTGGTTGGTGTGATTTTTTTTTTTTGTTTCCATTTTTTTTATTATCTGCAAAGCGTGGTGCAGCATCTCTCCCTCACTACAGGGATAGATGCCGCACTTTTTTTTTGAGAAGATGCCGCGTGTTGAATTTGTATTTTTTTTTATTTCAAAGGAAATATAAGACCTCATGATGCCGCGAAAATATATACGGAAAACAAACAGAGGAAGTTGGAGCAATGAGGCGTTAGAAGAAGCTCGAAAAAGCATTGAAAAGGGGATGTCTCTTCGAAAAGCCGAAACATTTTTTGCTTGGCGTACCGGCTAGAACACTTTCGAGACGGTTAAAAAAAGGAAATTTTGTAAAGAAACCTCTGTGCTTTATGGGTAACTATTAACCTTCTTTAATAGTTGCGAAACTTTGTCCAAGGTGTCTTCATATTGACAGGTGTTCTTGGAATAGAAAATGAAAGGAAGCTCGTAAAACACATAAAAAAATTAGCGTCTGTAGGTTTTGCCGTTGACAGAGAAGGTATTCGGAGCTTGGCGTTTGAGCTAGCGGAGAAAATGAAGGTCAAACATCAATTCAACTCTATTACAAAAAAGCTGGCTATGCATGGCTTGCCTCCTTTTTGGAAAGGAGTAAAGACATTTCATTGAGACACTCTGAAGGACTATCCCTTTTACGTGCTCAGGGTATGAACCGATCGGCAGCAAATGAATTTTTTGAGGTTCTTCAAAAAGTTTTAAAAGAAAATAATTTAATGGACAAACCCGGAAATATATTTTATATGGACGAAAGCGGATTACAGCTAAACAATAAACCGGGAAAGGTGTTGACACAAAAAGGTGTTAAAGACGTCCATGTGGTCACTGCTAAGGAGAAGGGAGAAAATGTCACAGTTGTAGCATGTTGTAACGCGGAGGGTAACTTCTTACCACCGGTTTTGATTATGAAAGGAGTGAATAAAAAAGCAGAGTTTGTCGATGGATTACCAAGTGGCTCAGACGTTTACATGAATAAAAAGTCATCCTACATCAACGCTGAATTGTTTTTTAGATGTTTGCTAAGGAGAAGGGAGAAAATGTCACAGTTGTAGCATGTTGTAACGCGGAGGGTAACTTCTTACCACCGGTTTTGATTATGAAAGGAGTGAATAAAAAAGCAGAGTTTGTCGATGGATTACCAAGTGGCTCAGACGTTTACATGAATAAAAAGTCATCCTACAACAACGCTGAATTGTTTTTTAGATGTTTGAAGGAACATTTCGTTCCACGAAAACCAGTAGGCAAGACATTGTTAATCTTGGATGGTCACACGTCTCACAGCAACGCCTTCGAGATGCTTGAATTTGCTAAAGACAACGACATCGTTATCCTCTGCTTACCGAGTCATACCACCCAAGCGTTGCAACCTTTGGACCGAAGTTTTTTCAAGCCATTAAAATCGTTTTTCCACAATGAAGCCAAGGTTTGGATGAACCATCATAAAAACAGAATCATAACGAGATATCAGGCCGGTTATTTAATTGGAAATGCATGGGAGAAAGCAGCGTCCATTGGAAACGGAGCCTCAGGATTCAGAGCCTCAGGAATCTACCCCTTTAATCCTGAAACTATTCCAGACCACTTCTTTAGCATATCAGACTCAGCTACAGTTGAAGTTCACCAATCGAGAGGTCTTTCTTCAGAAACGATCACCAGCAGTACATTGAACTTAGCAACAGTAATCCCTTCCTCCAGTAATATATCTAACTTAGAACCGGTAAATCCAACAACAAACAATACATCGTACACTTGTAATCATTTCGAAAATGAATCGCACACTTCATCATGTTTGAATAAACCTACACCAACAAAACTACTCCAAGAACTTTCACCACTACCGAAAATTCCAGCTCTAACTTTTTCAAGAAGAAGACAGAAGGCTGAGGTCTTAACTTCTCTCTGTTCAATAGAAAGAAAGAAGAACTTCAAGTCTCCAAAATCCCAAGAAGAAAAAAAGGTTTCCAAAAGGAAGATTGAGCCGGGTAAGGATCCCAATAGCTGTGCCGAATGTTGGGAAAATTATTTTTCGACCAAAAAACGGGAGGATTGGATCCAATGTGGAAAATGTACTAAATGGCTACACGAAAATTGTACACGCTACAAAAAACCACAATCCACCCGTGACGAGGAGCGAAAAAAACATGTTGGACATTAAAATCCACTTTAAAAAGAATTAAAATCTTCATGAATTTGATATGCGGCATCTCTCCCACACATGTTGGGAGAGATGGCACACATAATATATTTTATTTTTCTTAAAAATATTTATAAAAACGTTATATTGTTTTACTTTTAAGTTTTACTATGGTAGGAAATAAAACCATATTTAAGTTTTTGTTACTTTTAATAAAAAATTGTAGCGTTTTTTAAAAAAGCGCGGCATCTCTCCCGCAATTACCCTAGATATCTGTTAGCCGCAAGAAGCAAAATAAAAACAACACAATTTCAGTTCAGTGGTGGCACACATCCTGCTTGTAAAAACAAAATGTCTACACAGTCGTTCTTTCTTGTCCATACGTCGCTGCGTTAAGTTGTGCCGATGTCACAAAATATGTAAGTATTTTAAATTGCATTTCGAAATGTAATACATATACATAGGATACAATAGGATACAATATTAATTTACGAATTTGTTCTAAGTAGGGCATATCCACGGGCAAAATAACTAAGCGACGAGAAGAAAAAGGATACATAATACATAAGAACGAGATCAACAGGCCGTAGATATCAAAACGTGTCCCCAAGATACCGCACAAATTTAATAAGCTTGCCAACCTATTATATACTATTCAAAACCTATGTACAGAATAAGTGATTTCAGTACTCAGAATCGCGGACATAAAGTAAAAACTCGCAACTAGCGAGCATCTTGGGTAGTACATACAATCTCGTAGGCCATAGAACGTTACACGAATTCGGCAAAACAAAAATAACAAGAAAAAAAAACCCGAACAAAAAAAAAACTAGTGTGTAGGAAAGTTTGGTGAAAAGGAAATACCCACTACGCGATGTGATAGAATACCTTTAAAAGGAAGCTGAAAATAAGGACGGAATAGTAAAGACTACACATATAATACAACTGAAAATCGAAAAGTAGCTTAATAAGAAACAAAAAGATAGTTAAGAAAAGAAAAACAAAAAAAAAAAAACAGAAATTAGCTGTTAAGATAAAAATATACGTAACGAAACAAAATGAATAATAACTGAAAGTGTTAAGAAAAATATAGAACACGTAAAAAAAAAAAAATATAGCGTAGGTAATATTTTAAAATGAATGTGTTAATGAAATAAACGATGGGCGGTTTGATATAGGTACATAAAATTTGAATTTTTACTAATAATATCTAAAATACCATTTAAGTAGATTCTGATTACATAAAAAGAAAAAAAAAAGAAATTTCAAAACAAGTAGCCAACAAAAAAATATATAGAATAGAATAGAATATAGAATAGAAAAGATTTTATTTATAACAAACTTTAACAAACAATTTAAATAAACATAATCTTAATGAGCATGGCATTGCCGTCAAAAAAAATATATATAATAACCGAATACCCTATATCGGCGAATGAATGCCGAGTTTAAAATGAACCAGCATGAATTTTGTGCACAAACTTCACGGCGAGATTGAAATAAAACGATAACAGGATCAAATGTGAGTACCAAACATATAGTAATTATATATATATTTTTGTAGTTTATAACATAGTAATAAGGGCTAAAGAAATCAAAATAATTAAAAATAAAAAAAGTTTTGAAATACATACATATATGATAAATGAATGGGGTAAGAACACGAGATATGTTACACTTTATAAAACTTAAATGGTATGTTAAATTTGAATAATAAATAAAAACATGTGTTAAGGTATAAATAATTATGTTGATTTTGTGTTGAAGAGAAGTGAGTGACGCTGACCAAGGGGACTACAAAAATATAAAACTACAAGATAATCTGTAGTCTTGGTGCAAATGTTTAGGCAATTTGCAATTAGGGTGGGTTATATGAGGTTAGAACGCCTAGAACCTCTGATATTCAGTTGAAGGAGATGATTATGGTTATACTTCCGATAGTATATGTAAATCTATCTATACCTTAGGGATTATTCATAAATATTTAATATATATGTATGTTATTTTTAACACACCGAGTATGTGCGGTAGATGACATATATATAGGTTATAACATTGAAACCAGCATCTCCTAAAGAACGTATTTTTTCCCTTTAAGCACGCAATAGCAGAACTAAGTACACAAAATACCAAGCATGAAAATAGTAATAAAAACGTTACACAAAATACCAAGCATAAAAATAGTATTAAAAACGTTACACAAAATACCAAGCATGAAAATAGTAATAGTGACTTTCAATCAATAGAGTATATGACTTTCAGCACGTACGCATTTCTAGAATAAGCCATAAAAACCGAGTCGTCTGCGACGCTCGAGTCAGATCTTAAGTTACCCTCTAAGTGTAATCATACGATTTCAAATAAAGAAACAATCCTTCGGGATTAATCTTTTTAAAAAGTGTTTTATTTAACCAGCACTTATAATTTATATATATATACCCAAGTTTTTATTATTGTTGCACGTTAAATGTGTGCATCAAAGGAATAGCAGCGAAGAATCCATAACTTTACCGACAATACAGCCGAGCCCGTAAACATGTCACACGTTGCTTATAGTACTACCATAGATATACATTACTAAACCTTCGAAAATGCTACAGAGTGTTATAAACAATTGCTAACATACACAAAAGATTGTTCAGTCTGTAAGGAAAATAAATATGACAGACACCCGATAAAATATAAGATTGGTGAGGCTGCAATTCCGAAGAGAGGGGGGGAACGTATACACGCTGATATTTATTATGTAGACAACGATCAATTTTTGACAATGGTAGATTCCTTTTCAAAATATCTTATAGTGAGACACATTGAAAACAAGATAGATGCCAAAGATAAGTTAATAGAACCAATACCAATATTCGGCAAAGTAGAATTATTAGTAACCGATAACGAAAAAACATATTGCACACCTTCGACGGAATTAGAGTTACAACGACTCGGTATCAAGCATGAAAAGGTACCTCCTAATCACAGTACGACGAACGGTATGATTGAAAGAGTACATAGTACCATGACGGAAACTGAAATTCTTGCAGAAACAAAAGATATTATGCCATTTGTGGTAAAAAAAATATAACGAATCTATACACTTAGTTACGAACCATCAACCAGTAAATGTATTTCATAATTTCGAAACATTTAAACATTTAACAGACATACTAAAGGACAAGCAAGATAAAACCCTTTCCCAACTTAACAGAAATAGGACAGAAATAAAGTTTAAGCCTGGACAGAAAATTCACGAAAAGTCAACTCGTAGACAAGGTAAAGTAAAACCCTTATATTAGATCATCTTCAGAGCTATTTACTCAATAAAGCGTCTTGGGCGGAGGAAAAACTTAAAGATTTTAGACTTAAAATTGGACGTTTAAGGTACCTATTTAATTTAATTGAACTTTATTTGTATATGCAATTTCAACTTTAAATCTCTTAAATTGTATTAAGGTATGAATTTAAGTCAGGATGGTTAAGTTCACAACGGACAAATGATAGATTTAAAAAAAAAATGAAGTTGTGCTTCAGGGAGTTTTTGAGGTACCAATTTCGCTTGGACGTGGTCGGCCGCGTAAACCTTTTACAAAACTTAGCGTACAGAGCAAGAGAAGAAGAACGCAAAGTTTACGTGACGATAATGAAACGGAGAAACTTGCGTTTGCTACCGAAATGAAGTTACGTGAAACCGGAAAATCGCAAGCTTCTAAAATACTTAAAGAAATTATCGACTCTCCTGGGAGGCCAAAGAGATATAAAAAAGCTTTGTCCGTTAGTTTCCAATGGCAAAGTGAAAAATTATCCACTTTTAAAGCTTTTTCTATTTTTGTTGAAGCAAATCTTTCACGTAAACAGTATGAAGTAGTGAGAACTAGTGACAAAAAACTTTTTCCTTGCTATAGTATTCTCTAAAAAGCAAAAAAACAATGCTATCCAATACCCCCCCCCCACCCCCCCCCCCTCCCGAGTCATATACTGTAACAGAAACTTTGGCTGAAGTTAACTTGCAGAATCTATTAAACCATACAGCTGAACGCTTATTGTTGTATTTAGATGAGGTACTAGCAACATTAAATGAAAACGAGTGCAATAAAAATTAGCTTTGTAAAAGAATCTCTTGATATTACGCAAAGTGAAATAGCTGATATTGAATCCAAGATAAGTAGATTGAACAAAACAGTGATAGAAGGCGATAGAACATTGGAAGTAAAACACACGTTAGCTTTTACAATGGTCGATGGAAAAGTGTGCAACGCGGCAACTAACACAAAATCTACAATGAAGTGTTATACTTGTGGACTTACTTCAAAAGATTTTAATGATCTTTCTAGAATAAAAGAAGTTGATAAAGATGCGATAAAATTTGGACTGTCAATTTTGCATGCGAGGATACGGTTTTTTGAAAGCATTCTGCATCTTGCTTATAAGATTCCGTTGAAGAAATGGCAGCTAAGAACTCTTTCAGAAAAAATTATTCTTAAAGAAAGAAAAACTGATATACAAGAAAAGTTTAAATCAAAACTCGGACTCATCGTTGATGTACCCAAACCTGGTTTCGGGAATACTAATGATGGCAATACAAGCCGAAAGTTTATTAGCAATCCAGAACTAGTTGCTGAAATAACTGGTGTTGATTTGCAACTCATAGTTAGATTCAAAATCATATTGATGGACCGAAAGTTATTCAAAATGCTCTTTTACCTATTGGGCAGCTATCCGAAGAAGCAGCAGAAGCACGGAACAAGCATTTCAGGTTGTATCGGTTAAATTTTGCAAGGAAGTTTTCAAGGACGGAGTGCAACTTGGATTTACTTAACAGGTTTTTAAAACTTTATTAGAAGTGGGAAATAATATATAATTCTATTTTTCATACTATCTGTAGGTTACTTTTAAGTTCAGATCCTCTAATAACCAGTTTAAGATCTTTGCCTGTTAAAAAATCTAATCAATTTTCCAAAGAAGCCCTTGAAATGCTTATTTCCCGGATTCCTGATTCATCAACATTAACAAATTTTAATGATACTACAATATTTAATGATAGTGAAGATGAAGAAACAGCTGAGGAATGTATTGATGACGAAGAATCCTGGGAAGAGTTCACTGAATAACTTTAAGTTCCATCTATTCATTTCATCCTTATTGAAGAAATTAATAAATTATGAACCAAATTTATACAAAATACTTTATTTATACCTTAATTCGATAGAAATAAGCTTTAAATCCTTTTTACAGTTGTTTCAGCCAAGTATCACTTCATTAAAACAAAAAATATTTTTGAGCGGTTTTTCGAGGCAAATACCCCTATGTGCGGTGGTAAACTGTTAGTTCCAAAGGAAGTAATAAAATGTGAAACGAAATACTATGGTACTAATTGTAATAAAGAATTAAATGGTTATTATTGTCATATGAACAAAAAACCCAATTGTCTAACTGAACTCCTAAACCAAGCCAAAGCTTCTTGTATTTAAATCAAAGAAAAAAACCCTTCCCTTTGAACGAATTAATGATGGAACAGTTTTAATTACTGGAACACATAATGTAAATAATGAAACATTATTGGGAACTTACTTAATTCAATTTAAAGAAAATGTAACTATTGACAACCAAATATATGTTAACTTAAGAAATAAAATTGTAGAGCATGTTAAGAATATAAGATATGGAAAATTAGAAATTGTTAAATATTTACAGTCAAATAATAATGAATTAAAATATAACAATATTGATATAATTGAATCGTTTGTAAGTGATGTATCACAACACTCTGCATTTTGGGGTATTAACATTAATGTATTTCTAAAAATAAGTATTTCGATTGGTTTTGAATTGTTTAGAATTTTTAAGCATAAACAAAACATAAGGGTCCAGCAAATTAACGAAAGGATGATAAACTTAAAATCAAAAACACCAGATTCCAAAAGTAAGGTTCATTGCATCGTCTGCAACGGCAGCTGCCAAATTGTATGCAATGTACATAACTGTGAAAAATCTATTGACAAGAATGTGAGTAAGGGCTTCGATGTCGTCAGGTCTGGAAAGTTGTGCATTAAGTATCTCAAAAGGCATAGAAACATTTGCCGTTTTTCAACGTTGTGCAATATACACAGCTGTGGGAAAAAACATCATCCTCTACTACACAACAACCAAAGGTCTGTTGTTCCCGATTCAAAAGAGACAAAGATGAGCCACCAAACACCGATGTCGTAAACAGGAATAAGCTTTAGAATGATTCCAGTTGTACTCTCGTTTTTAAAACCAATACTTTCCTAGATGAGGGATCAACCAGTACGTTAATTGGAGAAGACATTGTTAATCATCTTGGATTGTCAGGTGAATTGGAATCTCTACATCTGAAATGGACAGGAAGTGTTACCAGAGTCGAGGAACAATCAAGGAGGGTGGTAGTTAACATCTCTGGGGCTTATCAAAACGCACCAATATTCACGTTGAACAATGTTAGAACTGTGCGTTCGTTAAAGTTTGCCAATTCAGTTGCTCAACTATCGACAGCTCACATCTGACTACCTTTACCTCAGAAACTTGCCAGTGATGTCGTACAACAATATGTGAGCCCAGGAATTCTCATTGGCCTACGTAACTGTAATGTAGCAGTTCCAATGAAAGTGAGAGAAGGTGCTTCCCACGAGTGGATGGCTGTTTACTGTCGACTTGGTTGGACAGTCTTTTGCAGTATGGGTGCCATGAGTGTCAACACAGATACTGAAGTACATGGTTTCCATTTTGAATGTTAAAGTGAAGACAACGAGTTGCATGAGATGGTCAAAGAGTTTCTGACAGTCGACTCCAAAAGATTCACCACAACAACAAGAAGAACATCGGGCCATGGATCTACTCGATTCTACCACTTCGTACAATGGCGATCGATATAAGACAGGACTTCTTTGCCGTCAGGAGAATATCAAGGTACCGGACAGTTGGCCCATGGCGATGCGACGATTGCAATGCCTTGGGAAACTGAGGTCAGACTCAGCACTGGCGGAGAACGTAAAGCAGCAGTTCCAGAAGTACCTGGCGAAAGGTTATATCCGAAAGCTTACACCAGAGGAAATGCAGTGCAGAACCCCAACAAACCTGGTAAGGTACGGCTGGTATGGGACGCTGCTGCTCAAGTCAAAGGAGTTTCACTTAATACTTAACATCGTATTGGAAGGTATGGACTTAAATTCTTCTCTTTATGGTATTCTATTCGAGAGCAGCTTACAGTGCAGATCCATAACGTTTTCTATTCAAGTGATTCGAGGACGATTCTGAGATGTATAAAAGATTAACCCCCAGACCATGATAAATTTATAGCCTTTAAAGTAGCAGAAATCCAAGACGACTCTAATATAAGAAACTGACGCTACGTACCATCCAAAGCTAACCGTTGAATTTATTTTTTGAATATGGCAACACTTTTATTTTCTTGTCAAATAGTTACTTCTTTGTATCTTTGTTATCTGTATCTATAAAAAAAACTGTCTGAACAAAAATTTCATTGTCTGAAGTATATTTTTTTTATTCTGTTCTTTTTAAATAAATAAAATACTATTATTCAAGTAGATCTTTTATTGTTTTTCACTGTGACAGTAGCAACAGGTATTTTTTTTAGCTTCATTGATGACTATAGCCATTTCGCTCGTGTTTATTTAATAAAAAGAAAATCAGATGTGTTTGAGTCCTTCAGAACTTACATAAATCACGTGACAGCAAAATTTTGCAGAATTCAGAAGTCGTTTCCGAAACTTTTAGTATGATTATAGATGATGATATACTGATGTTGCAACTGAAAATGTCTCATAATTGTCGTAAGGCAGTTTGATAAGCAAATTGGAAAAACGTCCGACAGCTTTGTTAGAGAGAGAAGCCAATGCAGTGCAACGATACAGTCGTCTGCTGTTCACAATTATTCCATCGCATACTTACGAGTGTCAGTAAAATTTATAACGCCGTAGAAGACGGACATCAAAATACAATTCATAAACTTTGCCTTAGCTTAGCCTTTGCCTTAGCATTAACCTTCGCCTGATTTCGCCTTAGCCTTAAATGTATACTTTATAAATGAGTACAAGCTCAAGTCAAATAATAATTTTGTCTACTTTTATTACTTAAATAACATTAAAGTTCGTTTCATTTAACAAAAGTGGTCTTTTATTTCGAGTGAGCACTTTAATAGCAGCCGCCGCCTTTACAAGCTTCTTCCGACTAATAGGACCAGATAATCGTCAAGGCGAAACAATATACAAAGTAATCTTATCATCCTTTCAAGAAAATAACATTCCTCTTAGCAATTTCATTGGGTTCGCTTGAGATAACGCATCCACGATGGCAGATAAAAAAAAGTAGTGTTGTAGCACATTTAAAAAAAATCCAAATATGTACATTTCATCTTAGATGCGTTTGTCTCTCGGTAGACCTAATGAATCACGCAGCAGCGTTTAGTATTAGTATTCCAAAAAATTTTGAAAAACTTTGCCGAGACTTGCACTTCTAAAGAAGTTGCCAAAAGATTGAGCGACTTCAAAGATCTTTAAAATACTTTTGACGTGCCTGATCATAAACTCTTGAGATTAAGCGATACAAGGTGGCTATCTTTTGAAAGCGTAGCACGTCGGACTGTTGAGCAGTGGGCAGTTTTTCAACATTTTTTTGTACTCGCAAAATTTGAAGAAAAATCGGAAAAAATCTCCAAAATAATTTGACTACTATAAATTAAATTTACTTGAAATTCTTAGTTTATATCTTAGGCATAATGAATAATATAAATACTAATTTTCAAAGTGAATCTTCACAGATAATATATTTAGTAACTTCCACAAAAGAGGTTTTATGGAAGATAATGAATAATTTTTTTTAAAAAAGGAGTATTTGAATATAAAATTAATTGAAAACGTTGAGTACGTAAATAAATCGGTCATTAAAAATTTTGAGGATATTTAAATAGGACACGAAGCCGAAACTTGTAGAAAAAACGAAAATATTTCGTGTCGTTAGTATTAATAAAATACCTCATGGCAACACAATTTAGACACATCCCTGTTTTTTCTTTTTAGTTTATGTATCTTTTTCTCTTTCTAAAATTATCTTATTGTCGCATTCATTCAATTTAATTTCAATCGTTTTAAAATAAAGATCCTGTTCAGACACGCCAAGCTTAGTGAGTGGTTCAATATCAAAGTGTTTTTATTTAATCAAGAAGTATATTTTTCGATAAAATCCAACAGGTTATGAGCCCAGACCCTTACTGCATTTATAAAAAGAAAATAATATCCCTTAAAGTGCATTTGATTTGAGATTAGTAGACACGCATTTGCTTCTACGTAAATCTAAAAAAAAATCAAAATGGCGGGGAGCATTGCTCATATAGAAAAATTGCAAAAGGACAATTTCGACACTTGGAAGCGATTTTAATTAAGAACGATCATTGGGATTTTGTAAACGGATCAAACATAAAACCACAAGAAGAAGTTACAGCTGAAGGCGTGGTAAGTAATGCCAATGAAATTAACAGATGGGTGGTTGCCGACCAAAAAGCAAGAGCAGACATTATTTTGTCTATGTCGCCATCTGAATTGTGTCACATAAAACATTGTTGTACAGCCAATGACGTCTGGACGAAACTCAAGCAAGCTTATCACTCCAAAGGACCCGCTCGAAAAGCCACTTTGCTGAAGCAATTGTTGTTCAACAAAATGCGAGAAGGCGAAAGCATGATGGATCATCTCAATAATTTTTTCGGCAAGATCGATAAGCTTGCTGAAATGGACATAGGCATAACTGAAGATTTGCTCACGATATTATTACTTTATAGTATACCAGAAACATACGAAAATTTCAGATGCGCAATAGAAACAAGAGACGATTTGCTAACACCTGAAGCATTAAAAATTAAACTCGTCGAAGAGTCCAATGCACGAAAAGAAAAAAGTACCCAAGCGAGACAGGAACATCAAGAAGCAGATGCTTTTTATGCGAAGTCTGGAAGACAAAATAGATATTTCCAACGTAAAAACGAACAACAATCAAGTACTAATAAGAAGACATATAAATGCAATTTTTGCAAAAAGGCTGGACATAAAGCAGCAGATTGTTGGAGTAAAGGCAAAAACAAAATTACAAAGCAGAGTGTGTCAAACGCTGAAGATGCATTTGCAGCTGTTGCCCACAAAAATAGTTTTCTAGATTCAGATTCTTGTGGAATCGCTCTTCAGGCTGGTCTCAATTCAATCGTTGATTGGTGTATAGATAGTGGAGCGACATCCCACATGTGCAATGACAAAACCAAATTTATTAAACTAACCAAAGTAGAAAATCAAAGCGTTAGACTTGCTGTTGACAAGACTACTGATGTTCTGGGAAAGGGCGCAGTTCTTTTAGACGTTAATCTAGGAAAGAACCTAAAAACCATACGGTTGAATAACGTCCTATACGTTCCAGAACTAAAGACAAATCTTTTATCTATTTCTAAAGCAGTCTCGAATGGATACAAGATCCAATTTAATGAAAACAATGCGATTTTTAGAAACAATAAGAAAGAAGTCAGCATAATCGCATCAAGGAAAGGAGATCTTTACTTTCTTGAAGCCAGTACGGAATCAACATCAGCTGTAAGCGACAAACCAAATCAATTGCAAGAATGGCATCAGCGGTACGGACATCTCAACGAAAACGATCTCAAGAAGGTTTTCTCAGAAAGAATGGTTAATGGAATCCCAAATTTGGCTTCTCAGAATTTTCAACATGCGAAGTGTGCATACGAGGTAAGCAGAGTGCGGAACCATTTCCCAAAGAGTCGCTGACAAAAACAACAAATTTACTCGAGATAGTCCATTCCGACGTGTGTGGGCCAATGAGATCGAAAACGACGGGGCGAAGCCATTGCAACTGCTACATACATAAGAAATAAATGCCCAACGAAGACACTTAACAACATGACGCCGTTTGAAGTCAGGTATGGTCACAAGCCAGACATTTCGCATTTTAGGACATTTGGCATTTGCACTTAACAAGAAACCAGGAAAAGGCAAATTTGAACCCAGGTCAATAGAATGCATGTTCGTCGGTTATTCAACAACATCAAAAGCTTATCGTCTTTGGGATCTAGCTTCAAGAAAAATAATTATAAGCAGAGACGTGAAATTCATCGAAAAGTCGAAGTGTATTGAAACCGTGAGAAATCAACAAGAATTTTTTGATTTTGAAATAACAACATACCCGGCAGATACTCAAGACGAAAATTTCAAAAAACAAACAGACGAAATCGAGATTGACAGAAAAGTCGATGAACAAATAATTGTTGAATCCGAAAATCAACACAAAGAAGAAGATGAGTAACCTGTGTTGAGAGGGGGTGTCGTTAGTATTAATAAAATACCTCATGGCAACACAGTTTAGACACATCCCTGTTTTTACTTTTTAGTTTATGTATCTTTATATGCATCTTTTTCTCTTTCTAAAATTATCTTATTGTCGCATTCATTCAATTTAATTTCAATCGTTTTAAAATAAAGATCCTGTTCAGACACGCCAAGCTTAGTGAGTGGTTCAAAATCAAAGTGTTTTTATTTAATCAAGAAGTATATTTTTCGATAAAATCCAACATTTCGAATAATAATATTGTTTGTATAAAAAAAAAAATATTTTATCATACTATCAGACAAATTGCCATGAAATTATATATATTGAGAATCGATTTTAAAGACAAAGATTTTTAGATCCTCTTATTATTAAATCAAACGAGGATATATCATATTTTGATCTTGTTTACGAATTCGATCATTTAATAAACAATCCAGAAAAAGTAGTAAACGAACTCAAACTTTTAGAATTCAAAGCTAAGGAAAAAGCTAATGATATTTTTTTGAAATCAGTAACATAGAGGAATTTTGGTTTAAAATTGAGAATATAAAAAGCCATTTAGAAGAACTACTGTTTTCCAATTTATACAACATCGTTTCTCAAATTTTTACTCTGCCGCGCAGCAGCGCTTGTGCTGAAAGGTTTGATTCAAAACTCTTTTCGATGAAAAATAAATAACTAACTCCCTAAAGATAGATACATGCCAGTCAAATCTTTCCGCATTAAATTTAATTGTAAACAAAGTATTACACAATTGGTCACCAGATCATAATCTGATGAAAAAATATAGAGAAAATGTGACTAAAAAAGAAATTTAGGGCTTTAAAGCCCGTTTTCTGAAACGAAACTTAAAAATTCAATTAGTTTACAAATAAAATATTTATTTTAAATAGTTAGGTTCTGACTTGAAATGTGATAATACAGAGATGCATATGTATATGTATATTTATTTTTGTTAAACCTACAAATTTGATTTTTGATGTTTTTTCGAAAAAATATACTTTATGAAAAATATTTGGCTTTTTTTAATTTTCGAAACATTTTCAGCGATGGCTCTTTTTTTTATTGAAATCCTCATTTTTGTGCCTCTTTTTCAAAATTAAGAAAAGTAGCACTGATCTCAGGTGCGACAGAGGTAGAGAGTACTTGTCAAACGAACAAAACAAATTTTTAGTGATAGTGGGATAGAATTAGAGTCAACAGTTGGTTACTGCCCCAAACAAAACGGTGTCGCCGAACGCTTTAATCGAAATGTTGTGGAAAGAGCCACAATCCGGAATGAAAAAGGAGATGTAGGGAAAAGCAGTATTAACAGCAACATACCTGATGAATCGATGCCCTACAAGATGTCTAGTTAATAAAACTCCAGCTGAAGTTTGCTAAGCCAGACGTCGGAAAATTGAGGATATTTGGCTGCCAGGCAATTTCTCTATTACCTAAACAAGAGCGAAATAAATTCTATGCTAAAAACAAGGAGATGGTAATGGTTGGTTATGCTGTAAATGGTTACTGGTTGTGGGATTGCTGGCAACGTCAAATTTGATGAGTCAACATTTCCAGCGAAGGAACTCACGCTTAAAAGTGATGGGAATCCTTTTAAAACCCCAGTGATGGTAAGGAATGAAGATGCAGTTGCAGAAGAGGACGTTTTGAGAACCACATTGGCAGCTAGGGAGGAGATGCAGGTTGCAGAAGGGGACTCATTTAAAACCCCGCGCAGAAATGAACAAGTGTTAGCTGATTCAATTGCAGAAATGGATTCGCTAGAGGGTTTTGAAGATGGCTATGCTGCATCCACAGAAGACTCAAGCTTTGAGTTTGCCTGTGAAAAAGAAACACCAGTGGCGCTCCGGCAGAATACATCTTTGGGTTATCAGAGGCCTAACTGTCGTGAGCGCAGACCTCCAGGCAAGTTAAATTATAATGCTAATTGCGAACAAATAAATCTGTCCGAAAAATTGAAACATGGCCTGACTGTGACAAAAGGCAATCTGCCATTAAAGATGAGTTGCTGTCATTGAGAAGAAACAATACGTTCAAGATGGTTGCGAAGACGCCTGAGATGAAAATTATAAGCTGCCGATGGGTGTTCAAACTGAAGACCGATAAAAATGGGAAACCACGTGCTTACAGAGTACGACTGGTGGCGAGAGGTTGTCAACAAGAATTTGGAGTCGACTATGAGCAAACTTATGCTCCTGTGGCCAGATTGGCAGCCATAACAACCGTTCTTTTAGTGGCTATTCACAAGAGCTATAGCTATATAATAACCCAATTGGATGTAAAGGCGGCGTTTCTTAATGGGGGTCTGAAAGAAACTGTATATATGACGGTCCCGGAAGGCATACAGACAGAAAGCGGTATGGTCTGCAAGTTACAGAAACCTCTATATGGACTGAAGCAGTCACCTCTCTGTTGGTATAAAAAATTAAACTAGGATTCTCGAGAACTCAACATGACTATTGTGTTTACATCAGAAACTACGAAGGGTATATAATGTATTTGGTCTTATACGTTAATGACCTTCTGCTTATATGTAAGTAAAAATAGTGGCTAACATAACTAAGTGAAGAGCTTTCTTGCAAGTCAATTCTAGATAAAAGAGACAGCAAAGTTCGAACAATTCCTTGGTATAGGAATTACTTATAATGCAAAAGAGCCTCGACTTATCATGTCGCAAAGAAAAGCAATCAATATAAAGATGAAAGACGTGTATATAAAGATGAAAGATTGCAAAGGTGTATCCACTCCAATTGAAAAGTCAATTCGTTTAAAGAAGCTAGATGTAAATATGAAAATCAATGTACCGTATAGAGGACTGATTGGAAAAGTGATGTACTTGATGTTGTGCAGCAGACCCGATGACTGCTTTGCCATCAGCTCAGTCGCCATCAAGACGCTCCAGGCGTTGAACATTGGCATTGTGCTAAACGGTTGGTAAGATATCTTAAATCAACTATAAATAATGAATTGGTCTACACTATAGCAAGAAACCATATACGAAACTACTAATTGGTTTTACCGATGCAGATTATACTTCCGATGAAAATGAAAGGAAGTCCACAAGCGGAATTCTGTAACAAAGTATTTGGCAACACAGTAAGCTGGACATCAAAGAAGCAGCAAGTCGAGGCTTGCTCCACAACCGAATCGAAATATGTAGCTTTAGAAATGGCTGTGCAAGAAGGTGTATGGCTGCGAGGACTACTTTCTGATTTACTAATTGAAGTAAAAACCATTCCGATTTTCGAATGGCGATCAATATCGAAAATAAGCGACTCAAACATATAGACGTAAAGCACCACTTCATTAGACAAAAATAGAAGAAGGTGAAGTTACTTTGGAGTTATGTATGTAAGTACTGCAGATCAGAAAGCTGACATTTTAACAAAGGCGCTTCCACAACAACAGTTCCGAAGTCTTGCAGAAAAACTCGGTCTCATGCATCGGAAAGGGGTGTAGTAGTATGTAGGCACCGACGTCATGAATGTGAATGTCAGAGATGAATGTATGAATGTTGTATACATGTAAGTATAATCTACGAAGTATGAATTATCTTCAGTCTGATACTACAAGCCGTGAAATATAGTTAATTCAATTTCTTTTCTTAAGTTATCGATGTTTTTTTCTTTTATTTCGATCTACAAATTTAAATAAATATGTGTCAATCTAATTTCTTTCAAAAGTGTATTTTGTCAGTAAGTGAAGTTTGACCTTTGAACCGATGACGATACTTTAGTTATTAATAAGAATTTTTTTGTTTACTTTTGGCGATAATAAAATCTAAAAAACACACGAAACTAACAGTTAAATAATGAGCATTTTCTAAAAAGATAAACAAGCAGTCTTTAAAACTGCAATTCAACTGTTTTAAGTGCAGTAAATGTACTAAACATGTAAAAATGTTGAACACTTGCAGCGAAGCTTTATTTTGCTCATGGACACGTTCTTTAGTTTTTATGTCTCTGGTTCATTACATAACTTCTATAAGAATTAATGGCCGTTTGCTGAAACGAAATTTAAATATTTAAGTTTGACATATAAGAGCTTATGTGACAGGTTAAGCTAAGGAAAAAGCGTTTAAATTGAACATAATGTTTCGTTTCAACAAATGGGCCTAAACAACATAACACTATTTAAAACACAATAAGCGCCACAAAAAAAAAAAAAAAAACCGTACTAATTATAATCCACAAATATGTCATGGAAGCTTAAATTGTTATTACATAATACTTTTTTAGTAGCAGTAATTTAAAATGTACTCTTAATACGTACCAATATTTAACCAATCTTGCAAAACGACTTTCTTCGGTAAAAAAAACATCAGAATTTAATTAAGTTAGACACATCTAGTAAAGATTAATCTTTTTAAGAATAGTTTTCCTGCACATATGACATGTACGTAGTGTGTCTGCACAATTACTACAAGCCCCATGCCCACATAGAAATACAACATCTCTTGTCCGTTCCATACAAATACTGCAATAGTGACACTCTTCGTACTCCTGTACTTTATTTTCTAAATAGCGTAAGCGATCTGCAGATGAAGTTCGCGTTGAATCTTTTCCCATAATTAAGCGTCCGTTTTGACCAATGCGTTTCTCAATCATCATACCGCAATTGAGACATTTTTTCATCCTAAGTCCACATTCTTCACAAGATATTTGATGTTGGCAGGGCTCAAATTTAATTAAATGCAATACCTCATCGCAGACTATACACTCTTTTGGCTCAGTTATGAATACTGGCGTTGGTATCGGTTTATTTTGCTGTTTGCGACTAACATGACTGCCACTTGCTGATGTTGGTGGCGGTGGTAGAACAGGTGGCAAAGAATTCTCAAATTTGTTGCTTTTACTAGGATTCATTTCAACATAAGAACTTGGATCTGAGTTGTTTTGTTTCTTTGGCACTTGCACATTTGAAGTATCGTCTGCAGATGCTGACAATGGAGGCGACTGATAAATTGTCTGAAATCTTTGTGCTGGAAGTGGCGGTGGTGTTGAAACTGAAGCTGCACCCTCTCCACTCAATGCATTTCCATCGGCACTAATGTTCGCACTCTCACCACTTTCATTTAGATTTAAGGTTTGGATATTTCTGGTCAATTGATTTATACCCTCATTGTTACGCACAGCGGCAGAAGATGTAGCTACATTACTAGACATTCTTTGGTAGCTTAGAATTAAATCTTTTTCTTCTTGTTCGGTGATCCATTCAAATATTGTCGCCCCCTTATTATTTGGCTCGATTTGACATCCCTTTTTGGCTAAGTAACATAATATCGTATACATCAACCTATAATCGCTCAAATGGTGTAAACAATTAAAAATTTCCAGTATTTCTGGTGACTCAGTCGGTGCTGATGCCTGCTGGAGATTTGTTTTCTTAATCACACATAAATGCATTGCGTTGTCACCGTCTTCATCCTTCGCTAATATATCACAACCTAAATTGACTAGTTTTTCAAGGGCGGCCGCATGGCCTTGCGAAACGGCCAGTAGGAATGGCGTTTGACGCCGATTGTTACGTATATCGATTTCAGCTTGTCCTTCTAAGACTAATGCTTCAACAACATTTGCATGTCCATTGAGAGCAGCTAAGTGTAATGCTGCAAAACCATCATCTTTCTTGACATTGACAAGTTGACGAGACAAGTGGAGAATACGCTTGGCCGCTATGACGTTCCCTTTAAGCGAGGCGTGATGCAATACATTAAAACCACGATTGTTCTTCACCGTAAAATCTAAATTTGGAGCGCTGCATAAAAGTTCAACTACTTCAGTATTTTCTTTGGCAATGGCATCGTGAAGTGCGGTGTCGCCGTAAGAGTCTTGAATATTCACATCCGCACCGAACTCCAACAGCTGACGAACACAATGAGGTGTTTTTTTGTGAGCGCATATGTGCAATGCTGAACAATGACTGGAGTTTAAAAAGTTAATATCGGCTCCGTTTTGTAAAAGAATCCTCATTGTTTCGGGTTGATTACCAAACGCAGCATAATGCAGCGTTGAATCACCTTCTTTGTCGACTATATTCACATTGGCTCCTTTGGTTATCAGGTAGTTAACTAAATGTACGTAGCCCTGATGTGCAGCAACTTGAATGCATGCTTTACCGCCACTCATAACGTCAACTTGTTGTGGGTTTTGTTCTAAGTATTGTTTGACGAACTCTAGATGACCTTGCGCTGCTTCACGCACTAATTTATCAGCTAATGATGTTCCTGATAATCCTGAAAGCGGTGTCATGACATGGTCTGTCCGCCGGTGACTTAGGTCCATCATACTGTTAGAACGTTCAGCTGCCGTTGCCAATGGAGATCTTTCTAGTTTAACGCATTTGGGATTAAGTGTCCATTCGAGACCATCATCTAGCTGTTGAATCCTTAAATCACCATCAGAATATACTTTAATTACTTTACAATGTTTTCCAAGAGCCTGGAAAAAAACAAAAAAGAATAAATTAGAAAAAGCTTTTGGTATGAAAAATTTATGTTTTGAGAAATATACTTAAAAAAAAATTTCTTACGTATTTCATTAATTCAATCCACTCGCCATGTCCTTTTTGTAGTTGTTGAACTTTTACTGCATCATTGATTATTGTTACTAGATCACCAACCCGAAATGAGCATACTTTTACCAAAGCTGCCGGATGAAATGTCCAACGATTTGGGCAGTTATCGTATTGTACCCTTCAGATTGAAAAAGACGTTATTCTGAGAAGAACCGATATTGAAAGATTTGAAAATACATACCGTATATCACCTTTATCAGTTATTCTATGTACTGTGCCTAATTTTGATAAATGTTCTACCATTCGAGGATTCCAGCCACCATGCCCTTGCTGTAATTTCATAAGAGCATCGACGTCCAGGCATACTTTCACACGGTCTCCAACCGAAAAGACTGGTTTTACAGTTGGAACAACAGGTTGTTGTTCCTCAGGTTGACCTGGTGATAAATAAAAAATTAAATGTATACTTTTTTTTTGCTGTGATTAAAGAAGAAATAAAGGTTAAATCAGCTTAACCAATCCAAAACATACCTAACACAGGCATATGGTCTTTATAATAATGTCCTCCAGATGTTGGAACAATATATTTTAAATCTACGTTTCCTTTATGACCGAGTCTGTAAACGTTTGTTGATCCAGTTACCCAAGATACATTTGCAACACTTCGACAAGATTCGTTGTCCCATCCACGAATTTCCATAACACGTCCACTCTTACCTGTATCAGTTAAGAAGGTTTAATTAATAATACGAAATATAAATACATGAAGTTGATTTTTAAAAAAATAACAATTATAAAGAGTTCAATGGACATTAAAACTGTTTTTTTTTTTTTTTTTTGGGTGGTTTTGATACCCTTAATATGTCAGAGACACAGTGTGAGCATTAGCTAAAAAGGAGGGAATTTAAAAGGAGATGACGGTGTACATTGGTCTTGAATTTCTAAATATCACAATTAGAGGGAAAGACAGAGCTCTCATTCGCGTAGTACGGCTAAAAACGAGTGACTGTACTTGATAGTACGACCGAAATTGGTTTCAAGGGTAAACTGATGGGCATTCCTAGAATAGCAACTGGCTATTTCATTAAAGCACTGACCGTAGAAATAACGATAAAAGAGAGAAAGGAAACGTTACAACGGTGTTCGAGGGACGTAAATGAATTTATAATGTCCCTATCTCCAATCATTTTGAAGGCTCGTCTTTGAATACTGTCCAAGAAACTTAAGTAAGTTTCTGGAGCACCAGCCCAGAGATGGGAGTTATAATCAAGCTTTGGACTTATATAACTTTTATAGATAATAGCCAGATCAGGAGAGGAAAAAATTTTCTTGCATCTCCTATATACCTTTCGGAATTTTTGGCATCGTCGAGTATGTGCTCGTTCCCAAGGAACTAAAGCTGTTTGGTTTCTTCGATGCAAGTGCCACTCATAGACAGAGCACTCATAGACAGAGGCAAGGGGGGGTAAGTCTCGCTTTAAAGCGACAAATGACATTGTTTCCCCATTGTACAATGCTGTATACAAAAGAATTTAATGAACCAATCATATTTTGCCGTTGCAGCTCCACATCCGAAGAGAATAAATGTGAATCTGGAAACTAATACAAAAAGCTAAGGGTACTAACGTCATAAAAACAATTTATTGGATTAGAAGTTACCGACAGGAGATTATTATTAAAAATGACAAAACGGAGCGCTGGGGCACACCAGCGTTTATGTTGTAGGTTTCAGAATCAAGTTCGTCCAATACAACTTGTATAGAGCTGTTCGAAAAAAAGTTTCTAATTCAACGAAGAAGCAATTCATCAATACCGAAAGCACGCATTTTTGATAAGACAGCAAGATGCCAGACTTTATCAAATGCATTTGAAATATCAAGTGCAATAATCTTACTTTCTCCAAAACGATGTAAAGATTTGTTCCACTGTTGCGTGAGATAAGCCAACAGATCACCAGTGGACCTATTGCTGTGAAAACCGTACTGCAGGTCATTAAGAAGCTTTCGGTCTTCGAGATATTATAATTTATCAGCGTTTCCATGACTTTGGAAAGAAGGGACGTAAGTGCAATCGGTCGGTAATTAGAGAGATGCTGTCGTACCTTTCTAAGACGCAATTTTTTGTCGATGAATACCGACTCTTAATAAAATCTACTGCGCATATGCACTGTAAATTATATTCTTCTAGGGGAACATGGTTACATTCTTGCACCTAGAAATTTGTTGTTGTTGTAAGCCCGTGGTCTGGCTAATGTACGAAGAAGAGAATAAACAAAAATAAAAAATTGCGTCTTAGAAAGGTACGACAGCATCTAACTGATGAGCCCAACTGTCGTGCCTGGGCGAAACGCATGGACTAAAGGTCGCAAAAAAATCTTCCATTTGAATTTAATTCAAAACAGTCCACTAAAACAATAACAAAAATAATTTTCTTTTATTTTTGTTTATTCTCTTCTTCGTACATTAGCCAGACCACGGGCTTACAACAACAACAAATTTCTAGGTGCAAGAATGTAACCATGTTCCCCTAGAAGAATATAATTTACAGTGCATATGCGCAGTAGATTTTATTAAGAGTCGGTATTCATCGACAAAAAATTGCGTCTTAGAAAGGTACGACAGCATCTAACTGATGAGTCCAACTGTCGTGCCTGGGCGAAACGCATGGACTAAAGGTCGCAAAAAAATCTTCCATTTGAATTTAATTCAAAACAGTCCACTAAAACAATAACAAAAATAATTTTCTTTTATTTTTGTTTATTCTCTTCTTGGTAATTAGAGAGTGAAGAGGATTCGCTTTTTTTGGGGATTGGCGTACAAATGCTGATTTCCAACTACTCGATACAATCCTAAAAGAATAGGACGGATGGAAAAACTAACACAAAGGTTGTGCCAGCGTGGAAGAATACCTCTTCAGAATAATGGCGGCGATACCATTCGGATCAGCGGATTTATGTGTGTTGAGATCTTTCAAGACTCTCGCCGCAGCACGAGTGTGAAAGTAGATTTGTCCAATTGAATCGTTTACGCGCTTAAGAACTGGGGAGTCGTGACACTATCTGGCAGCGTAAAATTGGCGGCGAACTGACTAACGAAAGGAGTGTCATTGACAATGAGCGCTGGAACCGAGGAAGACGATGTATTCTGAATATTTTTTACAAACGACCAAACATTTTTACTACTCGTTGGACATTGTAGTATTTTTGGTCATGTAATAATTTGGTCCGTAGTGGGCATTGCAGGTCTTCCTGGCTTGTTTAAACTTTTTCCCGTTTTTCTCAGTTGGGTTGGCTCTAAAGCACCGGAAGCTTTCCTCTTTTACCCTAATAACTTCTTTACAGCTCAAATCAAACCATGATTTTTCTTTGGGTCTTATGCTCTTAACCTTATTCGGGATAAAAGTTTTCATTCCCAACAGAACTACGTCACTACCGAGGAAGCATAGTGACCAGTTAAAGATCCTTAAAAAATTATTGAGGCCATCCCAGTTGGCTTTCTCGTACGGTTCGCACAGGAGCTCTTTCTCTAACTGGATTAGTTTGGTACGAGAAATTTGCAGAAATGACACTATGGTCAGATGTGCCTAGAGGTGTTAATACACTGATAGTGTATTGATCAGGGTTTTCCGCTCGACCATTAACGTCTGATAATCGAGTGAGCTCGTTGACAAGCTGATTAAGATGGTTAAACTCAACAAAGATCTCGGCACACATTCCCTCAGGTGTTGTCTGGCCCGAATATAGAAGCAAATAAAAATTGTGTACATTGAAATCGCCCGAAATAACGGTTTCATTGTGAGGATGCAAGGAAACAATTCTTTGGATGGAGTCGGACAACGCATCAAATTTACAAGAAGTTGAAACTCTGTACAAATTAGGGCTTCGAAATAGAAAATAATAATAATTGATGTGCTTGTTCACCGAGAATTTGAACCATAAGAAATTTAAAAAAAAATGATTAGTACCTACTAGGACCATATTGAGGTTCTTCAGAAATTTTTTTGTTCTTTGTTGCATAATAATGACCAGGCTTCAAGCTGAGCATACGCTCATAGTCATAGAGTAAATATTTGTGCAAATCCTTGAAATTAAAACCAAGAAGATTAAAATAAAGCATCACTCGGAAAATAGTTCCTAATAAGGAAATTCTCAAACTAAGACTTTTAAAACAGAGCAGAGAATTGTTTAAGCGCTCCGATAGACTAAACGGACAAAGCAACGATTTAGTTAAGTTAAACATTGAGAAGGTCGACAAGCACCAGTTTTTAAGTGGAAGATTATGTTCTCCGGTTTGTTCTGAAGATCTAACAAAGGCATCCGTTCCGATTGGTGTGTCAAATCTATTGAATATCATTACGACATTTGGTTAAACCAAAACTACCTATCATAGAGACCGCTTTTGAGCAGATGGTGAATAAAACATTGATAACAACTGAAATCTCAACAACTCTGTCGGACGCATTGAAATACAATTTATTAAGAGCTTGCTTATTTCTTAAATTTTTGTATCTCTGAATACTTCGCTTTCGATAGGGAGATGCATGTGCTTTTTAGCGCTCGTTCTAGAAGATTTTTATCTCAAATTTATTGTAGGCATCTAAAACAATTTCATGAGAGTAGCAGATAGATAGACGGCCAAGATTTAGGATGTCAATGACAGTGTATTTTTAAAAATCTTTAATTAATCAATCTTGATTATTGTATTCATTTCGTATAACTGTGCTTCGTTTAATTTTTGTATCTATTACCTCATGGTATATGTTCTTTCTAGAAAAGACTTATTGTTTCGTAGAGGAAATTATGAATAAGCAGCTACTTACCTTCACCACCGTCTTGTTGTCCCCACTCCCAGTCTGGACCACGAACTACTTTTGCTCCTACAAATATTCCTTTCAATTGAATTTTTGCAGATCCTTTACGAGGCGGCACCCTCACACTAGAATAAATAAAATATTCACATTATTACTTAAAGAGTTTTTTCAACTTATAGTTCACAATATACCCAAGAGATGTGGGTGTAGTGTAACGAATAAACGGATGTTCTATATCATGCTGATCAGCCCCATAGCAGTAGGCGCACAAATGATAATTAGAACACAGCGCGCACTTAAAGACAATTCCGGCTATTCCCCCCTTTAAGCAACTATCACATACCACATTTGAATGGCGAACACCTATGATAATTTGAAATAAAATATATAAATATATTTAAAAATATTTTTGTTTTTTTTAAATCTAATTCGAAGCACACACATTTGCAGGAATTAATTTCGAAGAATTTAAAAGCTTTATTTTTTTTTTGTTTCACTCACCAACTTGTGCGTTGTCTATGATTATCAAATCGTACTGATTTTGATATCCAACTCTGTAATTTGTTCTATGACCGGAATCCCAATTCACCACAACTGTCTTCTCGGGGGAATGTGCTGATCCGAAACGTCCTATCTCACAGACTGTACCGACGTGACCTTCTCCGTCGTCTACAACAAAAACAAAATAAACCAACACATTTAATACAAACAACAAGAGTAGTACATTAAGCAAAGATAATTATATTTGAGAGAAGAGCCACGAGTGTCTTATGGAGGATGCAAGGCGGCAGGCTCTTTTCTACTAAATCTGTTGCGGCTGCTCCGCTCCTACTGCCAAACTATGGATGTATATTTTTGTGTTTTTTTTTTTTGGGGTGCGCACATCAGTATTCGGTTCGTTGGGTACTTTAGTTATTTTTTTTTATGTGGGGCATGTTGATTTGTTGCGCAGAGCGTGGTGTTAACCATTTGTTTTGTTTTTGTCAATCTAATTTTAAATTCAATCTTTCGTTCATCGTTCGTCGGGGTAGACACAAGGAAATATTTTTTACAGCCATATCCTCCATCATCGTGTGTTGGCTTCCCTTTTAAGATTCCATAGGCTCGACATTCATACGAACGATAAAATGTGAATGTTTTGAAGGGAGGACGGATGAATTTTAGAATGTTGCCCTTTTGCTTTAAATATAAATCTGTCTACAGCACGCGACAAAGTATTTTCATCTTTTTGGTTGTCAGAATTTATTTTCTGAAACTAAGGAAAATGTGCATGATACCTACATATGCCGTCACTAACTCAAGCATGTGTTACAGTAGAAGTTAAAATTAAGTACCTGAGGGGAGGCCAACATTTGAATTGATCACTAAGATATGCTGAAATGTATTTCAGGTTCTAATACTAAAACTACAGTCAATTTGTGCTCAAAAGGGCTCTTAGGGGGGAATTGGTAGAGTAATTTTGATTTTTTCGTTCTCTTTTTTTTTTGGTTTACTGAATTAGTAGAAAATTGTATGAACTTTCATTTTTTAGAGGAGGTTATTTACGAAAAATTTATATTTTTCGAATTAGGTAGGTATAAAGATAAAAAATGTTCCGTCACGAAATATTGGTGGCAAAACTCACATTCGGATTTGGTACCTACCCCAAAAAGAAGTCAAGACAACCCCACAACTTAATAATCAAATATTATCTACATTAATTACGATTTGTATACACATATATATGTCTGTATGCGGGTTTGAAGCAAGAAACTTGTGATTTCTTTTACATACCTACTTGTTTCATAATTTACAGGGGGAACAACTAATATTTCACTACAAATTATTTTTTAAAATTTAGATTAGTAAGTTTTTTGTCTGTTATTGTTCTCTATACATAGTTTACAAATCATTGAACACGGCATTGCCGTCTGATTCAAATGAAGAAACGAAATATAAATGCATACACGGTAATTTATCGATTGGAATAAACGGATAGATAGATTTTGAATTTGGCAGCTATCGTTTTTAGACATTCCCACTACACGGATTTCTCATTTTAAACAAAGGTAAATAGGTATAGTTTTTATTTAGGTGAACATTTTTTTCCGAAAAATGGTTATTAATGCCACCTCCCATAGAACCATTTTGATTTTGATAAATATTTTTATTATGACTATTTTAAATAGCAATACCTGCTGTACACAAAAAAGTGCAAACAAAATTGTTTTTTAGATTTTTAAAATAAGGTTAATTTTTTTTTTTTAAAACGTAACAATAAAAAAACGACATAGATTTTTATTAAACAAGCGACTTTAACATTATCTATCCAAAATTAACGGATCTTTTCAAACAATTGTTTAAAAGTGAAAATCTTATTTTTCTGGAATAAGTTTTACACTTAAGTCTCATTGTTTTTCTTTATGAAATCTAATTATCTGGTTAACCAATTAATAAAAATTAAATGCAAAATTGTACATATGTATGTATGCAAAAGCTGCAAAGGCTGAAGCTGCATACCAAAATTCAAAAAAAAAAAAAAAAAAAATTTCGGAATTTGAAAAAAAAAGAGGCTGCGTTTGACCCACACTGGTAACTTCCCATTGGTTCCCTTTGAAATTCGACACCCGATTTTATTTTTTATAAGAAAATTACCAATTAAAAATCTTCGAAAAACTTATCAGTTGCGCAAGCAAGGAAAGACACGAAAAATTTCATCAATTTTAGCAATTTTTTTTGCAACCATTTTGCAAACCATTTAATTGAATATTTTTACAAAATCTACCGATTATTAAATATGGCATTGTGTATAAAACAAAATTAACCCAAAGTTTTTAAGTCCTACCAATTTTTAACTACGTCATTATGCATAGAATGAAATTAGGCCGAAGTCGATATCGTTATTTGTTCTAGAGATATTCGAGAAACAACAATTTTCTAAAAATCCTTTCTGCATGTTATAGCCTATCTGTAAAATAAAATTTATTCGAATGTCTTTATTCGTTCTCGAGATATCATCGGCGAAAAAAAGCTTCCGAACGTACATACACATGGTACATAGACATCTCTCTAAAAACCATGTAATCCAGAGACTTCGAAACGTGGAGAAATGTCAAAATTTTCAATTCGACATCGGACCAATTAGAATAACTAAATATTAAAATTAAGTTTTGAAAATATTTAAAAACTAGCTGACCCGGCAGACTTCGCACTGCCTCAATCTATATATGTATATAAAAATGAATTGCTGTTCGTTAAATAAATAAATAAATTTGATGGCACAACAGCTCATGAAGAACTAGGGCCTAGTGACTTACAACTCTCAACCATTCCTGTGTGCGTGTCTGCAGGAATGGAGGGGACCTACAGTTTATTGCCGAATCCGAACGGCTAACGAGCGGCACTTTTCTGTGACAGGAGATACTCTTGGAGGATTTGTCAATTCCTCGCAAGAGGCAGTAGCCGTTTTTTCTTTTTTTTTTAAATAAATAGGTGGCGAGGCTGGGGATCAAACCTTAGACCTCCGGCATGACAGTCCATCGCACTAACCATTACGCCACGGCTACTACATTGCTGTTCGTTAGTCCCGCTAAAACTCGAGAACGGCTGGACCGATTTGGCTAATTTTGGTCTTGAATTATTTGTGAAAGTCCAGACAAGGTTTAACAGGTGAATAAATATGAAAGTTGTTAACTATCTTTCAGAATATTTTTATGTAGATTGATAAATCTTAAGTTTTGTTACAAATTAAATTTCTGAACGCAACCATAATATTTGACATTTGACAATCAACTATAGCTGCGACTCTGCTAGAAGGCGGGCGAACTGCCTGCACATTCTGCCTTGAAATAACCATTAAACATGTAAATCAACAAAACAACAATTTGCAACATCGCCAAAAATAGCGCAATGGCCAAGATCCTACAGGTATGCAAATTAATTGTTTGGGATGAATGCACAATGGCCCATAAGAGGTCACTGGAGGCACTGGACAGAATGTTTTTGGTGGGGCCATGATTCTGTTGTCAGGTGATTTTCGTCAGACTCTTCCAGTTATTCCCCGATCAACTGTTGCTAATGAACTAAACGCATGCCTTAAATCATCGAATTTATGGCGGTACGTAAAGACACTACAATTAACAACTAACATGCGAGTATTTTTGAAAACAAGATGAAACTGCAAATGTGTTTGCGAAGCAGTTGTTAGACATTGGAAATAATAAAGTCGCAGTGGACACCTCGACCGGATTCATCACATTACCCACAGTGTCACATCACAGACTCAAAAGAGGAGCTTATTCAGCGTGTTTTCCCAGATATAGCGCAACAGTTCAATAACCATAATTGGCTGGGTGAACGAGCAATATTGGCGGCGAAAAATAAAGATGTCAAGGATCTCAATGCGACCATTCAGAATTTTCTTCCGGGGCAGTTGGTTTCCTTCAAATCAGTCGACACCGTTATGATGACGTAGTCAACTATCCCACGGAGTTTTTAAATTCACTGAAATCGCCTGGATTACCACCTCACAATTTGCAGTTAAAAGTAGGATCAGTAGTTGTCATCATGCTGCGTAACATTAATTAACCTCGACTGTGCAATGGAACAAGACTGGCTGTGAAAAAGGCGATGAATAATGTCATTGAGGCAACAATCATAAAAGGAAAATATAAAGGATGTCTTGATAAAGGATGTCTTGATCCCGCGTACACCGATGATTCCAACGGATTTACCATCCGATTTTAAACGTTTACAATTTCCAGTATGTCTGGTCCTTGCGATGACCATAAATAAATCACAGGGCCAGTCGTTGGAAGTTTGCGGAATCAACTTGGAGTTTCCCTGTTTCGTCTTTTAGGTCTTTTATTTATCGATTGAGGCAGTACGAAGTTTGCCGGGTCAGCTAGTTTATGTAAAAAAAAAAATAATTTTTTTAAATGGTTCCAACGATTTTTATTTCTTTTTCTCGAATTTTAAAGAAATCAGACGGTGTATATCCCATTGGTGTCACAATAATTTCATAATGTTTATAAAGTTGATTTAAAATCATTTTAAAGTTTAAACTTTTAGATCCAATTTATTCACTCTCAATTAAAAAATTATTTTTGTCGTTTTAGCTAAAGTCACTACTTTAAGCTATTAGAACCATTAGGTACACCCCATTTCAAATTTATATTTATTCAAACGCCTTCAGTTTAATACTTTGCTTTTAAGGAGACATACATATATGTTTTTTTTTAAATCCTAGGGATTTTTACGTTATTGTGAATAAATCAACTGTCAAAAAACTAAATACGAATATTCGAATTGATTGGAACTTAAACTTTTATGCAATAAAAATGTTGAAAAAAACGCATACGTAGTTCAAATTTTACAGAACGAGAAGAAGAAATCCTTCTTTTATGCATTTTACGCGTCACGCAACGGTTGAATAATTTCAAGCACTTTTATGACTGTTTGTTTGGTCAGACGAAATAGTTGGAAGATATCTTCATCATCCCATTTTTCCATGTTACTCTTTCCGTCATTCTGTACTGCCTTCGTTCCTGCACAAGCAAATTCTCGTCGTCTTCATCACTCAAATCTAAAAGATATTCCAGTCCATTGTCCATATTGCAATTATTTTTATTTTAAACGCAATTTATCCTCGCACAGAGTTCAAAAAAAAAAATAAACAATGCTGACAGCTAACGCTAATAGACAGTGAATAGACAGAAATGCTACTTAAAACCTCAAATAGTGGGAAAAATCCTTCTTAAAAAGTGTATTTTGACATTTTAGGTAAAAGTGACAGTTTAGGTGAGTTAAGGCAGATTTCTAATGCCGCGTTGGGCGTCGCTTTGACAGATTTTTCTTTCAACGCGAAAGCTCACACATAGCAATTTAAGCAAATTGGCCGCATTCAACAGCACATTTGACAGTTCTGAACTGTCATTTTTAGAGCTTCTGATTGGCCAGCAGTCATAAAAATTCAGTTGACGTCGATTGACATTTAGTTACGTTTTTTACGTTTTTTTCTGAATTTACAGATGAAAAATTCTAACTGAAAATTCAGATGACAGCTAAAAGCAACAAAAAAACAGTTCTTGATCCAGTTTTTTTTTTTTGGTGTGTGGTCTGATCGTCTGGGTCTCGTATTGCTTTTCGGATTTTGATCTTAAAGTGCAAAAAATTATAAAAACAGAATAAATAATTTCAGACTTTTTTGTGCGTTCAGTGTTACGTATTTCAGAACTGAATTTTTAGATCTGTCAAAAACGTGGTGATGAACGTGGCCATTGTTTACAATGGCCGCGTTCAACAGCACATTTGACAGTTCTGAACTGTCATTTTTAGAGCTTCTGATTGGCCAGCAGTCATAAAAATTCAATTGACGTCGATTGACATTTAGTTACGTTTCTTACGTTTTTTTCTAAATTTTCAGATGAAAAATTCTATCTGAAAATTCAGATGACAGCTAAAAGCAACAAAAAAACAGTTCTTGATACAGTTTTTTTTTTTGGTGTGTGGTCTGATCGACTGGGTCTCGTATCGCTTTTCGGATTTTGATTTTAAAGTGCAAAAAATAATAAAAACAGAATAAATAATTTCAGACTTTTTTGTGCGTTCAGTGTTACGTTTTTCAGAACTGAATTTTTAGATCTGTCAAAAACGTGGTGATGAACGTGGCCAATGACGCGTTGGGTATTATGTTACGATTTGGCACCTATTAGCATGTACACAAACAAACGTAACATAAACTACCTCAACGTTAAAGTTGAAAAAAAATCAACTTCAGCGTGCGTTTTGACAGTTACTAATGTTTGAATTCCTTTCAACAAAAAAATCGGTTTATTTAGAAGAAAAAATCGTTTTTTCTTCACAAATTCCTTTTATTTAAAGAAAAAAAAATCGATTTTGTTTTAAAAAAAATGGAATAGTTTGTTAAAAGGAATTCGAAATTACAGTTATGTAGATTAATTTTGATTTTCAGGTTCTCTTCAGGTCGTCTGTCATGTCGACGCGTTCGTAAAGCTTGTAAACGTATAGGTAAGCGTCTCTAACGCGAACGCGCCATTGGAAATCAGCCTTTAGCCCTTAGTTTTATGCATGTACATTAGGGAGTCCGTTATTTCCCAAACTCAATTTTTTTGAACATACATCCCCGAATTCAAAAAAGTGTATGCCATTCAAAAAACTTATTCACCAAAAAAAGTTTTGTCCGAGGTCATTAGCCCGTGCTTCTATAGCCATACTTTTCTCGTAATAATTTATGTGGGATTCATGCACTTTGTATGTTTTATTTTTTTTTTTAGGTATCCTGAACTGCAGCAAAATTTAAATAAAGGTCAAATGCTTTTGAGAAAATATGTGAAAAGTATTTAAACAAGTAAACTGAACTTCTCACTGATACATCGCCAGCAAGGGGTAGAGGTAAAAATTCGAATAAAAAAATATCAGGGATTTAGATTACTCATCATAAAATGTACTAGGTACATCACTTCCTCCAGCGAGCAACCATATGCCTTGTGATACTTTAATAACCTCAAAAAAAAGGAAGGAAGTAACATTTCCCACTTTAAAGTAGGGAATTACTTTCTGTCAAGTAGGTACATACATACATATATTGAAAAAAAAAAAAAACAAAAGTTGAAAATTGTTTTCCAAGAATAGCATAAAATCGAAATACACCACATGTCTCATTCATAAGAGCGCCAGAGAGTTCTGAAGAAAAACAAAAAAACTATATCCGAAACAAAAAACATATTTATTTTTAGATTTTTCCAAATATACATATGTACATAGGTACCTCCCATTTTTTTTAATATAAAAATCGGTCTTTTAACATTCTACTCCAAAAATGTATGTACATATGAAGTAGATTAACTCTTATTTTACATTATGTAGTTAGATAAATTCTAAGATACATTTTTGAAAATTTTTCATAAAACAATGAAATATTACCTTGATTGTGCCATATCCAATTTGGTCCGCGAACAACTCTTATGCCTGGTGGAATTGTTGCCATTTCTTCTTATAATTTTAGTCTTGTACTCGTTCCGTATCTGATTTTGATTAAGTTATAATTATTTGACTTCAATTTGTTTTTGCTTGAGTTCTATCCCAAAAAGAAAATGTGTTTTCACATTTTATATTTTCCTTTTTTTTTTTGTTGTATTCATTCAGAGGTCAATCAACTATAGGCATTAGGAAAATTTTGACCAATGTGATCTCATCCCGGGAATATTGATTGTCATTCTGAAAGCAAAATAAATTTTATTAAAAATTTTCTGGAGAAAAAAGATTAGCAAATTTCAATTAAAATAATTTGTTTTTTGTTCGCGGAAAAGTAATCGACTATATGCGTGTTATCACTCATTGCTCTCTCTACCCAGTTCCCTTATAAATTAAAAACAAAACAAATTCATGGGCGCAACGGCTCGTTTGATTTCTCATTTTGCAGTGCTGTTAAGATGAAAAATTAAGTTTTATGACAATCTTTGAATTAAATGACAGATTGACACGAAATATATAAGATCTTTAATACTTGGCTAATTGAAAAATGACGCTATCTTAGATCGAAAAATAATTCAAAATAATCAATATCTTTTAGATCTGATGGAAAAACAAACCGAAATCATCTCCAATAAGTATTTTATTATGTGAATACACTGCACGTCACTTGTTTTAGGCCACTCCTTTTGCAATATTTTTTCGTGATTTATTCATATTGGATATTTTCGTTTGAAAATTGTTCCGTATGGGAGTAAGAACATAAATGTACATATTCCATCCATTCAGGGCAAGCTACACTAACTTGTTTCTAAATTCAAATACAAATGGGGTCTAGATATACGTAAACGGCGGAAGACAAAAGTATGCTTTCAAAGTTCTGTGGCTCGCAGGGCGAAAAAAATGAAAACAAATAAAAAGAAATATCCAAGTTGCAAACAACTACCTTTTAAATACCGTAAACTATCCAGAAATTCGAATAAAACTGCGGTTTGCATCAAATTATCCACACTATCAGCCCCTAAAAATTACATACTTGGAAGAGTAAGGTTCAAGCCAGTTTAACAATGGTCATAATGATAATTATTATCAATTATAACATCCAGCCTGTGTATTGTATGTATTGTCTTTTCAGATGAAAAAATAAATCTCGATGGTTTAAAAATTTGTGTTCACGTTTTAAGAAAAGAAAAACTAATATCTTCAATTTTCTCAAAAACTTACGGCCATATTATTGACTTTCTTCAGAGCTAGTTTTAAGGAAAAACTAGTTCTATAGGGGCATCGAGTTTTCAGTTTATCAAAAACAATTATTGATTTGAGTTAGATGTCAAAATATGTTTGAATATTTTGATATAGATGTCAAAGTAATAAAAGTTTGTGAAAAAATAAAACTTGAAACCCGTATAGAACTAGTTTTTTGGTAAAACTAGCTCTTAAGAAAGTCAAAAATATAGCCGTTAGACATTTTAGCATCCGCTTTTCTGTTTTTTATTGAAAATTAATGAAAACAAAAATTATACTTAATTACATAAAATTTTGAAAAAAATTAGTTTGAAACTTTTTTTTTCAAAATTTCGAGTTCGAAAATTACTTTTTCAAAAACTATTCACTAGCACGACTGAATTTAAAATGAAAATCAAAGAAGAGATTTCTGGCTTTCCAAAAAGGTATAGCATGGCATTTTAAATTGTACCGTTGTTTTTAGATATTTTTTTTTCTGTTTTAAGTCATTTTTTTTAGAAAATTGCCCCTCCTGCCTATACGGGGGGAAATAGAGCCCCCCCCCTCCCATACGATTTTTTTCTTGTCTTAACCCAACCTACTCGCTCCAGCAGTTTGGTATATGTATTATGTATACAGAGTGATTTGCATAAGGTGTCACAAAAGGCTAGGGCGTGTAGGTTGGACTTAGACAAGAAAAAAATCATATGGGAGGGAGGGGTCTATTTCCCTCCGTTTAGGCGGGAGGAGGAATTTTCAAAAAAAATCACTTTAAACAGAAAACAAAATATTAAAAAATAACGGTAATACTCACAGAGCCATGCTATAGCATAAGCCTAAAGTCTACTCTTTAATATTATGTTTAAATTAGGTTGTTCGAGTGAATAGTTTTTAAAAAATTAATTTTCAGTCAAATTTTTTTTCTTTTTCTTTTTAAAGAACTTTTTATCAAAATTTCACGTAATTAAGTATTATTTTTTTCCTAATATTCAATGCTCTTATTCATTTTTGATAGAACACAAAAAACCGTATGCCAAAATGTTTTGTAGTTTTTTCAAAAATCAAAAATAACAAAAACTACTTTTTTCTAAGAAAAACCTTTTATTTTTATGAACAAAAACAATTTTTTTAAATTTCGTATGGTTAAATCCGCCCAATGGCACACCCACTTATATCAGGTATTGGCTTTCCTCAATTTCTAGGAAGCGAGTTGATTAATTTTAATTGAAATGAGTTTTGTCTTTTTTTCTCGATAATGGCTCCATCGATTTGGAATTTTTAAAGTTTTTGATGGAATTATCAGTGAATGTGAATGAGATAAGTAATAAGATAAGACAATCAAAAGTGAATATAAACCATAAACTGGTGTTTTACTGACATCACTGTGTTTTATTAGTTTTAAATCATTTCATCGCTCAATTTCAAGACAACTTAAAATTAACGACCAACCAATACCCGGTATTTTCGGGTACCCGGTAGGTACCTCGTATAACAGGGTACCCGTATACTCATGTAATACGCGAAATGCACGGGTACCCATCTACCCGGGTAATACCCGTAGAAGTCAGGTACCCGGGTACCTGGGTAACCGGGTACTGTGGATATTTCCCGGTCGAAATCAAGAGCACTACTTAAAATACTTTTTACAACATATTACTAATTATTTACTATTTGTTGCAAAACTTGAAACTAGTTCACATAAAAAAAAAAATTGTTAGTAAAATGTAACTTTCGAAAAATTTACTAAAATGAGATCTCAGAGATTTCTCTACGTCAATAAGTGAGCAAGGCGAATCCAATTTTTTTTCCCTCTCAGTTATGACAGCAAAACTGAGAAATTTTTCTGAGCAATCTTGTTCATATAATTTTTAATTTTCCTCCGTCACTTTAAAAGAGCTGGAGCATTAAATACAAACAAGATTCCTCAAAAACACTTGCCGCGTTCATCACCACGTTTTTGACAGATCTAAAAATTCAGTTCTGAAGAACGTAACACTGAACGCACAAAAAAGTCTGAAATTATTTATTCTGTTTTTATTATTTGTTGCACTTTAAAATCAAAATCCGAAAAGCGATACGAGACCCAGACGTTTAGACCACACACCAAAAAAAAACTGGATCAAGAACTGTTTTTTTTTTTTTTGCTTTTTGCTGTCATCTGAATTTTCAGATAGAATTTTTCATCTGAAAATTCAGAAAAAAACGTAAGAAACGTAACTAAATGTCAATCGACGTCAACTGAATTTTTATGACTGCTGGCCAATCAGAAGCTCTAAAAATGACAGTTCAGAACTGTCAAATGTGCTGATGAACGCGGCCACTTTCTATTCCTTTTATTTCTTATTTGATTTACTGCGACAGAAAATAATTGAGCAACAAATCCACAAAAAAAGCTTGCTCAGTTTTTGAAACTATAAAACTGAGGAATTCATGTAAGGAATTGTGTTTATATTTCTGTGATTACGGATTCCTCCGAGATCTCTGAAATATAAACTGTCCAACTAAGACTGCTAGGGGCTCTGAGATCTATTTTCCTGAAATGCCTATTTACTATCATGATTTTGACAAGCAAAATTTTGTAAAACCGAAATGAAAATGACATAATTTCAAAAAATAGATTTATAAGGGAATGCAGAATTTCTAAAGCCGAATTTCGGCCCGCTACCGATGTTTATAGTGCCTTCAATCAAGTGACGCAACTATTTCTGCCCTATTCTTGTAGTTTTTTCATAAAATCCGTTATATTTCGATGGAGTTTTCTAGTCACCCCTTTGATTGGTTGTCTTTGTTTTTGGAAAATGTATACTATCTCGCAAGCAGTAACATTTTCCCAAAGAAAATTCCAACAGGTATACCAAGATCGTGAAAAAATTGCCAAAAGAGCAGCCTCAAACAAGTGACATGGAGTGTATGTACGTATATATAAACATGCATATGTATATATGTATGTATTTTAGATATTTCGAATGTGATTTTTTACTTTTTTAAAACTCATTTCATTGGAATTAGTATTCTGTATTAATTTTTATTTTTAATATGTGTGTTTGATTATATAAACTTAGTGGGGTTTTTAATCATAAAGAAAGCATTAAATTCAAACAAGATAGGTAAACGATAAAGACGAATTCTGTAATGAATCAAATCGATTTTAATGACAACTCATGTATGGCTAATCGAAAGAAAACAGTTTTCAAGGTTTTAAAAACACATGTGTGTGCAAAACACCGAGTACATACAGTGCATATTTTTTCATCATTATTTTATGTAGAAGAATTACAAAGCACACAAACCAGCACGTGGTACAATCATAATCTCTATCTTCAAATCATTTCACATCCATTCACATCATTACACACAAATCAGGTCAGCTATATTGGGGAAAGTAAATAATAATTCTTTTCGAAGTTCGAGTGATGCAGTAGGAATAAATAAATAACTCTCTTAAACACTGTAAGGGCGACATGACATTTTTATGACTTAATCGGAAATACATACATTTCATTCTTATCCATTTATGCCGATGACTCACATTTTCTACAAAGTTTTTAGGTAGTTTGGAAACCGTTTTTGGCAAACAATTTTATCAGTAGCGGTACCTAATATGATATAAACATGCGGCATTCTTTTAACTTGTGATATATGTGCTGTGTACATTACATAATGTACGTACTTCTAGGCAAGTTTTGAATTTATTAAACAAAATGCACTAGCTTCCGCTATTTCATGAGTCTGTCTGTATGTACATTGTGTATGTCTGTCTTCAACTCAATTTACAGTCTGAACTCTGAACGAATGTCTTCAAACTTGAAAATCAAATTTTTTGCTTAGCTCTAAAAATCCCGATATTTTTCGGATAAAACAATCGTTATGAAAGATAAAGATAAAAAATAAAAAAGAATTGTCTGTGCTATCTATTGAAATTTGCAAGTATTGTCTGCATTTTGGTAATTAAATATGTAGGTACACATTTTTATTAAAGAGTACAAGTTGTGGCAAATTAACTTCCTTTGAAGGCCTTGTTCAAAAATCTTTGATTTGGTATATTTGGTAGTTTTAATTTGTATTTGAACTGTGGTCACGTTTTGATTAACAGTGGGGATAATCACGTTACCACATTATTCGTAGAGCTTGAAGGAAACCTTTTTGCTTATATTTATAAAGTGAAACCTCAGTTAATAACCATAATTCGAATTAGTGAACTCATTTTTCTTGCGGTATCTATTTTAAAATAGAAATATGTATATATGTATTCATGTACAATCTAGATACCATACATAGTACCTACATATTAGGTTAAAAAAATTCAACCACAAAATTATTCCACACAAAAATTTCAGAAAATATTTATTTAAACAAACTTCTGAACCCTAGTGTTTAATTTATAAATGCTTAACCATTGAATGAAGATGTGAAAAGTTGTGGTAATTGGGTTTAAGAGGTTTCCTTACTTTTTGTTTGTTCTTCTTTTACTTCGATTTAAAAGCACTGTTGCGTTGGTGACTTTTACTATTTTCTAAGAGCAGCACAGCGTAGCAAAAAAAAAAGTATTCATGGCAACGAAATCGAATGCAAATGTTCCCTCGGATACAATTTCTTTCTTTCCAATTACAAAAATTATTATGACGATTATGAGTTGAGTACGAACAGGAACCATGACGATAAAAAGTTAAGTAAGCGTTTGCGCTTATTGTAGGTATATTTGATTCATTTCGTAACAAACATTGTTTAGACATAGCACATACAAGTAGAGGCACAGCATATTTACACACAAAATTGTTATCGCTTATATATTTTTGTTTCTTGAACTCTGTTGAAAATGATGTTTGTATCAAAAACGGAAGTAGAAACGAGATGTATGTATGTCGCGAATATGTTTAAAAATTATGTTTCTAGAGCATACTAAAATTATGTATATTTCTAATAGAAAGAAATAAAGCTCATAATATGCACATACATATGTATTTATTATGCATCTATATATATAAAAATGGATGTATGTTTGTATATATCTTATGGACTCCGAAACCACCATACCGATTGGGTCCAACATTTCAGAAAATCTTTCTTGAAAGTTCAAAGGTGTCACTGTGAATGTCTATGGTCAACGTCGGCCTAGCAGTATGCCAGCAAGATGCAGCAGTGCATGCATTTTCGGAATAATTTCAGAAGATAGGCTACAATTCTGTTCAAAATTACACAAAATATTAGGTGTTTTGTATTTTTATGTTTAGGGAATAAAACTCTGACTTTATTATAAATCAATTACTCTAAGTTAAGGTTAAAGTCGAAAGGGAAGTTCTCATCTTGAGGTTGGTTGTTTCCAAACCTTGTGCGTTAATGCATCATCTAATGATACTTATTGTTGGCTTATGATGTTGAGAAAAGAATCAAAAAGAATAATTCAAAAAGTACCGCTATATTCTCTCTCGCAATCTTTCCAAGCGTTCCATATGGAAAAGTGCTGATTTTTTTTGCGTCAACTGAATAGACACAAATATTGAAATCGGGACTAAAAATAAATGGAACGAAATGAAACAAGTTTTTCTTAAATAAGTTTTTTATTTGTTAATTCTAGTAGTGGGTACTGCCACCTTTATTCACAATGACGGTCCGGCTTGGAATCGTACAGCCTCTTTATGTACTCCAGCGAAATTTCACTCTAGACTAATATTATGGCTACAATAAGAGATTCTCTATCCTCAAACTGACGGTCAGACTCATAAGCTTTACGTACTAACCATTCCTTAACATTTTTAATTAGGTTCAGATTAGGTGAGTACGGCGGCCCTTGAAACATTTCCTCATACTGATCCTCTATCCAATTTTTAACAATGCGTGCCGTGTGGATGGGGGCGTTATCCTAGTTAAAAGTCCAGTTAATGGGTCCAAAAATATCCGAAAATTTAGGAAAATTTTCATCCAAGATTCCCTTGTAACTAATTGTTGTCATTTTTGATGATTAAAACTCAAGCTCAATAATGCCATAGCAGCTAATTGCTCCCCATACTATAACACCGCCTTCTCGACTATGATGTCGCGTCAAAAACGTTCTTCTTTTCTCACCTTGTGAAAGTAATAGTTAAAGCCATCAGGGCCATCAAAGTTAAAGTTTTCCTCATCCCAGAAACCACTTGGAGCCATTCATTTTTCCAACTCATATGGAGTCTAGAAAATTCTAAACGCATGCATTTCCGTTGCCCGTTTAAAAGTGGTTTGTTTTGGGATTTTAATCGTTTTAGATGATTTGCTCTATTAACAACTCTAAGGACTGTTGAAACACTTGCACTTGCTTTTGTTTTATTTTTGCCCCAGAGTTACACGAATTGGAAGCACATCTTATGTGGTTTTCGATTCAACCAACAAAAGTTGACTTGTATGGGGTTAAATTGATCTTTTTCAGATTTCGCCTTCGATTCAACCAAAAAAGATCACTTTTGACAGTGTCTAAATGATTTTGAATTGAATTTTATTGAGACTTTTAGATAATTTACAGTGAGTTACAATTCATTTGTTTAGTTAAGCGAATATCTGCGGCTATAGAGTATTGCCTGCTTTGTCTGTGTTACTAAAGAATGCCTCATGGCTGACATTTAACTTGATAGATTGCTCTTGCTCAGGAGCATAATATATACATTTGAGTGTGACTAGTAGTCACTATAATATACAATATATAATAACTTAAAACTAATGGAATAAGAGAGACGAGTATATTGAGTATACAAGAGTTCTTATTCTCAGGTACGATACACCAGAGGGTGTTTTTTTATACAAAATCTTTTGTGTCTATCACGAGAGTGATATGTAGCAAGTAATTTTTTTGTACTATATGGATAGTATGATTGTTATTATGATACAATGTGGTGTTGAAAGATACATCTTGTAGTAATCGATAAGTTAAAATTATATCATGGATTAATGTTTTGTTGATAGTTTTTATATTTAAATTGATGAATTATATTGACTTATAATGGATTTTACAGCCATATAGTGTTAGTTAGATTTTATAATTATAATAAATGTATTATAATGAATTTTTAGCATATAATATTAGTTAATGAACGACTATTGCTGTGATTTATATTAAATTTTTGAAATTTTGGTTACTGGTGCTAAATCATCAGGTATTTAACTAAAACATGAGAGATTAAAAATTTGTTAGTATTTTTAGTATATAAAAGTATAATAGAGAGGTTGTACTGACCCTCTAAAAGTAGATGTTCATAGTTGATTGAGTAGTCAAGACTAGCCAGGGACTAGAGATGATATTATCATAATTAACCGCAACAGGAAGTGTTGAGCCAATTCAATGCGATTTTAGCCACGATTTTGACCCGGAAGGGTTTTAGAGTAGAATGTTGCAGGAACAGCATCCGAGGTTGATTCGAAATCCATCAATGATATGTCCAGCACAGAGAGATACCTCTCCGAGTCCCCAGGGGAGCCCGACAGTGAGGAGACGACATCATTGATAAGCCCATTATTAGCGAATTGTAGGTTAGAGACAGTCTTTTTTAATAAAAATAGAACGTGTCTCATAAGCGGAACGGTATCAGTGTCTAAATGATAAATGACATAACTAAACGTCAGTTTGAATAGGTATTCAATTTTGCATAGCAAGAATTTCTTTATGGTCCGTGTTAATAATAAAATAAAATCAAAATAAAATAAAATAGACTCGATTAATAAGTGCAATTAGTGAAGTTTTTTTCATCTTTGTTAAGAAAAACATGTTTTGACTACCTTCCAATCTCCACACAAAGAACTCACACAGTTAAAAAAAGAACAAAAACAATCCAGATTCGTTCGATTCACAACGATTGGTCTATGTTTTAACCCCCAAATCTGAAATGGTTGAATCGAAAACCACATTAAACTCGCTCTTCGATCAACTGCTGTTGTTGAAATTTTTTGTACCTCCTTTCATGTTTTTTCCGTACGAATCGTGGGAATAGATCACCTTAAAACTAGGTTCAATTTTGTCAGCTATAGGACGGCTGGTTAGTCCTTATTCTCTTAATAAAACGATTTTGGCTTTTTCAACACTATTTAGAGATTTTGACCTACCCATCTTTATTTAAATTTCAATTAAACGATTAAATATGTTAAATTTGTTGATCTAATGTGCCAAAAACCTCTGAACGCTCATAAATAATGAAGATAATGACCTTGTGTCTATTCAGTTGACGCAAAACAAATCTGCATTTTTCCATATGGAACGCTTTGCAAGAGTACCAGAGAAAATCTAGCGGTACTTTTTGGATTATTCTTTCTAATTTCTTTTATTAGCATCATAAGCCAACTGTAAGCAACATCAGATGATACATTAAAGCCCAAAATTTTGAACAAATCGACAACGTGGCCTAGAAAATTATTGTGCTTATTCAGCTGACGCAAGTGTATATAGAAAATATATGATCAAATGGTATAATAATTAAGATGTACCAACATTTGTATTAAAAAGGCATTTAAGGCATTGTCAGTAATTGATTAATAAGTTTTAGTACAAAATAAATTATACTAAAAGGAGTGTTCCTGTTTGTTTGGTCAAAATCGGTTAACCAACAATGTAGCAGCGCATGCATTTTCATACTAATTTCAAAAAACACGGTTAGATTTTGTTCAAAACTTAAGGAAATTTAAGAAGAAATTTTGAGCATGTTTCTGTGTGTATTTGGTCAAAATTCACCTAGCAGTTTGCCAACAAACACCGTTCGATTTTGTTTTAACTTTCAGCATATATTATTTGAAGGTCCAGGAGTGTTACTGTCTGTATTTGGTAAATGTCAGTATAGCAGTTTGCACCAGTGCATTAATTTGAAAACTTGATAAAATGTTAATTGGAAATTAAAATAGTGTTTCTGTATGTTATTGGTCAAAATTTGTCTAGCAGTTTGCCAACAATGTAACATCGCATGCATTTTCGTGCTAAATTCAGAGAGCAGCTTTTTGGTAAAAATTGTTTTAGCATACGAGGTGCAACAGCGCATGCATTTTCGAATTAATTTCAAAAAACACGGTTAGATTTTGATAATATTACAGGAAATCTTAGATAGTAGGTCAAGAGTGGCCATGCGTGTTTGTTCAAAATAGGTCTTACAGTTTGCCAACAACTCGCAAAACTGCATTCCACATACATTCCAAATATTAAAAAAAAAAAAAAAAAATTCAAATCATTTTCAAAAATTTGAAAATTAAATAAAATCATAAGAATTTGTAAGTAGCGAATTGGTTAAATTAAAATAAAAAATAAGAAATAAGTTTTTACCATAACTTAGAAAATGCCTAAAAAAAAAAAAAAAAAAAAAAACAGTAACGGAGAGGAAAACCAGTAAGCAAAGGAATGTAGACGTAGAGGCAAAAAGAAAGATAGAAACTGCAAAACAACACGAAGACCGTTTAGCATCAAATCGTGCACGCAATGAGGAAAGAAAAGCGAATTAAACGCTCAACCACGTTTCACGAACTAGAAACATTCGAGTCAGATATGATTATAATTTATTGTATTATTCATACTAGAATGTCAGTTTATTAGACTTGGCCATTCTTTATTCGGTCAATTTTATTGAATTTTTGAACAACAACAACAACTTAAAGGCGCTACCAACTCGAGTCAGAGTTTTTATTTCCAGAGTAGCTGAAATTATTTTAGATTTTTATTTTTTTCCCGGCAAATCCTTTATTTTTAGATCGAATTGATCAAAGAAACTTGCTACCTTATCTTTTAATTCTTTAATGTTCATTTTCTTAAAAGATTTTTGATTTAACAAATTTTAATTGATCAAATAATAAAAATTAAATGAGAATAAAACATTCATACATATGCAAATGTCAATGATAAATATTTTTCAAAATAAAAATATATTTCAAAGAGAGTTTAAAAGTGTTTGCAAAATAATTCATTTAAACATTTCTTACGTTTTTAAGCTACTTAAGTATTCAGATATCCATAAAATAAGCTTTGACTTGAAATGACATGGAAATTCACGGTTTACATACTTGAAATGTCAATATTTATGATTTATTTTTGTGGATTTTTAAAAGATTTCGATTTTCATCTTTTGAATGGGTTGTTCTTAAAGCATGAAATTCTTAAATTATTTATCCCGTGCGAAGCCGGGACGGATTAGCTAGTTGTGTATATTTCTAATAGAAAGAAATAAAGCTCATAATATGCACATTCATGTTAAATTCGTGTTAAAATTAAATTCAAATTACATAAAGGTAGATATAGACTTGTCGTTCTTGTTCCCAGATTAACGTGAATTAATTTTCAACTTTGCTCAAAGCCCAAATTCGAATATCCTGAAAAAGCAATGAAATAAGCCCCCAAAAAAAGGAATTAGGTAGTTATGTAAATCCCAAAATCGTAGAGCTTTATTACATTTTATTTCTTTTATTTAAATCATAGATACTCGGCTTGTTTTTTTTTTTTTTTTGTTAAAAAAGGAACAGAAAAACTTTATATAAGCACTATAAGCTAAGAATATTATGTTTAAAGCTTTCAATCTTATACTCGAATATCACTGCTTCAGTAAGTAGTCGTCGCACAGTGTGGTGAACCGCTAATCTAGCTGGACAAAACTATAAAAATCCGTTGGATTGACTTCTTGGCCTGAACTGAAAAAAATCGACAAATGTCAGATACGTCAATTTCAGTTAACACGGCAGAATAGCAGTGTTGATTTTAAAGAAAAGAAAAAAAAAAATATTTCTACATAGGTAATTACATAATATCTCCTCAAATTTTTGTTTCTAGGCTTTTGAGCTTCTTCTAAAAATTGTGTTATAGAAAGAATAAAGGACTTTATGATGTCTTTTCAAAGAAAAAGCACCTTGTGGACACTAACTGCCATAAAGTAGGTACCATACATATTCATTTAAATATTGGTTTCTTATGTGAACAATACATCTTTTGAAATGCATCTTCATTTATATCGTTCTATAAATATTTGATTAGTGCTTGTGATTTCAGAATATTTCTGTGCCGAGGGTTCGTTGTTTTTAGTAGATTTTTAAACATTCCGATTTTGGTTTTTCACTGCAGTGTTTAATTTTTTGTTTCATTTTTTCTGCAAGTATTTTCACTAGGTAGTATACCTGTTACATCAGGCAGTTATTGTACATCTAGATAGGCTGAATTTGATTTTAAAACGGGTATACAATGACTTCAATTTATTTTCCCATTTTCGCTAAGTAAACTGGGCTTTATGCTCAAGCCTAGCTTATAGATCGAAGCGAAGTAAAATTTTCATACAAAAAAAATAGCTTTTTTCCCAGGGGTGAAAAATACAATAAAATTAAATGCAATTATTTAAGCGACAAGGGGGGAGAAATTTGTTTCCAAGTAAATATAATCCTACGGACTTATCTAAACCAAATATAAATCAAAGTTAATTTTTTTTTGTAAACCTTTCGACGCGAGATTTATTGATTTGGATTTCACTTCGCATTGATGTATAAACAAGGCTTAAGATATTGACCGTTAATTTTAAATTTTTTCTAACATCTTCATGTAATATTTTGAATTCCAGATGTTATTTCCTCATTCATTTTTGAAAAGAACCCAGAGAATTTTTCTGGTTCTTTTTTCCATCTGGGATTATAACCTTTTTAAAATGGAAAAAGTTGAAAAATATACGATAAAAACCCCAGCGCTTAAATTTGACTACAATGTTCCTACCGTTAAAAACAACAATTTGTAAAAGGATTTCAGACTTTAAAAAAAATCCAGTATTATTTCCTAGACCTGATAGGTATTAGGCCGTTCTCATGCTTTGCGTAGTGTCAACCTTTATTTATAAAAAATTTTTCATTCCTCAGAATTTGAAAAAATTGAACAAGTGAATCCAAAATTGATTGATTCTGTAGTGAACTTTTGAAATTAATAAAACAAAATTTCGTATTACTGTAAAATCAGATAGTGATGAAGTTAATACTTACTTCTTTATGTGGGGCGGCTGGTATGCTCATGAAACAAATTTAGCTGAACAATTTATGGAAAAAAGTGAACTTATCAGGGTCTGAAAACAAGTGATTCAGTTATTTGTGTTTAATGCACGTCAAGGATTACTATACCAGCCCGATGAGATGATTTCGTTTGAGTCACGATTTGTTTTTGAAACACTGGCTGGGTTTTGGAAATCAATAGGAGTTCAATTGGCATTTTTGGCTCGCTTTGATTTATACCCTAATTCGAATCTTAGCAAATAGGTAGGTACCTAATGAATGCATAAAAAATTTGTTGGCGTAACAGTTCGCGAAGAACCGGAGACTTGCGACTAACAGATATAGGCAATTTATCATGATAGAAGTTTTTAGAGAATTTGTCACTTCATGTCAGGCATCAGGGCCCAGATCTTGCCGGCTTTAATGTTAGTGCATACCTACCTAAAGAAGAACCCACAAGAACTATTTTTCGTTTTACGATGAAATCATTTGCAATCAAACCGTCTCCTCACTTTTTATAAATTTTATAATCCGGGGTAGAAAATAATTAGACAGATGCCAATTCAAGTTGGCTTAACCAGTAGGTACCTATACAACAAGTGGGAAATTTTGTTGATTTTTTTTCTTAGAACACGTAGGTACCTACATAACGTACATAGATCTTTGATTCTGATAACGAAGTCACCAATTCAATACTTCTTGAGTTCGTCACTGCACTTAGTAATTTAAATATTTACCAGAGGCTTACTTTATTTGCTGCAGAAAAAAAGAAAATATGTACGCATTCGACCAAGAACAGCGGAAGTGCTTCATAACTCAAAAATACATTCTCAGAAAAGCGAAACGAAAAGATATGTGCACGACAAAGGGACTCCGAGATTATAAAACGTCTAGGCTTAAAATACCCATCCATCCACTTACATAGAATCGTGGGAGATAAACCAAATTGGGTGGCACAGCACAATACCTACCTATTATGCGGAGTAGACAATTTTGGAACATAATTTAGAAAAAAACAAAATGTACACCGAGAGCTCACCTTGGAAACTTTTTTTCTTATGAAATTATCATGTATTTATTGCCAGGTGGAGAAAAAAGGGACATTAACGCACGGCTTTGCTCCAAAAAAAAAAAATAAGATTTCTGTGGTCCGGTCGCTGCTCTTTTGTATATTATTATTCCTGTTCGCGGCGAGCTCTATCTACTTTTGCATAGACATGAAAAATGAATCACCAAATTGCGAATAAATTAAATAGGGAGAAGTCGACGACGGTAATAGCGAACGGAAGGGACACACACAAAAAAAAACTTTTCTCTCCGAAACTTTTTTTTTTTTTAAGTTTTGCAAACATCGGGTCGAACTCGGAACTGAATAATGTTTCAATGATTTTCTTTTTTCTTTAAAATAGAAATTTGTGTGAGCTAAAATTATAAGAATGGAATGCACAACTTAAGTCCGCGGGAACCGCAATAAATTAAATTTGCTTTTTGTGATAAGAACAAAAAAAATTATCAAATTTTTGCAAAGGTAGAAAAATTAAAAAGTTTTATTGACAACCCGCGCCCCGACAACGTTTGTTCATTCATTGAAATTTTTTTTTCTTCGTCGTGGCTACTGCCCTGCCACCTTTTCGGTTCAGCACCTTTTGATGAAACTAAAATACTGGGATTAAATTCGTTGGGCCATCTGGCGTTCAGTAGTACAGTACAAATAAATATGAGAAGCAAAGGGTTTGTGATGTGAAATAAGGAAATTTATTTTTCTTTTAGCTGATGCTTTCAAACGTTGCAATTTTACTTAGGCCGTGTGCGAGTTGGTTAAAATCGCATTTAATTTTATCCGAAGATTAATTTTTGACACTAGTGAGGTAAAATTGTGCGTTGAAATGTCAAATTTTAATCTCGGATAAAATTTAATCGAAATTTTAAACCAATTCGCACATGGCCTTAGCATGATTTCGAAAGTCCCATTTCACACGAAGAAAAAAGTTGCTGGATATTTTTTGATGTTTTCTTTTAATATATCCTTAACAATCTCTTGTATCGTGCAAAATTATTGACCTGTCAAAATTTTTCCCGCAATATTTTTTCTGGAAAAATTTAGTGGAGACTTCACCCTACAGCGGGTACTAACGTCACAATTTTGCGCGTGAACTGCGTACTGTCTGGAAAAAAACTGAAGACAAAATTTGTCCTGGGAAAAATTTTGTATGAAAAGAAAAATTTTTCCCGATCTGCGTACTAGGCTTTAAGCCTTAACTACATAAGCCAAAAAAGTGGAAAAGTACAAAAGTGAAAATTTTCAAACTCAAAATATGAAAATCGTTTTCTTCACACAAATATGGCAGTCGTAAGTAATTCTATCACACTTTTTTTTGACATGTATTAATGCTCGATTGGATAAGCCTAGTACGCAGATCGGGAAAAGACAAATTTTATCTCTACAATTCTAATCTCTACTAAAACGTTGGAAAAATCGCGTTTTTTTCTTTTTTTTTCTTTTGGTAAAATTATCGATAAATGATAGTCGATCATGTTTATCGTGCAAAATTATTGACCTGTCAAAATTTTTCCCGCAAAATAATGCTTCGAACATTATTTTTCTTGGCAAAATTTAGTGGAGACTTCACCCTACAGCGGGTACAAACGTCACAATTTTGCGCGTGAACTGCGTACTGCCTGGAAAAAAAATGAAAACAAAATTTGTCCTAGGAAAATTTTTTCCTGATCCGCGTACTAGGCTATAGTGTGGAAGAGCTATTAAAAAGAGAATTGCAACATTTCATCATCACGCAACAGCGCAGACTACACAAAACATGTGTGGTTCCGGCTTAACCATCATTTTCGTTCGTTATCCACCTTTCATTTAATAACATGGCCATCTAGTTGTGAAGGTTGATAACAAGTACAGTGCACTTTTTTTTACAAAATATGTATTTTATTTTGTAAACATAAATTAAAGCCTTCAATTGAACTACAAAGTAAATAAAATTTAACCATTAAATTGAGCAGTTTAATTTTACAGTACTATTATGTTTTTAGCCTAATGTTTACTTTTCAACTCAAATTCCAACCTCAAAAAAAACAAACACCATGAACTTCCGTGCAGAGGATCCAGGAGCCGTGCAATTCGGAAATTTTATCAACTACTATCAATTCCACACAGCAGAAGACCGCATAGCTTTGCTTCCAAATGATGTATGGTTGCCACGAAACGAAACACCTTCATCTAATAAATCACCATACCTTGTTCTCGATGTGGGGTGCAATGTTGGAGATGTCACTCAATTGCTTCTAAATTATCTTTCCAAACACCTAAACAAAGAAATTCAAATCTTGGCAGTAGATATAGACCCAAGTCTAATCGAAAGAGCCAAGGAAAATAACAAAATACCCAAAAGTATTGACTTTTCTTGTGTCGATATGATGAAAGATGATTTGTCCGAAATCGAGGACTACCTCAAAGCTCGCAATGCAAATAAATTCGATGCAGTTTGTTGCTTTTCAATTACAATGTGGATCCATCTAAATCATGGTGATAGTGGTCTGCAGGATTTTCTCAGCAAATGTTCGCATATAGCCAAACTTCTAATTATCGAACCTCAACCTTGGAAATGTTATCGCACTGCAGTTCGTCGTATGCGAAGGTCAGCGAACGAAACATTTCCAAAGTTTGCCCAACTCAAATGGACGACAAATATCGAAAACGATATAAGGCAATACATAGAGAATCGTCTGGATCTCTGTATGATACATGAAACACTGCCGACCAAATGGATGAGGAGAATCTGGTTTTATCGCCATAGGTGAAATTCGAAAATTTTAAATAAAACACGCTTTATTTAGGATACTTTATTTGTACAAGATAATTTTGCTGTTATATGGTAATCGAAACGTTTTTTTTTACATAATAATACTTAAAAATAAACTAATTAAGAATGCCAAATGGTTTTGTCGAGAGTACAGATTGTTGGGGAAGTTGGGCGCATGGTTCACAACGTTGGGTCATTACTTTTTGAAGAAATAGTATTCATCATATTGGGCTGGATTTCATCCAGCCACCTCACCAGAAAATTCCAATTTAACGTCAGAAGGCAAACACTCGACGTCTACCTCATTTTCTTGTGTGTTCAATCGGTTGAGGGTTATCATCATGTCGCCAGATTTTGTGCCGGTCATCAGGCCAGTTGCGCTATTGTCAACTACCACCGCTTCCGATTTTATTTGCTGGAGCTGTTGTATGGTGACTGTTTGCGGTGGTTGGTGGGGTTGGGATTGTAGCGTTTGTGGATGCTGCTGTAGTTGCGAGCTGACTGTCATTGGCGTCGCTTGTTGGATGATCACTTGCTGCTGAATAAGTTTTGGCTGTTGGTGGTGCTGCTGCTGTGAGCTCTGGGGTTGCTGTTGTATCTGGACCGGTGCAGCTTGAATTATATGTTGCACTTGATTGGCTTGGACTTGCTTTGCCGGGATGCCCGCTTCCTCGTATGCTTTCTTTTTTAAGGTTTGGCGTATTTGAGATCTAGAATGTTTCAAACAGTGAGATTGGATTGTCAAATATTTTGCCCTCGTCATCAGGATCAGATGAAGAAAACAAATAGTTTTTAATTTAGATTTTGAGGTAATACAAGATTCTATGAGTGTCCTTACACTGTACGGTTTTTTATTCGTAAGCTTATTTTGCTTAGATCTTCCGAGAAACGGGTTATCGATGAGTGCAACATTTCGATTTCTTCATCTGTCCATTTGCTCCTGAGCTTGAGAAGTAGTTTGTGAATGGTTGGAATTGAGAATTAATTAGAGTTTACTTCAATCATAAAGTGCAACAGCAAACTTACCCTGATGGTGAGTCTGAACTCGGATGTAATTGCATTGTGAGCTCCCCTAGGCGATTGAATGCCTGGCCAGCTGCAGTGAAAATCTCTCCTACCTGTAACAAACAGACCGGACATCACATTAGTTTAATTCAGTTTTGAAATCAGAAATTGAAAAAATTGTTTCTAGTTTTGCCAATACAAGATCCTTTGTTGTTATTTCGAAGGATTCAGTTATAGTCCGTAAGGATACTCAGAAAACAATTTTATTTGACTTACTTTTGTAGCCGAACCCATTGTTTTGATTGTAATATATTTATTATTTTTAAGCGAAAGGCGGTAGTTTTTTTTTTAGAAAATGTCAAAAATTTAGATGACAGGCTTGTATATAAAGCCTATATACAAAAATGACGACACGAAGAAGGAAATATGTTTGGGATATTTTCATAACCTGCGAGACTGGGATATTTGATGCGTTCAGAATAAAAATGTATTAGTGCCTGTTTAAGCCTTAACTACATAAGCCAAAAAAGTGAAAAAGTACAAAAGTGAAAATTTTCAAACTCATTTTGGGATAGTTTTTCTCACGGGAAAACTTATAGAAATGATGCAGAAAGCTTAAATTTTGGTTTAAAAATAAAATGTGTATATTCTTTTTCATAAAACAACTGCGCTAGCTGGAAAAAAAATATATTTACTTTTGTAATTTTGCAAAAAGTGGCCAATGTAGTTAAGGCCTTATTGTATTTTTGACGAACGGCGCATTCAGTGAGATGGGTAAATTTTGTGTGAGTAAGAAAGAATAGGGTTAATTCCACCCAAATTACGCCGATGCGCCAGTTTCAATGCTTACGTTCGGGTGGTAGTGAGATAGGCTATCCACCTATCCCAAAAAATTTCAGATACCTTGAGTTTGTTGTTGCATCAGCTGACATCAGAAGTTTTTCAACAAGGGATTACAACAACACAAACCTATCCGGATAGGTTTGGCTTGCCCCCCGAACGCGGCCAATAAATGTTTTCGGATTGAGCGTGAAGAATTTTTTTGTGTGAGTGAGATAGGGATGGGTAGATTGAAATGAGAGGATTTTGTCTCTATAATGTAAACACGAGGAACATTTTGATGAACGAAAATATGCTTCATCAAAAATACAATGTAAACAGGCACTTAAGGTGCAAACAGAATCAGTACGTTTGGAAAACTATCCGTGGAGAGGGGTGTCTAGTTTTCCAAAAAATTTTAGATATTCAGCCTTATTTATTAAAATGGTTTTAGCGACGGAGTAAGGTTACTCCGACTTTACTACGCCTCTTATCCCGAAAAACTTATTTATAAATGAAATACACGCGGAATAGAGGCGGAGTAAGCTAAAACTGGTACATAGGAGGAATAAAGCCGGAGAAAAGCCGTTATCTATATGTCATTTTGACATGACATCGACATCGTATGAAATTTACAAAAAGGAATGTACACGAATTCATCTATTTACATACCTTTCGAGAACTTTCCCAGTTTTCAGACCGTTTTCTTTTATTTTGCTTACGCTGTGGCTCCATTGGCAATATTTGAGGCAATGTCAATTTCAATGGCGATGGCAATTTATTGCTTGGGTGGGGCATTTCATGGACAGGCAATTTTGTGCGCGTTTATCTCAGAAAGTATTCAACCGATTTACTTGAAACAAATTTTATAATTTTCCTTATTCTTTGAAGCATGTAAATAGATATTTTTAATTTGTTAAATATATTTGTTGAATTATTAGATAATTAACTTTCGTACATTTTTTTGTCGAAGTTGACCCACATATATAATTATGCTTAGAAATTGCGGTTAGTCCCATTGAGCGTTTGAAATACTTTTACCTACTCATATTAATAAGTATAGGTATATTAGAAGCTTGCGAAGCAACGCAAGCACGGGTCGGCTAGTTAAGAATACAGTGGATGGGACTCGGCAGATGGCTACATGTGCGAGAAATGCCCAGAACTTCACTAGCCGGTATTGCTCGCACTGTGGCCGGTATTGCCCGGTAGGTGTGACAATACCGGCCAAAGCAATGTTTTCTTAGAAGTGGATTATTTATTATTTTTTACAAATTGAATTCCTTTTTGGTTATGTAATGTGTAGGAAAAAAATATTTAAGTTCCTATTTATTAAATGAAAATTCAGTTTTTGGCAACCGTTTTTGTTTTATTGGCGTTTTAGCTTAAGTGGCCGGCATTACCCTTTCCTACCCTACATTTATAATAACCAAAGTTTTAGATTTGTCATTTTTTGATTATATATTTTATAAATAAGAATTTGTTTGACGTGGCGTAAAGGTAGAACTATAATTGTTGGAACGCATCGTACGCAGCCGTACGAAACCACACGAATACAAGTAATTCAATAGACGCATAATTGCGTTTTGTTACGTTTCGTTCATTTTCGTTCATTTTTGCTTTCGGAGGGGAAGAGCGCTTCTCGAGCGCACCTTACGGAAGAAAATTGACAGCTACATGTAAATTGTTGTAGTAAACTAGTCTCGAATCTCTCGTGCATTATGGTTTACGTGTGCATTTGACGTTTCGGAAAGAAATTTTTCATTCGTTTATGACATTAGTTTCCGACAGCGTCCACCTATTATAGTTCGACCTTAAAGACGGAGCTAGTGCTTCGACTCGGTTTAACTATTCCGTGGTTGGAACGAGTATAGAGATCTCTACCAAATTGTCAGTTTCAAATGACAGCAAAAACTTGGCACAATGACAGATGAAATTGGAAAGAAAAAAATAAGGAGGGCTAATTTTAATTACAAAAATCTTGCTATTTTGTGCAATAAAAAGATCAAAATATCTTATATAAAGTATAAAAACATTTTTACTTGCATGTTTTCTATAAAAAAAAGGAAAAAAACAATTCGAAATATTTATTTGCCTCAAAAATAAACCAAACAAATGGCTGCCACTTAAATGTCATTGTGCCAAGAATTTTAGTTTGACATTTAAATATGAACGAGACAGAGATATATTTCTGTTTGTTAAAAAGCCCTATTAGTGAAATATAATAAATAAAAAGCTGCTTGAGTTGTTGTTGCATCATATTTTTTTTTGGGTTGGTTGACATTCTCTCGGATAGAAGTAATATTCTCGGGACGTGAAATAATTGAAAATGTGAGAAACGGCCAGCGTCATTCGAATGACTACGATTTTTAATCGTCTTTTCTCTTTTGGGTTTAAAGGCTGCCATTTGTAATAAATACATTTGTTTTATTGGTGATTTTTAGATGGCAACAGTATTATAAGTACCAATAAAACACTGTATCCTATTTTATGTCGAATTCCTTTTACCAAAAATATTCGATTTTTTTTCTAAACAGAATCGATTTTTTTCTTTTACAAGGGATTTGTCCAGAAAAGTCGATTTTTTCTTCTGAGCAAATCGATTTTTTTCTTAAAAGGAATTCGACATTATATTCACTCAAAAAGATTTTTGATACCTATTAACGACGTACAGTCAGCCGATTGTTGGTGTGCTCGGTTGATGTGTACCCAAATATCATTCATCAGTTCGTGCGGCAGTTTTGCTCCAACGCACTTATCATTATGCCCTGGGCTAATACAAACTTAACAGACTACCTTTAAAATGTTCAGCCATGGGCGTAGTTAGGGGGGGGCAATGGTTTTTCTTGATAAAGAAAGTATCTACTTATTGACAAACAGCCGCCAAATACCAAACCCACCTTAAAGCTTAAACTAATGGCGATTTCCATGCAACAATTTCAAATCGATTATTTTTTTTAGCTGCAAGGAATCTGTAAAAAATTCGATTTTTTTTTTTGTGATTGTGTGTGTACCGTTTGACAGCAGTTTTGAAGCAAAAAGGTAAACAATTATTGCACGCACAAAGTGTTTAACAATTATTTAAAGTGCACTCAATTTTACGTGTGGTTTTGTACGATTTAAAGCAAATATATATCAGGAATTGGTTGCAAAATAAAACGAAACTAGTTGTGCGTTCATACAAGTAGAAAAAACAAACAAATTCCAACACGAAAATCATCAATCAAGGAACGCATCGGCAAGCTGGGATAAATGGACTTTGGGCACTTAATTTCACAGTTAATTAAACCTGTTGATCACTTTTAATTCATTATCCACACTTATTTGATAAATAAAACACATTTTTATAGATATATTTGTTTTAAATCTATTTAAACACACGACGAACACTGTGAATATTTGTTAAACACTGCAGCAAAAAACTTTTAACTCTTGAGAAATGTCAAATCTTCGTAGTGTGTGTGCAAATCCGTGTAAATCTTGCTAAAAACGAAAGATTTCATTTGTCCCGAAAATTCGATTTTTTCTTCTAAACAAACTGATTTTTTTCTAAGCAGAACCGATTTTTTTGTTGCATGGAAATCGCCATAATTGCCTAACCGAGAAAGATTAAAAATACTTATGGCGATTTCCATGCAACAAAAAAATCGGTTCTGCTTAGAAAAAAATCAGTTTGTTTAGAAGAAAAAATCGAATTTTCGGGACAAATGAAATCTTTCGTTTTTAGCAAGATTTACACGGATTTGCACACACACTACGAAGATTTGACATTTCTCAGGAGTTAAAAGTTTTTTGCTGCAGTGTTTAACAAATATTCACAGTGTTCGTCGTGTGTAGATTTAAAACAAATATATCTATAAAAATGTGTTTTATTTATCAAATAAGTGTGGATAATGAATTAAAAGTGATCAACAGGTTTAATTAACTGTGAAATTAAGTGCCCAAAGTCCATTTATCCCAGCTTGCCGATGCGTTCCTTGATTGATGATTTTCGTGTTGGAATTTGTTTGTTTTTTCTACTTGTATGAACGCACAACTAGTTTCGTTTTATTTTGCAACCAATTCCTGATATATATTTACTTTAAATCGTACAAAACCACACGTAAAATTGAGTGCACTTTAAATAATTGTTAAACACTTTGTGCGTGCAATAATTGTTTACCTTTTTGCTTCAAAACTGCTGTCAAACGGTACACACACAATCACAAAAAAAAAATCGAATTTTTTACAGATTCCTTGCAGCTAAAAAAAATAATCGATTTGAAATTGTTGCATGGAAATCGCCATTATGTCGAATTCCTTTTAAGAAAAAAATCGATTTGTTCAGAAGAAAAAATTGACTTTTCTAGAAAAATCCCTTGTATTAAAAGAAAAAATTCGATTCTGTTTATGTCGAATTCCTTTTAAGAAAAAAATCGATTTGTTCAGAAGAAAAAATCGACTTTTCTAGACAAATCCCTTGTATTTAAAGAAAAAATTCGATTCTGTTTAGAAAAAAAATCGAATATTTTTAGTAAAAGGAATTCGACATTAGAAAAAAAAAAGTTTTTTTGGTAAGAGGAATTCGACATTAATATTTGATTATTTGCTTCCCAAAACTAAAAATTTTAGTTCGTTACATAATATGTCAAAGTTCATTTAAATATAAAGAAATTAAACTAAAATTGGTAGTTTCGGGAATTCAACGAACATTGGACTTTTTTGTTTATCTTTTCGCCCTGACAAAATGGTAGAAGTTCATGAAGAGTAAAGACAAACATTAAGGGGCCAGTTATAGCTATCATTGAAAACCATCATTGAAAATTTGAATTGTTAATTTTGGGACATTTATTATTATTTTAGTAAAAAATTAAATTCAGACCCAAACCTCAACATAAAATCACTTTGAATTTTTCAATGATCATTGGTATAGTAATTCAATCATTGAAATAATAAATGTCATTTTATGTGGAAGGTTTGGCCAAAACCTTATTTTGGCTTACAAAATAACACAAATTAAGCTTTCCAACCGGCCCAAAACTCACAATTAAAATGTTCAATGATCGTTTTCAATGATATCTATAATTGGCGCCTAACCGAATATTAAAAGAGTATGTATCTAGTTTCGGATAAGTTTGCGCACTTTTGACTTTGAAACCGGATTCAAAGTATCACTGAAGAAATTTTAATTGGATTATTAAGATTCATGATTTCTTTACTTATGTCGAATTCCTTTTACCAAAAATATTCGATTTTTTTTTACACAGAATCAAATTTTTTGTTTTATGTCGAATTCCTTTTAAGAAAAAAATCGATTTGTTCAGAAGAAAAAATCGATTTTTCGAGACAAATTCCTTGTATTGAAAGAAAAAAATGGATTCTGTTTAGAAAAAAAATCGAATATTTTTGGTAAAAGGAATTCGACATTAATACAGAAAAGTCGATTTTTTTTCTAAACAAATCGATTTTTTTCTTAAATGGAATTCGACATTAAATAATCAATATCGACAAATTTATTGGGTAGCTTAAAGCCGCGAAGGGTTTTAGTTCAACGTTACTAAAATTAAATGAAATTTAAAGCCTAGTATTTATATTTAACTATTTTTACAATCCATAAATAAACATTATTTCGTATTAACCACAATATTTCAAAGAAACCAAAATACTTAAATAAATGGAACTTTAACACGTCAAACATTTCAGTTAAATTTAACAATTGAAAAATATTGGAAAATTTTACCGAAAGTTAGAAAATTCGACCGGGAAATACGAAAATTGTCTTCGTACGCGCATAACTCGGCTAAACATCATTCGATTTTAATGGGGATATTTTTTTGCTGGATTTGTATTGAACCAGTAGATTAACTCCAAGAGAGTCGAAAATTAAAATATTCGAAAAAAAATTAGAAAATTCGACCAACATCGTGAAAACATCTTGAAATTTCAAACTTTCTGAAGTAGATTTTTGTTCGTACGAACTGAATGCGGCTGAACATCATCCAAACTGAATGGAGATTTTTTTGTGGGATTTGTATTGAACCATATAATCACACTACGGAGATAAAAATTTAAAAAAATAAGCCGACAAATTCGAAAAGTCGTGATAACAATTGGAACTTTTGACTCTCGAAAGAAACAGTAAAAATTTAATCAATTATAGGTGGAACGAAGTTCGCCGGGTCAGCTAGTAGAATTATAAAAAGAATACAATTTGTATTGAATTATGTTTGCATGAAATTAAAACTCAAATTGTATATTTAAAGAAACTAGTGGCTTATTTCTTCAAAATATACAACACGCGTTTGAAACTTACGAAAAATTTTAAGAAAATATGTTTTTTTAATTGTCTCTCACCAGTACATTAAATAAAATATCTGCTTAACTACAACTGATATCTATGAGCGTTGAAAACCTCCTTGATTGTGCATTTTCACAAAATAAAATTTCACTGCCCTCTTTTTATTTCGTAGAGGGTAGTTGCTTTTTAATGCAATACATTATTTTTAGTGGTTTTCTTGAGATTTATAGGAAAATTGTAAGAAATAGGGAGAATAATCAATTTTTTGACTTAGTTCGATAGTAAATTACGTAAAAACAAGTTCGCTTCAACACCGCATAAACTAAACGTGGTACCTAACTTACATATATAAAATACGCAAAAGCTAACAGAAGATGGTTTTTAAAAACCAACAAAAATTTGGTTACGTTTGGAAAAATACCCCGTACTCCGTAGGTACAGTCATGATTTCGAACTTGTGGTCTGATGGCTGGTTGCCCCCCCTAGGGAAAATCCCTAACTACGCCAATGTGTTCAGCCCTATCACGAATTTCATCGTAATCGGAAACTTGTTACGAGTCCCGAAAAAATTTATCACAGAATCCCTCAATGGAAAATCTCATACAAATTGCCATTACGAACGGATTCGGTGATAGTTTTATTTTCGGGATTCGTAGTTTCCGATTACGATGTAATTCGTGATTGGGCTGATTATCACATTTGGCTTATCTAAAAGTCAGAGTTGGTAAATTTAAAACCAACATTAAACTGTTTTCCGTGGATCTTTGCACGAAGATATTCACCCTAATTCCGGTAATGGTTTTACTAAAACGCCAGTAAGACGAAACGGACGGTAAAGCGATAATTGGCGTTTCAGTAAAAAGACTATCTTTCTAAAAGTGAGCAAAGTTAAAATTAGAGAGAACGCCTTCTTAGTTTCACTCAAATACCAATATTTGTTTCTGGAGTCGTTTTTTTTTTTTTTTTTTTTTTTTGTAATACGCCGACCAGAATAAGGATGATTTACTTGCAATTATAATTGAGAAACTGTAAAAATATAGAGCTTATCCCAATATTTTGTTTTCATCTTTTGACTTCTTTAACAGAAAACTATTAGAAGTTATAAGCTCTTAAAAGCTTAAAGAATTGTTTCTTTATTTATATTGATGTTTGCTTTCTACAGTTTTGCAGTAAACTAAACACCTCGACCGCCAAATTGAATCTTTTCTAAATTTAATAATCATTAACATTTTATGTTTCTCTTAACCAACAATCAAGAGGTTTTCCTCTGGGAATTCGTGAGCTGGTACTTCCAAGTTAAGTGGTGCGGGACCCTTGCGAATACGACCAGAAGCGTCGTAGTGAGATCCATGGCATGGACAGTAGTAACCTCCGAAGTCACCGGCGTTGGCAATTGGTACACAACCCAAATGTGTGCATACACCAATCACAACAAGCCATTCTGGTCGTTGCACTCGTTGCTAGAGGAAGAAAAAAAGTCAATAAAAATATTTGAGTTGCTGACATTTTCTTCTTACATCATCTGATTGAGGATCACGAAGTTCAGCAAGTGACACCCCACGTTCGCTCGAGATCTCACTAGCTGTACGATGGCGAATGAACAAAGGTTTACCCCTCCACTTGAACGTCACAGACTTGCCCTCTGGGATATCAGCCAACTTAACTTCGATCTTAGCCAAGGCCAAGACATCAGCGGATGCACTCATGGAGCTCACGAAATGTGTGACCAAAGCCTTGGCACCGTAAGCAGCACCGACTGCTCCCGAACCAACAAGCATATAGGTAAAAGCCTTGCGACTTTCAGCACTGTCGTCCTTCCTGTCGAGCCTCTTGGCTGCATCTCGGCGATAGGGTGAGAAGTCGGGAACTTCCAAGTCGGTGTGGGCGCAACGCACTTGGGACACGGCTGTGAAAGTAAATTTTTGGAACTTGTAATTACCTAAATATGAACAATAAAAATGACAGTTCGAAGATAACCTCAAAAAATTACATAATGCCAGTAGATAGTATTTTTGTGAGAAAAATTGTATTTGCATTATGCAATTTTCTACGGAAATCTGTTATATATTAAGAATAATCACTTTGTAATCCTGTTTGGGCTACGATTGTGGCCAAAGGAACGTTTTTATTCACGGCACTGTTCACTACGACAGATTTTTTTTCGGAAGTTGAGAGCACAGTTGGTTTTAAGCTGTTTGACACAGCTTGAGTGGTTGCCCGCAGGTATGCTCGTGATGCCGCGTTAATCATTTTGGAAAATTTAAATAATTTAAAACGTTTACTTTAATTTATAGCCAAATATGAAGTGCGAAACCCCTTTTTTGATGGTTTGGGCAGGATATTTTTTTCTGTCCGAGCAATGGAAAAATGACAAGACAACAACTACGATCTCGTTCTCGTTAAATCGATTGACGTTTTGCAAAAAAAAAACATGTCTTCTTGATTTACGAGATACGATATACGATGTTACAGGAACAGGACAGCTCGTCTCGGCCAGGGTTGAATAATATCCGAATAAATGTCAAAATAATTGATGTTCACTACTTTATACTACTTTTTCACTGATATCTATGGCAATCATGATTCTTGAAAGTTGAATAAAGTAAGGTTTGTATGTTAAGATGTACAGGTAAAATGAGAATTATTTCTGTACAACTAGAAAAAAAAGTCTGGAGTAAGAAATGATCTTCTAATGTGAAATGAGTTTTTTTTATCAAATTATTGGAAAAGTGTCTTCGTTACAAAATTCCTAATTTTATTTGACCTTTTTATTTCATTTTTTGTTGTTTTATATATTTTAAGCGTGGTTCACATGTTTTTTTCAGATTTAATATAATCTATATCTAATGTTAATTTTCCATCGTGTTAATGTAATATTAATCATTTTTATTTTTCGAAGTAAAAAACAAATTTATAAAAATATTAATTTAAATAATTTAACTCTAAGTTATCTTTAAAGTAAACAGTAAAATTAATCAACTGTAAATTTCTTGACAACTGAACTTTTTAAAAAGAATCATCATTAACCGCAAACTCCGTATCGTAACACTGTTTTTTTAATTGGAAGTAACGTGTAAAAAAATAAAAAAATGCACTAAATTAAATAAAATGTGCGTATACGCCCAAGTGTACCGCTATTTTAATTGGATGAATTTGATTTCATTTTATGAAGCATCTCGTTTATAAAATAGGTCTCATATTTTTTCGTATTTAAGACTATTAACATGTATGTAATGTATGTATTTATTTTATTTATAGTCCTTTATCATGGTCGCAGCCTTCTAGAAGTCTTTTTCTTTAAAATTACTTTGGTATTTTTTATTTTTTTTTCTATTCCATTTTTTTGTTCTTACAACATGTGTTATTAAATGGTAGCTCCACGAGAAAAATTTCATAGAATACCATATTGCATGCTATGAAAATAGCTCATGGAGGCTACTTATAGCATTCAATAAAAAAAGTATTGCCTTTTGATCGGTTTATAGAAAGCTATGGAAAGTATTCTATGAAGAAGCAATTTTCCGTTTGGCATAAATGGGTTTGTTTCAGTTTTTTTTTTTTTGTTTTGTTTTATTTATTTCTATTTTTGAATGTCATCAATTTATCAAATTTATAAGTACGAAAAGGTAGTCTTATTTTTTGAATTTAAACAAATTTAATAAAAAATCCATTCTTTTAATATTTTTTGTACTTTTAATGCGAGCATGCACTTCATACCTTTGCCATGTGACATTTTTGAGACGAATGAATTGGTAAGGTTTGGAAATGCTCAATTAACATTTTATACTGCGTTTTCATTAGAGCTGAAATAAGGTAATTTGGCAAATTACAAAAAAAGTGTTCACATTTCAAGCTTCATAATTTTGTTTGAAGGCCCAGATTGTCAATCGCTTGTTTTTGTTGTTTTTTACATTGAATTCTGTCATTTCAAATGGGTTCCACTTTGAATGGAATCCATTTGGGTATGTTCATACAAGTTTTACGTAATTTCCTACCGAATTTCGTGCAAATTTGTTTGAAATTACCTCATTTGAAAATTTGAATTTGTATGGGAAATGAGATGATTTTGAATTGAATTTGGAAATTTTGAATGAAATTACCTCATTTGCTCTAATGAAAACGCAGTATTAGGTTTGTTCGTGTATTTTCCGGACTAAAACTGGCAAATTGTCAAGTTTTGAGGATTGGGGATGAAATTCTCTCAAAGATAATGAAAACAGTCCAAAAGTACACGAACGCTTTGAACCAAAAATGTCTGCCAGATTTTAAACGTCACCAAAAAGTAAACAAAACTACAACATTGGAATGTATTTACTGAAAGTCTTAAGGCCTGGTCAAACAGAGCGCGGTCCAGCGGTCTTTGTATAAATTTACAAACAAAATTTGACCACCGCGTTCTCTCTCTCTATAGTAACGTGTTGAACGTCAGATCAGCCCGCTTTCTGTTTTAGTGGTTTATCAGAAAATATAAGATGAAAATAAAGAAAAACATTCACTTCTAACAAAAGAAAAAAACTAAAACTAAAGTAAACAAAGAGCAGCCATTTTGGATTTTTGTTGTTGTTTTTTTATTTCCCACTAGGGGGGTTCACATTCAACGACATGTTGATCAACATGTATCTAGTCGGCAGATTTTTGTAATGTGAACAGAAGTCGAACGACCGTTGTCATTTTCAAACATTTTTCTGATGCCACTCGAAGAATTGGTGTAACTTAAGAGCACCATATACAGCTCACATAGCTGAACATAAATGTAATAAGCCCCAACAAACAATAAAACGACCTTTGGCTGTTTTGACGTTTTCAGATTTTGAGAATTTTGGGTTATATGACATTTTTTTTTTGGGCTTTGCGCCGCTTTTTCCTGCGATTCTGGACGGTGTGTCAGTTTTTGGGCGTAATGATATTTGTTTTATTTGGATTTTATGACGTTGGAAGATTTATGAACGATTAGAATTAAAATCGACATGAGGCCCAAAGTGCATCTCATAACGCCCAATGTGTATGGGTGATATGACAATTTTCTATTTGGGCGTTAAAAGACTTAAAAAATAATTTGGGCGTTATAACATTCGCTTTGGGTTTTGTGGCACTTTTTTTTTGAGTTTTTGGGCTTTATGCCGGATTTTGGGCCTTATGGCATTTTTCTATTTGGTCGTTATGGTTTTGGGCAATAAGACCTAACGCCGATGAGAAACACTATCCCAAAATGAGTTTGAAAATTTTTACTTTTGCACTTTTTCACTTTTTTGGCCAATGTAGTTAAGGCTTAACTAGTCAAAAATCTAAAAAAAATACAGCTGTAATTTTTAAAAAGCTAAATGAAACTCTAGATCACCCAGTTACAATAAAAATCAAATCTCCTTTGTTAAGTCACCTAAATTATTTTTGTTTTTGTTTAAACGTCACTAAAAGCCGTATTAATTCGATTTTTCACTTTAGACAGAGTCTTAATAGCTCGAAATTGTTGAAAATGTGCTATATTTTTAGAAATTATAGGTCACTAGTTAGACAACCAATTAAGACGTCTAATGGCCGATTTCATAAAGCCCTTTTAACTATTTAAAAGGCTTTTAAATCTTTAAATGACGTTTGCTCCATACAAAATACGTCATTTAGAAATTTAAAAGCCTGTTCATTATTTGTGTAATTATTTGTTAGATTAACCTACAACAATTAAAGATGTTTATTTATAACTTTATTTTAACTTGAAAGTTAGACAACGTTTATAAATACAATTGTAAATATCTGAAAGCTGAAATCCCAAATGAATGAAAAAGTTGAATTAGTTGAAACAAAACAACATTTAAGTAGAAATAAATAAATGTAAATAAATTTAAATAAAAATTAAACCTAGTTTTCATAATTGGCTTGCATTTAAAAATCTCTTGAGAATTATGAGCTTCATACAAATTTTAGTCCCTTTTGACAACGTCCTTCATTAGTGTAAGTCACACTTTCAATTTTGCAAGGGAAATGATAAGGAGGCATTCAGGAATGAATATTATACACATACATCGATATATACATGTATATACTTGCACATACCTATGTACATAACTTCTATAGCTAATGCTTTTATATATACATACAAATAATTATGTAGTTTTCTTTATCACCCCCTGAGCGCAATTCCTGCAGCTTTTGTCGGAGGGTGGAAGTATAAGCCTAAACACGAGGAGATGACAACGCATTGTGTGTTGGTCCTTACACATTTTTGTATGTGCGTATTATTAACTCTTAAGGGTAGATAGTTGGGTTGTGAATTTAATTTACATAAAATAAAGATGATTTTACTTTAAGCAATCCAAGTTTTTAAGTTGTTAGCTCTTTTATTTGATATACTCACATTTACAGCTCGTGCTTGATGTTGATTCTTTTGCTGGTGGATTTTAAAAATATTTTTTTAAAAAAGAATTTTATAATTTTTATAAAAAAAATATTTTTTTTTTGATAGTTCCTAATGGGCCTGTCATTGAATCTTAAGTCGGTATGTTGGATATACGACACATAAATATAAAGGTATACTTATACTTAAATTTAAAGTGTTTTTTTTTAAAGACTGAACATGAACATATTACAGCTTTTTTGTCATTTACTGTTTCATAAATTATCATAAATAGAAGTGATTGAGGCAGTTACGTATTAAGGTTTTTTGCCGCCTCTCTCTTCACCAGAATTTTGTAACAGTTTAAAGAAGGACTTAAAAAAAATTTCATGGGTCACTTATTATTATCTTGACAAAAGAACTTTTTAAATTGTATAAGCGTTTGCCCGCGAACTCTAAACCGCGATTACTTTTTTAAATGGAGATAAATAAAAGTTCATCAAAATAGCTTTTTCAGTCGATGAAAATGAAAATTGTATTAAATTTTTTTTAGAAATTCAATAAAATTAAAAAAAAAAGTGTGAATACGCCCGAGTGAACCTTTATTTTATTTAAATTAATATCATCTCTTTTTAGGGAGCACCTCGTTTATTAAATAAATGGTGCCGTGAATTAAGCCCCCAGGAACTAAGTCCACCGAAGCTGTTAGTTTCCACTAGGCGGGAACAAAAACAACTTTTTGAAAGTGGTTTTTATTCCCATATAAGGTGGGAAAAAATGAAAAAAAAATGGGTGGTTTTAGTTCCCGTCAAATCTATTATCGGTTGTAGGGGGGCAGCATGCCCCTCCATGCATGCCTCAAGCCTCACTATAATAAGTTCTCTATTCGTATTTTCGTATAAAATTCGCATTAGAAAGTGGACTTCGTGCTTGGGAATAAAAACCACTTTCAAAAAGTAGTTTCTATTCCCGCCTAGTGGGAACTAACACCTTCGGTGGACTTAGTTCCTGGGGACTTAATTCACGGCACCTTTTTGTAGTTAAGACTATACCTTTCTAAGATACAATTTTTGGTCGATGAATACCGACTCTTAATAAAATATACAACGCATACGCACTGTAAATTATATTCTTCTAGGGGAACATCGGTTACATTCTAGAAATATATGTTGTTGTTGTAAGCCCGTGGTCTGGCCAATGTACGAAGAAAAGAATTAACAAAAATAAAAGAAAATTTATATTTATTCCAATTTTTGTTGTTAAGGTTTGTTTCACAGCGAGTTTTAAACAGTTTCAGACCGCCAGATTTTGTCAGTTTTAGTCAGAAGCCTTTCCATAAGTCATGAATTGTGCTGTTTCTTGCCAAAGACAGTTTTAAAAACTATTTTCGATATGGAACTTTTGCTTTGAACATTTTTTTCTCAAAATTAAGAAAGAATATTTAGTTTATGCCTCAATACAAAAAATTTACGGACGCAAAAAAATTGTCCGAGTTCATTAACCCGTGCCTCTAAAGCTAACATATTTGTTTCGGGGACTTATGCACTTTGTATTAATTTTCTTTCAAACTACAGCAGATATTCTAATTTTTTTTGGAGTCATCTTCTAAAATTCTAAAAAAGTTTTTTCGAATTTTTAAGTGTGCCAAAATTATTTAATATCTTCCATACAAAAAGAAATAATTTTGAAAAATATTTTATATAGAACTTTTTTTCTTAAAACTTTTAACGAGTTTTTTTAGTCCAGTCAACGAAGGAAAAATAAATGGAAAAAATCGTGCTCAGGCCCGCGAACTTTAGCCAGGACGGGGGGTATAGGTCCCCTTTTGTAGTATTTCGTAAATATTTCGAAAACCAAGCGCTTAAGAAGAAAAGTGTATCTGTGTCAGCGCTAGGCCTTCCTTGTACCGACTGATATCTTGTAAAAAAAAAAAAATTAAATGAAGCAAATGTGAGTTTGCTCCCCCCCCCCCCCCCCCCCCCCTGATCGAAATTCTGCGTACGCCCTTGTAGTAGGCACTTATATAATTTTAGAATTCGCAAGGGTAATATTATGGAACACTATTTATACATGTATGTGCATAAACATACATCATGGAGGTAGCCTTAACTTTTACTTTTGATGTGGTTAAGGGTATGAGTTGAAAGTTTGGCATGTGCAAGTAAATGCGCATGTTTCACTCTGCAATATTGCTGCTGGGCATCATCATGCAACTTTCTAATCATCATTGTCCTGTGAAATGTGTTCGTAAACATGCGTGCGTGCATATTATATAAAGCAGGGAAACAAGCTTTATCCGCAGTATAAACAAAAAAAAAAGAATTTTATATAAAACGCAGTAAAGCATAATAATGACGAAATTGAACAAGGAGCAAGGAATTTGGGCGAAATTTTTGTATAAGATATAAGAATAAGAATATATGCATTTTTATAAGAATGCATGATATGTGACAAAATTGGCTTACTAGTCCAGTTATTTAAGTATGTATCTATATAGGTAAATAGGTGCATTTGCTTATTTATACAAATATGAACAATATATTAGTGTAGGTATGTAGACATACAAGGAGCAAAATTAATATTTGCCGAGGAATGCTTTTATGAAATTTTGATTTTTCTAAAATGTACCAATTTAAAACTAATATCACCTCTTTTATATACTTAGATATCAATTGCACAATGAAATCTTTAAATACCCGAGAAAGCTTGCCTATTTTAAAAACAAGAATTGAAGGCATCAAGCATTTCTAGCAGGGCGTATTTATGAAATTTGTTATATAGGGATTCGATCAGGACCTGCTGATTTTCTATTTTTAGATATAATTATAGCAGACTTGTCTATAGTAGCAGCTCATGGCGTAATGGTTAGTGCGCTGGGCTATCTGGCTATCTCGATTCTCAGCCTCTAACACCTAAAAAAAATGTGTTTTCAGGGCTTCTGGCTCTTACGAGGAAGTGAAAAATTCTTTCAGGAGTATCTCCTGTCATAAAAAAAGTGCCATTCACCTTAGCAATTAGGATTCGGTAATGAACTTAAGGTCCCTTCACTTCCTGGAGTGGAGACACGCACATATGAATGGTTGAGAGTTGTAAGTCACTAGGCCCTAGCTCTCCGTGAGCTGTTGTGCCACAAAATGTATTTATATTTATAACAGACTATCTTAAAATTATTTTGGGTCATTTACCAATAAGGGTTCTGCAAACTGAAAGCTGTATTTCTTCAAGTGGCATGGATTTAGCAAGAGCTTGTAGTGGTCATCTGGTTTTCCTGCAGTTCCGAGTAGAAATATGAAATTTATACGTATGCATACATTATGTAGTTGTTCTTAATTTAAAATTTTTACTAAGTTAGTACCTCATTTACTTTCCGAATTCTATACATATAGTAGTTACATTAGTCCAGTACAGGCATCAGGTAGGTAGAAATATTGAGGGCATAGGCAAACTGACCTTCAACTATCCCCCACAGATATCGGAAAGCCAAGTTAGAGTTAACGTTCAGGCTTGCGAATTTATAATGTATACAATGTACCTTACTTACTTAAATTTTTTTTGAATACATATTTCATTGGGAGAAATTTTTTTTTTAATTCGTATCATAGAAAAATGAATACCAAACTTTTGCACATTGCAGGGTTGCCACAGTTTTGAATTGAAAAAAAAAAACCCTTTAGTCCAGTCATATTAGACATTTGACTTCGGAAAAATTGCCGGAAAGCTGGGTTTTGGAATACAGCCTCTTGATGGTGTTCTTAAGAAACTGTAAAAAGGACCCATCGATAGGAGCGCCGCTAACAATTTAACTGGGGGTTAAAGGCCCCCCAAAATGGGTTTTCAGCAATATCTCCCTAACAGTACATTGTACAGAAAAAATATTGATAACAAATTTGTAGCTTAGAAAATTTACTACAAAAAAGATTATAACACTTTTTTTCATCAAAGTAACGGTTTCCGACATAATTCAATCGGTAGAGTTAAGGCTTTCAGTTTTCTATACAAATGGAGAATGCACATAAATATACAGGATGATTTGAATGTGGTGAAAAAAAACCTAAATCATATAGGCTGAGTCAAAACAAAAATAAAATTGAATAGAAGGAGGGGTCTATTGTCCCCCGTTTAGGCGGGAGGGGCAATATTCTAAATAATCGACTGGAAATAGAAAATAAATCAATAAAAGACAACGGCAACACTTACAATGTCACATAACACTTTTTTTTAAAAGCTAGAAGTCTGTTATTTTATATTAATTTTAATTCAAATTATTTTAAAGAATAGTTTTTGAAAAAAACTATTTTCAAACTCAAAATTTTAAAAAAATAGTAAAAAATTGTGTTAAAACTATTTTTTTTTTTTTTAATTTTACGTTATTAGGTACTATTTTTGTTTTTAATATTCAATGCTTCTATTAATTTCTAACCAAACACTAAAAACTAGATGTCTAAATGTCTTTTAGTTTTTGAGAAAATTGCAAATAACCAAGTCTACTTTCCGCCGATTTTTCCGAAGTCAAAAATGTCCTTAATGACCTCGCGATACAAAAGTAGTAAAGAATGCAACAAATCGATTTTACAGATAATTGGGATAGCAAAATAATTCTTATTCACAATGTATAGAGTGGTCTCTCCTTATCACCCAAATGAGGGTCCAAGACTTTTTCGCTGGGGCCATCTATCTGCAAGACTCACTTAAAGAATGCAAACAATATACAGTAGAATTTTATTTAAGTGAGTCTTGCAGACAGATGGCCTCATGGAAAAAGTCTGGGACACTCATTTTGGTGATAGGGAGGGACCACTTTATCATTGGGAACACGAATTATTTTGCTATCAAAAATAATTGTAAAATGGAATTTTTGCATTTTTTCGGTACGTCTTGCATACAGAAGGCCCTTTTTTTAAAAATAATGTTTCAAATTCTATACCTTTTATCTGGCCTTTCGAAAAAAAAAAATTTTCAATGCAGCATTATCTGTTAAAGGCCCCAACCACGCATTGCATATAGAAAGTAAAGATCTATCTCTAAACACCAGTGAATTTTTGCTATCACTCACACAAACCCAAAATTTGATGTGGGCTCTTAGTCTACTTGGTTATGGCTCGCTCACAAAAAACAAAAAAAACTTAAGGAATTGTGAAACCCAATATTATTGGCCAAAGCCAAAATCACAAAATTTGTTTCGAGTTAATTATATAATTCAAGATAAGCTTCACATAATCACATAAAATAAAAAATAAATTTGATGGCAGAAACGGCTCATGAAGAGCCTGGGCCTAGTGACTTACTACTCTCAACCATTCTTGTGTGCGTGTCTTCAGGAATGGAGGGGACCTACAGTTTATTGCCGAATCCGAACTGCCTGAACAGAATATAATGCTGGAACTGGAGCCGCAGACGGAACTGGAAGAGCTGTCAAAAAGTGTCGTACGTTATTTTTTTTACCTGCCCACTATGCAGCTGTACAGCTTTGAATGTATTTTGAAGAAAAACAAAAGAATATTCTTGTGTACAAGCTCAGAATTCACATTTTTTGTTTCCAATAATTTTCCTTTTAATAAATAATTTTTTTCGCGACACAAATAACCACAAAATTTGTTTTTTTTCTTCGTACAAATTGAAACGTCAAAAGTGTCGTACGTGAAAAGTTAAAAGTTGGTGAACTCTTCCGTCTGCGTCTGCAGCTCCGTATGCGGCTACGTTCCGTTGTGTTCACAACATTGAATTTGCGTGTATTCAATATTTTGACAGCTATTCCACCTCCGGCTCCAGTACAGAAGAAGAAATTAGAGGAACGGGTATATCGTGAAAAAACTGAGGCTTTTCTCAACCTAGTGTGAGTTACACAAACACAAATGCATTCACATTGGGTCGGCGTGAAGTTAGACGGCTAAAAGCTGCGGCGCCCAAATGATTTTTAGTTACATTTCTTTTCGGTCAGGAAAGTAGGAACATGTGTAGCTGGTAAAACTAGGTTACGATTTTTATCTTCTCAGAAGTACTTAGGCACCTTTACAGGAACACGGCAGTTGTTAATGAACCTGTTAAAAAAAAATTAGTTTATATTTATCCGATTATAAATAATTGAATGAAAGTCATGTTTCTTTTTTTTTTTAAATTGTGATAAAATTAAAAGTAAGTATAATAAAACTAATTTAAATCGCTGAAAAATAACTGCACTACAGGCGCTCAGCGGATGTGACCGCCTTGCATCAACAACAAAATTAATACGACCCTGGACGAGAGTTTCTAATTTTGACAGGAGAAGTATATTTTAAAAAACGGCTCTGAGTTTTTTTTTTTTTTGTCAATTCTTGCGGCCTCACTCATGTACACTGGATATGTGATATACACCAGTTCCTTTACTTCTTATTCAAAGCATTCTGTTCAGCCAGTAAGCTGAGCGGCACTTTTCTATGACAAGAGATAGGCCGCGTTCAACAGCACATTTGACAGTTCTGAACTGTCATTTTTAGAGCTTCTGATTGGCCAGCAGTCATAAAAATTCAGTTAACGTCGATTGACATTTAGTTACGTTTCTTACGTTTTTTTCTGAATTTTCAGATGAAAAATTCTATCTGAAAATTCAGATGACAGCTAAAAGAAACAAAAAAACAGTTCTTGATCCAGTTTTTTTTTGTTGGTGTGTGGTCTGATCGTCTGGGTCTCGTATTGCTTTTCGGATTTTGATTTTAAAGTGCAAAAAATAATAAAAACAGAATAAATAATTTCAGACTTTTTTGTGCGTTCAGTGTTACGTTTTTTGGAACTGAATTTTTAGATCTGTCAAAAACGTGGTGATGAACGTGGCCATACTCTTGGCGGATTTAAGGTGGAAGCGGCTGGTATTGAACTCCAGACCTCGGGCTACTACATCACATAATCACATGGCATTAGAAAATTATTAGAAAGGTAGGTAGGTCTGAATGTATGGTGTTTATAGTTTTAGTTTGCATCAGATTTGAGTCCTCGTTGTTTATTCATCGAACAAAATTTCTAACAATCATTTTATGATAAAAATTTATATGGTTTACCTACAGTTGTTATAATTTTTTGGTAGGTGTCTGTCTATATACATAGGGAGGTAAGTTATATTTAATATATAGTGTGAGTTTTATGAAATAGGGATACATACGGCGCTTATGTAGGTATATATAAAATAAAAGCGAAAGTTCTAATATTCGATTTAAAACTTACATATAAAACTTTACTTGTTTTCGAGTACCTAAACTACACACATATACATACATATTAGGTGCCTACGTTTTTGTAAGTATAGGCATATATCCAGGCTATTTTCAGTAGAATTTAATCTCCTACCACATTTTACACAAAAGTTCCTATAACATGCCAACTCCAGCAGAAAAAAGGAGAAAACAAAGTTGTCATTCGAATGAAAATTCAAAAACTTTTTTGAAAGTTTTACTATAGCGCACAAGACCCATCATTCTATTTCCCTCGACAAAAAAAAAAAAACAAAACCCCACTCCTCCTTCCAGTTCGACAATGATCTACTTTCGAAACTACCATCCTGGCGCGCTTCCCATTCCAAAAACAACATCAGTCGCAACGGACAATTTGCGAAAGTAGCAAAAACGAACAAGTCAGCAACGATAGAATGAGAATCCCAGAAGTGCGTGTATTAAACGAAGCACATCGACAGACATTCATCCTACCCCGAAAAGTATATCAAGAAGAAGAATAGAAACCTTTCACCCTCTTTACCCACTTGAAACCCCCTTAGCAAACCCCTATAATTTTAACATCACACCCACAGCCAGAGTATAGTTAGAGCAGAGAAAGAGCCATACCAACTGGCACACATATATTTTCAATTTGAAGAAACGCACTGCCTAATATTTTGTAGTTCTATATAAATCTAAAGACGAAGCGGAACAAAGGCGAAGGACTGAATATTACTAGGCTGTTTCCTGGCAACATCATCAGATCCCTGTTGTCGTCGTCGTGGTCGTATAGTCGTCGTCGTCGTCATCTTCTTGTCCTTATACCAAAAGTAATTCCCGTGGCGCCACTGTTATTATCGGCGAGCAGCAATACAACACTGATGTGCTGTTTCCAAAACAACTCAAACCCAAAGCGTTAGGTGATGGTGGGTGGTTAGTGTGTATTTTTTAGGGAGGTCCTCCTACAAGCAAGCATAATTCATGGCCTTATCACCAGCGCAAATATACAACCGCACATCCATACATACTTATATAGAACAGTCCCTCTGGATACAGATCTAAATGCACAATGCTACATAAAGAAAGCATGTATCCTGGTTGATTCACCGAACACCCCCAGCACTTCTATATCTATAGGTAGCCACTGTATACACACAGACAAAGTACATAAAATTGCCCCACTTTTCCACCCAACCACCTCCCCAGTGGGTCACAAAAAAATGCAAAGCTATATATACGAGGATAGTGTGGTTTAATGTTGTGCAGCACTTTCCTTACAAAACCCTAACGAAAGTGAAAACGAGACAGCGATACGAGATACCGTCATTAATACCCTTTTACGCTTTGCCAAGGACATTCGAGACATAAAAAGTGAAAGCTTGCAATTCGGCCATAACACAAATATCTATATGTAGATAACTTTAGAGCTACAGAGTATAGTAGGTGTGCATGTCTTACTCTCTTAATTTCTTTCTCTTTCTTAATAAAGCCTTGAATAAGTTTGGGAAATTCTATTTCCAAGTCCCCCAGCCAGCAGACATTCACATTAAAGCAATACATAAACACTTGCAAACTTGAACGCTACTATACGGTCAAGTGCAGTCCTTGAGAAAATACATTCACTCGCACTCTTTTGCTGTTTAGATTCTCTCTTTTCCTAAACAAATTCCTTCTCCACCATCAGACATGCGTACTCTTTTACTTTTCCTTTCACTTTCTTGAATCTCCAGGTCCAGGTTCTCAAGATATCACATAAAGCTTTCTCTTTTGTTTTCTTCCGTGAAAGTAAAATCTAAATGCTAGTGGTTGCAAAGATCAAGGACGTTCATCAAAGAAGCCACTTTATATATGTATATATATGCACATATATCTCAGTATGTATGTATTTTCTTAAAAAAAAAAAAAGCATGGTAGAAGGTGGTGTAGGTAGGTGGGAATTATAAATCCTTGTAGATTTCTGCCGGTTGACACGGCTGTTGTTGTTTTTCTTTCGGTTGCTTATTTTCATTTTCTAACCTCACATTCTCCGGGGGTTGGTTAATTTTCCTCGGGATGGAAAAAATTTGTTGTTTTGAGAAGGAACATACACACGCACAGATTTCTACTTATTCTTGCGCTTAGATGTCGCAACTACATAATGGAATATGTACTCTAATTGGAAACCAGAGTTTCAACTTGAGATATCTCTTGTAGATGTTACTGTTATTGTTGTTGCCTAGGATTAATTTACATTTCTGCTGCATGAAATCGGTACAAGAATGCTTTATCTATATTTTTATATGAGTATAGTATCCCTATAACTATTTTGTTTCAGTGGCCTAATTAATTTTCTATTCGTAAAGTTTCAAAAACTGGGAAAGCTCGACGGGTAAAGGCGTGGGATTTTACGGATTCGGGCATAAATTAATGCAAATCCGGAGCGAATACGCGCTTTCATATAGAAAATAAGGGACTAAGAATAACGGAATGGTGAATTTTGAGTTATGTTAATTTTAAGCTTAGAAATTATAGCTATAGGGTTATCAAGCTTGAGATTTTAATTAAGTTGTGTCAAAACCAAAGCAATTAGTATAGTGGATGTTTTATATCGAGGCAACGCAGGCGGTTGATCTGTTTAAATTGTATATAGGTATACGTACCTATTTTTATGCAGGTAAGGTACCTAGTTCTTCCTTCGATTGTTACGAATGAATTTCTGAACACTTGATTTGACAAATCTTATGGATTAATTATCATAGCTTATTTATTTTTCCGGGTTGATTGAAAAAATCATAAAGGCTGATTTCCAATGGCGCGTTAGCGTTAGAGACGCTTACGTTACGTTTAGAAGCTTTAAGGCTGATTTCCAATGGCGCGTTCGCGTTAGAGACGCTTACGTATACGTTTCCAAGCTTTACGAACGCGTCGACATGACAGACGACTTGAAGACAACCTGAAAATCAAAATGAACCTACATAACTATAATTTCGAATTCCTCTCAACAAACTATTCCATTATTTTTTAAACAAAATCGATTTTATTCTTTCAATAAAAGGAATTTGTCCAGAAAAACCGATTTTTTCTTCTAAATAAATCGATTTTTTTGTTGAAAGGAATTCGACCATTAGTTTAACTGTAAAAATCGTAACATAATACCCAACGCGTCATTATAAACAATTTGCTTAAATTGATATGTGTGAGCTTTCACGTTGAAAGAAAAATCTGTCAAAGCGACGCCCAACGCGGCTTTGGAAATCAGCCTTAATGATAACGCGTCGACATGACAGACGACTTGAAGAGAATCAGCTGATTAAAAACAATTGAAGTGTCATTCTGAAAATCAAAATGAACCTAAAGAACTGTAATGTCGAATTACTTTCAACAAACAATTCGATTTTTTCTAAACAAAATCGAGTTTTTTTTTTCTTTCAATGGGAGGAATTTCTGCAGAAAAATCGTTTTTTTCTTCCAAACAAATCGATTTTTTTGTTGAAAGGAATTTGACATGAGTTGAGTTGTCAAAACGCGCGCTGAAGTTGAATTTTTTCAACTTCAACGTTGAGGTTTGCTTATGTTACGTTGGTTTGTGTACATGCTAATTGGTGCCAAATCGTAACATTACTGCCCAACGCGTCATTGTAAACACTTTGCATAAATTGCTATGTGTGAGCTTTCGCGTTGACAGATAATCTGTCAAAGCGACGACGAAATCAGCTTAAAAAATTAATTTTTAGAATAAATTTTACGATATCTTATATCTACGGGATTTTCACCTTCAGTTTATGTTAATGTACGATAAAAAAAAAAGTGATGACATGGGGTGATGAAAGAGATGAAACGTGTGGGGATTAGATAGAAAAGAAACTAAGGCCCTGTGCGAACTGAGTTAAAATCGCCTTAAATTATGTACATATATATATCCGACGTGGAAATGTCAAAATTTAATCTCGGATAAAATTTAAGCGAAATTTTAATCCAACTCGCACACGGAATAACGATCATATTATTCACTAGTTTAATCCTTAAATCTAGATGTAAATTAATTTAAATCCAAAAATATTAAATCCAAGTCCATATTATTCACTCATTAAATCCGCAAGTAAATCCAAATTTTTAAATCCAGATTTAACAAATCCAATTGATTAAAAACTGCTGTCCAGATTTAAACTCAATTTATATTTCTCACAAGTCTCAAATGTTTGATTTTTGCGCTCGAAAATAAATGTTATTCATACATAGGATTTACAAAAAAATAAATTCCAGTTCAAAAATAAGAAAAATTGAAAAATAAAAAATGGATTAGAGTGAATAATATGGACCTGGATTTAAATTTTTGGATTGAATAAATCCACTTGGGTTTAAAGTTTACTTAAATACAATTTAAATCCAATGTGAATAATATGGCCGTAAGTGCCGTACGTTTAAGAAATGAAGGTGTAAAACTACTGTGAGATAAGTAAGTATAATTTGAAAAATATATTCTTCCTTCGAAATTAAAATTTAATTATACATTTCGTGGTCATTTAGAAATAAGGATGAACAAAATTAGAATAAAATAGCTGACCTGACAGACGTTGCCCTGTCTAAGCTATAATACGAACTGGAATACCTATATAATAAAAAAAAATGAGTACCTACTTCTAGAGGATTTACAATCAGGTAAAGAAGGAAATAACCAAATGTTGTGACCCTTAAAAAAAAATATAGCCAAACGTGTTACACACTGATTTTTTTTTCTGCCTGAAAATCACAACTTCACAACTAGGGTTTCAAAATCACAACAAACAGAAACGATTCACAAATCACGACAAACGGAAAATGAACTGTGGTCGTGATTACTTTATGAACTGTGAACAAAAGCACAACCAGAGAAAAGTCACAATCACAACAATGACTAAAATGAGAATGAGAACTGTAGTCGTGATTTATTTTTTTTTTATTATTTTAGCGACTGAAATATGAAGAATAGTTTCATTTTTAGTTAAGAAGCTAAGGTAGAACTGAACTGTGAAATGTGGTACTGTGGAGGTATTTTACACAAGAAAAAGGAAAGGTGAATTGAGTTTACTCTGTATTTAAAGACGTTAGAAAGTTGAAATTTTGTACATGAACTCTCTAAAGAATTGACTACGTATTTTGGAATCCGCCTCCTGCCACGCCCACATTTTATAAAAATTCAATTTTCTCTTTATTAAAAGCTGCAAGAAAGCTGAAATTTTGTTTATGAACTCTCTAAAGCATTGAGTAGGTCTTTTATTGAAATTAAATTTTCTTTTTATTGAAAGGTGATAGAAAACTGAATTTTTGTAAGTAAAATCTCTATGGCAAAAGTTAATACTTTTGAATCGCCATACATTATACAAAAATAAAACTATATACATATATGTAGAAAATGTTGTTTTCATAACATTTTCTTTCCGCTATCAACCTCACATTTTTTGAGTAGGTTGTAATTTAAAGCATTGCTTAATTCTTCATAAAAAAGATTTCTTACTCAAAAATCCAAAATGACATTCCTGAAAGATTAAGCATTGACAAAGTTCGTTTTTGTTTATGGTTAACTTACAAATCGGCATGTAATAGTGTAGAAATATTTTCAAAGTGGCAGTTTTACAATCGCGATTTAAATATTGATCTTTTGGTTCAGGAATAATTCACCGATTTCGGTGAACTGAGATTCCACCAACCAACGGTTCAGATAAATAATTGGCTATTATCACATACCCTTGAACCATCTTTGATCAGCGAGTTAAAATTGCTAAACCATGGTTGTACAACTGGCCCTAAGAAAGTTTTTTTTAAATCAACTAAGCCGTTGATAAGGAATTTTGGAAAAATGGCATGGGCAGGACCAATTTTTTGGATTTCTCCATTAAAATTTAGGTAGTGTAAGATTTAACGACAACCTAGAAATTTTTGTTCGACATATGAATCTGCAATGCTTGTCCTATAGATATTGAAATTTTACTAAAAGTGTATTTAAAAACGTATCGATCTCGAATGATCATTGGAAATTTTAATCATTTGATATATAAGACATTCGATATTTTGCGATTCGATAACTTGGAATTCGAGGTAATGTCCCAAGTCCCAAGAGGTATATATAAATCAAGTTGTTTTTATTTAATTAATTTTATTATTTGACTGAGAAAAATTTTTTTGGGCCCCAAAAATATTTTAAATTTACCAATCACAATCACAGGTTAAACTCACAGTGATTCATTAATCGCAGTCACAGGTATACCTGTGATTGGAAAATCACAGTTTAGCTCATCTCTAAAAGTAACCAAGTAATTTTTCTGACCCTCGTATTATCGTATAGCATAACAGACATCGAAATAGCTTGAAATAATTTATATTTTGCGGAGCAGTGAATTGATTTATTAGAAATACAGTTCTTCCATGATACACATATATGACTGCCTTGGATTCCTGAAGTTTTGCTTTCACGTGTTTTTTCATGCGCATAGGTTACTCGAAATTAACATACCAAGATATTTAAATTCCTTCACGACATTAACTTGTTGTCCCTGATAGCTCCATTTTCTGTTACATCAGGCAAATCTTCACCGCCCTTTTCTAAAAATCATAATGTTTGATTTGTTAAGATTGACTGATAAGTTCCAGGTGCAGCAGTATTCTTCTAACTTGGCCATCATTTCTTGAAGTTGAGCAGGTGACCCTGATAATATGACGATGTCATCCGCATACAATAGAACTGGAATAGACTCCTCAGCAAACTCTCACTCTTGTTCCCAAATATTCCACTATATCATCGATAAAAAGAGTAAATAAAAGCGTGCTCAAAGCACATCCTTGTTTTAATTCCATTGATGAACTGAGTAAAACAATCAATACACATTTGAAATAATCCAATAGAAAAATATTAACGATAAGATTTTTAATATAAAAACAGCATAAATTAAGTCTATTTGAATAGTCTATTTTTAATAGACTCTTGCAATAAGCTTCCGTATCGATGCACTACGTATCAATCGCCACTGTAGAAAGGCATTTCGAACAAATAAACAGTTAAGAAAGTATGCAATTTATTGTTATCACGACTTTACGACTTTTTCGGCATAATTTTCCAATTTTGATCTCCATAGTGTGTTTATCTGGTTCAATGCTAATCCAAGAAAAAAATTTTCATCCAATTTGGATGATGTTTAGCCGAGTTATGCGCGTACAAAAAAAAAAACTAATTAAGAAAGTTTGAAATTTCAAGGTGTTTTTACGATTTTCTGATTTTGGCGTTCGAATTTTCTAATTTTCGGTAAAATTTTCAAACTTACGGCTCCGTTGTGTGTTAATTTGGTTCAATACAAATCCAATAAAAAAATCCTCAACCAAATCAGATTATGTTTAGCCGAGTTATGCGCGTACGAACACAAAAAGGGATTCATTTTTATATACATAAATACATATAGATAATAGATATAACTTATAATATAGTGCATATGTGCACTTTGAAATAATCGTTGTGTCAGAATACAATTACCAAAGCACAATGTAATAAAAAAAAACAATGGTTCAGCTATTGACAACGAGGCACAACGCAGAAGTACAATAAAAGCCCGAGCAAAATGTACTTTTACTTCGGAAAAAAAATAATTAGGTTTAAAAACCTTCACTCTGATTTTTTTCCGCCTTGTATGTAGGTACATTTTTTTGTGTAAATAAACATACGTATATGTATTTTTGAAATTTCACATTTTTGATTTAGCACAATTATGAACTATGCTTTGAGTATAATTTTTTTTCAAAAACTTCGCCTTTTTAGAGTTAAAAGCAAAACACCGGCATTTTTGACTTTCGATCAATTTTTTTAATAATGATATCTTATGGGTGATAGTCAAAAGAAAAAAAACTTGTTGTGTTGATGTAGAGGGTAACATAATCCACAAATTGTGTATAAGTACTAAAAAATTGATTTGTTGTATGCGAAAAACCTATATTTTTGGGCTGTGGGATCTTAGCACCCATATATGGGATATTGGCAAAAAAAGTATGCAATCTAAAACGTCAAGTAATTGGTCATAAAAGGTCAGGTAGTTTCAGAAATTGGTCAGGCTTAGACAATTTTTAACCTAGGCTTAAAATTTTTTAAGGTCACCCACGATTTTGGCACTTCATTTATGGGATATTCGCAAAAAAAAAATATAACATTTGTAGGGCCACTGAATTGTGATAAAAGGTCAGGTAATTTCAGTAATAGGTCAGCTGTAGATTTTTAGTTATGAGTTTAACACAAAATGAAAGGTCATTGATTTTCACCTTGAATATTTTTTTTATAAAAATTATAAAAAAAAAATCTATGCCTGACCAATTTCTGAAACTGGCTGACCTTTTATGCGAGGATTCAGTAAACTTTCAGATGGAATAATTATGTTTTTTTTTTTTTCAATTTCACAAATGAGGTGCTAAAAATCCCTACGAACTTGAAAAAGAAATAAAGTTGATTGACTTTAAGAAAAAAAGGAATAGAAAGTGTTTTTGAGGAATCTTATTGTTTATATTTAATGCTCCTGCTCTTTCAAAGTGACGGACGAAAATTGCTGAGCGCTCTGAAATATAAACTGAAATATAAAATGAAATATAAATTCAGATTTCTGCCTTAAATTCGATTTTTTTCGTGGCGAATGGAATACGATTTCAGATTTAATTTTTTTTTGTCATAGTATTAGTGTATATTCGTGTCTATGGACCTTATGTTGTCAAACTGGAAGCTGTCAGTTGTACTATGGTGTATAGTGGTGTTAATAAAAAGAGGGGTAGATCTGCCGCAAATTCCAGATCTGATAAATTAATTTTTTCTCGAAAAAAATCAATTATTTTTTGCCCATTGGAAGACGAAAATTGTCGAAATCGGTGTTTTGACACTTTTGGATCAAACAAATTTAATTTTTTGTTTACCATTGAAAACCCCCTAAATTTAACTATTGAATCTTATGTCGAATTCTTTTCCACAAAAAAATCTTCTATACAGAATCGATTCTAAAGAGAATCGATTTTTTTTCTTTTAACAGACAGAATTCGTTCAGAAAAATCGATTTTTTCTTCTACTAAATAAATCGATTTTTTTTGTTGAAAGAAATTCGACATAGATCACATTAAGGCTAATGCCATACGAGCGTCTTTTTCTGCGCGTCCATTTGGAAGTACGTCCTGAGAACCAAGAAAACTTATATGAATGGACACACGAGCGTCCACTTATTGGTTTCGTCTGCGCGTCCAACTTTGTCGACTGTTTGACTCTCATGCCGCGCAGATTGTAAAATGGCATGAGGTGTACTGTCGCAAATTAATATGGTCACACGAGCGTCCAAGTGGACGCGCTTCCAGATAATTTTTAGATGGCTTTTTTTTGTGTTTTTTATTTTTATCTTTTCAGTTGGTCAATAGATATTGTTGAAATTTTCACAGATACAAAAAATAATGCATTCAAAATTAAGTTTAAAAACGGCAATATTATAAGCCTTGTTCTATCAGCTCATATCTTATCAATGCATGCATGGTTTAATTTGGTTTTTTCTTATTCGGAATGTCAGGAAAACAACGATTATTTTAATACTTTATTTGATATTTTACGTGCACCACAAGCCTTACAAAATTGCATAGAAAAAGTGTGTTTGGTTCATTGCTCTCGGTAGTCTACTAGTGGAGAAAGGCCCGTTAGATGCAAATTGTGGAAATTTTCAAAGTTAAGCTTTTTTTCAAAAAATTATATCTTTCGTTGTAATGATCCGATTTTCAAGATTAAGATCTTAAAACAAAGATAAAATATCAGGCTACAATTGTGTTTAAAAATTTTTGAGGAGGGGTACCCCCTTCCATCCAAAAACGTTATGGGAGACCAATTGAATTCGATTCCTGGAATTCTAAATTTAAAAGTTGATGTAAAATTTTAGAAATGTGAGAAACTAATTATGCAGTTATTCCCTGAACCCTTGCCTTAAATTCTGCTAGTAATTTTATATGCATAAACTTAACAAGAGAGGCAATGGAGGTTATTTAATCAGTTTATAAACAAAAAAGTGTTCTAAATTTAAAAGGGAAGGCGGTAGGTGCCATTTTTTGAACCTGAACAAAATTTCTCCGCTAGAAGTCAAAACCAATTTCCATCTCTTTTTTATTAATTAAACAACTGCGACAAAAAATAATTGAGCAAGCGAATCCAAAAAATATCAGTCTCAGGTTTTTGACAGCAAAATTGGGGAATCTCACTGAGGAATTACGTTTAGATTTCTGAGATTACTGAGGTTTCTGAGATCTCAGTGAGCTTGAGAAACCTGAACTGGCTAATTATAAAAAAAAGATGGAGCTTTGATTTTAAAAATACTTTGGGTTGTTTTTGTATGAGAGTTAACATTTAAAATTTATTAAAGCTTGTATATTCTCTTTAATAAAAATATGGATTGCGAATTCCAAAGCCTATAGTTAGATATACATACAGTACATCTTTTTTGTATGTATGTAAGGTATACATTCTATGAACTTTTATTATACGCCAAAGAAAGTAAGTTATCCCGCTTCAGGAAGGACCAATCCCTATTCCTATAAGTATTTATAGACTCAGTGTATATATATTATCGATTGTTTGCCTTGGTCCCAGCTTGAGCCTTAGTGCACATAGCGCTAAATCCTTAAAGCAATATATCGCATGACTTCGCAGTGTGTAAACCGCAATTTTCTTTAGATCCTTCAGAGTTGTGCTGATGGTACTGAGGGTTATTTTATTTTGGTGGTGACGGTAAGAAAGGCGTGTAGATACGCCAATAGCATACACGAAGACTAAACCTAGGCTAAATTTCACCAAAAAGTAAATTTATATTTATAGTGGTTGCCTGCCATGAGCTAGAGGTCCACAGGATAAACCTATACCCTATATACACGCGCTTGGGGCTACATGCACAGTAAACATAGTATAGTAAACGAATTTATTCATCTCTTCTAAGATGCTACAATGATGATGGTGACGACGACGACAACGACATAGATGTCGCTGTGCGAGTACGTGCGTTGGATTCGAGTTCAAATGCGTATATCCATCCATACCCAACACTATAAGGGCTTTTGCAAATATCTCTTTTCGAGTGCCTATTCGAAGTTTTGTAGTTATGTATGTGCACTCAAGAAAACAGCGCAACTAACGTACAAAATAACACATACCTACGACAGAAGATCGGAAAAGAAAATTGTCCTTGTGGGTGGGCTGGAGCTGGGTGAAAGTGTAACATTGCCAAAGGAACCTAAAAAAAATGCCACTCGATGTGTCTGCAGATTTTATGCCACAAACTATGTAGGCCCATACACATATAGCTAAAGTAGATAAACCCATATAAAGTATAAGAATACATATATCTTTATACCTACATATATATCCCTTCAGTTCTGCTTATGACAAATGGTAAAATACCAATTTCCTTTTCTAGTATGCTCGAGCTGGAGATTTATTTTAAGACACGATTTTATCTCCATCAGTCCCGTCCATATCTATCGTTGTTTTACTATACGACCATACCGATGGCCCACAACTTGGAGAGCATATAAAATGACAATACATACAACTTTTACTTATGGTATAGTGCATTTGACGGTGGAAAATGTTCAAAAACAACTACTATATGTAGTAGGTACATGCGGCACTATCTCGATATAGATCCTTTTCCTTTTGTAATAAATTCAAGTTTTTGGGGAAGATTTTTCTCTTTCATTTCACTTTCTTCTTCATGAAGGCTTTTTGTATATCGTTATATGGATGAATCCAAGGGGGAGCATGCGAAGGATATTCTAAATTGAATATATAGTTCACAACAACTTACTGACTAGGGGATGATTTTGGTTTTACTAGGTTGGCTTGGTATTTGGGTCAATTGGTTATTGCATGCATGCGTATATAAATTTTTTAGCCCTTACTTTTATAAATTTGATTTTATTATTTATTGATTCTGATTCTTTAAAAATTTACTGCACTGCACTAATAGCATTTTTATGATTGAAAATTGAAATTCACGGTGGAGGTTGTTCATAATATTTTAATATACATGTATCAATAAAAAAAAAATTTTGATGGCACAACAGCTCATGAAGAACTAGGGCCTAGCGACTTACAACTCTCAACCATTTCTGTGCGCGTGTCTGCAGGAATGGAGGGGACCTACAGTTTATTGCCGAATCCGAACGGCTAACGAGCGGCACTTTTCTGTGACACGAGATACTCTTGGAGGATTTGTCAGTTCCTCGCAAGAGGCAGTAGACGTTTTTTCTTTTAAATAAATAGGTGGCGAGGCTGGGGATCGAACCTTAGACCTCCGGCATGACAGTCCATTGCACTAACCATCACGCCACGGCTACTACACAATAACAAAGATAAAATAAGTAAAAATTATGCATCTTATTTTGTATCTTCAAACCAAACGTTAATTTATTAGTAACGATGAACATAGAAGTATTTGTCCTCAAAATCCGGACAAAAGTCATAAACCAACATTTTAAGAAACTACACTCAATTGGCATTTTTGACACACTTCACTACACAAACTAACATAAAGCAGACCTGAAAATTTGTTTGAGACCACCCGCGCCTAGCAGATAGACGTAATATAATCGACTAATATGCACGTCTTCAAATTTATATTATTGCCCTCGATTTTAACAACATTGTAGTTTATATTGTGATTAGTTCTTGGTGCTAATTGTGAAACATTTCAATGGATACTGAACAGGGGCGTATACAGGGTGGGTGGACTACGTTAAAAAAAATCAGTAAAAAAAAAAAAAATTAAAAACGATAAGTGTAAAGTAATAAAAAAGTTTCAACTACATTCAACTTCCAAAAGTACTTTGCGCGAAAAGTACAAAAGTGGAAAATCTGCACATATACATAGGTTATTGCTAGCGACAGCTTGTTCAGACAAAAAAAAAAGGAATTGAGTTAAATTTATGCCATCTCTGTGAATTGAGTTAAATTTGTCCCCTTTCACAAAAGGCAACTGAGTTGCCGGCAACAATTAGTTCATAGGCGGGAAAGGCAGGAAGAAAGAGGGGGAAACGAAATCTCCCGATCTATTGATGTAAGAATATTTCGCCCATCTACATACATTTTTTTTTTTTTAAAGGCAGTTTGAACGGTGTTTCAACAAGAGGTTTTATTTTAATCTCAAAAAGAAATTTAATTGTAAAAAAACTAATATATTTTGTTATTATAATAAAGTACACACCCTCACCTTTAGTACCCATAGTTCAAAATCTTGACAATTATCACCAAGAACTAATCAAAACAAAACCTACAAGCTTATTAAAACCGGGGGTCATAATATTGAAACTAAAGGCGTGCGTATATTAGGCGGTTATATTACGTCTATCTACTGGGCACGGGGGGTCTGAAAAAATTGTTTAAAATCGGCCTATGTTAGTTTGATAAGTAGAATTTGTAAAAAATGCAAATTTAATCCAATTTCTTAAAATGCTTGTTTATGACTTTTGGTACTTATTTTGGCAATATTTAAATTTCTTTTTAGCTATCCCGCAGCCCTTAAACTATCATCAGGGACACTTAAAAAAAAATTATTGAAATCGCCTAACCTTAAAATGTGCTACTGAGCAGATGTTTTTAGAGAGGGAAAACTTGGGAAACACCAGATGTGTACATATACTTCTAGAGGATTTACCGCCATCCAGGAAGAGAAGGAAATAACCAAATGTTATGACCTCTTTGCTTGTATGAAGTAGGAAAATAGCAAAAACTATAGAAAAGTTTCTATCATTACAGACCCTTTAAAATAAATAATACAAAATAATCATTATCAGAGTCACTGTGGCGTATACGTACTTTTTTATCAGTATACGGGGTGATTCATGTAAGGTGTGACAAAAAGCTAGAGCGTGTATGTTGAGTCGAGACAAAAAAAAAAAAGTTTGGGAGGGGGGTCTATTTCCCCTCGTTTAGGCGGGAGGGGCAATTTTCTAAAAAAAAAATCGACCTTAAATAGAAAAAAAAAATCATTAATTAAACAACGGTGAGCGCGTGACACCCCGCGTCTGAACACGTGCCCGCCGACGCGTTCACGTGCCTTTTCGCGTCCGTGCGCCTCCTGCGTTTACGCGCTCACCATTACGCGGGTGCGGATAGGTGCGTCTGCGAGCACGTGTTCGGACGCGGGGTGCCACGAGCCCCACCGTTGTTTATTAATGATTTTTTTTTCTATTTTAAGTTGATTTTTTAGAAAATTGCCCCTCCCGCCTAAATGGGTGCCGAAACTGGAAATTTTGCCGCCCTGGGCAAATATTGTTTTTTGAGGTGCGTCAAGCTGTGTCCACCACAACGGAAATTCAAAAATCAAATGATGCAGGAATTAGGGGCTGATTTGGGGCTAATTTAGTGCTCCAATCCCAAATTAGCCCCTAATTCCGGCATAATTAGATTGTTGAACTTCCGTTGTGATGGCGACTTGACGGCATGATGACGTCATCAAATCATTTTTTGCCCTCTAAAGGGTGAAGGGAATTTTGGGCTCTTTTGGGATTGGAGTACGAAATTAGCCCCAAATCAGCATGGAGAAAAGATAGCGTACTTTCGATAACGTATAAACTGACATCAGCTATAAATTTCAATTCCGGATCAATTGTTCCAAGGTAGTTAGGCTTGCGATTTAAATTCGTTGCGATTAAAAAATTACGAAAATTTTTTCCTGTGCACGCACTTTCAATTTGTAGTCGCGCGATTTTTAATCGCTTTCAAATGCAACATACATTTTTAAATTGCACGCACAGCCATTTAAACATGTATGTTGCATTTAATAGAATTTGTTTCATTTTTTTTAAGCCCCGCGATTCCTCAGTCGCATGTACATTGTACGTGCACTCACATTTAAAACCATGTGCTTCATTTCTTGCGACTGAAAAATCGCAAAAATTTAAGACGCAAGTGCGGTCACAAACATGTTTGTTTCATTTTATTTTGCGACAGTCGCGTGCGTCGCTCGAAAAATGGAACAAATTTTAGTTGCGATTTCTCGTTCTTGCGACTATCTAAATCGCAAGTGCGTGCTTTGCCTTAGGCTCTTCGAATCGGACAAAATTAAATCCATTTGAATGTTCGTTTTTGTAGCAATTTTAACAGCGTGCTTGTGTAATGTTCCAAACAAAGATTCCTTAGAACGGTTTATTTAAATGTGCGGTCGCAATTTATATGTTTCTTATGCTCCAAAGTCCAAACAATAAAAAAACACTTTCGAAAGGAGAAATTTATTTTGCATAAAACTCGTTCCAAATGACTTTTGACAATAAAAGATAAATTTAACTGCAAGAAGAACGAAAACAGTACAGGCAAGTAGTTATTGAAGTAGACGGATCACGGATTTTTTGATTTGAAATTATTGTACTGATTTTGCCGCCATAGGCAATTGCCTATTTTGCCTGTAGGCAGGTTCGGCACCGGATACAACCTAGGAAAAGATTGTACATGTACATTTATGTTCAAAAGGAAGCAGAAGTCAATAATTCAGCAAATGTAGACAGGTTAAGTGTTCATATACATAATTTAATATTTTACAATATGCGAAACACCAATCCCTTTTGAAAAGCTCAGATGCACTTTATCACGAGCTACAACTGCTTCGCCAGATAACCACATACATACAAATGGAAACAAACTTCAAGATAGAAGTTATCTCAACCCAATTTATTCTTATCCTTATTCAAGACCAGTTGTAAAAACGTGGTTCATGCTTTAACACTTGGTTCAGCAATATTTTGACTCGCCAATTTCGGTGGATTATAACTGAGGTTCAACGATGGTTCAAGGTTCAAATATATGTGATAATAGCAAATTAAAAGCCTGAATCTTACATTTAGGTCCTCAGACCCCTAGAGGGACATAGGCCCTCAACTACGCCTACGCGCCATCGCGTTCGGTTTCCAGAAATGTGTTTCAGCTCCCACCAACTCTTGCCTAGTTGCGCTGATTCCTCCTCAACTGTTCTACGCCATGTGCTTCTCGGCCACCCGGCTCTTCGCCCTTCTTGTGTGAGCGGATTCAACTGCATTGCTTGCGTTGCAATACAGTCGTTGCCTTTTCGAAGCGTATGTCCAATCCACTGCCACTTTTGACGTCGTATAATAGAGTCGATAGGTTCCTGGCCGGTTCTCCTGAGGAGCTCTTCGTTGGAAATACGATTGGGCCAGAAAATCTTAAGTATGTTTCGTAGAAATCTATTAACGAACGAGTCTAAATCGGTGAATAAAAATTCTGGCACACAGTCATTCAAATCATAAATCGCCTTAAATTTTTATTAAATTAATGCAGGGTTGCGGAAGCTTTATGATGTACCTACACGTAACTATCGGAAGAAAAGAAGAAATAAAACTTTAAAGGTGATTTATTTGATTTTGTAGGTACAATATACTTTTTTAAATGTGCCTACCAGTGGCGTGGCGTCCATATAAGACGATTCATATCCAGTAACCTTTTGAAATACTTCCTTTCAACAAAGTTTATCAAATAACGAGAAACACGAATCCTAAAGAATAAACATACCTTTATTTGTTTATTCCTTACTACTACTCTGTCTACCGCTTCGCTACTCTATGCACACACACACATATTATTGCCGGTCTATTCCCACCCCAAAAAGCGACAAAGCGATAGCAGAACAATGTAAGCCAAAATATGTCGGGTTATAAAATTTCTAGCTAGATGTAACAAATTAGTTTTTTTTCCTTTTCTTCCGTTAAGCCTAGTTTATAGATCGAAGCGAAGTGAAATTTTCATACAAAAAATTAAACTTTTTTCCCAGGCGTGAAAAATTCAATAAAATTAAATGCAATTATTTAAGCGACAAGGAGGAAGAAATTTGGTTCGAAGTGAATATAATTCAACGGACTTACCTAAACCAAATATAAAACAAAATTTATTTTCCTTATAAACCTTTCCAGGCAAGATTTATTGATGTTTCATTTCGATTTGGATTTCACTTCGCATTGATGTATAAACTAGGCTTTATCATTCATTCACATACAAAATTCACCAAATAACCCGAAGAAATGCGTGTTATTTTTTTTTTTTTTTAACAAAAGAAGGCGTGTTTTGAACAGAGAGCGTGACACTGACACCTGTCTGCTAAATGCACGCTTTCTTATGCCAAAAATAACACGCATTTCTTCAGGTTATTAAGTGAATTTTGTATGTATCTTGCAGATCTGCAGACATTTCAAATTTAGTTGCCTATGTTTTCGGTGATGACTAATTTTTCTTACGGCTTACCATTTGAAATCATCCACGCCACGCCACTGGTGCCTACATACATATATGGTTTATAAGGGTGTAGAAATACCCCTATCCATACACATACCTGTCATAAAATTCCACTATTCTCAATTGCAACCCAACTATTACGTGTAGTTATGTATTCTAATTTCTTTGATGTTGTCTCTTTTACTCTCCCAATAACTCTGTTTCCATTTTCTGTTAATTAGTTCATAGATGCGGCAACGAATGAATTTAATTTCGGGTTTTAAAATCATTCTCTCTTTCTTATAAGATTGCTTGCAGAGCCCCGCGTGCACATTGAATTCTTAGCAGCATCATAGCATAACATTATATTGTTGTTTCTAGGGAAAGTGATTAATACCGTGGAAAAGTTTTGTTCCATACAAAAAAGGGGGTGGTGAAAAGTATATGATGCCCTATATTGAAATGATATACGACACCATGGTCGTTGATAAGCAAAAGGAAACCAAATTCAGCCCTTATAACAATTGTAATCAACTGCGATGTTCTAATTACGATGAAAAGACGAATTTCGTGCGAATTTTTGTCCGTGTGTGTGTGTGTTTTGAGTGTGCGTGGGCTAGAAGTTGAATTTGTACGATTTTAAATGTTTGTGCTTTGATGCGCCATTCCACACTGGCAGTACTTAGATACCAATATCGCAACAAAATTGAAGGTGGAGTTATATGTATAGGACGTTAGGAGCATCATCATCGGTGGGAAGCCTCATCGGGAATTTAGGAATTCCATCATCAAACTCGAATGCTCCTCGCCACTCTTGTTCATCATATTCTTCTGGTGTGGTATCGCAATCGCACTACTACCATTGGAAAGTATAAATCAATAAAATCGTTGTGTACCTACATACCTACATCACTAGGAAGGTATTTCGATACACAGCCTAACAACAATACGTAAAGGTGTACTATCCGTTCTTGGGGTCGTCATTTGTAAGCCTGTACCTACTCTTGCATGGTCCTGATGGTTGCGTAGCAGGAAAGTACATACCTACCTTTTCCAGGGGGAGGATGATGTCAAAAACTGTGGATAGAAGAGGATTGTTTGGTATGAAGGGAGTATAGAAGAGACGTGCTCAATGGGAAATAAAAGGAATCCCTTCGAGTTTAGCCTGCCATCATCAACTTTGTATGCACACGCACTTACTAACCAATACTATTAAGTTGCCATCATAAACGCCCCATGTCGCACCCAACAACTACTGAAAATGCTCCTAAAAAAAAAGGGGGGATTGTACTATGGTGGATTAAAGATGCTGTAACTGTGTTAGGTGATAGATGCAGGTACCTATTTAATGTGTTTTTTTTTTTGTTATATTTTTAATTTATTGTTGTAGATGTGTTTAAGGCTTCCAGGAGCTATATGGAGCTCTTGGTGTACACTTCTAGGTAAGCTTAAGAAGTTTTAAAGGACAAAGTTCAATAATGATAAAGTCAAAATGTAAGTATATGTACTTTGTTTTCTTAACACCGCTGTAGAAAGTACTATAGTAACCAACTAATGGGTAGAGAGTCTCATGACCTGGATTTTTAATATAATATTCCTTTAAGGTTGATATACGGCTTTACATGTACCTAACTTTAAAGATAACGCTTACCGCATTGTCACTGAAGAAAGTCTTTATTTTTCGAAAATTCTGTAAAATTTAGGACTGAACTTTTGCCTCTGCCTCGCCTTTCTTGATCAAAACATTCAAACCCCACATTAAAAAAAAGAACATGTTAACAGAACCATCGAACTGTCCATTGAACCTTTTATGAGTTTCCTTATTGGAAGTTATTGTATTAGGTCCGATTTGTCGAATCGAAAATTTTGACACATTTCAAAGTTTCAAGGTACCTATAGAATCCGAATCCTTTGGTTTTAGAGAAGTGTCTGGCGGGTTTGAGAATCCTATTTTCGTCAATCATATCTCCACAACAAATAAAGATATCGATATCGGCTTAATTTCACTCTATACACATGCAATGCGGATATCGATGTGATGAAGAAATTAGAAGAATTAATAAAATATCTAATAATAAGTGCTAACAATTGGTATTGCCTCCGGAATAATTTAAATTTAGACAAAATGCCATAATTGATAATTGATAAATGTTTATATAAATTTCAAATTTTCAAATAAAACAAAAAAAAAATTAAAAGAAAATATTGATAAAAAATGTTTTCCGGCTCGCAAGAATAAACAAGGAATACGTTACGTGGGTGATTCTACAAATGATGGAAATTTCGGTGACTCGGAATATACACTTGTCAAAACAATTAAGGGAACAAAAAAAATCACTATTTTTTTAGTTTTTTTTCGAAAAGCTGTATCTCTGTGAAAAGTGGTCTAATTGAGATGAAACAAAAAGCATTCTGAAGCTTAATCCTTTTTGTATTGAGAAATTTTCGCAAATAATTTTTTTAAGGTACCGTTATTGCGAAATCATAAAAAGCAGCACAACCCAAAAATTTTAAATTTTTTTATTTTTTTTGAACATTGTCGTTTTCTTCGAAAATTTTTTTTTGAGCCAATTTAATGTTTTGTTTCAATAACGTGTTTATTCAGCTTTAAGGTCATCTTTTTTCGTCATTTTACAAATTTTTTTCAAAAGAATATCTGGCTTTGAATGAAAAAAACAGACTTTGACTACCAATATTATCGCAAGGAATGAGGAGAGGACACCGAAAATTTATGGATAGTTTTAAAAATTGGAATTAATATTCTACAAGATTTTTACAAAACTTTATAACGATTATTTTTTTTGGCTCCTCATCGTTACATTCAGAAAAGGTCTAAAAAATGACTTTTTAAAGACTTTTTGTACATTTTTTACTGATTTAAAAATATTGACTGTAGGACTTAATTTGGTAAAACATTTTAAAGAACTATAGACCACCAATATTTCCGTAAAATTTCAAATAAATCCATTGAACAATTTTCATGTACCGAATGATCAAAGTCGTAAAAACCAATTAAGGGAACAAATTGGGTGGTTCATAAACATTGTGAAATTGTCATCAAAATGGAAACGAAAACACCAATTTCTGCCCACTTTTTTCACAGTTTTGCGTAAGTTACAACAAAATTTCTCAATACAAAAAGGATTAAGCTTCAGAATGCTTTTTGTTTCATCTCAATACGATCACTTTTCACAGAGATACAGTTCTTTGAAAAACACTAAAAAAATTAGTGATTTTTTTTTGTTCCCTTAATTGTTTTGACAAGTGTATTTTAAAATCCGTTAAATTTATTTAATCTGATCTTTCTTTCTAAAATTAAATGTGATTGATATCTATATGCGCAAACAAAATAATTAGGGTGGCATTTTTTTTTCTTGCTCAAAAAATTCTTCAAATGCCTGATTCTCAGTCCCCTTGCGTGTTCTCTTATAGCTTTTTCGCAAAGAAAAATCATAACCGCTCTTAGGTTTTACACTAAAATGAAGCCACTCATAGGTACTTACGTCAAATAATAAATCTTCGTTATGAAATAGATAAATATTTTTTAACAATCGATTTTAATGCAAAAAAAAATGAATTCAACTTTGTCCGCGGCAATTCTAATCAATCCCCTGGAAAATTGAAACAATCGAAAAAATCGATAATTAGAATATCGATCGAATGTCCAACTCTAGCAATATCAAGTATAGAGCAGTGTTGCCGCTGGAAAAATTTGAAAAGTGTCCCAAAAAAGGTCCCAAGACAAAAAAGGGTCCCATAAATAACAAATCCGCAATAGATAGAATATAAAATACTTAAAACATTTCATTTAATAACAAACCTTATTCAAAATTTTTAAAAATAACACTATTCCGACAACAATAAAAAAAAACAATTCGAAAAACTTTACAAACAAAACATTAAAAAAAATCGGATTTGTGAAAATAAAAATAAATAAACAAAAATAAATATGAATAAAAAGTCTGTCTTGTAGGTTCATATGTAGGGTAGGTACCTAATATGCATTTCATTTTTAAATATTTTTGTGGATTCTAATTTTCATATTATTTTTGGATTGAATAAAGTTAAGAGCTGAGAATGATCATTTTATTATTTTGTTTCAGAATTGTAATGCCAGTTGTGCGTTTCTTTTCTGTAAAATGTTAACTTCTATTGTTAACTCTTATCGTTTCTAGGCTCGAGAAATGTTACATTTATCAACACTATGGCGTCATAAAATCGTTTCTAAATTACAATGTTGATGTGTCAGAAAGGTACACTTTGTAACATTTTGCAAGTCATCAAAAGCAGCTGAATTTGGATTTTCATTTTAGGGTTATATTTTGTTTACTCTTTCCTTTCGATTACTTAAATTTCGGTATTTTTTTATTTTATTTTTAATGTCGATTTTGATTTTTATAATTGTTTTCTGTTATTTACTGATTAACTTTTTTTTTTCCGACAGTTTAATTTTTTGATACGGTAGATTTCTTACAAAAAAAAAATGCATCGGTATCTGTTTGGAATGGAAAAAAGTTGCAAACATTTAGTCAATTTAGCTTGATGATACTATTTTGTACAAACAAATAAACGAATTAAATTTATAAATTGTGTGAATTTTTAAAGTTGTATGTTTCCAATGAATTTAATTCATGTATTTCGCATTTTTTTGCAAACCATTTTGCTTGACAGATCAACAATATTTTTAACTAACAGAAAAGAAACGCACCACATAGAAGTGTTTGTGTTGTTTCTTTTTTCTGGGTATAACGGTAAAGATTGGTGTATTTTTCGAGGTAAAACGACAGTTCTCCTCAGTAAGAAATTTTGTGAAATTGAATCATTTTTATGAAAAATACAAATTTGTTTATCTTTTCGAATAAAAATTTTATTGAAATAAGAAAAAAGTGGCCAATCGGGTAATTTTTAAAAAAGTGGTGGCCACGGGTCCCGAACGCAAAATAGTGGCCATTTGGCCACTTTAGTGGCCAAACGGCAACGCTGGTATAGAGTCTTCCTAAAATCAAATCGTATGACCAACTTGCTTCTGTTTTTTTATGTGAGTTTTGAAGAAGGCATTCGTATGGGAGATCGTCGATTGACCGTTCAGTTTATCAGTTCTTTGGTGAGTATTTACAAAACAAATTGTATAATTGTATGCATTATTGTTAGCAATATAGTATAGGCTGAATGAAACTATAATATTAAATGTTTTTTACAACCTTAGTATGTTTTTTCGCGCAAAAACTATGAAAATTCTCAGTCCGTTGGCTTTTCAATGAAGAAAACTACGACATGTCGATATTTTTTTTCCCAAGAAAATTTAGATCAAAACAGAAATTTTCTTGCGCTTATGAACAAATTATGATACTTTGATACCATCATAATGATTGAGGCAAAAACATTACAACACTTATGAAGTTATAAAAAACATTTCAGTTTAAATTAATTTTTATATTTACAACTAATTGAAAATCGAACATAACCGTTGGTAAAAAATATAATAAAAAAGAACAATTCACACATATATATAATGGGGTGCAAATCGTTCTGCTCGCATAGTGTCGCTGTATATAGTAGTTCTCTTTTCTTTCAACCATTTGACCATCGCACAACATTGCGATGATACAGTATTGCGAAATCGATAATCGGCATGTAGGTATATCTCGATTAAGTTTTATGGCAATAATTGATAATCAAAATTTTAACAGTCGATATTTTAATTATGATCATGATGATTTATGCTTACAAGTGCAATTTTGGTCAGATTAATCAAAATGTCGACTTTCAAAATATCAACTGTTAAAATCTTGATTCTTTAAATATCGATTGCTTGAGACATTTTGAAAATCGAATTTTTTAAAATCGACAATTTTTTTTTCTATTTTTTGGTTTATGAAAATCGACATTGTGATGTCGATAAAATTGACATAATTGGATTCAGGATTTGGATGAATTTCAATTCATAAGCCTTATCCTACCCAACCTAATAAACAATGGTATTGGTTTAAAGAGAGTCTTATATTCTATACTTAATTGATTGAGAGGAAAAGAAACTGCTAAAAATAAAAAATAATTTATTTGATTTCGAACTTTAATCTACACATACAGTGGTGTGAAAAACATTCTGGATTTTGCATTGATTGTTGGTTTGTGATATAAAAATGAAAAAATCAAATGTTTGCAATTTTTTCCCATTTTTATTGAACAATTTTATTATTTGAAACAAAAACCATGGAACTTTATCCATCAAAACAAAAAAAAAAATTCAAAAAAATTAAAGGTAATTCAAAATTTTAATGTGACAAACTAGCCAGATTTTATTTTTTTGCAATTAACTTTTATTATTTATTTAATATTTTGTCCAGTAACCCCTGTTTTTTATCACAGCTCGGCATCGACGAGGCATTGACTGGATTAAATTCTCGAAAACAGAAGCAGGAATATTATCCCATTCATTTTTCAAAGCTGCAAAAAGAGAAGTTGTTGACGTGTGCTTTTTTTTCCCAACCCGTCCTTTTAAAATGGCCCACAAGTTTTCTATTGGGTTTAAATCGGGTGATTGAGATTGCCATTCTAAGACACGAATATTTTTAGTTGCAAACTAAAGGCATTTCTTCCTCTGCGTATGGAAGCATTACTGACTCCAAAATGTCCATATTTCCTGTGATATGGTGTATAGGACCGCAGCCTGCTCCTGAAAAACACCCCCAAACCATCACCGAGGCTCCACCGTGCTTTACTGTAGGGAGTACATTTGCAGGCTTTAATCGCGTACCTTTTGAGCGCCTCACTGTCCTTGCACCATCGGAGTAAAATAAGTTGAATTTGCTTTCATCACTGAAAAGCACACTCCTCCATTTGCTTAAAGACCGGTTAAGATGATTTTTTGCAAATTCAACCCTGGGTTAAATGTTTTGATTAGGAATTTTAAGTCTTTCCCAAATACCTTTTACGGATTACCTTTTTTTACGATGTTTAGCAGTAAGAAGAGGTTTTTTAGCTGGTCGAAATGCAAAAAGACCGAAATCTCTTAAACGCTTCCTGACCGTACTTGGCCCTATGGGTAGATTAAGTTTATCACAAATTGTCTTTGAAGTCGCAAAAGGGTCTTTAAGCACGAAATTCTTTATGCGCCTATCAGTTTTAATTGTTGTTTTGCGAGGGCGTCCACCAAAATGATCTGCTTCTACTGATTTTCCACTTTTAAATTTTTTAATGATGTCGCAACCGCAAGCCGTTGACGTTGGAATTTTTAAGATTTCAGCGATTACTTTTTGTTTTATACCGGCTTGGAACTTTTCTATTATTTCGTATCGAATCGCGTTGCTGTAACGTGTTTTAGCCATTTTATGCACTATATAATTTCAATTTACACAGCTCTCAACTTGTAAAAACGTTTTAATCTACGGCTTGAGTCAAAAGACTCAAAAAAATCGTTACTTTAACATCGAGACTCGCAATCTTCTTTAAATTCGGTTAGTTTTGCACAGGCATGTTACTGAGTGACTTTATAAAATAATTTTTTTTTATTGTTCTCGTCATCGTAGCATTAAATTTTTAAGGTTATTATTAACTTGTCTCATACTCTTTACAAATTATTAAAAAAGTTATGGAAAGTTGTTAGTTTTCTACTTGGTATTAAGAAAATCATTACTATAGGAAAAAATCCGGAATGTTTTTGGCAGCACTGTATGTACCTAATCAAGTAGTATTCAACAACTATCAACAGTTGTAAAAACATTCAATTAAAAAAAAAAAAACTTCTAAGAATTTTTGAAAATTTGTTCGTCCCGCATAATCTTTGATCATAAAACGTCCCAACTTTAATGGTCTTCAATTAAGTTTTTGAAAATCTTAAATTAGTGATTTTTTCATAAGAAAATAACATCAGGTTTCTAGTTTTCAAGCCCACTAATGGGAATGTATACCAATTTTATAAATAATTTTAAATTTTAAAATTCTAAAATAGAACTCAAATTTTAAAAACCACTACATAGAAAAATTATGAAAACAATGCCGCAAAAATTTAAACAGTCTGATATTAAGGTATTAGCATGATTAACAGTTTTCTAACTTTAAAACTCTTTACTAAAATATTAATAGTTTTAAACAATTTCTAACTAGTCTCATACTAAACTTATTTTTCTAGCTGAACACGCCTAAAAAAGTGACAGTTTAACCCATTTTTGCAATTGTAGCTGCCAAAGTGACACTTGGATAGTATGATATTAAAAAGATTAAGTAGGCATTCGGCGATTTTAACTTTAGTAAAATGTTAAAAAGATAATATGATCCTAACTCGTTTAAAATTTCGAAAAACCTGTTTTTAACCTAGCACCATACTAAAAACGCTTTAACATCGTACTAAACCGTCTAAAATTTTGCGCTAATTATTTTAACCTCAGAGCCCCTTACTTTAAGGTTAACATTTCAGGAAATCTTCTGTATGAGTCCAAGAATATTTAGCTGAAAATTGATTAAACTTGCTTCAGTAGCTTAATAACACATAAAATAAATAAATAAATTTGATGGCACAACAGCTCATGAAGAACTAGGGCCTAGTAACTTACAATACTCTCAACCTATCCTGTGTGCGTGTCTGCAGGAATGGAGGGGACCTACAGTTTATTGCCGAATCCGAACGAGCGGCAATTTTCTGTGACAGGAGATACTCTTGGAGGATTTGTCAATTCCTCGCAAGAGGCAGTAGCTCTTTTTTCTTTTAAATAAATAAGTGGTGAGGCTGGGGATCGAACCTTAGACCTCCGGCATGACAGTCCATCGCACTAACCATCACGCCACGGCTTACTACTAACTAACAAGGTGCAGAAATCTATAGGCCGCTTAAAAGGGTAAAATATATAAATGCCTTATCGGTATATTGATCTAAATAAAAATTAGCTGCTCATAGAGTGAAATGTTGAAAAAAACAATATTCTGCTTTTCAAAATTCTGTTTTAAGAAATTCTGCAAATAATAAAAAAAATTTTCAAAAATTTAAAAAAGCACGCTTTTTTAAAAGCAGAATATTGAAAGAATAGTATTTTTGAAATTTGAGTTGCGTATTACATTTATATTATTTATAATTTTTTTTTTATAATTTTAAATTTATTCTGTTAGAAAGCTCAAAATCAAAAGTAGAATCATCTCCTGGAACGAAGAAGCATCGTCGCTTAAAAGTTTTGATTTTTCGAAGTCATGTATAATGGGGTTTTTAAGATCTCTATAAGGAAATAGTAACAGAATATCCAAAGACAAATGTTCAAAAATAAAGTTTCGAAAGGACGGTGCCGTGAACTAAGTCCCCAGGAACTAAGTCCACCGAAGGTGTTAGTTCCCACTAGGTGGGAACAGAAACCACTTTTCGAAAGTGGTTTCTATTCCCATATAAGGTGGGAAAAAAATTTCAAAAAAATGTGTGGTTTAAGTTACCAAGAAGAGAATAAAAAAAAATAAAAGAAAATTATTTTTGTTATTGTTTTAGTGGACTGTATTGAATTAAATTCAAATGGAAGTTTTTTTGCGACCTTAAGTCCAATGCGTTTCGCCCAGGCACGACAGTTGGGCTCATCAGTTAGATGCTGTCGTACCTTTCTAAGACGCAATTTTTTTAGTTTTAGTTACCGTCAAATCTATAATCTTTTCCTTTTAAAAATTAAAAAAAGCTTGCTTTCACAAATACAGTGCTAGCACCCAGCATTATGGCGTATAAACAGTAAAGTATGTATGGGGGGACCTGGACATGTTCCCGCCTAGTGGGAACCGACGCTTTCGGTGGACTTAGTTCTATTGGGACTTAGTTCACGGCACCGAAAGGACAAAGTATCGAAAGACAAAGGTTTGTACAGACAAAGTTTCGAAAAGACATATAGTTCCGGAAGACAAAGTTTTTGGAAAAATGCATCTAAGAATGCTGCCGACGATTTCTTTTCGATTTAATTAGTATACTTGTAAAATAAAGATGAGTAAACTCAGATAAAAATATTGCGCTGATGCATTTACTCAAGCGTATTGCACTGGCGTTTTGGGCCTTTAATTTGCATTAGCGCAATTTTTATTTTTTCTCCGTTTAATGCAAGTCATAGGAAGTCATTCCAGAAGCTAATATTAAGGAAAATTTAATTACTTCGAAATCGTAGAGCGAAATTATAGTCGAAAAACTAATCCTTTGGGAGAATTGCCAATAACTGAAAAAAGCCATGATGCGTTTGGCACTCGAGTTCGAAAACTTGGATTTTTCATGAGGTCAATATCATAAACGACTCAGCAAAAAATGAGTACTGCCGGATCTAACGCAAACACGCCTTCCTATGAGACGACAAGGACTACTAAGCGAAATAAGATTGTTCAAGAAAATAGCTAAAAATATCCTCTAGCTTTGCTCAGATTAGCTATTATTTTTTTTTTATTTTTTTTTTTGAAACTGACATTTTTTGTTGTAAACTTCAAAATTTTTAACTAGCCCAGCCCATTTGCTGAAAAGAAACTTAAATAATTATTTAAGTTAAGCATAAGAGCTTATGTGACAGTTTACACTTTCTTACTCACCATAAAATCTACCCATCTCACTGGATGCGCCGATCATCAAAAATACAATGTTAACAGGCACTCTGACTATTGTTAATGTGACAGTCCACTTCTCGCCTTAGGCAACTTCACACTTGTTTTATTGGATGCATTTTAAAATCATTAAAGGCCAGTTGTACAAATATTTGATCCGTGGTTCAGAAATTTTAACTCACCAATTTCGGCGGATTAACTGTGGGTACAACGATGGTTCAGGCATGTAATTGGCTTTTAGTGCATATTAGAACCTTGAACCATCGTTGAACCTCAGTTAACCCGCCGAAATCGGCGAGTTAAAATTGCTGAACCACGGATCAAAATTTAAACCACGATTGTACAACTGGCTCTAAGACCTTTTCAAAACTCTTTAAAATAAAGGTGAAATGGCAGCAATTTTGCATTGGCAAATTATTTCATGAACGTATTAATAAAAACAAATATTTTTGTAAGTAGGTAAACTTTTCCACCCCAGTGTACCGTTTTTTGAGTCTCTATAGCCCAAAATAAATATCACTTCATGTTACCTTGCTTTTCGTTTCATAGAACTCCTGGTGGAATGAGAAAAACGAGTTTTGGAAAATTTAGGTCCATGAACAACGTGTTTTAGTTCGTTTCCCATAACAATAAACCCCTCAAGGTGGTAGGTTGGTTGGTTGTAAGCTACGGGCTCTGGACATTTAGAACATACATACCTTTCCTATATGGAATGGAAACTGCTGCGTGTTTGCCTTATCGCAGTAACGATACGTAGGAGTAAAATCAGACAGGATATACCAATATACACAGCCGATTGAGTGGGGGATGAGTGTTAATTGCAAGTACTCCATAGCCGCACAGTCCACAGAAATGACAACAAAGTACATTCCGAATAAAAATAGGAAGGGTTCCTCTCGCGTCGTCGTCGTCATCATTCTTGTATGTTTGTTGTGTATGGCTCGTGCTCGTTCATGTGAAAATAGCGGCATAGTGTTTTGATTTAGAAAGGCTATCAATTTTTTTTTTTAACTTTAATTTTTTATATTTTGAAAGTTTTACTTTTATGTGCGCTCGAAAGCAGTTTTATTTCTAACTTCTTTATTTTTGATTTGAGAACCCTTATCCTATGGATGCTATGAAAAGGTTCGTTTCTAAAGAAAAAGGGGGTAGAGGGTGATGTTGTTATGTAAGGACAAGAAAGGATATATTATAGATTGGAGACTGCTGGTATGACATGTGTGATTCGGTCCTTGCGTACGGATGTTAAAATTTTTTTAGAGATAACACACACTGAAAACAAACAGTGTTGTTGTTTGAAAGGACAACCACACACAGCTATCTGATGAACTTTAATCACAGTTTTTAATTTTTTGCTATGTTTTTAATTTTGGATCCAATGCTCAAGTGGAATATACCATGTGCCCTCGCATTTGGTTTGTGCGTTTTTTTTTTTTTTTATTCATTTTTTTTTAGAGGACACTTATATGAAATGAAAAGCCAAACAGCGCATATCAGACTCATATGTGTTTCGCAATAATTCATTGGAGCGCGCCATGCTGTGGTGATATTGCAATTTGGAAATCGATAAATTGCAATTAAGATAATGGCCCCCATTCGATTTACCTTATACATCGTAGTAAGTTCATTAATAAATCATCATTCACTTAGAAGAAATGGCTATTTACTATGGCTATTTGCGGTGATGGAGAAAAATTTAAAATTGATTTGTTTAATGTTTTTCACAAAATATAACCAAAACTACTACAAGGGTTAATTTAAATTCAAATTTTAAATTTTATTCGTTTTTCTCAATTTATGTATGTATGTGTTTTTTTTGTAGCATATTTTTTGGAGTAGTTTTCTGTATTGTTATTAGTCGCTACATCAGTTTTTATAAAACTTTTTTTTTTGCATAGTTTTGGGGATGTTTTGACACTAACGCAACTGATTTCTTGAACTAATTTTAATTTATGAGGAAATTTTTTTTATTAAAAATTTTTAAAAGCAATTTTAAGAAAACAAATTTGTACTATTATTTTAAGTATTAATTAATGTGGAGTTTAAAATTAAGTTTAAAAAAATACACCTGGGGCTTATTTCACCAAACAATTTTCACTTTTTCACTTTGCAAAAAAATAATTTCCTGCAAAGTAAAAGTGCAAGTGTTTCACAAAATTTGTGAAAGTGAAAAGACTTTTCCACTTTGTACTATAATTTTAAGTATTAATTAATGTGGAGTTCAAAATTGCATTTAAAAAAATAAACCTGGGGCTTATTTCACTACAAAATTTTCATTTTTCTCTTTGCAACTTTTGCAAAAAAAAAATAATTCCCTGCAAAGTAAAAGTGCAAAATTTGTCTCAAAAAATTAGCAAAGTGAAAAGAATTTTCCACTTTTCAATTTTTCAGACTGTTTTTGAAAAGTGAAAAGTAAAAGTGTTTCACCAATTTAAAAAAAGAACTTTGCATTTAAATTCGTATATTGCAAAGTTGCAAAGTAAAACTTGATCCAAATTGATACATTTGGATCAATTATGCATTCAAAAAAAATCATTGACATTGACCCCTGTTAAATCTCTGTTCTGCAGAATTTGTCCTTAGTGGTGTTATTAATACTATCAGCATCAGGGGATGGTCGATATCCTCATTGGAACTTAAAAATCTTCATGCATCGTATTTTATAACCTCGATTTTTTTATTGCACCAACTGCACTGCAGATGATATTTTCAAGCATACGACTTAAGCAAACTGCATTGTACGCTACCTGTGAAGCTTACGTTTACCTTTACAGCATATAAAGACCGATCTTGACCACAAACAATCATTAAAGCATGCTTTCCATCCCTGCTGAACAAAATGTTGTTTTCATTTTGGGCGAATTGTACCGTCAACACATCCCGCTACACAAAGAAATCCTCCAAGAGAATTTTTTGTCCAGCAAATGGTGTTTAGGAGAAATTCATCAACGATTACGTTGGACACTTATTGAACTATACTCTGCAGACGAAAGCTTTTCTTATTCCATGCACAGATGCAACACCGTGATATTGGGCTTCATTACCGGCCCAATTTTATGCACACAAAAGTTTTTGGATGTGACTTAAACCCATATTCCTTTGACTGTCTAATTGTAGTTTATTTCCAATTAAAAAAAAAAACTCTTTTTTCGAACAATTATTTCCAATGTCAAAGATAATTCTTAACTTAACTACTCTTTGATCACTATTATTTACTTCTTTGTTCTCAAAACGGTTATTTTTTTTTTATTATTCATTCCGATTATTGAATCCTCGAAACTGCATCCACAGTGAATAGCAGTGTATTCCTTTTTTTTCTCTTCATCGATTTTACGTAGAAAGAAAAGAGAACAATTTACTGCGAATCACTGCGGATCCACTATTGTGGATTCCATAATCGACATGATTATTACTTTTCGACAACTTTTCATAAAAAACGCTTATTTGCAAATGAAAATTTCTCTTTGCATATTACTGAAAAACTTTTCAAAATTCTTAATATAATTTGCAAAGTTTATTTGTTTGGTGAAATGAAAAGTACAATATTTTTTTCAAATTAACAAAACTTTTCACTTTGCAGAAAAGAACTTTTCACTTTGCAAATTTGAATTTGGTGAAACGTAATTTAAAAAGTGGAAAACTATTCAACTTTTCATTTCAATAATTTTCTCTTTGCAAATTTCTATTTGGTGAAACGAAATTTGCAAAGTAAAAAGTGTTTGGTGAAAAAGGCCCCTGGTATCCTTCTTATATTTTTATTTATTTATTTAAATTTTTTTGAAACTTGGCGTAGTTTTAGATCATTGCTTTTCACGGCTGACTTTTTACCTACAGAGTTTTGAGAACTTCGGCTCTATAGTGAACATTTATGTATGTTTTTGGTCTGATTTTTTTTTTTTACACAAAACCAATACCTACTTGCCTTATAGAAGAGCAAGTAAAAATGATCAAAATTAGTCAAACCGTTTTCAAGGAAAGCGAAAATAAAAAAAAAACAAGTACTATTAGAGGTGCCATTAATAAATTATATGTATACGTAACAGGTATACCTATGGTTATTAAAGGCCGTTCCTCTCGAAAACCAGCTCAAAAGTTCTTATACTAAATAAACTGTAGGTCCCTCTATTCCTGCAGTCACTGGCTTTTTTGCCATCAAATTTAATTTAATTTATTTGCCCCTCCAGGCAGCTCGGTCCCTAGCTAGCTGCCTCCAGTTACGCACTCCAAGTTGGTTGAGGTCGTTCTCCACTTGTGTGCGCCACAAGTTTTATAAGTCTTTTGACTTTCAAAATGACTTTAACTTTAAATTTACAGTCAGCAGTCATGTACAATATTCTGACTTATAAGTCATTTGGGGCAGTCAATTGACTTACAGTTAATTGACTGCATTACTCTTTGACTGGTTGCAGTCTTTAAGTCACTTAAATGTCAGTAAATCACATAAAAGTCAGTAAGTCATTTGACTGCAGTCTTTTAACTTAAGTCAATATATTTCTTTTTATTATTTGTAACGGAACCGGATGGTGAAGCAAGGACACTCAAGTCGACATAGAATTCTCCAAAAATGAGGAGGTGCTATGACCCTTATAAAAAGCACATCAAATATTTCTAAATGAGGTCCTCACGAACCTCCACTCCCTGTACCACCATTACGACCTACAGCGTACAGGATTCTATAGGCCGATCCTGGCGGCGGACGTGAAGGGTGTTCAGAACTCTTAATGGCTCGGCATGCTAGCGCAAGGCCAAGGCTCTGCTCGTCGGCTGTGGATGGGTTCTTGCCATAGAGTCTGAACGTGTGTTACGTTTTAAAAATCATGCCGCAGTAACGATGTTGTTCACTGGAAAAAAAACAATTTAAAAAAATAAAGGTTCAAGAAAAAAAAATCTTGAGACCGAATTCCGTCCTAAAAGAATAGTGAAAGACCAGACGAAAATATTTGTGCTTCAAAAAATAAAGAATTGCATAAAAAAAATAAAAAGTGGCAACCCTGGAAGAGAGGAGGGCCTGATGTTATTTTTGCCCTTGAGGTATAAGCCCGCCCACGCATCACCCCTGGCGATGCGTCCTTGGCTACCACGTCCTCGATGAATTTTATTGCGGTAGCCCCCTAAATCAAAGTGCACTTCTGTACTACTATCTTACATTTGTGTTCGATATGAATCTTACCATCAGCTTTCAGGAGTTCTCATAACCCCACCACATCCACCCTTAGATAAGGTTCTTAAAGTCCCATGACTAAACTCACTTAACTAGGCCTGAAAATTTGAAATCACTTCCCATTTGATAAATTCAAAATAATCGAAAATTAGAAAACCATCAATTTCATCTTCACTAGTTTACAAAATTTATTAAATAAAACTAATACTAAATCTAACAAAGCAGGAATATTTACCCTATAAATTCTAATTCTATATCATCCAATATTTGATAAACAAGAAAATTTTCAAATCCGCTAAATAAAAGAAAATCTAGATGGTTATATAAACTATAAATGTGTATGTGTACATATATATAAAATTCCAAATTTCAATATAATAAAAAAGTTTTATCCAGTTTAATTTTTTTTTTTTTTTGTTTCAATGGCAAGTGAAATTAACTTTTACACCCAATTTTATTAATTATTGACTATAATTTATTTTTTTTTTTCTAATGTATTATCTATGTGTATAGTTAAAATATGATTTTTTTTTTTTTTCAAAAGGTGCTGCAATTTAAGAGATTTGAAGTATTCAATGTTTATTGTATTTGTCTCAGTTTTATTTCAATTGTTGTATACTCTTAGGGCTCTTAAGTTAAATAAAGAGAGATTTAAGAGAAATCTTTTTTTTTCTTGCGGCGATTTCGAATCAAAAAAAAACTCACAAACAATAATAATTTTCATCAAATGACTTACCGAAAGCTTTTGGTTTTTCCTTTTTTTTTTTAATAAAATATTAGAAATTGATGATGATCAAAAGATTCTGCCGACGTCCAATGATGAGGTGCACCACTTCGATTGGGATGGCTATTCTGTATTTTTTTGATAATTTTGTGTATTGAACGTTGAGTAGTTTTCTGTAGGTACCTGGTGAAAATTAAGTAGTTAAAATTATTTGTTTGCCTTTAATTCGATTCGCACCTTTTCTTTTTGTTCACTTTTTTTTTTTTTAGCCCTATATAATATTTCTATTATGTTGTTTTTTTTTTTTTTTTTATTTTTTTTTTGTATGCTATGATTTAATTTTAGATAAATGTTTATTTTCTTTGCTGTTACTTTACTTTTTTTTTTTTTTGATAAATATTTCTTTCTTTTCTTCTAGTTTTAGTGTAAATTTTAGCAAATGTTTTTTTTTTATAGGAAGCCTAAATAATAAGATAATATACCTAAATAATGATAATATAAAAAAAAATTTTTAATCAATAATAATAAAAAGTAAAGGTAGGAAATACGGAATGGGAATGATAGGTACTTAGCTTTTTTTTTTTTTTTTTCTTTTTTTAGGATGTAGGGTAAGGCTGCTGTCGTTGCGTCGATGTTGTATGTTCTTGTTGCTGTAGGAGAAGGTGTTGCTGAGCGTTGATGACGATTTTGTATGTTCTTGTCGTTGTAGATGAAGGTGTTGCTGAGCGTTGATGTCGAGTATGGTGTTGTTCTTGTCGCATGTACTTGCTGTCCTTTTATGTTGTATGGTGTGCTGATGTAAAGGCGATATACACTGCATGCAATCCCTGTTGTAAGTGGTACGATGCACGTCTTCTTTCTTCAAATTTTGTAAGGGTCGTATGCACCTGCTGTCTTCTTTGGAGCTAAGCGTAGTCGCTGGCGTGATGGTTGACCCCGTATAAGTCTCTTGGGGTTCTGCAGATATTGATGTCGTTGGTTTTTGGTATACGGGTCAATATTTTAAAAGTCGTGTGGGAGAGTTTAGTGGGGTTTGGTCAAAATGCACTGGGATAATATTTTTTCTTGTACCACGCACTTAGGTTCACTCGTGTGTAAATCACGTGTGGTGCATTTTCGGGAGTAAATCCCGGATACCTTTATCACCTTTTACTTCGGTGGGTTTTGTTGAATTTTGTTTTTTTGATTAGGCAAAATTTATAAAAGTTTAGGAAAAATTTATATTGTCTTTAGAATGTCTTTTTTTTCCTTTTTTTTTTCTTTTTCGTTGTTATATATATTTTTTTTTTTTTTTTTTTTTTTTTTTTTTTTTTTTTTTGCCGATACTTCATTGGCGACTGTACTGTAATTTTTGTTTCATCTTTTTGTAATAAAAATTTTCTTTCGACGACCGCACACGACCTGCTTCCCGACGTAACCAAAAACCAACTGCCGCAGTTTTCTTCAATTTCACTGCCTCTGACCTTCTACTGTAGTGGTTTTTCAAAATTTCCCATATCATGGACGCGTTTCCGCCGGTGGGATTTTTGGGTTTTCGAAGGCAATTTTGACCAGAAAAATCCAATTTTGGTACTAAAATTCAAATCTGAATTTTTCGAAAATAGGTGTACCAAAACCGAACCATTCTAGTCAAAAACCTTACAAAAAACCAGGTTTCAAATCACCGATTTGGACACACACTACTCCGCTCATTTGTATGCGTTAACGAACCAGATTTTGTCTCATCTTGTTCGTGTTTTTCCCTTTTTTATTTCACAGCAACCCAGCCAGCGTTATATTTTTTTCAGACTTGAATTCTACCCTAATAGCCACAGCATCTTCATCTTCATCTGCAGCGGGAAGGTTAAGATGGTCAGTCTCTCTGCATCCTCAAATTTGTTCTCTCCGGTTCGAATCCCGGTGGTTACAAATATAACCTTTTTTTTTTTATTAATATGACCTTATGATTCTTATTTTTTTTTCTCTAATTATTCTGGCACAATATTTTTTTTTTCTATTCGCTGTTCAATGGACTTACTCTTAATGTACCTATTTTTAGGGAACTGCCTGTATTATCTTCTGAACACTTATTTCAGATGTATCGTTAGGCATCCCATTGTCGTCTTTCGCACAAATACTTTCTAACACAAACTCGACTGAACCAATTCTCTTTGGACTGAACAAAGCTTTAGGTGAATATATCTAATAATCATTCCCCTACCTATGCAAACTCCCCCTATGTGGATCGTATGGTGGAAGAGCCTGTTTGAATTTTTAAAAATGTAACTGCCGCTAGATCGATTAGCTTATTTTCTCACAAACCTGATACTTTTTGCGAATCTAAGAGTAAAAAGGAGAAGGAAGATAAATGAAAAATGAGCTCTCATGCACAGGCTGAGGTAACCGGGCCTTTTTTTTCGTTGTTTACCTTTTTAGATCCTTACAATGATAGATACCTACGCGTTTACCACTAAGATCTTCTATTTCGTATAGATTGTTACCTATAGGTTTGCGTATTCTCATTTTCAAGAATTTAGGGCACAGTTTTGCGTTTATCTTTTTCGAAGCGTCACTCAAAATAAAATTTCTTCGATATACTATATCACCAGCTGCAAATTTGATGCTTTTACTCCTTGTATTGTAAAGGTTTTCATATTTAGAGTGTGCATTTGCCAATGACTCTTTCAACTGCGAATGCAGGATATTCATTTTTGATGCTTTAGACAGGACCTGTATTTCACCATTGTTAAGGCAGCCCAGTTCCCTGAGCAACTTATAATCTGCCCCATGCTCTACCATTGTCTGGCCGAACAGTGCCTCGTAGGGTGACATGCCTGTCGCTGAATGTACCGAGGTTCGAAGAGCACACGCTATGGATGAGATATTGGCATCCCAGTTCCTTTGGTCAGGATCAATATAGGAGCGAACTGCTGCCAATATCGACCTGTTCACCCTCTCGCTCGCGTTCGCTTGCGGCGAGTACACAGCTGTCCTAACATGGTTTATCCCGTACGCTAACATCAATTTTTTAAATTCTTTTCCGGTGAACTGTTTACCATTATCTGACAGGATCGACTCAGGTACCCCGAACACACAAAAAATCTCTTCCTGGAGTATCTTGATGACTACCTCACTTGTAGCTCTTCTAATTGGTTTTATCCAAACAAATTTTGTAAGTTGGTCTAACGCAACGAATATGTGGGTGTTTCCTGACTTCGAACGTGGGTAAGGACCCAGGAAATCTATATAAATGAACTGAATTGGTCGATCCACGTCGAAAGCTTTTCCCATTGGTGGTCTCATTATATTGTTCGACGGTTTAGTCATCTTGCAGGTTTCGCATTTTCCGATGAAGTTCTTCGTTTGTGCTGCCATACCGGGCCAATAAAATTGGTTTCGTAGGCGGTATAGGGTTTTCGAGATACCGCCATGCGAAGCTCGAGGTGGCTGGTGAGCCAGAGAAATCAGTTTTTCGGTTAAAGCCTCAGGAACCCATAACTTCCAAATAAGGTCGTCCTGTAAAGGATTCCCTGTGCAATGGTTGACCCTCTTGTACACGAAATTTTTCGAGACTCGAAGATCAGGGAGCTGATTATTTTGATTTTCGACGGATGTAATGAGCTTGCAGTATTCCTCAGATTTAAAACTAGGGTCTGCAAGATCGATGTGCAACACGTCTGAAGGTTCTATCACCACCGACTCATCAAGGTTCAGAGACTCTATCTCGTAAATCCTAGACAAGGCGTCTGGGACCACGTTCTGTGAACCTTTACGATGTTCGATGGTGAATTCAAAACCCTGAAGCTTAAGGCTCCATCTAGCCAAGCGTCCACTCAAATCCCTCTGACTCATCAGCCACTTTAAACTCGCATGGTCGGTGATGATTTTAAAGGGTTGTAACTCCACGTAAGGACGAAACTTTTTCACTCCTATTACCGCTGCTAGGCACTCACGTTCAGTCACGCTATAGTTGCGCTGTGCTTTATTTAGCTTCTGAGAGTGGTAATAAATAGGTCTCTCAATTCCATCCTCGTCTAGCTGGCACAAAACGCAACCAAGTCCTGAATTAGATGCGTCACACAATATTATAAACTCCTTTCCAAAGTCTGGGTTAACTAGTATCGGAGCTGAAGTCAACATTTCCTTTAACTTAAGGAATGCTGCCACTGCTTCTTCTCCAAACTCGAACTTTTTTCCCTTTTTCAAGGTTTCAGTTAGAGGACTAGCCAGAGTCGAGAAATCCTTGACGAAGCGACGGTACCAACCTGCAAGACCTAAGAAGCTCCTCACTTGTCTTACCGTTTTCGGAATAGGAAAGTCTACTATTCCTGATACTTTTGCAGGATCTGTTTTCAAGCATCCGTCTCCCACTACAAAACCTAAAAATTTTAGTTCCTTGAAGCAAAACTTCGATTTTTGTACGTTGATCGTAAGTCCTGCTTCACGTAGTCTTTTCGCTAAAGTCTCTAACAACTCGATGTGTTCCTCGAAGGTACTCGATATCACCAACAAATCGTCGACATACGGAAATATTTTTTCTCGCAGAGCCACTGGCACCACTTTGTCTATAACTTGGCACATAGTTTGCACCGCATTTTTGAGACCAAAGGGCATAACGGTGAACTGCATTAATGGACGACCCGGAACCGAAAACGCTGTCTTCTCCCGTGAAGATTTCTCCAACGGTATCTGCCAAAACGCATCTTTCAGATCCACGCTAGAAATATAACGAGTATCTGAAAGACGTGATAGCAACCCCTCTATATGAGCCATTGGATACGCATTCCCTTTAGTCTTGGTGTTTACTTTGCGGTAGTCCAGGCAAAGTCGGTTTTTTCCTGGTTTTCTCACCAAAACCACCGGTGAGCTCCACGCACTGGAGCTCTCTTCAATAACACCAAGCTCGAGCATGCGATCCAATTCCTCATATAGAAGTTTTTGAACCGCTGGAGACACAGGATAATGACGCTGTTTTATTGGTTCCGCGTCGCCTGTGTCGATTATATGTTCCACTAATGAAGTTTTTCCTAAGCCAAGTATAGCCGAGGAAGGAAACTTACTTATGGATTTCCGAAGTGTCTCCGACTGTTTTTCCGTTAATTCATGGGCGTTCGGAACTTTCCCTTGTTGGATCACATCGAGAGTCAGTTCTGAGATAATATTCGGAGCGATTCTGAATTCCCTCCAAAAATCAATTCCTAAGTACAACGGCTGTTGTAAGGACGGTACGATGAATAGAGTAATATCTTTTGTATCACCTTTATATGTAATCTTAGTCAAAATTTTTCCGATGATGGCTTGGCTATTTCCGTCTGCTGTTCGTAGGCCTGAAGAGAATTTAGAGTAACTTGCCTTATTCTTGGTCAAAAGTTGAATTCCACCCACGCCCAAGCAACTAATACTTGCCCCACTGTCGAGTAGACCAAGCATAGGCTCTCCAAAAATGCGAACGGATGCGTACGGACGTGGATCATCTGCGCTGCATATAGTTGTGGCTTCAATGGCTTTATACACTTCCTTTTTCGCTCTAAATTTCTCTCGCAGCTTCTTTACCTTATCAGACACCGGGGACTTTGGATTTTGGGAACCAAAAATCCTTTCTCTGACCTGATAGTAATTTTGTATCCTTTCGTGAAGTGTCTTTGGTAATATTTTCGAAGGTTGGACGGTTGTTGTCGAAGAAGAATTTCCCAAGCTAAGATCTCGGTTCGGTTTTAAGATTGTAACGGCTGGTAGATTTACATTGGTACAGTCATTTACAACGGACGGACGGACGGACGTGATTTGGCTAAAAAAGGGTTTATTTATTTGACATCCGGACTCTGTTTCGCCGAGCAACTTGTCCGGTTCGTTGAGTTGCTCTGAGGGGCGTTTCCCGAGCATCGAGGGCACTGTGGGGAGGTGACGTTTTCCAGTCCGCATTTGAAACAAAAAAGGTTTCGTTGGGGATCGGGACACTCAAAAAATGAGTGACCCTTTCCCTTGCAGTTCCAACAACTTAAAGTTCGGGGATCCCTCTTAGCCTGAAAGGCTTCCACGTTGAGAGAAACAGCATCAACAGCCGGCTCGCAAGAATTCTGGGTTTCCAATTCCGAGATGCTTTTGCGAAGAGGTGGAATAAATCGCTGCTGTCTTTGTGAATTGTCACGTTCACTCAGATACTTCTCTATATTCCGACACACGTATACCAACTCTGGCAGACTGTCAGTGCGATACGTGATCAGGAGTTCTCCCATCCGCCTCTTCACGTTTAGCTTCAGAAGTTCGACCAGTTCTTGGGGCTGTTTTGGGATTCGCAACCTGCTGTTCAGCTGCTGTATAGCCGTATAAAAATCATCGAATGACTCTGTAGGAAGCTGGTGCCTGTCAAACATCTTCCTTGACAGCTCCGAGTCAGTCTCCAAACTCCGATACTGTTCAACTAAAGCTAAACGGAGGGCCATCCAATTTACCGTTGGGTTGGATTTCAGGTAAACCCAGTACCAACTTTCCACAGGACCAGTTACGAAGTGGTGAAAGTTGAGTACCACTTCTTCCCAGCTCACTCCATAGCTAATCCTTAGACGTTCCAGCCTAAACAGAAAATCGTCAACAACCATTTGACGATTATCAAATTTCAAGCCCCATTTGTGGAAATGATGGTGCTTGTTGGTACTTGGAGGGGCAGGGGGAAAAGTGCTGTTGTATGAATTATCGAAGTTAAGGTCTCGAAGTTGCCTCAAAAACTCATCAGCATTCGGATTCGCCGTACGGCTCAAGTTAGGATTAGGATTAGCACTAGGAATAGGGATATGATTAGGAATAGGATTAGGAATAGGATTTATAGGATTAGGATTAGGCGGTCGTGTAAAAATTTGGGGTTGAGTATTTTGCGGTTGAGGAAGATTTTGGGTTGCCACTCGTAAGGTTTGATCCGCTGTGTACCTTACAGGAGGAGTATCTGGGCTAACTGTCGCCAAGGTTTGACGCACTATGTTAGTGACTTCACTGTGAAGGAACGCCCTGCTCCTATCTGCTTCCGCTCTTAAAAACTCCATATCCTTTACACGGTTGAGTCCTATCGCTGCATTGACCACTTCCTCAATGTAGCCAGCCAGAACTTCGTCTTCGTCAGGATCTGGTTGACCTCTATCCTCTAGAGACGTTGACTCTTCATGATTAGACCCCGAGTTTATCCTTGTACTACTTTGAGCCGTATCTTGCGCCAACAAAGAAGCAGCTCCTAATTCCCATGTTTGACTAACCGCTCCTGGTGTGACACTTGGGTAAGCATTCAACGCATCGGGATTACTCCTCAAACCCTGACGCTTACGAAACTCTGCTATCGATAACCTTTTCTTTGGAGGCATTTTGGTTGTATACAAAAACACTAATGATCTTAGGGCACGTTGAAACACAGCCTCAAGCTTCAAAAAAAACTTGGTACCGATTCTAATCTTTTCTTCCCAAAAAAACTTAATATCCAACAAAACTCAAAAATGCAAGAAAAATAAAAAAGTTCCTAGAAATTAAATCGATTTCCAAAAAAAACTATAGCAAAAAAGTTTCCGCTCAAATCAAAATTTCAAAAAAAAAAAAAAAATATATATTAAAAAAATTTATCAAATAAAAGCAAAGTTCGAAAACGAAGTGAAGTTTCCCTTCTCAACTGACTCTATTTTGAGAATTCAAAAAAAAAAATAGTTATTAGTCTATGCCCAAGCAAAAAAAAGAATAAATCGACAAAATAAATTCAAATCGATACGAATAAATCTGAAAGAATTCTATCCAAAGTTCATCTAAACAAAAGAGTTAATAAACAAACTCGCCTTAACAAAAGAAATTTCCAAAAAGTCTTAAATCAAACAAAAAAAATTGTAAATTGTATTTATCATGAAAAATAAAGGGTGGATGTGGCAAGTAAGAGCCCCTGATGGCAGGTATAAGTAAACACAAATTCTCCCAGGTTGCACCTTCTCTTCTCACTGCATCTCTCCAAACCTGAAACACAAACGAAATGAAAAAAAAAAATTTCTACAATTTATTTCTCTCAGAAAATTTAAGCTTCGAATAATCTTAAAATTTTGCGCACTATTGCGAGAAGTTTTATCATACTCGCATCCAATTACCAATGTCTGCACTTAGTTTTTGTTTGGGTCGAGCACTTTTCCTACTCATTTCAGCAATTACAACAACTAAAACTAACATCAAGATTTCAAAAAAATTAAACATTCCGAAATTTGGATTAATCTTGTGTTGAAATATGCAATTAAAATAAAACCACTGAATAGTCCAGCTGATCGCAACAGCATGAACAAGGACATAACACCTATCCACTGGACGTCAGTCTGAAGCTTATCAAGGTTTATTTGACCGCGAAAAGTTTCCAAAAAAAAGAACATTTTTCGAAACAAAAAAAAATAAAGTTAAAAAAATTTTTTCTGCATGTCCTTCCACCACTCAAAAAGGACGAATTCGGCCCCACGTTGGGCGCCACCTGTAACGGAACCGGATGGTGAAGCAAGGACACTCAAGTCGACATAGAATTCTCCAAAAATGAGGAGGTGCTATGACCCTTATAAAAAGCACATCAAATATTTCTAAATGAGGTCCTCACGAACCTCCACTCCCTGTACCACCATTACGACCTACAGCGTACAGGATTCTATAGGCCGATCCTGGCGGCGGACGTGAAGGGTGTTCAGAACTCTTAATGGCTCGGCATGCTAGCGCAAGGCCAAGGCTCTGCTCGTCGGCTGTGGATGGGTTCTTGCCATAGAGTCTGAACGTGTGTTACGTTTTAAAAATCATGCCGCAGTAACGATGTTGTTCACTGGAAAAAAAACAATTTAAAAAAATAAAGGTTCAAGAAAAAAAAATCTTGAGACCGAATTCCGTCCTAAAAGAATAGTGAAAGACCAGACGAAAATATTTGTGCTTCAAAAAATAAAGAATTGCATAAAAAAAATAAAAAGTGGCAACCCTGGAAGAGAGGAGGGCCTGATGTTATTTTTGCCCTTGAGGTATAAGCCCGCCCACGCATCACCCCTGGCGATGCGTCCTTGGCTACCACGTCCTCGATGAATTTTATTGCGGTAGCCCCCTAAATCAAAGTGCACTTCTGTACTACTATCTTACATTTGTGTTCGATATGAATCTTACCATCAGCTTTCAGGAGTTCTCATAACCCCACCACATCCACCCTTAGATAAGGTTCTTAAAGTCCCATGACTAAACTCACTTAACTAGGCCTGAAAATTTGAAATCACTTCCCATTTGATAAATTCAAAATAATCGAAAATTAGAAAACCATCAATTTCATCTTCACTAGTTTACAAAATTTATTAAATAAAACTAATACTAAATCTAACAAAGCAGGAATATTTACCCTATAAATTCTAATTCTATATCATCCAATATTTGATAAACAAGAAAATTTTCAAATCCGCTAAATAAAAGAAAATCTAGATGGTTATATAAACTATAAATGTGTATGTGTACATATATATAAAATTCCAAATTTCAATATAATAAAAAAGTTTTATCCAGTTTAATTTTTTTTTTTTTTTGTTTCAATGGCAAGTGAAATTAACTTTTACACCCAATTTTATTAATTATTGACTATAATTTATTTTTTTTTTTCTAATGTATTATCTATGTGTATAGTTAAAATATGATTTTTTTTTTTTTTCAAAAGGTGCTGCAATTTAAGAGATTTGAAGTATTCAATGTTTATTGTATTTGTCTCAGTTTTATTTCAATTGTTGTATACTCTTAGGGCTCTTAAGTTAAATAAAGAGAGATTTAAGAGAAATCTTTTTTTTTCTTGCGGCGATTTCGAATCAAAAAAAAAACTCACAAACAATAATAATTTTCATCAAATGACTTACCGAAAGCTTTTGGTTTTTCCTTTTTTTTTTTAATAAAATATTAGAAATTGATGATGATCAAAAGATTCTGCCGACGTCCAATGATGAGGTGCACCACTTCGATTGGGATGGCTATTCTGTATTTTTTTGATAATTTTGTGTATTGAACGTTGAGTAGTTTTCTGTAGGTACCTGGTGAAAATTAAGTAGTTAAAATTATTTGTTTGCCTTTAATTCGATTCGCACCTTTTCTTTTTGTTCACTTTTTTTTTTTTTAGCCCTATATAATATTTCTATTATGTTGTTTTTTTTTTTTTTTTTATTTTTTTTTTGTATGCTATGATTTAATTTTAGATAAATGTTTATTTTCTTTGCTGTTACTTTACTTTTTTTTTTTTTTGATAAATATTTCTTTCTTTTCTTCTAGTTTTAGTGTAAATTTTAGCAAATGTTTTTTTTTTATAGGAAGCCTAAATAATAAGATAATATACCTAAATAATGATAATATAAAAAAAAATTTTTAATCAATAATAATAAAAAGTAAAGGTAGGAAATACGGAATGGGAATGATAGGTACTTAGCTTTTTTTTTTTTTTTTTCTTTTTTTAGGATGTAGGGTAAGGCTGCTGTCGTTGCGTCGATGTTGTATGTTCTTGTTGCTGTAGGAGAAGGTGTTGCTGAGCGTTGATGACGATTTTGTATGTTCTTGTCGTTGTAGATGAAGGTGTTGCTGAGCGTTGATGTCGAGTATGGTGTTGTTCTTGTCGCATGTACTTGCTGTCCTTTTATGTTGTATGGTGTGCTGATGTAAAGGCGATATACACTGCATGCAATCCCTGTTGTAAGTGGTACGATGCACGTCTTCTTTCTTCAAATTTTGTAAGGGTCGTATGCACCTGCTGTCTTCTTTGGAGCTAAGCGTAGTCGCTGGCGTGATGGTTGACCCCGTATAAGTCTCTTGGGGTTCTGCAGATATTGATGTCGTTGGTTTTTGGTATACGGGTCAATATTTTAAAAGTCGTGTGGGAGAGTTTAGTGGGGTTTGGTCAAAATGCACTGGGATAATATTTTTTCTTGTACCACGCACTTAGGTTCACTCGTGTGTAAATCACGTGTGGTGCATTTTCGGGAGTAAATCCCGGATACCTTTATCACCTTTTACTTCGGTGGGTTTTGTTGAATTTTGTTTTTTTGATTAGGCAAAATTTATAAAAGTTTAGGAAAAATTTATATTGTCTTTAGAATGTCTTTTTTTTCCTTTTTTTTTTCTTTTTCGTTGTTATATATATTTTTTTTTTTTTTTTTTTTTTTTTTTTTTTTTTTTTTTGCCGATACTTCATTGGCGACTGTACTGTAATTTTTGTTTCATCTTTTTGTAATAAAAATTTTCTTTCGACGACCGCACACGACCTGCTTCCCGACGTAACCAAAAACCAACTGCCGCAGTTTTCTTCAATTTCACTGCCTCTGACCTTCTACTGTAGTGGTTTTTCAAAATTTCCCATATCATGGACGCGTTTCCGCCGGTGGGATTTTTGGGTTTTCGAAGGCAATTTTGACCAGAAAAATCCAATTTTGGTACTAAAATTCAAATCTGAATTTTTCGAAAATAGGTGTACCAAAACCGAACCATTCTAGTCAAAAACCTTACAAAAAACCAGGTTTCAAATCACCGATTTGGACACACACTACTCCGCTCATTTGTATGCGTTAACGAACCAGATTTTGTCTCATCTTGTTCGTGTTTTTCCCTTTTTTATTTCACAGCAACCCAGCCAGCGTTATATTTTTTTCAGACTTGAATTCTACCCTAATAGCCACAGCATCTTCATCTTCATCTGCAGCGGGAAGGTTAAGATGGTCAGTCTCTCTGCATCCTCAAATTTGTTCTCTCCGGTTCGAATCCCGGTGGTTACAAATATAACCTTTTTTTTTTTATTAATATGACCTTATGATTCTTATTTTTTTTTCTCTAATTATTCTGGCACAATATTTTTTTTTTCTATTCGCTGTTCAATGGACTTACTCTTAATGTACCTATTTTTAGGGAACTGCCTGTATTATCTTCTGAACACTTATTTCAGATGTATCGTTAGGCATCCCATTGTCGTCTTTCGCACAAATACTTTCTAACACAAACTCGACTGAACCAATTCTCTTTGGACTGAACAAAGCTTTAGGTGAATATATCTAATAATCATTCCCCTACCTATGCAAACTCCCCCTATGTGGATCGTATGGTGGAAGAGCCTGTTTGAATTTTTAAAAATGTAACTGCCGCTAGATCGATTAGCTTATTTTCTCACATATTGTTACTGCCTTAAGTGTTTTGGAAAAAAAAAACTATCTACATATTTTTGTGTAGTGTAGTAGTTTCATTACGGGCCTGTTAACTTAAGTGAAAAGACTCCAGTCAAATGACTTACTGACCTTTAAGTGACTTACTGCATTTTGGAGACTTAATGACTGCAACCAGTCAAAATGTAATGCAGTCCTTAGTCAATTAACTATAAGTCAATTGACTTCCCCAAATGAATTATAAGTCAGAATATTGTACGTGACTGCTAACTCTAGTTTCAAAGTCACATTCAAAATTCAAAGTTTTGACTTATTTTCAAATATTTAAGTCAATCAACTCTGACTTAACTGACTGCAGTCTTTAATTGAATGCAATCTTTACAACTCTGGTATTTGCAGTTTAAAGAACGAGATAAGTATGACTTGACAAAGAGCTAGAGCGTGTAGGTTGAGTCGAGATTAAAATAAATCGAAAGGGGGGGGGGGGGTCTATGTCCCCCGCAATTTTCTAAAAAAATTGACTTAAAATAGAAAAAAAAATATTAAAAAACAACGGTTACACTTACAATGACAAGATATACCTTTTTGTAAGGAGAGAAATTTCTAATTTTATTTTAATACTAAATAAAGTTTTTTTTAATGAACAGTTTTTCAAAGTTTAAAAAAAAAAAAAAGAAACTAATTTTGATCAAAATTTTACGTTATTACGTAAATTTTCGATCTTAATACTCGATGCCCCTCCCATACGATTTTTTTTCTTATCTCAACCTAACCTTCATGCTCTACCCTTTTGTCACAAATGTACCTACTCATAATATACAATATTTAAAATTCGATAAGGATAGTTCATGAGATCATTGGGGTATCCTTAGAAGAACTTGGACGGGGTGTGGACTGATTGTCATACGACAAGATCAAAATTAAAAACAATTCTTCTTAAAATTTACCACGACATATCGAACAGCTGCCCCCTTGACAAATTTGCACCCAAAACTATTTGATTATTGGGAATTATTAGGAATTCACACTAGGAATTAAGAGATGAGATCTATGTAAAATGAACTGAAGTGAATAGAAATTGCATATTGACAAGGCAGTCATTATCATTAGTCAACTGCGATGAGTGCAAGTGAGATCGCCGGGACGAAACGCCAATTTGTATAGACTAAAGGCCGTTAAAAGCTATTTTGAATCAATAATTCAACAAGTCCAATTAAATAGTGCTAAGTCTTCTTCTTTATTTCAGTAGTACCTAACCTATGTAGTAGCCGTGGCGTGATGGTTAGTGTGATGGACTGTCATGCCGGAGGTCTAAGGTTCGATCACCAGCCTCGCCACCTATTTATTTAAAAAGAAAAAACGGCTACTGCCTCTTGCGAGGAATTAACAAATCCTCCAAGAGTATCTCCTGTCACAGAAAAGTGCCGCTCGCTAGCCGTTCGGATTCGGCAATAAACTGTAGGTCCCCTCCATTCCTGCAGACACGCACATAGGAATGTTTGAGAGTTGTAAGTCACTAGGCCCTAGTTCTTCATGAGCTGTTGTGCCATCAAATTTATTTATTTATTTTTACCTAACCTACACTCCGCTTCACTTGAATAGAAACAGACTTTTTTTTACTATCAAAACTTGTTGCGCTTTGATAAATTTAGAAACCCACCTTTTGTTTTAGTTCTTTTAAGAGGTATCTATTAGGAGTAAAACTGCATAGGCAGAATAATTCAGAAAAATACCATTCGGGTATTTTTTACCACTTTTCTAATTACTTCATTAAAAATATTGAATTTTTTTGCGTCACTTGAATAGAAACAGTATCTTAAATATGGAAAAAATTCAAAAAATGCAGTAAAAGAGGGTAGTTTTTTTTACTTATATTCATATTTTAATAATGTGTGCTACCACCTTTATTTAAATTAACGTCAAAAACCCTGTTCTGAAGTGAATCATACAGTTGTTTTATATAATTTAAAGAAATTGCACTCCGTGCTTCTTTGATTGCAGCAGTAAGTGATTTTTTGTCCTCATATTGAAGTCCAGAATCGTACACCCTACGAACCATCCATCCCCACATGTTTTCGATAATATTTAGGTTCGGACAGTACGGTGGCCATTGAAGCAAGGTAACATTTTTCTAGGATATCCAACTTTTAATGATTCTTGCGTTGTGGATTGGTGCATTGTTTTGTTGAAATGACCATGGTATTGGTCAAAAGACATCGGTAAACTTAGGGAAAGCTTCTCGCAATATTTTCTTGTAAGAGTTTGCCGTCATTTTCAAAATGGGAAGCTCCAGATTAATTATTCCAAACCCGGAAATCGCACCCCATTTAACGGTGGTTTTTACTTCAATTTTAGGCGCTTTAAATGTTGTGACCCACAAATGACACGTCTAATAGTATTAAAACTAGCTGTAATTCCACTCTTCGCCTTGATTTTAGCAGCAGGGTCGCTTGAATTGGAGGTCAGTCTATTTAACTTTGTTCAGTCTGCATTTGTTGTGGCTCTTGCTTGCCTACCTTTCATATTTTTTCCATAGTTTTCTTTATTTCTGAGAAACAACCAAACAATTTTAACACTTTTTCTTATTTTTTTTTGGCCATTGTGCGTAGGGGAAGCTTGTTTTCCGCGTGTACTTCTATTTTGGCTTTTTCTGCAGCGTTCAATGGTTTTCCATACTGTTTCTATTCAAGTGACCCAAAAAAAACAGTGTTTTTAATGAAGTAATTATAGAAAAATGGTAAAAAATAACCGAATGGTATTTTTCTGAATTATTCTGCTGATGCAGTTTTATTCGCAATAGATCCCTCTTAAAAGAACTAAAGCAAAAAGGTGGATTTCTAAATTTACCAAAGCGCAAAATGCTCTGAGTGTTAAAAAAAAGTTTGTTTCTATTCAAGTGAAGCAGAGTGTATGTATATAGAATTTGTGTTATTAAAAAATCTTTGACTTTAAAAGTAAAACAAAATTGAAGTTTGTATACATATTTTCCTAGAATTATGCTGGAATATTCCGTTCAAAAATTTAAATCCATAATGTAGCCTTGAGCCTAGTAAGAGCCTAGATTTCTAATGTCATACAAAAAATGTACATTTTTTTACATACTTTATACATTAAAGATTAAGTAAACTCATGATTTCTTAATCTTTAAGAAAAAATACATATTTTCATATTTATATAGGTTCTACATATTTCTCGTGCGTCGACTTTTCTCTGTATTTTACTAACTAACACTTTCTTATAAATATACGATATATATTTAATATCTAACAAAAGCTTCACGATCATTAGATTCGTACACACGAACGCATATTGAAATAAAAAAAAAAAAAAAAAAAAAAAAAATGCTTCTCGGGGCGGCTAATGAACTTTTTCAAGGTGAATATAAACTTGCGTTGGCATAGCGCATCGAACTCTTGCAAACTTCAATGCTGTGCTGTATATAGTGCGGTGCGTGTTGAGAACTTTTGGTTGCTGACGCATCCGGCTGTTGTTTTGAAGCTTAAACATTGTTTACCACTTTTTTTCTGTTCTGTGGAATAGAAATATTTTTTTTTTTTTGTATTTTTTTTAAGTCATTTATTAAGCAAAATAAGCTTTTGCACCCAAATGATCGCATTTTTTTTTTAAATGTAGGGAATTGGACTGATGCTTTTTCGTTTAAAATTAAAAGTCAGTATTGCAAAGCAACAGTGACAGAGAAAGAGAGAGAAACATTTTTTTTTTCTCAAAACATGCGTCAGCGAAGTTAATTCTTCAGAGCCTTATAGATTTGGGTTAGAAACATAAAAATATAAGCTATCCAAGTGTTAGAGTTTAAAATGTTATGGTTTTTTCCACTTTTTCTGCAGGGTGCAATGATCGGCAGAGGATTGTTGAAGGTCACATCAAAAGCATTAAAACTTTGCGTTTCAAGTCTGTAATAAAGAAAAAAAAACTAGAAAGTGCAGGGCTAACTTAGTGTCTTCGTAGGCATAAAGGTACCCTTATGATTTGTCTATGGGAAATTTTATATATATTTGGGTAGGTACCCGGTAAGATTTTAATGATAACTTTTTGAATGTAGAAGTAAATTGTGAAAATTAAAATAAAAAACCTCTTTAATTTTATTACGTAACAAACCGTCTTATTCTTAAAAAAAAAAAAAAACCATAAACCTGTATTTATTAATGAAGATTTTTTTGTTTATTTCGGATTTATATGCTAAAATACTATAAAAGTTGAAAATAAGTAGGTACCTACTTAAAATTAAATATACCTTTACATAAACATAAACATTCACTTTTAAAATTGTTTGTTTTCATTTTCATTTTCAATATGAATATGAAAAAGATGTGGCCCAAATATTTCGTCTTTTAAGACCCATGGTAGGTTCTTAAATAATGCGTATATAAGTAGGCAGGTACATATATCTTTATAGGTTCTTCTTGTACGTGAAAATATTTTATAATTTTAAGCTTTAATTATATTAAACACGCAGTTGTCTATTATTTTATAGGTCAGCGTGACCAGAACATAAAACACAACTTTAGCGACAGAAAGAATAACAAAAAAAATAAAAGAAAAACGTTTAAAAAAGGTAAGCAAAATCTTTTGATTTGGTTTTGTAGTTTTTGTTTGTTTGTTTTTTTTTTTTTTTGAATTATTTTATTTTTAGGTATGTAGGTAGTTCTATCAGTATATTATCATCTATTTGATAAGAAAAGTGAAACTTAAATAACTTTTCAAGGTCATGAAATAGTTTTTTTTTATTTTGTTTCTTAAAATATTTTTTTATAAAAATAAAATTTTATCCAATAAAGCTGAAACTCATTACAACTTGATGATTGAAATTGCTTTGCGACTCAATAAGAATTAACTATGTACGTCGATATAATATACTGTAAATACATATGTTTTAAGTTAGATTAATAAGTAGATACTTACGTAAATATTTATATACACATGCATACAGAGTTGGGTTTTAATCATTACAAAAAAATCGATTACGATTACATGTAATATGTTGTTAAAATTTTTCGATTTCATACAACTATACATATAATTGTTATTAGAAAAAAAACGATCATATATTAAATTTTTTTTGCTTATTCCAATTATATATAGTTGTAACCGAAAAATTTTAGTTACAATTAGTCGTAATCGATTCTTATGTAATGATTAAAACCCAACTTAATTTACTCAAATTCAATTACATATAATTAAAACAGTAATTAAAGTAAAAATAATCATGAAAAAAAGCTGTAAATGATAAGGGTAGGGCGAGGAAGATTTGACACAAAAATGATGATACGTCATTTTGAACCAAAATCTAGCGCACCATTAAAAATGTCGGGGTATAAAACTTTCCTTATATATTTGACTTCAAAATAGTGTTTATTCCAATAGTGTAATCTAAAGGGTTTTCGTGATGTGAAGCGAAGAAGAAATAAAGTAAAAGTGACAAATCCTCCCACTTTAAAGGAGGATTTGACATTGCCTTAGGAGGTTTTGACAATAGGTAGGAGAATTTACCAGTCTAAGAACTTTCACTTAAAAACGTAACACACAGATAATTTTATTTAGAAAAAATTAACAAAATATACATAATAGTTTATAAATTAAGTTGTAATAAGTTATTATAAATTAAACTTCAAATTTGATCAAGCGAAAATAAATATTAATTTAGCGAATATCAAGATTAGCAAAATCTGCTTTAAATTTAAATTTCCCCTTGGATCTGGATGTTCCAGGCATTTGCACAGGGCTTGGAAGTTTTGCTAATAAGTTCATTGAAAGTGCAAGTTTAACGTCTTCCACTAAAGGCTCATAAAAAACATTTGATTTATTTTGTCTCCTGAAATATTTGATTGTGTATGGTAAAGGGGTATTCTCTGCAACATCTAATACCAGTCCAACGTAACGTAATAGAACACCTTTTTATTTCCGAATTGTATGAGAACATAATCTTCGGGACGAGTGACAATGTCCTTCCAATTCCTCGTCGTCGCTGAACTTTTCGCACTCATCGTTAGAAGAATACGACACGTTAGACCCTGTTTAGATAGGGGTAAATTGAGTGCGGACTGGTGAGGGTCGTCGTGTTTAGATTATAAACTTTGAGGGGCCTCAAAATACATTGATACAACAACAATTTCGAAATTTAGGCCATTGAAACAACAACAAATGATACTCATTAGTCGGGTTCTTATATTTTTTTCGCGCTTCACGAATCCTTTCACCTTCCCACAAACTGCCGTGATACCGGCTTCAATCTTCCCAATCTAAACAGGGTCTTATATTTCCGCGCAGCAGTTGTTGGCATTTGTGCCCTATTACACGTTGACTCTAGAGCCATGACTTTTTTCAAAATTGAATGAGTGCGAAGGAGAAAAAAGATCGGATTTCACCTTCGCACTCATTGAATTTTGAAAAGAGTCATGAAGAAAGAGTCAACGTGTAATAGGGCACTTTAAATTTTGCGGTTTATATCGTTCAGTGCTTTTTTGAGGGCCTCTTCATCTAGGACCCTTTCAGGGTATTTCCTTTTATAAATATTTGGCATATTTTGCTATATAAAGTTATTATTTAATAAATATTGATTCAAAAACAAATAATTGTCTTTAAAAGAAACGATTAGGAGAATTTGATAAATTGTCAAATCCTCCTTCTTCTAAGTTGTTAAATCCTCCTTTAATCGAACTTTAACTTTTTATTTCAACTTACCAAAATTTTGCAGTATTTTCACTAAACACTGTTGTTATATTTAATATGAATGTATTAATAGTCACAATCAGCTAAGATACAAAAAAAAAAACTAAGTATTTACACATGGTTTCCCAACGAAGAAAATATACAAAATTACCGAAAAAGTAAGGCAGAGGTACAACTGATGTTTTCATTTGTGCAACTGATAACATAGCAGGCACTGCAAATTCGGATTTTTGCTTCCTTTCGCGTTATGTGTGGCCTTATATTTGAAAATGACAAAGCCTCCTTTCGTCAAATCCTTCTCGCTCTACCCTACTTTTTCTTGTACAAATTACACAAAAATGTAATATGCATATTATTTTCTGATTTATGTCCTATATTATAGGAAAACTATTGAAAATTAATACGATCAATCAGATGAAATGTTTTTTTTTTTTTTTATAAAAAAAATGCATATAAAATATTTACCAAAAATTAAAAATACCTGAACTATTAAGAAATAAAATTCACGACTGGGTCGCACGAACTTGCTCTTGTAGTACAAGTTTCTTCGAATTTTAAAGATTGAATGTAATATAAAACATATACATAATTAATAATTACATATGTATTTATCCATTTAATGAATTGAAGAATGGAAATTTGAATAGGGAAAAAAATTTGAATAGGGTAAAAAGAAACACGTTCTTTAAATTGATAAAACAAGTAAAATGTTTTAATCTCAAAATAAAGAACGCAATCTCAATTCTTGAAAAAAAATAAATTTATGCAGAAAAAATATTAAAATTCGTTGGAGCGGTTTTTTTAAAAAATAATTTTTTATACACTTGTCAAAACAATTTAGGGAACAAAAAAAAAATTGAGATAAAACGAAAAGCATTCTGAAGCTTTATATTTTTTGTATTGAGAAATGTTAGCAAATGATTTTTGTTTCTGGTACCGTTATTGCACAATCGTAAGAAGCATCACGACCCAAACATTTTTTGTTTTTTGAACATTCTCATTTTGTTTGAACATTTTTTTAAAGCTAATTTAATGTTTTGCTTCGATAACTTGTTTATTCAGCTTTAAGGTCGTCTTCTTTCGTAATTTCTACCTACAATTTTTTTTTTAGAAATTAGTATCTGGCTTTGAATGAAAAAACAAATTTTTGACTTTGGCTACCAATATCTTCGCAAGGAATGACGACATGGAAAATTTAAGGGTAGTTTTAAAAACTGGAACTAATATTCTGCAAGATTTTTTCAAAACTTCATAATGATTATTTTTTTTTTTTCGGCTCCTCACCGTAACTTTCAGAAAAGGTCTAAAAAACGATTTTTTAAAGACTTTTTGTAAATCTTTTACTGATTTAAAAATATTGACTGAAGGACTTAATTTGGTAAGACATTTTAAAGAACTATAAACCACCAATATTTCTGTAAAATTTCAAATAAATCCATTGAACCGTTTTCATGTACCGAATGATCAAAGTCGTAAAAACCAATTAAGGGAACAAATTGGGTGGTTCATAAACATTGTGAAATTGTCATCAAAATGGAAACGAAAACAACAATTTCTGTACCTTTTTTTTCACAGTTTTGCGTTAGTTACATTACTGATAAGCGTTGAAAAAAAAAAATTTTAATTTTAGTTTTAATTTTTTTTTCTCGAAAAAATGTTTTGCTTCCAATTTAAATCTCATCAGTATTGTACCTAACACAAAACTATGAAAAAAGTGGACCATTTTGATGACAATTTCACAGTGTCTATATGACTTGCTAACATTTCTCAATACAAAAAATATAAATCTTCAGGATGCTTTTTCTTTCATATCAATTTTTTTCAGAACCGTCAACCCCGTGTTGAGTGCGGCCTATCTGTAATTTTTCTTTTTAGTTAAAAAGATTTTCCAATTAATTCTCCAATTGAATAAATGAAGAGTAAAGTGTTATTTGGATTCATTCAAATCTCAACTGATAATAACAAATATATAGTCTCATAATACTTACATAGGTACTATAAATCCAAAAATATTTTAATTAGGAATAAACTCAATTTGTTGTAAAAAGAAATTTTCAAAGAAGCTGAATTATGACACATTTTATTTTCATAATTTTTAGTCATAATTACATACCAAACGCAGAAATTATTTTTATTAAAGAAAGTCATATCACGAGAATATAAAAGCTTTTTTAATTACTCATTGCAAGACTCTATCGTTCTAAACGTCTATTCTTGTTATCGCATCAGACACATGCAAAGTTTAATGACCCCATTTTCTAATGCAAACTCACTGTGCGAAATTTTATAATGTACATAATTTCAACACGCGATTTAGTTGCAAACAAAATAAAAAATAAAATAAGAATTGAAATATCGCAAAAATAATAATCATATATACAAACATAAACTCTTTGCTCCCATTGGCGCGCTTCTAAAAAAATCATATAAGTACACATTTGTTTCTCAATAAGCGCAATTTTTTTTTTTTTTAAATAATTTTTAACAAAATTTAGGTAGGTTGATGGTTGATGTTGATATACCTCGCGCTCGGGGGCTTTAAAATGTTGCAATATTCTATTTGTGGTTAAATATACAACATATACCTACATTCATATTCTATAATAATTGACAAAACAAACAACCCACACTTAAAATTTATTATTTCTTGGCGAAGATAGATTTAAACAAAGTTTCTCTGTGTATTTCATTTTCTGGAGTTCTTATGGACGACTATTTCTTGTTGAAAGTGCAATAACCTATACTCAACCATATTAGACTTTATACCTATTCAACCTCTTACGAGATTTTAGTCTAGATGTTGTAAGATCCAATTAGCTTCCCAAAAAAGGGTGCCATTTAAACCGACATATAAAAACTATTGAACTTACAGTCACTTTGCATTAAAAAAAAAAAAAAAAAAAAACAACATCGCAGATTCTCCAAAAAACTAATTTCTTACTTATCTACTTCACTATCAGAAAAATAGAAAAATAAAACCTGTTTATTTTGTCCCTTTCTTGATTTAATAGTCCGATAAATAAAGTTGCATTTTATATGATGACTTAAAATATGCCGATATGAGACTTGTAAGATACCTACTCAAACTATATGTGAAATGAACATATTATGTAATTTCACAAGGAATTGTATTGGTTTTCAATATAAAATTCGATATAAATGTACATAGGAACTGGATATAACAGTCAAACTTGACATTACGAAAAAAGTGGGTCCCGCAGTTTCGTCTGTATGTCTTTCGGCCTACAGCCTAAGCTACTGAAGCGATTTTCTTCAAACTTGGAGTATACAATTTTTGGGTGATTCCCTATAGGAGAAATCGAGATTTTTTTTTTAGCACAAAACCCAACTAACAAACTCTCCAGAGCTTAGCTCTTGAAATCTGAAAAAAAACTCCCATAAGACTCTTTTCTATCTCATATCTATACTTAAGAATTGAGATCTTGTTATAGTACTCATATTCGTCTAATAACAATTTTATTATAAGAGGTTAGCATTTTTCAATTGTCAAAGTACTTAAATCCTATATCTAGATCAATTTAAGTCTTTTAAGTTTCTTGTTATGAAACTAGAACGCTAAACGTCATTTTTAGCCTTTACAATCCCATAACAACACATAAGTAAGAGTTCAAGAGTCGAATGAGAGCTAAAGTTTTTAGATGACAATCGAACTACTGTTTTAATTAAATTACACAGAAGTGTGTTCTTTTTCTAAAGAAAGTTTGCTTCTGTTCATGTTTCTGTCGGATACGCTATCAGCCAGAAACAAGTGGCAAATTCATTAATTTGGATCGATTTTTTTGTTTAGTGTAAGTATAAAGAGAGGGTTTAAGAAACTTGGTTCATTGTACTAATAGTAAACACCATGGGTATGAGTATCAAATAATTTGCATTATATTTTAAAACGCTGTTACGTTAGTTGTTGTCATCAATTGTATTTGCCCAAGGGATTAAATCAATACCAAACTTAATTTTCTTCCAAAAATTACTATGTCGCAATATATTTTCATTGTTTAAAAATCGAATGCTAACAGAATTAAAGATTTTTTTTTTCATACATCAACAATAGTTAGAATATATACAAAAAGAACTCGCCATAAATATTTGTTTTTCGTAGTCCCATAAGAAATAAGATCATTTGAATTTTCATAAGAAGTGTTTCGATTGCTTGCTAAACGTCAAACCGAAGTCTCATAAGAGCATTTGAATGCTCGTAAGAAGTGTTTTGTCTTCTAGCTCTCTCACTTACTATGTAAATATAACAAAGGTCTCATAAAGACGTTAAACCAAGAGTTAAAGTATCGGTGAACAGCAGCCTTATTTCAATGCAAATTAAAAGTGTTATCTTTATTTTTAGGGTTACCGTAACATAAAAATATGGTCTTAGTGAAATATTTTTTGGTTTTCTATTGTGACTAAAATCTGTAAAATGCATTATGTGTAGATAATTATGTGCAAGTTATCTAAACACACAATGGTTATAGTTTTATATTAGAAAGGTTAGCCAAAGGCTCCTGGTAGCTAGTGCTTAACCTTAGCAATTATTGATATTGTAATTTATTATGTGTCAATAAAGTTTAATAATAATAATAATAATAATATTAGAAAGGTGTTGAATACAGAATTTAATGAACCTCCACGTTTGAATATTCTTTAATATTGAATATCTCTTTAATACTGGATCCAATGCAATAATAGTATTCTGATTAAATCTATAAATATACTGATTTTTGTCATTATTTGAAAAATAAGGCAGCGGAATATTTACGCAGTATAAGATAATTTGCAATATTTAAAGCCAGTTGTTCTTATCTTTTTAGCATTATTTCAAAAAAATCAAACGATTAAATCATAAATACCACAAAACATATGACAAACCGTTCCTATGCATACCTACATTTTTGCTATAAATAATAATAATGAATGACATTAAATGACAAAGAAAAACAAATACAAAAAAATAATGAAATTTTGTCTGTCCTGTAAATCAAGCATAAACTTTTTTTTTTTACAAAAAAAAAGTACTCATGGTAACCCCTTTTATAATAAAAGTTAGACACAAAATTATTTAAATTTTCGAAGCAAAGTGTTAAATTAGTAGATAAAATTTTAATTGAAACATGATTTTTGTTTACATTATGCCACAATTATCACAATTAATATTATGTCAGTTTACTTTACCGATAAATACTCGCATCGAAAAACACATAATTTTTTTTATATGAGAGCATGACGCACACACAAAAAAGATATAAAAAACGTGAGAGATTTTTTTTTAAGGTTGCACATACTTGTGCAACTCTTACTCTTAGCAAGAGTTAAGCAGCTTTACAAAGTGACGTCTGTCACCCCATAAGAAGAATAAATATACTGCTATAAGTATGAAGAGCCTCTGATATCTACGCTATTTAAGGCTTTTAACAGTCTGATAACAGTCTTGAAGTTTTTTTCAAGAGTGATTTTAGCTCCCTTACTAAGTCTCATAAAGCTTTTGGAGCGTCTTATGAGAGCAAAAATGTTACTTGGGAAAATAACGCCACTTGCAATACAGCTGTTTTTAAAAAGCTAATTTACCTCAAAAACGGCTCTAACAATTTTTTTTTTTTAATTTTTGTGTGTATTATGGTCTACACTGGTGAAAAAAATTTACCAAAAACCTTTATTAACGGTACATGTCATAGAACCGTTTTTTTTTGATTTTCGACTTTATCGTTAACGGCTTAACCGATTTTGATCACAATTTTTACTCTGAAGCTCTTATCAAGTGTGAATAGTACTGTGTACAAATATTTTCAAAAAAAATATTTTTTGGATTTTTAGAAAAAAGTTCAATTTTTTTTTTTTGAAAAATCAGTTTTTTGAAAACGGTTTGATGAAATTTTAATTATGGTTTTAGTTGTATATTATTATGTTCTTAAAAATTCCATATCAACTTTTTTTTATAGAAAATGCAAAAACTATTTTTTTTTAGAAAACCGCTTCAACGATTTTATAAATTTTTTTCTGCATAAATTCATATTTTTGTAAGAATTTAGAAGACTCTCTTCACACTGAGATTAAAACATTCTAAGTACCTGTTTTATCAATTAAAAGAACGTGTTTTATGCTTTCTTTCCATATTCAAGTTTCCATTCTTCAATTTATTAAATGGACAAATACATATGTAATTATTAATCATTATGTACTTATATTAGACTTAATCATTAAAGTTCGAAAAAAAAAAATTTTACTACAAGAGCAAGTTCGTGCGACCTTGTCGTGCATTTAATGTAAAGATGAAGATATTTCAGCAACTGGTTTTCAGTTTTGAATATTAAAAACAACAATACCACTTAGTAATGTAAAATTTTGAAAAAAAATTAGTTTGAAAATAATGTTTTTCATTTATTTTTTCAAAATTTTAGATTTGAAAATAATTTATTAAAAACTAATCACTAAAAAAAATTAATTACAAAGAGGATAAAATAATGGCTATCTGGCTTTCCAAAAAAGGTATAGCTTGTAATTTTAGGTGTTTTTGTTCTTCTGTAAAATTTGGTTTTTCTATTTCAAGTCAATTAATAAGAAAATTGCCCCTTCCGTCTAAAAAGGGGGAACAAAACACCCCCTCGCATAAGATTTTTTTCTTCTCACGATTAAACGTAGACTCTATAGCTTTTTGTCAAACTTTATGCGAATCACCTTGTATACCAAAATTTTCAAAAAATATTTTTTAAATTTTCGAAAAAAAAACGACGTGTTAACATTTAGTAGAAATTTATCTTTTAATTTAGAATGGTTTCAGTATTACTCTACTGTCTACTTAATATACCTTTAACATTTTCAAAATTATGTCAAATCAAGTAAGTTAAAAATGTTAGATAGAATCACGTTAATAGCTTTAACACAAAACTGTTTAAAACTTTTAAGCCAAATTTTTTTTTTAAACTCCATAAAAAATCCATTAGTCTTTTTTGATTTTTTTTTTCAGTCTGCAACAATAGTTCTCTGACTATTAAAATTTAGATATTACGATCGGCTCTTGCATCGATTAGCTTATAGCTGAGAAAAAATATAAGAAAACACATCATAGGAAATGTTCTGTAGATGCCTAGAAACTTTTTGGTTTAGGATTTGGGTAGGTACATTAGTTTTGTTTATTTGTATTTTTTTTTTTTTTGCTTTTGTTTTGTTTTCACATCGTCTATTGTCGCAGAAATCTAATCATTTCTTATTCCTCTTTCACTTTGCTTGCGTTTCTAAGTGATTGAAAAAAAAAAAAGAATTTCATTTAAATTTTCAAAGTTAAGCCCCAGCCCCACAATCATCAAGTCAAAAAAAAAAAAAAAACAACTTTGGTTTCTTATATATTTTGCGCATTCAGAATAGACACTTTTTAAAACTATGCGATGGGGCCAGTGACCCTCTAACCTTGAAACTTGTGTTTAGTGCAAGATCTATGCGGGAGCAGCGCCGAATCAAAGAAAATAAAAGTTTATCTGTTTTTGTCTCTTAACTCTTGGGAAATAGAAGAGAATGTAGAAAATAAAAATGAAAAAAAAAAAAAACTTCAACAAAATTGTTTGTGTAGCTAGTTTAGGTACACAAACATGCTTTTTGAGTATTATGTGCGTTGAAAGAACTTCATTATAGGTAGAAAAAAGCTCTTAAGCTGGTCTAACGATCGATAGATCGCAGTCGTGCTAACATTTTGATAAATTGTTTGTTGTCGTAGGTAGATGGTTGAAAATGATGTTATTTAAGAAAAGAATATTGTTATAGCAGAAAGGAAAGGCATACATAGAACCTGTTGCGCATAGGATGAAAATAAAAATAAAATAGAAAGAACCTACATTATGTATATGTATAAGCTTTCACTATAGAGGATAAATTACGTAAACAACAAACAAAATGTATTTCTACGTCTCTTTAAAATTTAAATAAACTAATCTTACCACTGTCAGCTGGATCTGATTTATATATTGGTTGAGATAGTTTAATTAAAAAAGTACACATGCACTCATGAATATCATAACTTCATACATACACTGCCGGTCAATAGAATACCCGCATGGAAAAATGGCAAGTTTTTGGCAAGTTTAGGCGAGGCCCTGGAAAGTTTTCGGTAAGGAAAACATGGACGAGGAAAACATGACAGACCCTAATTAGTGCCTCGCTGAGAACATTTATTTAATTCAGTATTGGTGAGGCTCTTGATGGTAACTAACTATGTGAAATCATTTTACGAAAATTAATAAAAGCAGGATCTTATTACATCTTAATAAAAATCTGAAATAAGTGAGCTTTTATCACCTTTAACCACGGTTGCCACTTTGGTCATTTGTGACCAAATTTGGTCATTATTTTTTCACTTGGTCACATGGTCATTTTTTAGTCCATTTGGTAATTTTTTTTTAAATATCGATTTTATGCACATAATGTATATTTGTTTTTATTAAGCTTCTACTTTGATCTCATTTTAAAATGCTCTGAAAAGTTATTATTTTTATGTTTTTTTTATTTATGATTCGTTACTTTTATTTATTTATGTTAGTCTAATAATTTAATTAAGTTCATTAGGTACCTACTTTGTGAAATTGTTGGTTTCTGTTTTTTTATTGTTTTTTTTTATTATTAAAGCCTAGTTTATAGATCGAAGCGAAGCGAAGTTTTCATACAAAAAAATAGCTTTTTTTCACAGGCGTGAAAAACACAATAAAATTAAATGAATTTATTTAAGCGAAAAGGGGGGAAAAAATTGTTATGAAGTAAATACAATTCAACGGACTTATCTAAACCAAATATAAAACTAAATTAATTTTTCTTTGAACACCTCTCGACGCGCGATTTATTGATATTTCATTTCGGTTTGAGTTTTACTTCACATTGATATATAAACTAGACTTAATACATACAAAAATAATATGTCATCTGTGTAATATGAAGAATATGTTAAAATAAATGCGGACTCAAATTATTTTGGTCATTTTTAGCTACAGTTGGTCATTTTTATTTTTAATTTTGGACACAAACTTTATTTTCAAGTGGCAACCGTGCCGGTCCTGCTATATGGGGCAGAGGCATGGACCCTGTCAAAAACGGATGAGAATCTGCTTGGGTGCTTTGAAAGGAAGATTCTTCGGGTGATCTTCGGTCCAGTCTGTATCGATGGAGTATGGAGGAGAAGATTTAATAACGAGCTTTACGGGCTTTACAGCGACGTCGACCTGGTCAAGAAGCTGAAAATTCAGCGGCTGAGATGGCTGGGACACGTGGAGCGTATGGACACCAACGCACCAGCCCGACGAGTCTTCGAATCTACCCCTGACGGTCTGCGCAGCAGAGGAAGACCCCACCTTAGGTGGCGCACACAAGTGGAAAACGACCTCAACCAACTTGGAGTGCGTAACTGGAGGCAGCGAGCTAGGGACCGAGCTGGCTGGAGGGGCTTGTTGGTTGAGGCCGTAGTCCATCCTGGGCTGTGAGCGCCATCTAAAGTAAAGTAAAGTAAGTAACCGTGCCTTTAACAAGAAAAAACGTGTTTTTGAGTTCCTCTTAATCTCCCAATATAAGCAACGCAATGGCACAGAAGTACAAACGATGACACTACCGAGCGCTGCACGCTTTTAAACGGACGTAAATGCACACAAACGGCATGAATATAGGGACTATCAGAACTATGTTGACAGGACCAACCAATATGACCATCAGTTCATCGGCAAGCTGAGACGTTGTAAGTTCACTGAAGTCTTCGAAGCAACATTCTTCCATGGCGATAGACTGGCCACGAAAACGATCATTTAGAGTGTATAACCAGGGTGGTGACTATAGTGAGAAAAAAAAAACATGTAAAACAAAATATGTGGAACAAATCTAGTTTTAACTAGTCAGGGCTTTGGCAGAATTTAACTGATGAGGCAAAAAGGTTCATAACTGGCGAGGGCCTAGCAAATGCCTCTAGTAACCCTTGCTAGACCCTTGTTAGTAACTATGAAAAACTTGCCAGGGCCTTTTTGAAAACTAGATTCTTTTTCCAGGCGGGTAGATTCACCCTGTAAACGACAACGAATAGCCATTTTCTCCAAAAAAAGTATGTACAAAAAGCCTATTAATAAGAAAGAAGCAAAAATTAAACAACCGTGCCGTTAAATTTCAATAGGTTTTTGCAATGCTCCCCAAAAAAAGCCTTTTGCGATGAGTCAATAGAATATAGGTTCACCTGTTTTATCAGTGGAAATGAGGAGAAAATGAAAAAAAAAGTAAAGTAAAACACATTCGTTTTACAGTTTGATTTTTCTTTTATTGTATTAATAATAAAAAGAACCTTTTTTATTTGTTCTAACCTCAAAAATTCTATTAGGCATATAGATTCGTAAAATTTGTGTAAGTAATTTTAGTTTATTTTTGTCCAGGCTTCTTTTATTGCTGTTTTAAGTCATTCTTTGTTTTCAAACAGTTGTCCTAACCTATAGACCTCACGAACAAGCCATCCCCACCCATTCTCAATAATATTTAGGTCTGGAGAATAGGGAGGCCATTGCAACAATGCCACGTTTTGTTCATTTATCAAGGCTGAAGCTGCTCTAACGGTGTGAATTGGGGCGTTATCCTGCTGGAAAGTCTACTTATGAGAGGTCCGAAAATTTCATTCAATTTTGGAAAATCCCTTTTAAGAATACTTTTGTATGAATTTGCTGTCATTCGTGATGGTTGAAACTCGAGGTCAATCGTTCCATATTAGGAAATAGCACCCCGAACCATAACTCTGCCCTCATGACTATGATGGCGCTCCAAAAACAGTTCATGCTTTCATAGATCATGACAATAATAATAATTAAAGCCGTCTGGACCGTCAAGGTTAATTTTTTTTTTCGCCCGAGAAAACAACACGCTGTCAATCTTTTTTCCACGTCATGTGGCACCTACAAAAATCCAGTCGCTTTTCTTTTATTTTGAGAGTTCAACGCAGGTTTCTTTTGGAGTTGCTTGCGTTTCAGATTTGGGACAGTTGACAGCCTTGCAAAATTTCCAGCTGATGTTTTTATTTTTGGTGCTGTAAGGCAAGAATTGGACGCCAACCGAGCGATAAGTCTCCTTTCTGCAGGTGGTGTGGCTTTTTTCCGTCCTTTCATGTTTTTACCGTAGTTTTCCTTGTTTCTTAAGAAATTGCTCCCTACGTTCTGGGATCTTCCGATTTTTTTTTCAATATTACAGGCGCACTTAAATTATGTTCGGTGTACAACTCGATTTTTATTTTTTCCTTGAAAGTAATGCACTTGCAACGAACCATTTTGTTTCAAAAAGTGTTTTGATAGATTGAACTTTATCTTAGTAAAAAAACACTCACTGATCTATGGAATTCCGACCCATCTGAAAAGGCTTTTTTTTGGGGAGCATTGCAAAAACCTATTGAAATTTAATGTCACGGTTGTTTCATTTTTTTGCTTCTTTCTTATTAATAGGTCGGGAAAAGGTCACTATTTGAAAGTACACCCACAAAAGGCTTTCTGTACATCGTTTTTTTTTTGGAGAAAAAGGCTATTCGTTGTCGTTTACAGGGTGAACCTATTCTATTGACCGGCAGTGTATGTCATATTTAGACTGTAAGTAAGTAAGTTTGGATTTAAAAACAGCCTAATCGAAATGCAAAATCATACCTTTTGATCTCAGGAGCGTTGTTCTCGACATTGGGTATGTCTTTACCCACAATTTGAGAAAATTAGATAGAAGATAGTTTCCTTCTTCACTTGCGATATAGTACACCTAGGTACATACTATGTATAGGGCAAGTTTTGGATTCGTAAAAAAAATCGAACTCGAGATTTTGATCAAACTTGACATTACGATGATAGGGAAGATGAAAAAAGTGGGTCTCGCAATTCCGTCCGTCTGTCTGTCTGTGAACTCGCCTACAGCCTAAGCCCATGGGCCGATTTTAATTAAACTTGGTATTAAGTGTTTTTGGGACATTCCCCCCCGACACGTTTTTGTTCATTTTCTTTTTAGGACCAAAAATATTTTTTTAAGCATTTTTGGAAAATATTTTTTTTTTCTTAAAAATGGCTTTACAGATTTTTCTAAAAAAAATCAATAAATTTTATTAGGTATATGCTACCTTTTGGTGAAAATTAAATTTCCAAAAAATGGTTTTAAATGGTACCTCCCATAGAACCATTTTTTTCGTTTTTCTCGAAAAGGAATAAACTGATTTGGATAATTTTTTTTATGGAGAATCTTTTGAAAAATTTAAGTGTATACCAAAATTTTAAATTTTTTTTTTTTGGATTTTTGAAAAAAGTTTCAATATATTTTTTTTTAGAAAACCAAATATTTCGAAAACCACTTGGTTTATTTTCATGAAACTTAGTAACAAGCGGTTTTTTAACATTATCTAAAATATTTTGAACAAACATTTTTTTTATAGTCAAAATTAACTGTACCTGCCATTGTAAATGTTAAAAAACCGTAACAGAAAATCTAAATTTTCTCGAAAACGACTCCTACGATTTTGATTAAAATCTTTCTGAATAATTATATCAGTACGGTCTATGGTTGGTCAGAAACAAAATTTACAGTCAACCATTATTGAAAGTACCTCTCACAGAACCACATAACCGATTTAAATTAATTTTTTGAGGCGAAAGCTTCTAAAAAATTAAAATCATACTTTATATTAAAATTTTCAAAAAAAAAAAAAATTGAATTTTAAAAAAAAATTTCATCTTTGGCTCATCTTTTCTTTGTCATTTACCGTTAAAAAGTTATATGCGAAAAACCAGGATTATCGAGATATAACTCCTAATAATTTTGTATGCAAGCCAAATTAAAATTAAAATTAAAATTAAAATTAAAATTAAAATTAAAATTAAAATTAAAATTAAAATTAAAATTAAAATTAAAATTAAAATTAAAATTAAAATTAAAATTAAAATTAAAATTAAAATTAAAATTAAAATTAAAATTAAAATTAAAATTAAAATTAAAATTAAAATTAAAATTAAAATTAAAATTAAAATTAAAATTAAAATTAAAATTAAAATTAAAATTAAAATTAAAATTAAAATTAAAATTAAAATTAAAATTAAAATTAAAATTAAAATTAAAATTAAAATTAAAATTAAAATTAAAATTAAAATTAAAATTAAAATTAAAATTAAAATTAAAATTAAAATTAAAATTAAAATTAAAATTAAAATTAAAATTAAAATTAAAATTAAAATTAAAATTAAAATTAAAATTAAAATTAAAATTAAAATTAAAATTAAAATTAAAATTAAAATTAAAATTAAAATTAAAATTAAAATTAAAATTAAAATTAAAATTAAAATTAAAATTAAAATTAAAATTAAAATTAAAATTAAAATTAAAATTAAAATTAAAATTAAAATTAAAATTAAAATTAAAATTAAAATTAAAATTAAAATTAAAATTAAAATTAAAATTAAAATTAAAATTAAAATTAAAATTAAAATTGCATTTTTTCCGCAGTAAAAGAATATTTTTCCTGGGTAGGTAGGTATATACGGTGTCGATATAAGTATAAGAAACATGATTGTCAAACAAAACAACTTTTAAAGTGCAGCAGTGTAGGTACCAGACATTGCTCCATATCATGTTGCCCCTAGCGTGGGCTCTCCCCCCCTTCCCCCCCAAACGAGGGCAGTTGTGGACTTATGTAATCTAATTATTGACCCACTTAATTCGGAACTTTTGGCCCATCAGTAAAATTTAAAAGTCCACATTTCATTTGTAGACTTGTAATCCACCAAAGTAAGTCAAAAGTTCATTGTGGACTACTCTCCGCGTCAAGCAGATGTTGTCTGTGAGTGGGTATAATTATTATTCTATTCTAATTTTATCTGTATTATCGATTGCCCTGGTGAATGGCAAAATTTTCATAAATAGATGTTAAATTTAGAAAAACATTTTGCCCCCCCCCCCCTCCCCTAAACAAAATCGAGTAGCTACGGCACTGCCAATAAGGCTTGATAAAACACCACATAACCTACCGGAAAACCATTTTCTAATTTTTCATAACAGCATATCAAAATTTCTTATAAAATCTCGGTGGTATATGTATCTACTCATTCTTATTAATATGCTAATTTTTGACTTAATTATTATCCTCATTCCTCAAGCTAAATGTGCTAGTTTTTGTAATAACTTTATTATCAAAGATTGCGTGTTCTATCCAAACTATAAGACATATAAAAAAAAAATTGAATAATGTATTTAAAAGCGATATTCTACGCATCTGCAATTACTTCACGTCAAATTTGCGCGCTTCTTATTCCAAACACATTAATTAAACAAAATATGCCGTGAGCGTCGCTCCAGCACCTACTCACCTATGTATGTACACATGAATTTTGATTAATATTCATTCATAGGACTAAAATGTTAAAGGATATTCGAATTTGCGTTACTGGCCACGATCCATCTCTCCCATTACACTGTATAGGTTAGGTACATATTTTAACAGCGAGACTCATAGCTAATCGCATAACACAATACTATTGTGCAGGTTGTAAGTACACGTGATGGAACGAGGTGATAAGATTACGTATACGCCACCCTACCCGCCTTGATTTTATTAACGAAAAAGTTAATATGTAAATATTCATGCTTACATGAAATCAGAGTTAAAGTTGATTGGGATTTGGCTTTTCATATGGCCATCGAGCTATTGCCATTGCCATTTAGGGTGGAGTTAGTATATATTCAAATTTGTTCGACTTTTAAATACACTCCCCATCTATTTTTATAGGTAGGTAAGGTAGTAAACGACATAAGAGGAAAGTCTTTATAATGGAAAAAGCCTTACTGTGTAAATTTGTAGCCATTAAGAATTTTCACTTGAACAAGGACATAAATCATAGCGTTGATGTGTGTTACGTGGTACACGCTATACATTGTTTTTCCACTTCAAAAGTGTATGGTTCTAAAGATTGGAAAATATAATATGAGTGTTGAAGGATTCTTCTGCAAGTGGAATTTACCGAGGTTTGGCCTCTGGAATTCCGGAATTTCTCTTTTGTTTTTGTGTGGCTAAATATTTTAGCTACATATTATTATTTATTTTCGGATGTTTGCTTGAATATAAACTTATATTAATAAAGCTAGTTAAGCTGTTTAGATTTTTTCTTGAGAAATATGTAATATGAACGACTGGTCACACGTAATATTGCTCTTATTTATGTATGTTAAAGTGGATTAGAATTTAAAATAAATGTTTACAGAAACAAACAAATGCATTAAGTTAGAGAAACACTTTTAAGTCCCGTTCGTTCTTCTATTCCGTTATAACACTTCAAATATTACACACACTAACCACAGCTGACAGTTTCTTCCAAGCGGAAGTATTAGTCGTTTCCGAAGCCGCAAGGCATCTTGCCACATATGAAGTGTAAGAGATTCATATAATATAAATGTTATTAACACCCTGTATTTTAAATTCTAATTTCTTATTTACTAAATTAACTATTCTTATATATATATTCTAACTTCATTATTAAGTTTTAATCCATCGATCGTATGATGTTACAGCTTTTTATAACATGAAATTATGTATGTATATACATTGTCGTAAGCATATTATAAACTATTACTTATATGATCTAGTCAGTTGCAATAAAACCTTAGAAATTGAAGCATCGTTTTTATCATTTATTTTACTTGGTCGCCCATTTCCACTCCGTGCCCCTTACATCCTCAGAAGTGGGATAAAAGTACAGCCACGTAGTATTTTTTAAGAAATTTTGTTTAGTTAAATGCGCCAAAGCTTTATGGATTTTTGAGAGTTTATTTTATGAAAATTGTTTACGAAACTTTCAATAAAATATTTATTTGGCGATTTAAAATTAATTTAATAAAGTGCTACGAGAATGACAACACGAGCTTCACGATTTATTGAAATCGCCACTGTGCAACAATTAAAAGACAAGCTTACCGAACTTGGGTTAGCAACTACTGGACTTAAGACCGCGTTGAAGATTCGTTTGGAGCAAGGAATCGAACAACTTGCAGAGCCCCAAATCGAAGAACTTTTTGAGATAATGACGATAGCTCAGAGGATCCTTCAAATCTGGAGGAAGAAAATAGATTGGTGCTGCAGCAATTGGAAAGTTTGAGACAAATCGTGGCAAGAAAGGAGGAAATTCGTCTGCTTCAGAGAAAATTGGCTGAATTGGACCAAAATCAACGTGGTGAGATGAATCATACTTCTTTTTCTTTTAGAGACATTGAGGAGTCCCTTCAAACTTTTTTTGGCGACGACAACTTTCCTGTGACGAGGTGGATCAAAAGCATCGAGGAATCAAAGCTCATCTATAAATTTGATGACTCGAAGTGCTTTATATATGCTCAACGTTTGTTAAAAGGAACAGCGAAGCTCTTTCTAAGATCTGTTTCATGCCATTCTTGGGGCGAACTAAAGACAGCTCTAATCAACGAATTCCAACAACATTCAACAGCGTCAGATGTCCACAACACCTTACGAAATAGGAGAAAGCACAAAGATGAAAACATCCAACAATATGTGCTTATCATGCAGGAGATTGCAAGCTCAGCTGATATCGAGGAGCAAGACATCATCAATTATATAATTAAAGGTATACCCGACACGATGTCTAACAAACAAATTTTGCTTACAGCGAACAGCATTGCGGATCTCAAGAGAATTCTGAGAAAATACGAAAAGATGAAGACGTCAGAGCAACCAGCACCATCAGGCTACAAAACGATGACGAATGATCCCAAACCAAATCCTAACAATAGTTCCAGAGGCAGCAGAATCAGGTGCTTCAACTGCAATGACGTTGGTCACGTGCTCACAAACTGTCCAAAGCCCCGCAGAGATAAGGGCTCTTGTTTTCGATGCGGAAAGATGGGACACAGCTTAAAAAATTGTCCACAATCAGCCGTGTGTGTTCTAGAACATGAAGACGTTGCAAAACAACAACATCAGACAACTTTTTTAAACGATTTTCATGGAATTTTCGAGTATACATTCATTAAAGACGAGTCGGAGCAAATCACCATAAAACTGGAAGCCAAGACAATGATTGACACGGGGAGTCCAATCAGCTTCGTTCAACAAAAATATATACCACCTTATTTGATGACATCGATCGACTCGTCAATACATGACTACGTGGGAATCAACAACAGTAGATTAATTATTTTTGGTAAGGTTTATTGCAACATTAAAATTAATAATTTAATTTTTACGAACTTATGTTTATATGTTGTCAAAAATGACACAATGAAAAATACAATTATTTTAGGAAGAGATTTCTTACAGAAAACAAATTTAAAATTTATTTTAGGAGATAAAACTTTAAATTTTTGTCAAAATGATAGTTCCAATGAATGTGATTTTAATGAAGAGATTTTGAATATTGATACGTTTGATGATCGTGACGATAAAATAATTTTAAAAATTAACGAAAATTTAAGCTTGGATGAAAAGAACAAAATTAGAGATTTAGCTTTTGGAAATGTTACTTATACTCGAATTTTGAATGAACCGGATGAAAATGAAATTAAAATGCAAATCGCTTTAACGGATACGAACAGTGTTTTTAATTGCGCGCCTAGAAGATTACCGCATGTTCATAAAGTCGAACTTCAAAAAATTTTAGATGATCTGTTGGAAAAGAAAATTATTCGCGAAAGTAACTCACATTTTGCGTCCCCGATAGTTTTGGCTAAAAAGAAAACGGGTGAGCTTCGATTATGTATTGATTTTCGACAGCTTAATAAAATTACATTAAAAAATAATTTTCCAATTCCTTTAATCGAGGATATGTTAGATGGGTTGAGAGCTAAAAAATTTTTTTCATTGCTTGACTTGAAAAGTGGTTTTCAACATGTTAAAATGTCAGAGGAATCCATAAAGTATACTTCCTTTGTGACCCCCCTAGGCCAATATGAATATCTTGTTGTTCCATGTGGACTCAAGAACGGACCAGCCGTTTTTCAGCAATTTATTGAACAGAAGTTTAAAAAGCTTATACGTTCTGGAAAACTCCGAATATATTTCGACGACTTATTGGTGGCCACGGAAACAAAGGAAGAACACTTTCAGATTTTGCATGATGTTTTTTCAATAGCGCATCAAAATAATTTAGAATTTCGGTTTGATAAATGCATGTTTATGTATGAAAAAATAACTTATTTAGGCTATGAGGTTTCATTCAGCGGTATTAGTCCAAACGCTGATGGTAAGCGTGCTGTAATGGAATATCCGGTACCTTCGAGCATTAAAACCTTACATTCTTTTTTAGGATTATGCTCTTATTTCAGAAAATTTATACAAAATTTTTCAATCCTCGCTAAGCCTTTATATGACATTTTGAAAAAAGATGCAAAATTTATTTTTGGCAAAGAAGAACTTCTTGTTTACGAAAAATTAAAAGAAAAACTTATTGGTGCACCAGTTTTGAGCATTTATAACCCAAATGCGGAAACTGAACTGCACTGTGATGCGAGCAGTCTTGGTTTTGGTGCAGTATTACTGCAACGCCAGGAAGACAAGTTGTTTCATCCGATATTCTTTTTTTCTAAACGTGCTACTGCGCAAGAGTCTAAATACCACTCATTTGAGTTGGAGACTTTAGCAATAATATACGCATTAAGACGTTTTAGAATATACCTTACTGGGATAAAATTTAAGATTGTCACTGATTGTAAGTCACTTACATTGACACTCAATAAAAAACTTTTGAATCCCAGAATATCGCGTTGGGCCTTGGAACTCCAAGAATACGATTATTCATTAGAGCACAGGGACGGTAACAAAATGGGTCATGTCGATGCTCTTAGCAGAGTGCATAATGTTTTGATGATCGTTGAAGCAGACTCTTTTGAACACGCACTAGCCGCATCACAGCAAAAGGATAAAACCATTCAGCGATTGGTCAAGATGTTAGAAGAAAGAGAAAGTTCATCCTATGAACTAATTAATGGACTCGTTTATCGAAAAATAAACCAGAAAATATCTTTCTATGTACCATCGCAAATGGAAAGAAACGTAATTCAGACTCATCATGATGCTTTGTGCCATGTAGGTGTTGAAAAATGCTACGATTTTTTAAAAAAGACTTATTGGTTTCCTTCAATGAAATCTAAAATAAAAAATTACATTAACTGTTGTCTGAAATGTATGCATTTTTCCCCACTGACAGGTAAAAAAGAAGGCGTTTTGCACAATATTCCAAAAGGCAAAACACCTTTTGATACCATCCATATCGACCATTATGGTCCATTGCCTTCTTCGGTACGCAACATAAAAAAACATGTGTTTTTGATTGTAGATGGTTTTTCAAAGTTTTCAAAACTATACCCAGTCAAAACAACCAACACTAAAGAGGTAATAAAATGTTTAGAGTCCTATTTTTCAAGCTATAGTAAGCCCTTACGCATTGTTTCACCTCAGAAGAATTTTCAGATTTTTGTAAAACTAACGGCGTGCAGCACATAAAAATTGCAACCAGTTCTCCCCAATCAAACGGTCAGGTAGAGCGCATAAATAGGAGTTTAACTCCAATGTTAGCCAAAGAAAGTGAATTGGAACCGGGTGAGTGGACAAAACACTTAACTAAAGTTGAATTTGCTCTTAACAATTTTGAGAATAAAAGTACAGGTTTCTCCCCAAGCACTTTGTTTTTTGGAATCAGGCAGAGGGGTGATATTCATGATAACGTTCGTGAATATCTTGAAAAACATGTATGCACAGAAGAAACTAGGAGTTTAGAATCAATAAGAGAGGAAGCATTTGAAAGGACTGTTCGTAGCCAGGAAGCTAACAAAGTGTATTTTGACAAGCATCACAAAAAGCCATACCCTTATAAGGTAGGTGATTACGTTTTGATAAAGAACGTCATTTGTACACCGGGTGTTAATAAAAAACTATTGCCGAAATTTAAAGGCCCATTCGAAATAATAAAAGCACTTCCAAACGACAGATATCTAATCAGAGATTTGGAAAACTTGCAAATTTCGAGTAAACGGTATGAAGGAGTTGCGTCTCCTGAGAATATGAAGCCATACTTATCCGATTAATAAATTTCAACGTATCAATATTTCAATTTGTTAAAAATAAATTATTTTTAAAAATGTTCAGTAAATGTTCAAATTTTCATGTTAAGATTTACCTAAATATTTGTTTAAATCAAATGTCAAGTATTTTGTATACTATTCGAAGGAAGCAAGATTTTCATTTTTATCTATCAAAACAGAAAAAAAAAATTGTTTTAAATTTATTATAAATGATAGACTATTCGCTGAAAAATGTATGTTTATAAAATTAAATGTATCTAATATAAATATAATAAGCTGTATTCAAATAAATAAAAAAAAAATCGAAGACGATTTATTTTTCAAAAGAGGGTGGAGTTGTAAGAGATTCATATAATATAAATGTTATTAACACCCTGTATTTTAAATTCTAATTTCTTATTTACTAAATTAACTATTCTTATATATATATTCTAACTTCATTATTAAGTTTTAATCCATCGATCGTATGATGTTACAGCTTTTTATAACATGAAATTATGTATGTATATACATTGTCGTAAGCATATTATAAACTATTACTTATATGATCTAGTCAGTTGCAATAAAACCTTAGAAATTGAAGCATCGTTTTTATCATTTATTTTACTTGGTCGCCCATTTCCACTCCGTGCCCCTTACAGAAGTGGTTAATATAAATGTCGACATCTTCATCGATAGCCAGGCGGCAATTAAAGCTATTACCTCAATCGCCACAAAGTCAAAGCTGGTAGAACGTTGCCGCAAAGAACTGGAGATCTCTCAATGCAGCAAACGCAGTTACCCTCTTTGTTGGGTCCCAGGACACTGTGATATATACGGGAACGAAATGGCGGATGAACTGGCCAAAAATGGCTCATCTCTTGATCCAAGCCAAACCCAATCTTCGGTACTCATACCACTGGAGCAAGAAAAGAATAATATCCACCAGAATTTTTTTATAGCCGTAAATGACAGGTGGTCAACACTTGACACTTGTCGAGTTTCATGGAATCTGTGGCCGAATATTTCAATGAAAAAAGCAGAATACCTTCTCAAGATAAGCAGGCCTCAATTATCCCTCCTTATTGGAATCCTATAACAGGGCACAACTCAATGGGAACCCACATGAACCAGAGTGGGCATTAGCACATCAGCTGATTTATGTAGATGGTGTCAGGACGAAGAGGCAGGAGAGGGCTCTTTTTACTTCCAGTGTAGCAAGAATCAGGAAAGCTGCACTCGGAGAATACTTCTTCGACGAATTAGGCGACAACTCAAAACTGCATCTCAAAAACATCCTGAAATTCATCCAGAATTCAGGATGGTTCAGGGAAGCACCATATACCTAAACTTCTACCCACTCCTTACCCCTCCTCCCCTACAACCACTCCTTACCTACCTTACCGCCAACCTACATCCTGGAGAGCGTAATGGATCCACTGAGCTCCGAGTGAGATGTCGCGGTTTTACCGAATCATCACCCCTTCCAACCTAACCTAACCTAACCTAACCTAACAGCTGGCAGCAAGAATGACATTTGGCTTGCTATCAAAATATCAAATACAAATTTTACACTCTTGTATTATTCTCTTGCAATGGGGTTGAGGTATAGTTATAGTGCAAAAGTGTTGTAAGATTTTCTTCTGTATATTTTGTTGGAATGTAAGAAAATGTTAGACTTTTGCACTCTTACAATGATACTAGACCAGTTGCACGGGATCGTGAATACACCTTATGTTCATAAAATATGTAATTCAAGAAATTCAGCTGTATCTGACATTCTCTTGGTGGTGACAGTGTACTCTCTCCTTACAGAATCTCCCTCTCACCGACAGATTTCAAAGAACTCTAATTTTTGTCTGGTTGTCTGTACTGTCCGGTTGAGAGATCCTGACGACAGAGCTGGCGACAGATTTTCTGCGTGAAAGGAAACCAAACTAGTTGTAACATTAATACCGTTTGGTTTCCTTTCACGCAGAAAATCCGTCGCCAGCTCTTAAACTATTATATTTCTGAGAATCCAGAAAATATGTTTGAACATATGCAATTTGCAATAAAATGCCAAAAAGTGGAGAAGTGATAAAACGAAAACTTGCATTTGAGGTGCTTAAAAAAACCAGACCTTACTTACTTACTTTACTTTAGATGGCACTCACAGCCCGGGATTGACTACGGCCTCAACCAACAATCCCCTCCAGCCAGCTCGGTCCTTAGCTAGCTGCCTCCAGTTACGCACTCCAAGTTGGTTGAGGTCGCGTTCTCTACTTGTATGCGCATCTAAGTTGGGGTCTTCCTCTGCTGCGCAGACCGTCAAGAGTAGATTCGAAGACTTGTCGGGCTGATGCGTTGGTGTCCATACACTCCACATGTCCCAGCTATCTCAGCCGCTGTATTTTCAGCTTTTTGACAAGGTTGACGTCGCTGTAAAGCCCGTAAAGCACGTTTTTGAATCTTCTCCTCAATAAAGCATCAAGACATACTAGGCTGAAGATCACCCGAAGAATTTTCCTTTCAAAGCACCCAAGCATATATTCTCATTTCTTTTTGAAAGGGTCCATGCTTCTGCCCAATATAGCAGGACCGGGATGATAAGGGTCTTATTTTATAAAGTCTCCTTGGTTTTTTGAGAAAGGAAGGGCTTTATTACTCAAACAAATGCCTTTTTAGCCCGAAGAAACAGCGATTGGCAAGTAGAGTAATTCTTCGTTTGATCTCTGCGCTCGCCGAAGTAGATGTCACACGATTTCATCCTTCGTATGCCCTCTCCATCCCATCACACTTCCTGGATGGCTATTACATCAGCCTTCAGTCTATCCAGGTTCTCCACTAATTGTTTGGCTGCACGTGGCCTGTTTAAAGTCCGGACATTTCACGTGCAGATCCGAAATACATTGTCCTTGTTTCGTTTGCTGGGGTCATCAACATTAAAATCATCCATATCCGAGGCTTGTAGTTATTTCGGAACCTGTTAGTTTTTCCGTGGTAGGGAAAGTTACTGACTGAACAGAATGGTGACGCAGACGGAACTGGAGCCGGAATTGGAATAGCTGTCAAAATATTGAATACACGCAAACTCAATGTTGCGAACACAACGGAACGTAGACGCATACGGAGCTGCAGTCACAAACGGAAGAGTTCACCAACTTTTAACTTTTCACGTACGACACTTTTGACGTTTCAATTTGTACAAAGAAAAAAAATAACTTTTTGGGTCGGAAAAAAATATTGTGGTTTTTTGTATTGCGAAAAAAATTATTTATTAAAAGGAAAATTATTGGAAACAAAAAATGTGAATTCTGAGCTTGTACACAAGAATATTCTTTTGTTTTTCTTCAAAATACTTTCAAAGCTGTACAGCCTCATTGTGGACATGTACAAAAAATAACGTACGACACTTTTTGACAGCTCTTCCAGTTCCCGTTCAGTTCCGTCATTCTATTCTGTTCAGCCAGTTACCCCAACGCACAACCCCCGACCTAGAGGACCAGACCCTTAATGTAACTCCAAGGGTGGGGAGCCGGATACACCGCTCCTTATAGGCCTGAGCTACGAATATGTCGTAGTAGCCCATATAGTGTTCACTAAGTACTTCAACCTGACTGGAACTGTAGACGCCACCGTTGATTCCTCCGCTGCCGCCTGGATAAAGGAGAAGTGTCTTAGTGGGAATGGGAACACTCCTCCCCCCCCCCCTCTCTCGTTTACTATCTTGAGTTTTTAATGTTTGCAATATATATTTTTTTGTTTGATAATTGGCTGTGCAGGGGGCTTAAACCGTCTGTGGGGAGGCTTCAGCCTCATAGATACCCCTCCCCACCCCTGATACAACCACTTTTATCATCAGTTTTCCTATGTGTCAAATTTTATATTATTAATCAAACTCTTAAAGTTAAGTGAACTATAATAAGAAAAAGGTATAGCAAAAGGTGCATGGACATAGAACCTACTGGATTCTTACTAATTTTATTTAATTAAAAATATAATTTCAATGCTGAAGTAAGTATCTAAATTCAATTCTTACAGAATCCAAAAACTAAAAATTTTTTTCGTTTGCATAAAATCTATAATTAATTCAGCCTTTTACATAATGTAAGTATAACTGATTTTAATATTAATTTAAAGGTCAATAGCATAGCCTTGAAAAAAATAAAGTCGTGACTTGAAATTTAACATGTCTTTATATATGTTTAAAAAGTGTAACAAACTTAGGCAATTTACATGCTCATAAACCTGTTTTGTTATAATATTGCATTTAAAATGCAACATTCAACAATTTATTGTGTAAAAAAACAAAAAAAAAAAAAACCATGGACTAAACTTTGTTGAAAATTATTTAAAAGAGTTTTACATTGGGAATCAAAAATGTTACACGCAGTGCTATTATGGGATAGTGAGAAACTTGTAAGGTATAAGATGGTTTCATATGTATGTACATTATGTACGTATGTAGATGATCGCACAAGATGTAAAGAACTCAAAATTTGATTATAAAGAGTACAAAATCGTAAAAAACAAGTTATCGAAACAGGAAGTAAAATATACTCAAGCTAAGCAAATAGGTATACGTAAACCACTTGAAATGCGTTTGTAAAAATTGAAGGGCTAAGAGTAGGTATTCTGCCATAAATGTTAGTTATTTTTTTTTTTTTTTTATAAGTGCTTTTAAATTATCAAGGTCTGACATGAAGCTTCCGTGCATAAATTGTTATAAGCATATTAATTTGTAGAAAAATACATTTACATAGCTAAGGGCGACAAAATATAGCTTGAAGGGCTTTAGATAGTAGGTATTGGTATAGGTACCCACTCACATCGTTTATTATTATAAATTTGGTATTGTTGTATCGTTTTTAGAAGAAGATGGATAGAAAAATGTTTATGATCTAAAAAAGATAAAAATGTTGAATGATTATGTTGATATAATAGAAAAACTATAAGGATTGATTGCGTTAAACAAATGAAGGTTAATGTTGGTATATACCAACTTACTTATTCGTGAGAATTTTGATTTTTTTTTCTCACCAAAACCTATTACGCTTTTATGAAAGAAACTAGTTCGCATTTACATCAATATATATTTACAAAACCACTTTTTTTTTAACATATAAATGGGATATTAAATAAAAGCTAACTCTTAGCTTTATATAAGCAATGTATCAGGCAGGCTTTTTTTGGATGTTACCAATATACCGAATAGGTACCGACCACTTTTACGAAAATCAAGTTTTTTTTTTTCATTTTGCATTTTATTTACATACGTCTTAAAAACTGTTTAAAATGATATCAGTAATGTAGCCGGTACGCATATACCACATATGAATGTCAAGTCAGCAAAGTGAAATTCGCGATCGAAAAGGGCTAATGTATATCTAGATAATAAAATGAACTTCTGAAGTGACTTAGTATTATTTATTTAAAAAAAAAAAACGTTTCGAGTGATCACACGCATTCAACGATTTTAAACTTGGCCATATTTAATCCGATTTATAGTTTTCTTATAGTTTTAAAAAGTGGAATAATAGCACTTTCCAACGATATACAACATGTTACTGTAAAAAGCCGAAATAATGAAATTCTAGAATTTATCGGTAAATCCTATAGAGCACCCAGAGTGAGGCAACCCCTTGTGCTTGGCCTACTATAAGATTTGGGGTAGTTGCGAGTTTGAGTGTATGCAAAGTTTCTTTTGCATTTAAAGAACTGATTTAAAGAAATTTTGAATGTATCTTAAGTAAAAACAAAGAGGTAGAATTTTCCGGTAAATTCTAGAATTTCATTAGTTTGGTACAGACAATAACACATACTAACAAAAACTTAAAATAAAAAAACAATTCTGGCAGGCATAAGGCTGAAAACAAAATGTCTTCAACCTAAATTTTGATAATAAGGAGATTTTTGCTAAATTTTTGGTGTATAGCTCATTTGGTTATACCTCAAAGGAAAGAAGTTGATTTTCTGCAAACTTGAGAGCCCTCAGCTATAACATGTATAAGTTTCAATGAAATCGCTTAAAAAACAAAGAAGATGAAATTTTTATGAACCACCCTGACTTGAAACTATTTTTTTTCTTTTATAAATCTGTCTCGCAGCTATATAACTTGTGTCAATTATATTGAAATCGCTCAAGGAACAACGAATAGATAACATTTTTCGAACTCGACCCCTAATATAATTGTACACATTCACCATGCCACCCAATATCTCTAGATTACTCATGTACAGATCACAATTGACATTTTTTTGTTTTAATCGCTACACCATAGGTACTCGCGTTCAACTTTAGGTACTATCATATCTAAGTACCTATTCTGCCGTGTTAAGAGAAAATGACATATCTGACATTTGTCGATTTTTTGAGTTAAGGCGAAGTTTGAAATATTTGGGATCGTTTTTATTAATAACGAAAGCCGTATCTTGCTTTTTGAGCAGTAAAACAATCAAAACATATCATTTCTTTATTAAAAATAGATTTATAACTATTAAAAAAACGGCAAAGTAAAATCCTATAATCATAAAAAAAATGTAGATACGTCATTTTCAGTTAACACGGCAGTATTGCTATACCATCATTTTACCTAATAATTGTTGCCAGTTGAATTTTTTTTCCTTTTTCACAAAAAAAAAAACCGTTATTGTAACACTTCTAATTTTGTATATAAAGTATACTATACTATTATATTGATAATATTTCTCATATGAGTGATTTTTGCGCTAAAACTTTCTCCGTAACTTTCTCCGCTCTATGGTAAGTTTGCAATTTTATTTTTTCACCAAAAATCCAAGTCCTCCCAAATTTTCAGGCATCTTGAAACCCCTATTAAAAAGATAAAATTCAATAGTCTCAAAAAATCAAAAATATATGCGTCATATGCATATAATTTTTGTTTTCTGCACATCTGTGGGACAATACCTTTCTAACGATATATACCTCATGCATTTTTGTTGAGTATTAACAGAAAAAAGTGTACCGTAATTTTTTCCCAAGCGTATTAATATATAGATTTGTGAATTTTCTAAAGGTAATTTTTTACTTTTTTTTATGTTTGAAGACGTTTTTTGGAAACAGTTTCCATTAAGTTTTTTTTCATTGGTACTTACGTTTCAGGTGAAGCCATCGTTCGTAAAAATCGGTACAACATTATTGCTGTGGGAAATAGTTCCAAAATGAATTTTTCATTAGATATTCGAAAAAATATCCAGTTCACAAACCAAAATACGCACATTTTCCAAAATTGCACCTGGTGTTATTTCGCCGCCATCTTTTTTTTTTTTTAAGTTTACTTTGAATTTAGCAAGCAACTTGTAGAAAATTTTATTTACTACGAAATATTTTAAGTTAGGGATATTACTTCTCTTTTTAAAAGTGTAAATAAACTATAAATTGGATTAAATATGGCCAAGTAAAAAATCTTTTAGTACGTGCGAGATCGCTCAAAAACGATATTAAAACAATAAATTTAGTTTTTAGGTTTATGATCCAATATAACACCTAACAAATTCTATAAACTACTGAAAAAAGCTATTTTGAATCAATAATTCAACAAGTCCAATTAAATAGTGCTAAGTCTTCTATACTTGACTGATTTATTTCAGTAGTATATAGAATTTGTATTATTAAAAAATCTTTGTATATGAACATTGCCAGCTTTTATGATTAGGAATTCTAATCTAGTTAGTTATAGTTCATACTAGGTATTCATCATGAAATTGCGTATTGACTAGGCCCTGATGATTCATCTGATGAGTCCAAGTAAGATCGCCAATTTTTATGGACTAAATGCCGTTAAAAGCTATTTTGAATCAACAATAAACATTGTCATAGTTTCGTAAGAAAAATAAAGTTTGACTGAGTCATGGTTCAAAATTTTTTTTTGACCTTTCATATTTTTAAAAAAATTTACTATACACTACCATCGGCAAGTTATTTTAAAAAATTACCCATTTCATCAAGATTTCAAAATGGTGCAACACTTGCTACTTATTTATTCGTAAAAATATGATTGTTTTTTTATTTGCGAAAGGACCTCAGTTCACTTCATATCACTTTTTCGTAAATAATGCATTTTTGTGCTCAAATATCGGTTTTACCGAGTTATATGTAAGATAAACAGAGGTATTTGAATAAAACACTGTTTGCCGTAAATTAGAGTGAGACAGATCAACATTACATGGCTTTATGATTGCGATCAATAGCATGGTTATTAACGGCCATATTATTCACTCAATACATCTAGATTAAAACTTAAATCTGGATGTAAATCATACAAATTCAATGTAAATTCATCTGAATTTAAGTTTAAATCTGGATGTATCGAGTGAATAATATGGCGCGTAATTGTTTTAATAAATATTAAATACATAAAGGTATGTGCAGTGCATATGTCCGTATGAAACGCACTAAAGTCGCTCTTAATAAACCAAGAAAGCTCTCCAAAGTTTTAAATAACTTTGCGTTCAATCAAGCCGCTTCTACATCAAATTTGTGCGTAAACCTATTACATTTATAATATGATCTCAAATCTTAAGTGATTGGTACCTACTTTATTTTGAATTTCACCAGGGTTGCCATAGTTGCAAATTTTTTCTTGTATTAAATTTTTTAGCATCTTCATTTAGTCACTATAATTCACCGGCCGATTTTGTCTGCCAGGCGTGGATGCTCAAATATGTATTTAAAAAGAAAAAAATATTTCAACAATTCTTTTCTACTTAGGTATCTTTGATTCCAGATATCAACATTTTACTTAGGTAGGTAAGGTACCTAGGTATAGGTAGGTAAGGTAGATGTTCTGTTAAGACTAATCGCTAATGTCAACTGGATTTTGTTTGTTCCCAAAATGATTCTACATACATATATATATAAAAATGAATCCCTTTTTGTGTTTGTACGCGCATAACTCAGTTAAACATCATACGATTTGGTCGGCGATTTTTTTGTTGTATTTTTATTGAACCACATTAAAACACAACGAAGCCGAAAATTTGACCGAAAATTAGAAAATTCGACCGAAAAAGTAGGAAAATCCTAAAAACAACTTGAAATTTCAAAATTTCTAAAATGAAATTGTGTTTGTAGGCGCATTACTCGGCTAAAAATCATCCGATTTGATTGGGGATGTTTTTGTTGAATTTGTATTGAACCAGATTAACACCAAACGGAGCCAAAAAATTTTAAAATTTGACCGAAAACTAGAAAATTCGAACGCTAAAATCAGAAAATCGTAAAAACATCTTGAAATTTCAAACTGGCTTAGTTTTTTTTTGTACGCGCATAACTCGGCTAAACATCATCCAAATTGTATGGAAATTTTTTTATTGGATTTGCATTGAACCAGATAAACACACTACGGAGATAAAAATTCGAAAATTATGCCGGAAAAGTCGTAAAATCGTGATAAAAATAAATTGCATACTTTCTGAACTGGTTTTTTGTTCGAACTGTCTTTCTACATTGGCGATTGATACGTAGTGCATCGATACGGAAGCTTATTGCAAGAGTCTATTAAAAATAGATTATTCAAATACACTTAATTTATACTGTTTTTATATTAAAAATCTTGTCGCTAATATTTTTCTATTTGATTATTTCAAATGTCTATTGAATGTTTTACTCCAAATAGACTCTCACAATAAGGTTAATAGTGCACAAATTATTGCTGTTTTTTTTTTTTTTTTTTTTTTTTTAATTTTAACACAAGGAAAGTATTTTGAATGGAATAATTATTTTTTATGAAATTTACATGGGGATCTTTTTGTTGGATTCGTTTTGTATTGAAACAGGTGCCGAAAGTTTAAAAATTAGCCCGGAGAAGCTGGTAAATCGTGAAAACCATACTTCCTGAATTGGGTTTTTGATTATACGTGCATAATTCGGCTGAACATCAACCGATTTGCATTTTGGCTTAAGATGTTTTTTTTTTTCTCAATATATCCAATTATATAAAATGAACTGTAAAGTTGTGATGTACAGATTTCTAAGTCTAACTAATATATGCTGATAAAAAAGTACGTATACGCCACAGTGACTCCACTAATACTGATTTTGTATTATTTATTTTAAAGGGTCTGTAATGTTATACCTAGGAACTAAAAACAGGCAAAGAATAATAAAGAGGATTTTTTCACCTCTCTCTCTCTTCTTATATCCACATGTAATAGATTACAAGATCCAAAAAAAAAAAATGGAAATATAAAAATTTATCAGTGTGTAACACGTTTGGTTATATTTTTTTAAGGGTCACAACATTTGGTTATTCCCTTCTTCACCTGATTGTAAATCCTTTAGAAGTAGGAACTCATTTTTTCTTTATATAATTCCAGTTCAAATTCATAGCTAAGACAGGACAATGTCTGTTGGGTCAGCTAGTTTATAATAAAAATAGAAAATGTAAATTTGGCATAATCTTAAAGTTTCCACATTGAATTGAATTTTTTTTAATTGCATTATGCAATTATTTAAAATTAATCATAAGTAAAAACCAAAGAAAATATGTAATACCTTATTTGTTATTGTTATCTCAATAAAAAAATTTAAAAATAAAATATTTTCCATAAAGTGTGCATATTTTTCCAATTTCTTAAAATATATCCATCATGGCAACACTGCCCGTCACTGCTGCTTCCAGAAACCCATGAACATAACCTTGAAGTTTTATTTAAAGAAACTTTTTTTTTTGTATATATTTTACTACAAAATTCAGTTTGAACAAAAAAAAAAAATATTTTCTAACAAGTTTTACTGCGTTTGCAATAGAAAACAAAAAAAAAATGTGCGTATATTATTTAAACATAACACATTTGTGTTTGTTCTGCACACAAACGTTTTATTTATGCGTGCGAGTTTAGAGGGCCAATTTCATAATCACCAAAAAGCGTTTGAGATCGAGATAGTATTTTCAGTGTATAGGTATGCATGCATGTATATGTATATTTATTTATATAAAGCTCATTTAGTGGCGGCAGCAGTCATTGCGAGCATTGAATCGCATTTGGTTTTGGTAGAACTAACATTCGAAAATTTAAATGCGTAAGGTCGCATGAGAGCTCTAACTTAACATAATGGGCTTTATAATACCTTCTATACCTATGTCAATGCGCTTTAAATGTTTCAGGTAGATAAATAAATTTAAGAAATCATTCATTACTTCCGCATACCTACATACATAAGGTACACTAGCTGTGTCAATATTGTTAACCAAAAAAAACAACAATGCATCTTCCATCGTTGCACATTTTTAGGCGTTATTTTGACTAAATATCGAGTTGAAAATTATTTCAAGTTCTATTTTTTTATTGGCTATTTGTTTTGTATAAATAAAGGTTTTGAACAAATTTTACTTAACGGTGACGGAAAACTAAAAAAAAAATTCCTTTCGTTGGTATAGGCCAGGCAAGGCTTCTCTATTCATCTGTCGACGAGCTTGATTCCACATAACGTAGGTAGGTAATGACGGATTTGCTTTAAATAAATTTGAAACAGTGCATTTTCAACTTGATCATAAATTGGTCCTGATGCTGTAGATATGGGGCAGATGAGCATGAACGGATGAGAATTTCCTTGGGTGTTTTTAAAAGAAGATCCTTTGGAAGATTTTTAATCAACCATTTTCATGAATGTTATTTATTTATTATTTATTTTTTTTAGAGATTTTTCGATTCGCTGTACCTTTTTAACATTTAATGTAACAAAAAAAGTGAAAAACAATTTTTGTTTAAAATTGTATGAGCTTTAAGATTGGAAAATAAAATTTTCCTCTAGCACAACCGTTTTTTGAGGTTTTTGCCAAAAACTCACATTTTCATGACTTTTTTTTAGAGATTTTTTGACTTTCCCATTTGCTGTTACTTTTTAAAGGTTAGTGGCTACAAAAAAAAGTGAACAACCTTTTTTGTTCAAAATTATATGGGCTATACAATTTTTCTCTAACACAAACTGTTTTTGAGATATTTTCAAAAAACTCCAATTTTCATGACATTTGGCTCCTTTTAAGAGATTTTTTAACTTTTCATTTGCTGTATCTTTTTAACGTTTAATGCTACGAAAAAACCGAGAAGACCATTTTTAAGGGAAATCGCCTCAGCATAAACAGTTTTTGAGATATTTGCAAAAAAAAACTCACTTTTAGACCCTTGGACCCCTTATAACTGACCTAGCGGTCATCGGATCGCTGAGGAACTCTCTCAATTTTTAAAGAGCCCCATTGGCCATTACCAACGTCCATGCCAAATTTTAGCCTCTAACTATTTTTTTCTTTGCAAAAGTCTATTTTTCCTGGACTAAAGGGGAAAATTCGATTTTTTGATTTCAGTCATCTAGAACACATAGGTAGCTATACCATACAAATGTTTCGGTTTTTTAAATTATCTTAAAAACACATGCAAGTATTTTGATTAAATTTCGTAGGTACATACCTGTAAATACCAAAATGATTTTATAAAGAGTGCATTTCAGGTTTTGCGGAAATAAGGTTTTAATGTTTTTGAAGAAAATTGCTTTATTTTCAAGTTTTTCACGATTTTGCTGTACCTATGTAATTTTGCAACATGTTGCTTCTAAGTAGATCAAATAATTTTGCATTTAAAAATTGTGAAAATAAATAAAAATAAAACGCACGATTGGATCGCAAAAACTTGCTATTGTAGTAAAAGTTTTTTCGGATTTTAAAAAAAGAGTGTATTATAAGCAAAAAGTTTAAGTTTAAACTAGTATTATACATGTAACTTAAAGCTTTAATTGAAAAATTATTAAAAATCAACATGATTGAAAGTAAATTTATTAAAAAAGTCTTCTTAAATGGTTTTGAGAGCTAAAAAAAGTACACCATCTGATTTCTTTAATTAAAGAAAAAAAATTTAAAATCGTAGGAGCGATTTTTAAATTAATTTTTATATACATATAAAATTTTGTAAAAATTTTTAAGAGCAAAAATTGGTACACAATTTTTTAGTATTTATTTATCTTGAATTAAAACTTAAATTTCGAAAAAACTATCTACGCACTTTTTATCGAACTTTCAAAAAAAAAAAAATTTGAAATTTTTTAAAAAAAATCCAAAATTAAATTTTGATATGCAGTATGATTTCAAATTTTATGAAGCTTTTGTATAAAAAATTTAATTTAAATCGGTTACACACATAAATGAAATAAAGAAAATGGTTCTATGAGAGGTACTGTTAATAATGGTTAACTTAAAATTTTGTTTTTGGCAGATCGTAGACCATACTAATATTAGTATTTAGAACAATTTTAATCAAAATCGGATGAGTCATTTTCGGCAAAAATTTATATTTTCTGTAACGGTTTTTTAACATTTATATGGAAGGTACCATTAATTTTGACTATAATAAAAAAGGTTTGATCAAAATATTTTAGATAATGTTAAAAAACCGTTTGTTACCGAGTTTCATGAAAATCAACCAAGTCGTTTTCGAAATATTTGGTTTCCAAAAAAAAAAAATTGAAACTTTTTATAATCCAAAAAAAAATTTTGAAAATTTTTCTATACAATACTATTTAAATTTTTCAGAAGATTCTCCATAAAAAAAATTATTAAAATCAGTCTATTCCTTTTCGAGAAAAACGAAAATTACAAAAATGGTTCTGTGGGAGGTACCATTTAAAACCACTTTTTGAAAATTGAATTTTTACAAAAAGGTATCATATGCCTAATAAAATTTATTTTTTTAGAAAAATCTGTCGAGCTATTTTTGAGCAAAATAAGATTTTCCAAAAACGCTAAAAAAATTATATGCCAAGTACCGTTATTTTTGGTCCTAAAAAAAAAAGAAAAATACGTATCGGGGGAATGTTCCAAAAACACTTTATACCAAGTTTAATAAAAATCGGCTCATGGGTTTAGGCTGTAGGCCACAGACAGACAGACAGACAGACAATCGGGCGAAATTGCAAGACCCACTTTTTTCGTCTTCCCTATCATGGTAATATCAAGTTTGATTAAAATCTCGAGTTCAATTTGACAGATAGAATTTTCTTGTGATGGTATGTAAACCGTGACACAAAAAGTTTTATCAGGCAGTTAGAACCTTCTTCTGCGTCTAAGTGCACTATCGTTGAGCAACAAAGTTCTATCGATTTTTTGGAAATTAAATTACTGAATAATTGCTAAGTATATTTTTAACTTCCCATTGGAAGTTATTGTAATCGGTCCGATTTGTGAAATAGAAAATTTTGACATTTCTCGACGTCTCGAGGTCTCTTCTGTGATGTACGTACGTTCGTACGTTTGGAAGCTTTTTTTTCGCTGACGATGTCTTGACAACGCATAGAGATATCGACTTCAAATTAATTTTATTTTAAAGATAATAAAGCAATAACGTGCAGAACGGATTTTCAGAAAAATTCACTTGGCGGTTTTTTTTTTACAGTAATTTTAAAAAAATTTGTAAAATGGCTTCTTTTTCGAATATCTCTAGAACAAGAGGCCGTGAGAAGCAGAGTGGCCTAACTGACTTTTTCTCTTTTTTCAGTAGAGCGAAAACAAATAACAGCTCTTTTTGAAACAGTAATAACTGTTAATTGGAGTAAAATATGAATGATTTTCTTTTTGTGATATGTCTAGAAATAAGTACAGAATTCTTTGCAATTCATATTTTCCCTCAAAGTACCGTTTAAACTTATTTTTAAGTCAGTTAGGCCACTTTGGCACTGAGGAAAAAACAATTTAATTCAATGAAGCAGAAAGATAGGCCAAAAGCGTTAATTTAAAAATGCGATTTTTATTTAAATTGTGAAGTTTTTATTTTTAAATGAAGAAATTAAAGTAAATTATTCACTTCCTCATGTCTCAGAACATCAATTAGCTTCTATTTCAGTTAAAATTCCTGAATTGTCCCTCAGAGCTGTATAAAATTGTGTTATATTGGAGTTTTGAATACAAGGACCTCTGTTAAACCTTTTTTTCCCGGATTTAATAAGTCTTGCATTAGGATATAAAACAGTGTTTTCGTTTGAAATATTTTAGATCATATTATACGCTGAAATAATTAAAATATATTTTTTATAAGGGTAAGAAGGACAGTGGCAAAACTGAAGCTATGAGACCTTCCAGGACTTGCACTCGTATGACAACAAGTAAAGAAACCGTATGAACAACAGAATATTTATGTGGGCTAGTGAAAATGCTATAGTCATTTTGATAAATCTAATTTAGGGGAGCTTATGTCAAAGCTTCGGGTTCTGAGCCGCTTGGTCTAGGTTTAAGTCAATGAATAAAAAAATATTTCAATTTAAAATGAATATTAGACTAAGTAGGTACAGGTTTGTGATGGCCCGAAGCGTTTTTCAGGAAATATAGGCTCCTACATATATGATTATCATACAAAGGACAAAACCCCATTTCCATGATTTTCTATTTCATATAATAAAAAATTATATTTTGAGCTCTATAGTATTTATAGCTGTTTTGCATTATTCAGTTATGATCTGCAAATTTTTGAAGGATTTTCGAGGTAGCTATCGGTCTAATCAATAAAATTGGGCTCACATAGCATTACGATTCCATCTGTTAGCTTATAGAAAACTCGGCCTAATCTAATATTTTGAGAAAAACGACAAATGTTAGAGCAAAAAGGGCCTGAGAAAGATAGGCCACTCTGGCACTAAACATTTTGAATTTTTTGTGTTTGGCCTAAGTTAAAAATGCGCTTAATTTATATTGTTAAACCGTTTAATCCAAAAATTTTGATGCAGGCATAAAGATAAATACATAAGGATTCAATTTTTGTGAAAAACCGGAATTCGGTAAAAAGTCAGTTAGGCCACTATGCTTCTGACGGCCTGAAATAATGCTATTGACTTCGGCCTGCTTTCATTCTATGCATAATGACGTAGTAAAAAATTAGTAATACTTAAAAAAAACTTAACCCACAGGTTTTTTTTTTTAATTCAAAAATCCATTAAAAAGTGTTAAAAAATATCGAATATCTTGAGAACACGCAAAGATATTAACTTCGGGTAAATTTTATTTTATTCACAAAATTATCGTCAATAATTCAAGAGTTTGTTAAAAAAAAATCAATTAACGGTTTTTATCTAGGCCAAAAAAAACTTTTTCGGCTCGAATATTTCGAGAAAAACCAATAAAATCATCTCCCGGATAATTTTAGTCTACACACAATACCATAGTTAGTAATTGTTAAGGTTTTAAAAAAAATTCAATGAACCGTTTTTTTTTTCTAGGCCAAAGAAACTGCTTATAGCTAATTGTTGAATTATTTCTTGTCGCATATATTTAGACCAAACAGACTTCCCTTAGGTTGCACAACTGAAAAGTTTTTCGAAGATTTTTAATTGGTAATTTTCTTATAAAAAATAACATCGGGTGTCGAGGAGTTTCAAAGGGAATTAATGGCAAGTTATCAGTGTGGGTCAAACCCAGCCTCTTTTTAATTTATTAATTGTAAAAAAATCAGCAAAAAATAAAATTCAGACACAAAGTTATTTAACACGAAATATTCAACCTCATTTTTCTCGAAAGTGATGTGTTTGCAGTTAGAACCTTTTTGTCCTAAGGTCGCGATTTGTTGGGAGATTTTGACAACCATTGAACCTAGTTTTACTTTATAAAAAATTATAAGTTCTCTCTAAATGAAGCTGGAAAAATTTTAGAAAATTCTGAAGAAAAGATGCGACGCCATCGCCATATAAACAGAATAGTTTGAGTGGTTTTCTTGGCAAAGAATTCACATATCTAATGGAATTCGTGGCTAGATTTTGTTTAAAAAATGAATTCCCTTATTTTAAAAAATTGGTACCCTATTTACATGCAAAGATTTCATATTTTAACAAAGTGTAAGTAGAGCTGTTTTTATCAGGCGAAAAATTCTTCTATAGTTTCCCGAATTCATGAACAAAAGTTACAGTTTATCAACATGTTGTTAATTATACAAAAAACTTTATACCTATTTTTTATAGCAACTCATACGTCCACATGTATCTATTTCTATGTGCATAGGCCTACCACATACCTATTTCTTAAGTTTGCAAAATAAAAAAATACAATACAAAAAAAAACTGCGATTAGAAAAAAAAAAAAAAAAAAAAACAAAAGATTGCGTAAGAAAAAAAAACATTTTTGTAGCTATTCTCAATGCGATGCTTGAATGCGTATGGAATCTTACGCATGTCGCATTTAAGAACACCATACTCACATGCACAATAATTTCAGTGTATAGAAATTGTATAAATGTATCTACAAAACTTAGAACTTTTTTTTATACCAACAAAAAACAACTAAAATCTCAAGGCTATCCAGTTAACAAATACAAATGCACTAAAGAACATTTTTGTTCCCTTCACTTCTCTTGCTCTAGAATAATTCGAATTACATATTACAACATAATATGCGATATGCCTATGGCCTACCCTATCTTTTTAGAAGAATATACAAAAATTTTGTGCTGATATTTTTGTTGGGTATACTCTTTAAAATAATATATAGACGCTAGATTGATTATTTTTCGTGATCAAACTCATTTCTTATAAGATTCCATCATAAGATAGATAGGTAGGTAGGTACTCTTGTATATATGTAGTTTTGATATGCGTAAGCGTTAATATTTGTATGTATGTAAATGTATATAAATTGATTGTTGTTGTAAGTTTCATATCTATTATTTTACTTACAACACTAATGCATGTCCACGTGTTTGAAGTTTGATTCTGATAATATTCTTTTTTTTTTTGTTTTTGTTTTTTGTTGAGTTGAGAATGTGAATTCCAATTCATCTCTTGTTCTCAGGGTTAATACCGGATTGCGTAATGTTTAAACATTTTTTCCTTTCTAAATTTATGGTGTAATTTTAAATATTATTAATTTATAGGAAATGGATAATAGCGGTAAGTCATTATTTTTTTTTTTTTTAAGTTCTAGGAAAAGTCATTTATGTATATTAAACCATTAAACGACTGCTTTTACGCACTGCAAAATTATCTTGCGATTTCTCTTTTGGTTTGCTTCTGATTGCAAAGACGCTTTTACACACTGCAAAATTTATCTCTGCGTTTTCTATCACTTTTCCTTTTCATTCCATCTTTGTATACTTTGCGTAAGTGAAAAGCGAAGTTCGAAGAGTAGAAGACGAGTTGAAATTAAACATACTCCAACAATAACGAAAAACACCAAAGAAGAAAGGGCGATAACGCTGCAATTTGTTCAACATCAGCAATTCCGTCTACCCCGGCTACCACATACGTCCCTCGCCATAGTTTTTCGAAATCGCAAGAGAATTTCGCAGCGTGTAAAAGAAGTCATAGTTACTTTCAAGAAAGTATTTAGGTTGGTAGATTTCCAGCTAGTAGTACCTATCTATCTTACTTTACTTTACTTACTTTAGATTGCGCTCACAGCCCAGGATGGACTACGGCCTCAACCAGCAAGCAGCTCCAGCCAGCTCGGTCCCTAGCTTCATAACTGCCTTCAGTTACGCACTCTAAGTTGGTTGAGGTATCGTTCTCCACTTGTGTGCGCCACCTAAGGTGGGATCTTCCTCTGCTGCGCAGACCATCAAGAGTAGATTCGAAGACTTGTCGGGCTGGTGCGTTGGTGTCCATACACTCCAACGTGTCCCAGCCATCTCAGCCGCTGAATTTTCAGCTTCTTGACCAGGTCGACGTCGCTGTAAAGCTCGTAACGTAAAGCTCCTCCATACTCCATCGATACATACTGGACCGAAAATCACCCGAAGAATCTTCCTCTCAAAGCACCCAAGTAGATTCTCATCCGTTTTCGTCAGGGTCCATGCTTCTGCCCCATACAGCAGGACCGGGATGATACGGGTCTTATATAAGGTCTTCTTGGTTCTTTGAGAGATGGCTTTATTACTCAAATACCTTCTTAGCCCGCGAAGAAACAGCAATTGGTAAGAGTAATTCCTCGTTTGATCTCTGCACTGATGTCATTTTGCGATGTTACAGTGGAGCCCAGGTAGACAAAGTCCTTGACGACTTCGAAGTTGTATCTATCCATCGTGACGTTTTGCCCGAGCCGACGATGTTGAGATTCCTTTCTCGATGATAGCATATACTTCGTCTTGTCGTCATTGGCAGCCAAACCCATTTTCGCCGCCTCCGATTCAATACTTGCAAACGCACCGGTAACAGCTCGCTTCGTTCTTCCAATGATGTCAATATCTTCTGCATAAGCAAGTAGTTGAACAGACTTTTGAAAAATTGTACCTCTGTTGTTGACTTGCCAGTTGCGTACAATTGCTTAAAGAACAATGTTAAACAGGGTTGCATGATAACGCGTCGCCTTGTCTCAAACCTTTCTCGACATCTAAGGGTTCGGTGGTGTTCTTGCCGACTTTGACGGAGCAGCGAAATTTCTCCATCGTCATCCTGCACAAGCGGACGAGTTTGGCAGGGATGCCGAGATGCGCCATGGCTCTGAATAGCTCGTCTCTGTCTACGCTATCATATGCGACTTTAAAATCGATAAAGAGGTGATGTGTATCGATTTGAAACTCCTGGGTTTTTTCCAAAATCTGTCGGAGTGTGAACATTTGATCGACGGTTGATTTGCCGGGCCTAAAACCACACTGATAGGGGCCGATCAGATCGTTGACAAACGGTTTTAAGCGATCACACAGTACAGATGACAAGATTTTGTATGCAGCGTTAAGGAGACTTATACCTCTATAGTTGGTACAGGTCAGAGCATCTCCTTTCTTGTGGATGGGGCACACTATACCGAGGTTCCATTCATCGGGCATACTTTCCTCCGATCAAATTTTGGAAATAAATTGGTGTATACTCCCTACCAAGTCATCTCCCCCTGCTTTTGAAAAGCTTAGCTGGCAGGCCATCTGCACCAGAACCATTGTACGTTTTAAGCTTTAAAATTAAAGACCCGCTGTTCAAGATCAGGTGTGCAATCAAGGGAAAACCAAAGTTAGACTGTTTGCTCAAAATGAAAAAAAAAATTTCAACAATTTTTAGCAGTTTCTTTCACAGTTTGTTGTTGCTTGGAAGAAAAACTGTCAATTGACTGTTTATGAGTTATCAATTTTGGCATAATTTGTATAATAAAACTGTCTTGATGTCAAATTCATTGTTTGTTCTCGAGATATTCTAGCCGAAAATACATATTTTTTTTTTAATGTTTTAGTATTTTCTTGCAGATGTTTTTTTTTTTTTAAGTGTTAACTGATTTTTTTTTACAAATTCAATAATTTTTTGGTAATTTTCGATTTTTTTTAAAGTCTTACCAGTTCTTAATAACGTCATTATGTATTTGTTTTCGAGATGTTGGAGACATTAATCATTTCACAACTTTTTTTTGAAACAATCGGCGGTAAGAAAACCGCTAATTGAATTTTTTGAAAACCCTTTCTGCATATTATCGCCTTTTTATCTGTAAAAAAAAATTTATTTGGAGTCGATATCTTTAAATTTTATCGAGATATGGCTGACGGAAAAAAACTCACGAACGTACGTACAAACATCTCTCTAAAATAAATTTTCACGGCTGACTTGCTACACATAGGTTTTTGTATAAAGAAGAATTTGGCTCTATTTTTTAACATTTTATATTAATCGAAATGATTTCATTCCTCTTTGAAAAGTTTTTTTTATTTTGAATATTAAATCTTAAATTTTCAATTTTTGCATGCACCTGGTCCCTGTGTCAAATTTCATCATTGCACAACATTAAAAAAGCTTCGAACAATTAATAACGTTTCAGGGAAATTGGGTCGATGTATATGGCCCCTGAATGGTAAATCCAAAATTTTCAATTTTTCCTTAGCATGCATTTAGAACCCTAAAGCTCTACCGAAATTTATAATTCCACAATAATCAGAAGTTCTTCATATCATTGATAACGCTTATTAAAAAGTGGGTGGATGCCACGCCCCCTGAAATCGCCAAATTTTTTAAATTGCAAACTCTACCAATTTACCATTATCATATAATTTTTAAAAATTCTGAGAAAGTGGGCCGTCAATATAGAAAATCCCAACTTTTTTTTTATTTTTTTTTTATTTTGTATGCACCACAAGACCTATACCTGTGCGAAATAACAAGATTCTAATGCTTCGGGAAGAGTTCCATAATTTTGATTAGTGAGTCAAACAGTTACTGTTTTCTCGATTTTTCACGTCCTATATCTCACGAACCAAAACCGCTAAGGATTTTAAATTTGAAAAGCCACCTGTGCTTGTCAAGCTGAGTAAATATGGCGGATTTGAAGTTTCTAGCTCTACGACTTGGGCGTCGAAAATCGCTTGAGTTTGTTCCTGTATAAAAAAGCAATAGTTCGGGGAACTTTGGGCCTTGTGAATAAAAAAAAATCTAAATCTAAAACTTGGATTTTTAAGTAAAAGCTGATTTTTGCATGAATAAAAAGTAGCTTTGGCTATCTATAGTTAAAGATCCTTTCTAGTAATAGCTATTTTATAATATCCAAAGCTAAATTTATTTAGTTTTACCTTGTTTTTCTAGCTTAAACTTCAATTTGTGTGAATAAAAACAGCTTAAGCTATAATAATATAGTAAAAGCTATACAAATTTCAAAATTCTTTCATTTCTGTCTAGAAAGGTTTAACTAGTTCATTGTTTTCATTATTCTATTCACGCGTAAGACAACCGAAATTCTATAAAAAAAAACGGTTAAAAATCAGTGATGATGACTCTCATAGTATGTTTCGGTTTTCAAAAGAAAATGTGCAGTGGCTTTCTAATTACTTTTTAGGCGATTCAACAGAGCAAAGAGGAGGTGCATTTACCTCTGAGCAGAGGGTGCAGATATTTTTGAGATATCTGAGTTTAATTTCTTTTTGTTTATATTTGATACAAATTGGGAGATTGTTGATTAAATGTAGGGGGAAAATCCAAAAATGAGATAATTTTCTTTAAAACAATTTAACAATCTTTTTCCAATAGCTGAATTTTTTCCACAAAGCTGTAACGTGGTTTTATTAAAATTAAATATTTGAAAATCAAAGATTAATCAAAATCACAAGATCCGTTTTGCGAATATTAAAAAATATTCAAACCATTTTATTGGAGCTACCTAGTCTACCATGAACTATAGCACAGTAAAATCAAAAAAATTCACCCAAATCGGTCCACCCCTTTAATCTCGACCTCGATGTACATACAACTGACGGAATATAAACGTTATGATAAAACATTTTTTGCACGCAACCAATATTTATCCTATAGAGCAGATTAAAAAAAAAAAAAAAAAAAAAAAACACGTTGCATTTCATTATATATAAAACAGTTTAAACTAAAGCTACCTGCTTAAGTTTAAACATGTAAATAAACAAACAAAAGCTAAAATTCTGAAGCTAAAGCTAGAATTTTCTAGTTGAATACAAAGGAAAAACTCCAAAATTTGGGATTTCCATATAGGGGGCGAGGTATCCGCCCACTTTCAGACAGTTGCTATCAATTATTTGGAGCACTTCTGATTGTTGTAGCATGATAAATTTGGTAGAGAAGTAGGCCTTACAATTTGAGCACAGAAAAAAAATTTGAATTTAAAATATATCATTTAGCGAAATCCTTTTTTTATTCACATGAAATCAAGCTTTAGCTACAACACTATATAGCTTTAGCTACAACTTTATAGTTTTAGCTACTATTAAATGCTATGACTAGTTAGCTTTAGCTACTTACAAAAAAAAGGTTTTACTTTTTTTTGTTCACAAAACCCGTGCCCTTTGATGGATTGTAACATCATTGACAAACTATAATAATTCTAAGTTGTAAATATAAAAAGGGATTTATCAACTCTGATATGTAACATCGTAAAAATCTGCTTTTTTACAAAAAGGTCACTGGGGCGTATACGTACTTTTTTTTTTAATTGAATTTTTATTATTTATGATTTTGTATGGTGGTAAAAAACTTTTTTTTTCCTATTATATCAGTTTTAAATAAACCTTTGCTGTAGCCGTGGCATGATGCGGTTAGTGTGATAAACTGTCATTTGAAAGTAGGTACCTTGTGATTAAGTTTCCAATCCTAAAAGTACAGAAACTTTTATCTTTATTCATGAAAAACTGTATAGGAGGCCTATAAGCCCCTTTAAAATTGCAAGTACCTTTCATATTGATACAAATTTTGTACAGTTTCTTAAGTTGTACACCAAAACTGATGAGCTTCTTCCAAATTTTACCGGAGCTAATGTCCTAAATTTTAAAAATCCATTGCGCATTTTTGGCCTGAGAATTTATGACTCTGTGTCAAAATCAAAGGGCACGGTAGTGCCCAGCCAAGTTCTCGGAACTTTTTACAGGAACAAACTCAAGCGCTTTTCGACCCCCTCTAACTTCAGAACCAATAATGTCAGAAACTTCAAACACGACATATTTGCTAAGCTAAGCGAGCACAGGCGCCTCACCAAATTTCAACTCCTTAGCATTAGTGGTTCCTGAGATATAGGACGTCAAAAATCGCGAAAACCGTAACTGACTGACTCACTGACTGACAGATCATCAAAATTATAGAGCACTTCTAGACACCATAGAATCTTGTAATTTCGCACATCGGTAGGCCTTGTGGTGTATACAAAGGAAAAACTCCAAAATTTGGGATTTCCATATAGGGGGCGTGGTATCCGCCCACTTTCACACAATTGCTATCAATTATTTGGAGCACTTCTGATTGTTGTAGCATGATAAATTTGGTAGAGAAGTAGGCCTTACAATTTGAGCACAGAAAAAAAATTTGAATTTAAAATATATCATTCAGGGGGCGTGGCATCCACCCACTTTTCTGAAAATATTTATCAATTGCATGGCTCACTTCCCGACACCATAGAATATTGTAATTTCGCACAACGGTAGGCCTTGTGCTATATACAGAGAAAAAAAATTGAAAATTTTTCCATATAGGGGGCGTGGTATACACCCACTTCCTAAAATTGTTTTCTGATTGTTGCAGAATGATGAAATTTTGTATAGAGGTAGAGCTTGCAATGTGTGTAGGGAAAACAAAAATTAAACTTGAGATTTTTCATTTAGAGGCGTGGCATCCACCCCACTTTCTTAGAACTATGTCTGATTGTTATAGGATGATGAAATTTGGTAGGGCGATAGGGCTTCCAATGCAAGCAAAGAAAAAAATTTAAAATTTAATATTTGACATTCAGGGGCGTTGTATCAACCCGCTTTCTCAGAAGTGTTGTCAATTATATGAAGCACTTCTGATTATTGTAGATTTATGAATTTCGGTAGAGAGGTAGGGTTCATAATTCATGCTGTGGAAAACTTAAAAATTTGGGGTTTATCATTCAGGGGGCGTGGCATCCACCCACTTTCATATAATTATTATTGTTTGCTGTACAATGATGATTAGTTAGAGTGTTGGACCTCAGGTGCATTCGAAAATTGAAAATTTAAGATTTTGTGTTAAAAAAATTTACTTGGCAACATTTTCCCAAAACCTATTCATTAAAATATTTGTCTTTCTGAATTTTGTCTTTCTGAAACTCTGGTGGATTTCCATTTTCCAGGTAGCTACAATTTTCCCATCTATAGGAAACCACATAGGAATATCAATAACGAAGCTTGAAGAAAATCGCTATCAGTGACTTAGGCACGAGATTTTTTTTTTTTTTCGTAAACAAAAAAAAATTGCAGATCCAATTTCATTTTTCATCATTTTTATTTATCTCAACAGCTCCAAACTCATAAAACGAATTCAAGCAGGCAATAAAATCAAAGGACGACACACAATGACATGACAGCGAAAGTTTAACCGATGCGATGTATGAAATGAACAAAAATATTATAGTGTTTGTCATCCCTATAGCCCTGCTGTATAAGTCCTGTTTTTGTTCACCCCCGTAAAATTTAATTTTTGGCTGTTGTTTCTTTCATTTCAAATGTACTCGAATGAATGCCGGTTTGTCGTTTAATATGTGAATGAAGAAAGAAAAACTTGAACTTATTTATATGTATAATACCAGAAAAAAACAACTATTGCTAGAACTTACAAAGGATATTATCATAAATATGAACAGAAACTAAGAAAAATTCTCTCAAACTCTACATGCCGAAAGAAAAACAAAAAAAAAACAACCAGGCGGTGTACCCACTAAATTGAATATATCCTTTATATCCTGGGTCTGTGATGCGAGCACCAACGACAACGAGAATGACAACAGCATCAGCATCAACAGCAAAACAAAAAAAAAAAAAAATAACCCAAAAATGAAATAAAAATAACATCAAAATAAAGGATATAGGCTGTAAGGCACTTGCGAAAGACTGATGGCGCCACACAAATCTCGCAGTCAATAAAAATCCTATAGGCCTCCTATATGCTTCGTATATTGTAACTATGTCAACGAGCCTATATGAAGTTGCCCTTAATGTCCTGTTGTTGTTTTTCTCTCTTCTCGTTTTTGGTTGATAATTTTTGCTGGACAAATTTTCTCAGTCCAGTTTTGTGTTTGATTTTTTTTTTTATTTATTTTATAATAGGAAAACTCTGTGAATGTTATATATGTACATGATGTTTGTGATGGTATTGTATAGGAGACGTCACATAGCCGTGTCGCCGTGAAACTGATAAGGACATTCGTTGATCTTTTTCACTTGTCCACGAAACAAATAGAATAAAGAAAAGAAAAAATATCCTAGAAAAACCTAGTAAGCAAAATGTTTCCTTTTATTGTTGTGGGGGGAGGGGGAGGGGGAGGTAGGGTATATGATGCTTGATGGTTGTTATGTCCAATTGGATATCCTGTCGTTGTTTGAAGAAAATTATTTTTGGCGAATTTTTCAGCGGAAGGAGTTCAAAGTTGTGTATCCAAAAAATTGCCAATGTGTACTTTATTTTTTTATATTTTGAACTTAAAAAAAAAACTTTGCCTCCCTATACATAAAAGTTGGTCAAATTTAGGACACATGAATTAGGAATTCTTATTACATATTATACATTTTTGACCTTGGGAGAAATAGTCATAACTTTTCATGGCAGGTCAAAATCTAAAAAAAAATATTTTTTTATTCATTAACTCAACAACAAAGAAATCCCTCAGAATTGTTTCTCACTTGAAATCATGAATTGAATAGAAAAAATATTGGTCTGCCATTTTAAACCATAAAATAAAAAAAAAAATTCATCAAATTGTTTTGAAAAAAATGAATTTTCAAAAAAAAATTTTCATTTTTTTTTATTTTTGAAAATATTTGTATGCAGATTTATTCAGACTTGAAAGGACCTCCAGATTAAAAATTTTGATAGCCATCGGTTTAGCCGTTAACGAGAAGGTCAAAAATGGTAGGTACCGTTAAGAATATTTCATAATTTTTGTTCTTAAAGTAGAAAAGCAGTAAGTAAAAAAAAAAAGCGAAAATTTCGCGGTTTTTTCGATTTTTGACGATGTTGCGTTGGGTCCTCGAGTTCGAAACCTTGGGTTATTCAAAACACATGCACCATAAACAACTCAGCAAAATATCAGAACTACCGGATTTAAAACAAGATTATCGGGTTGTAATTAGTGAAGTAAATTTTGTTATTTTAAATTATTTTCAAAACTAGAAGACATTTAGGCATTTGGTTTTTTAGTGTTTGACTCAAAATTAATAAAGGCATTGAATGGTACTTATCAACGTAAATTAAAGAAAGGAATAATAGTTAACCCCAAAAGCTATGTTTTTTTTTTCTAATTTTTGAGTTTGAAATGGAATTGTTCAAAAACTGTTGAATAAAAAAATTTATTCCAATGCGTTTCGCCCAGGCACGACAGTTGGGCTCATCAGTTAGATACTGTCGTACCTTTCTAAGACGCAATTTTTTGTCGATAAATACCGACTCTTAATAAAATCTACAGCGCATATGCACTGTAAATAATATTCTTCTAGGGGAACATGGTTACATTCGTGCACCTAGAAATATATGTTGTTGTTGTAAGCCCGTGGTCTGGCTAATGTACGACAGCATCTAACTGATGAGCCCAACTGTCGTGCCTGGGCGACGAAACGCATTGGACTAAAGGTCGCAAAAAATCTTCCATTTGAATTTAGTTCAATAAAGTCCACTAAAACAATAACAAAAATAATTTTCGTTTATTCTCTTCTTCGTAAAAAAATTTATGTTAAAAAAAAAATTTAAAAATGGATTCCTGGCTTTTAGTCCAGTCAACGAAGGAAAAATTAATGAAATAAATCGTGTAATCTGGATTATTTTTTCAAGTGGTAGGGGTGACCCCCAGGTACAACATACTAAAAGTCCCCAGCCCATGCCCGCGAGCCTTAGCCAGGAGAGGGGGGGTAAAGGTCCCCTTTTTTATTATCGTAAATATTTCGAAAACCAAGAGATTAAGAAAAGTGTACAACACAAAATGAAAGTAAATTAAATTTGCTACAGAAAAGGTTTGTTCATATTTTCACTAGAAGTGATATTAATGGAGATTTGGGGCTTAGAAATTCAAGAAGTCTATAAAAAATCGGTAATTACTCTCTACTAATTTAATGTTTATTGATCAACTTACCCAGAAATAACAGAAAAAGTAGTACGGTGAAGGGTAGGGGGGGGGGGGGGGGATAGGAGTTATAAATTTCATCTATCGCAAACAAAATTACAGAAAAAAAAAACATTTTGGTCAACTGCGTTCAAATCTAAAGCTTTGCTGCATTGAGTTAGCTCTATGAAATAAGCTGTGAGTTGTTATTTCGTTGTGAAATTGTTATTTCACCTTGTAAAAGGACTATGTAAGTAGTCGTTGTCCACTTTATGGTTGATGAAATTTGTAACCCCTACACCCCCCCCGCCCCTATTTACGAAATAGTACAAAAGGGGGCCTTTACTCCCCTCTCCTGGCTAAATCTCGCGGGCATGGGCTGGGGACTTTTAGTATGTTGTACCTGGGGGTCATCCCTACCACTTAAAAAAATAATCCCGACTACACGATTTATTTCATTTATTTTATGATTTTGAGTCTTCGTTGACTGGACTATTTGACAAAAGGTATGCAGTTTTATTCTTAAAAATTTCGTTGAATTTTTATATGAGTTGTTTTCGATTTAAAGTCAATTTTTTGAAAAATTGCCCCTCCCAATTAAACAAGGGGATATAGACTACCCCCTCCAGAGGATTTTCTTTTCTGTTGACCCAACTTAAACGTTCTAGTATTTTTATGCATCTTGTGCCAAGAACCATCTTTTGTTTTAATATACTGAAAATTATACTATTTGTTGATATACATTTATTATTGCTAAATTTTGAATATCTGTATTTTTGAAACTATTGTACACAGATGGTTCTGGGCTCAAATTGAAGAAAATTTAATTATTTTGAAATCGTTGAGCCAAGTTATAGTCGAAAAACTAATCCATTGGGGTTAAAATTGCCAATAACTGAAAAAAGCGCAAAAATTTCGCGTTTTTTTTTTTGATTTTTGACCATGATGCGTTTGGCGTTCGAGTTCGAAAACTTGGGTTTTTCATGAGGTCAATATCATAAACGACTCAGCAAAAAAGCAGAACTACCGGACCTAACGCAAACAAAACTCTGAGGAAAAAAAAAATTTTGGATTCGCTTACTCACTTTTTGACGTGGAGAAATCTGTGAGATCTCATTTTCCTGAGCACAATAATTTTTTGAATGCACTTGCTTGAAGCTATTGCAACCAATTGAACAGATCAAATGAATGCATTCATGCAGACCTCCAACTCCAATACATATAGCATCACAATTTCTCTTAAATTTTAATTTATTCTGCTTTCTGTATTCCTATTGCTCCTGTTTCTGTGACTTTTCACAACTTCAGCCCCATATACCTCATACACTTAAAAGCATAACCGAAAAAATTACATCTGGAGCTCCATGAACTGCATCGGAATGAAGCAACAAAGCGATTATGATAAAACCGCCTTGTAATGCAAATACGAAACTTTGGTTCCTAGTTCCTATAGTCCTATGTCCCCTTTCACACAAGGCAACTGAGTTGCCGGCAACAATTAGTTCATAGGCGAAAAGGGCAGGATGAAAAAGGGGGAAACGAAATCTTCCCCGTCAACAAATTCAGGAGATTTTTTTGACGTTTCTCGTTACACTACGTTTGTGTGCGTTCAACCAAGGTAGTTTAAAAGGAAAATAAAGAAAATCTCCGGGTTTTTGTTGCTTACGTGTGAAAGGTACAAGACATTGTTAAGAAGATTTAAAGAAAACGTCAAAAAAATCTCCAGCAACTAGTATCTTCGTGTGAAAGGGGACTATGGAGAAATGGAAATGTTGGAAGATTGGAAGAGCTCAACTCCACTTTCTGAACTGACATGCACATGCTATGTTAATAGGCGTTTTTCTTTTTTAGTTCAGAGCAGTTCAAAGCTAAGCTAAGCAAAAATGTTGTGTTTCTTTTTTCGTTCAGAGCGTTTTCCATGAGCTCAGAATAAAATAACTGAGCGAATGGAGTAAGAAACTGAGCGCGGCTAATTTCATACAGTTTCCATGTAATTTATTTGACAGATATGACAATTGAGTGCTCAGGTGTGTTTCATAATTTGATCGGAGTGCTCTAAACATACCCTGCTCAGAGTTTACTCCGTTCGCTGAGAGTCTACTCAGTGCTCTGCTCTGAATAAACTCTGAACTAAAAAAGAAGAACGCCTATTTAAGAGAATTTTTGTAAACGACCATAAAAACAATTTTTTAATAAATTTTCTCATAAACATCCGAAGTGATTTTTATGAAATTGGGTTTTAAAAGCGGTGATAACGTATAGGAAACTAAACTACACGGAAAGAGGATATTCAAAAGAGATACCTCCTGAAAACTAGATAAAGTTGCGAAGAAAAATATGTATTCTAAAGAATAACAATCATAAAATTGATTTCTAAACAAGTGAAAGATTGTTTAAAAATTCGTTCTACTTTAGAACACAGCATAAAACTATTTTAATTTACATTAAGCGTTCGTGCATTTTTGTTAAAAACATCGGTAACGCAAAATCTATTTATTACAAAAAGTTTGTTACTTTGCGTGGATATACTCGTATAATTCCAATCGGGCACCCTTCGCCTTATTACCAAACATATAAGCCTCCCGCCGCAGTTGAAACTAATTTGCAAGGAACCACTTCTTTTTCGTGGTGAGTACTATTTATTTCCAACATTGGATGTATAGAAATTTAAATAAAAAAACAGTAAATCCGAACCAAGAAGCCATGGGGAAGAGGACTATAGTTCATCCCTTATAGAACAACCTAAAGAAAAAGACATAAAAATAAACACATAGATTTAGCATAAAAGTACTATAAAAATTTGACAAACTTAGTTCTTTCAAGGCTATTTTTTTTTTGTTTTATTATTTTTAACAACTTTCATATTGTATACGCATTTTGTGCGGCGTTGTGTTTATTTGACTTTTATCTAAGTTTTTGATATTACAAGCAAAATGTGTGTTTTTGTGGAATTTGAAATGGTAACGAAAAAAAAAAAAATATTTCTAAAAGTTAGTTGTTTAATCGTTTTATTGGATTGATTTTTTATATTCACACAAAATATAAATATTTAATATGTAGATATTTTGAAAAAAGAGGAAATAATTAAAAAATTAGATTTATATGGTTTTCTTTTTTTTGATTTGTATGTCCCAAAAACTTGATGATAACTTCTTGGCTGATTACCTAACGCTTAGATTTTATTTTCTTTGACCTGAAGTTTTATGTAAGTCATTTCTTATATAAAAAACAAATTTGAATTCATTTAAAATAATTAAATAAACTTTATTTAATAATTTTCTCAAATAATTTGGTAATGAGAAGTTTCTTAAGGGCAATTCACATGGATTAGCATGTGTGACAATATGGCTTGATACATGCGGCTTCTATGGGTGGCTTGGCGTTCATCCCAAATGTCTAATTTTCCATGACTCTGGTGCATAAATTAGGCTGAATTTGACCGATGGCATGGGTTGCGTTGGCTTTTAGGGCCGCTGTAGTTTGTGGCTTATTCGCATAGACCTGCGAATTCAGAAAACCCCACAAGAAAAAGTCTAACGGGGTCAAATCGCACGATCTCAGTGTCCAGTTCACATCACCTCCACTTGAGATGACCATGTCATCGAATAGCTCAGGCAGAATTTTCAGTGTGGCGTGAGCTGTGTGGCATTTAGGGCCGTCCTGTTGAAACCACATGCCGTTGGTGTCCATGTCCATATCATCCATTTCAGGCCAAAAAAAGTTGGTAATCAACGACCTATAACGCTTGACGTTGACGGTGATGGACTGGCCTGGCCCACGTCATTTTCAAGGAAATATAGACCGATGACCGCCGGGGTGAACTGGAAACTCTTGGATCTCATGTGAATTGGTATCGTCCCAAATTTGACAATTTTGTTTGTTGACGTATCCATCCAGAAATGGGCCTCATCCCCATTCAGCAAACATACTTCGTTGTCTATGGTCGTTTACCTTTTGATACAGTTAAACCCGCTTAAGAGAAACTGCAAAATGTCACAGTCTTTCTTTCACTTAAGCGGGTTTTTCACTTAAACGAACCTCGCTTAAGTGAAAAAAAATTTCACTTAAGTGGATTTCCGGATAAGTGAAAAAAATTTCACTTAAGCGGTTCTTAAAATTCGATTAAGCGGAGAATTAAAGCAATAATTGTATTCATCTTTAAAATAATACGTATAACTCTTGAGCCATTTGAAATGTTGTCTTTGATTTTTGTTTGAGAGGACAAAGCAATTTGTTTATAAAATGTAAATGAAAGGTTTTGTGAAATAATCAGAAATTCAAAAGTCAATTTCGTGGTGAAAATGGTGAAAGTGAAAAACAAAAAGCATGCAGCAAATTTTTCTTTTTTTCACTTAAGAGAGTTTTTTTCAATGAAAAATATAAAATTGAACTGAAAAAATGTTGTATCCGGGTTTTTTCAGTTAAGCGAGTATCGCTTAAGCGGAGTGTTTTAAAGGTAATAGATCGAAAAATATTCGGGAATGAAAAAAGTGTTTCAGAAAGGCGTGTTTTTCACTTAAGGGGGTTTCTTTTAAGCGGGTTTTACTGTAAAAAAATTTTAACATTTGCATGTCTTGTTGAACGCTATATCCGTCCATTTAGATTTGTCGAAACAGACTGAATAAATGACAGTCAATTTGACAGATGAAGCTTCCAAAAAATGGCCGCAACCAACACTGTCAAAATTCGGTAGTTCCTAATGGAATTTTATTATTTATTTTACACTAGCTGACACGGCGAACTTCGTTCCATCTATAAATTGATTAAATTATTAATGTTCCTTTCGAAAGTCGAGCAAGCTTCAATTGTTATCACGACTTTCCGACTTTTCCGCCCTAATTTTCCAATTTGTATTTCCGTAGTGGGTTTATTTGGTTCAATACAAATCCAACAAAAAAATTTCTATCCAATTTGGATGATATTCAGCTGAGTTATGCGCGTACGAACAAAAAATTAATTCAGAAAGTTTGAAATTTCAAGATGTTTTCACGATTTTCTGATTTTTTTTTTGTTGGTCGAATTTCCTAGTTTTCGTTCAAATTTTTTCAATTTTCGGCTTTGTTGTGTGTTAATCTGGTTCAATACAAGTCCAACAAAAAAATCTTCATGCAAATCGAATGATGTTTAGCCGAGTTATGCGCGTAGGAACACAATTTTATTTAAGTAAATGTTTCTCATTATTTTGCCAGTTAGGTAGGCCTATGGCAAAAGTTCTGACAATTATTCTGTTCCAAAACTGTCAGTTTTAGTCCGATTTTATGAACATTGGACTAAAACTTGTAAAAATATGTAGTTTTGGCAAATAGGTAATCTGTCAGTCGTGTACATTCAGGGCAAAAATCTTTCCCCATGTGATGTGATAGAGACAGCTTTTATCGTCAAATCGATGGTATGGAATGGAAATGGACCCATCATGATGGCGTATATTCCTGTCAGCGTCATAGTTATCATCTTTATTTCTATTTTGACAGTTGTGATTGCCCTAAAAGAATTATTATGCGTAAGGAAAACTAAAAACAATGGTTGGTTGGTGAGGGTGCCAGGTTTTTTTTTTAATACATATGTCTCGCTTAAAAAAGTGCATTTGTCATAGTGGGGTTGTGTTTTTTTATTTTCTTGAAAACGATACCAAGTTATCAATTTTTTTTAATGATAATAAATCAGAGATATGAGACATTACCTACTTACTACGCACTCTTTTATGGCATATGCGTATGATGTTAAAGTATATGTGTACAACGCATGAAAACAAACACGATGCAATCATCATCGGTTCCAATTTCCAACAAACAACAACACTAACATGACTGTATTCATAATATTAATTGATGCGATGAGGTAATCGTTTTTTATAGGCTCACACATACCACATTGTGAACGCATACCTATAATAATGTGCTGCTGCTATAAACATAACAAACTTACAGCAGCTTTTCATAGAACCAGCCAGCCAGCCAGCGCAGCGCAGCGCTGAGTATAGGGTATACACACGTTTATGAGCCTATGCCTATAATATGCCCTGCCCTACATCACGATGCTGCCGCATATAACACTAGAGCATGATGGCAATGAAAAATAACAAAAGTTGATTTTTTTTGTTGTTGTTGTTAACTTAAGGCATTATTTTCTCAAGCCATCAGCCATCAGCCGACGCCCTTTGAAAAATAATAATTAATAAAGAACTCTTTAATAGTGATTAATAAATTTGGGGTTTCATATCCGCATTCATGTTTTATTCTCAGCTTTTTTTTTTTTCATTTTTTTCTATTTATGCTTTGTAATAGAGACAAATTTACACCTTTATGCACACACTTTGGTATTTATACCTATTAATAGTGTAGAATTCGATAAGCAGCAACAAAGTCATCGCGATTGTGGTAGAACAACTTTTGATGGTCGGTACAGAGGGCGATAGAAGGGCCCAAACAAAAAAAAAATTACTCAATCAAATTTTCAAGTTCAAATGTTTGTTCTTATTGTGAGTGATGTATTAGTATTCTATGAGAGCTATGATTCTTGGCTGGGAGCAATGTTGTAAAATAAAAGGGAGAGTGCGGACTGCGGAGCTATATAGAGAGAACTCTTTACATATGGAATGAGAGCTTCTTTTTATTAAACAGATAATTGATGAGAATTCAATTGATAAAATTTGAATTTTTCTATTCCACATCATAACATATCACTTATAATTACCTATTAGATTGGTAGACAACTTTGTTTCATCGTTGGGCGCCATTTAAATTATCAGATATTCGTTTAGTGAAGTTTTGCATCAGTATCAAGTTCTTCGAATAGAAATCTCTATGTAAAATTTCACTTTCGATGAGGCTTTTTATATTAGGGGTTTTTATTTATTTCGTAAATTATAAAAAGAAACACTATGCCCAAGCCTGGGGCCTCGAAAGACAAAAAAATATTGAAAAACTATTTTTTTGGATTTTGTTGGACCTTTCCTTCATTCTGTGAACTAGTTTATATTTTTTTTTATTTATCATGATATTTTTCAAGGAAAAACCTTTTTAAAATGCACCAATAACGTCGCAAATTTTAACTAATTTTAATTAGCATAGGTATACACTTATCCATTGTTAATCAAGTCGTTCTAAATAAATAAAAAAAAAATTTGAGGGCACAACAGCTCATGAAGAACTAGGGCCTAGTGATTTATAACTCTCAACCCTTCCTGTGTGCGTGTCTGCAGGAATGTAGGGGACCTACAGTATATTGCCGAATCCGAACGGATAATGTGAGCGGCACTTTTCTATGACAGGAGGTACTCTTGGAGGTTTTTGTCAATTCCGCGCAAGAGGCATCAGCAGCCGTTTTTTTTTATAATATATTAAGTGGTGAGGCTGAGGATCGAACCTAGACTTTCGGCATGATAGCCCATCGCACTAACCATCAAGCGACGACTACTATCAAGTCGTTCTAGCTTGCTCTTTAACTTCCACAAAGGAAGTCCAGTGTTTTTGACTTAGTTGACCGCAGAAGCCAATAAACATCATAATAGCGTAATAAAATTGTCCTGGAAACATATTGTGACACCATTGGTTGATGCGGTATTCAAAGTTGTTTTTTTTTTTTAATCTTATTGGAACCACATGTTAACCCAACTGCGAGTTGATGATTGATGGTTTTGAATAGTTTCAAATAGCAAAAGTCGAACATTGTGGCCTAAGTTTATCTGCTTATCTGCTACAAAGTCTCATTCTGGAAATTTCACGACAACAAGTAGATAAGTTCTGATAGCATAACACAAGAACTGAAGCGTAGATAACTGTGACGTAAATTGGATATTATGTAGAACAACAAGAAGTTGATGCTGATTTTTCAAGTAAAAAAAAATATTTTTCACCCTAGGTTTTTATTTTGACCTCTCTCTCCTGGTGTTATATTATTAAAGGAAGAGACTTTAGACATGTCAATTTATAACAGTTTTGTTTATAAAAATATTTTTTATACGGATCTGTGCACTGTGCAGTGTCAGGGCCCTCTGCGCCGCACCCGTGGGCATACTTCGGGGCATCCAGAGCTGTTTTTTAGCCACGCGAAGCTCCTTGAATTCTTCATACTCTTACTGGCCAAAAACTGTTATAGAGCTGTTAGTTTCGTTAATTAGGATGAATGTCAATTTATAACAGTTATAAAAGTTTTTCATCATTAAAGTGCGCGTGACTTAAGAAAACAACTCTGGTTGGCCAAAGTATATACACCGGCGAAAGGTTCTAGCCCTGCGGGGCAGCATATATAGTACTTTTATAAATAAAACTGTTATAAATTGGCATATCTAGAGTCACTTTTAATTTTCAAAGCGCTTTGCGCAGCTTAAGTAAAATCTTTGAATACACAAAGTATGGCCACCTGCGCTGCGGAGGTCACTGGCCCTGCGGACCCGAATACAAAATATTTTAATAAACAAAACTGTTATAAATTATGATGTTATAAATTAATAGCATTTCCAAATCAAATTGTGAGAAATGTGATTCACATGTCCAAAAATTGACTCTGTGGCGTGGTTAGGCAGCGTGATTAAGCCTTAATTTTTTTAAATATTAATATTGGAGTCTATATAGCTTATTTAAGAAGAGAAGGTGAAAGGGCCCGCTAGATGTCTGAGTGGATTGGGATATCAGGTGGAGGAACTTGGAGGGTGCCTAAATAGGCTGGCTATTAGAGTAGGACTTGAGGTGGTAGCTTGATGATCTGTATTTGGAATGATTCAGATTCAGGCTGATCAATTTGGCTGCGGGGAGAGACATTGTTGTTGTCAACCGTAAACCAGATTAACCACATAGCGATCTAGGTAAGGCACTTTGTCAGACGTCCGCAAGGTTTCGAGGGTCCAACATTGAATCGGACCGCTAACTCGTTGTTCTAAAAAACACGGATATACCGAGAGAAAGTTCAACGTCAGATAGCTACAATGGGAAGAGATGATGCCACGAGCATCAAGTAACAACATTGCATAAAAGCCATCCGAGATGCCACGCTTGAGTCCTGTGTTTAAAACGACCACCACAAAGAAACGCTTGGTTTGATGATGGTCTCGGCATGATGCAGCTCAATAATATCCATATATATATGTAGAGCTGTTTGCAAACTCTACAAGGAATAATATGAGAAAGGCTTCTCAGAAGGAAAAGGAAGGAGTACGAGAAACGCGGGATCGAGGGGAATAAGGCTCGTAGGTGCTATCAAGAGGTAACCGAAAGCAGCACAAGAACAATCAAAAGAAAATCACAGTTGAATCGCAGTTGATGGTGAGAAATCCGAACTAATTCCACTGTCAGGCATATATTGCATATTCCGTCCACCCGATCCCGAAGAGGTGAAGATAGCCATCATATCTTAACTTAATTCCAATGAAGTAGATGCAATTGAAAGGGCTTTTCGCAGCTGTTCATAGCGGCTGCCGATGACTTGGTTAGGAGTATGCACCAGCTCATCTACAAAATATGCTCGAATAAAAGCGTGCACGATAAATGGAACCTAAGCATCGTTTGCCCGATCCTGAAGAAAGGATACCCTCTGAACAACAGAACAGAACAAAAACAGAAACAGTCATCAATCTCCTTATAACATAACCTAGAAAATCTTTTCTGTCGTATTATATGAATGCCTGACCTGAATCCTGAATGCCTGATAGGTCCATATCAGTGCGGCTTTAGACCAGAAAATTCCATCAAATACCACGCTATCACGGCAAATTCCTGCACGAACTTCAAATCCATATACCCACCACCTTTTCATCGATTTAAAGGCCGAGATTTCAACCCAAGTGGCCCTTACGGAAATCCCGACAAGGAACTTTTGGACGGATAAGAAGGTCATAACTTTTGATCATGTCTATCGGTTTTTACGGACGGCTCCAAGACGGTTTATCTTTTTAGACAATCCATCCTTAAATAGATCAACAAAACTTCTGAATGTCGGCAATATTTTTCAAGTGGAAGTGCTTGTTTATGAAGCCGCCAAGAAGTCTTGCGACACGTGCGAACTAGCAAACAGAAATATCGACTTCTTTTTTGACGCAATCAAAACTATTTTCTCCATTGGCACAGAGTCTAAACTGATAAATAGTAGTTGTCGCAACTATAGCTGAAATTACTTGGCGCTGCAAATACAGTTACCCAAGAACTGGGGATCTCTTGACCCGAGCCAAACGGATTCCTCTAAATTTATGCCACTATAGAACAAAGCCGCAAGCTATACAGATTGTCAGCAATTGATATGTGTGGGGTCCCGAAGAATCTATGGCCGCTTATCTCTAAAAAAAACAAAAAGCAGATTACTTTCTCGAGCAGAGCCCACATAACCCAAAATGGGTATTACCACATGTGGTCCATGGAGAGGTTGTCAGGATGAAGAGGCGGAGGAGGGCTCCTATCACTTTCTTTTTAAGTGCCCTAGCCTAGCAAGAGCCAGAAAGACAGCCTTCGGATTATATTGTTTTGACGAACTAGGCGACATCTCGTGTTTGCCTCTGAGAAACATTCTGAAATTCGTCCAGAATTCAAGATGGTTCAGGGCGACACCTCATACGACGTAACCCTTAAACTCCATTAAATTCTCTCCTTGCCCGTCTTTATACTTATCTTACCTTTATCCAGGGGAATACAATCTATCCACTAAGATCCGAGTGGATACTGCGGCTTGCAGTATTATCACCCCTCCAAACCTAACCTTACCTAAGGCGATAGCATATCTACCTATAGAGACAAGCTATAGGTACAGGGTGACAAAAAACTAAAGAAGAAGAATAAGAAGAAGAAGAAGAAGAAGAAAAAAATCGTATGGGAGGGGGTCTATCCCCCCCCTCCCCCAATTTATGCGGGAGGGGAAAATTGAAAAAAGCAGAGATCAGAAATAAATCTCAACCTTTTGAAAGGTCCCTTAATAACTCTTATTTGTTGCTATTTTCAATAAAAGTCACAAAATAACTTTATTCTAAAAAAAAAGTTTTTCGGTCAAGGTCTGAGCGAAACCTTTATTTTGTTTTTTTTTATGTTACGGTCAACCAGTGAGAGAAATCGCTGAGAGAAAAAAATAAATCTCATCTGCAATTTTATCAATCAGAATGTCTCTTAGTATGGCCCTTAATTTTCCGTTAGCACTGCATGCTGAAATGCAGCTTATTAGGCTTTTTAGTCATCATCATTAAGTTTCCTGACATATTTGCTTGGCGTCCCAGCGACTGAATTCAAAATTGAAAGGGAATTTTCATCTTTAAATTTTATTTTTAGTGACAAAAAAGGACAATCTTGGGTCAAAAAAACCTTGAGAGTTTATCATTAGCGAAATTTAATACCATAAATTAAAAAAAAAAAACATAAAAATCCGTTGCTCCGCTTAGGGGGTTATCATTCGCCAGGCAGGCGCCAATGTGAACAGTTTTCTTGACCAAAATACTCACTAACCAAAAATTTAATTTCTCTTTACAATCTTTTTTATTAAAGGCACCTTGCCCGGCCTTTTTTGAAAGTTTTTGAAAAAAAAAACTTTTTTTACCAACTTTTTTATTGATTTTTTAGAACTACTAGCGCTACCTAGATCACGAATATGTATTTTTGAAGTCGATAGGTCGCTTAGTTTAGCCGCAAGTCAAGTTTAAAGATGCAAACTTTGATGCCTCTAGCACGTCTAGTTTAGCCGCAAATCGCATTTTATAATGCGATGCATCAATTGAAGGGTGGCACTTCCTAGATTACGAATATGCATTTTTGAAGTCGCTAGGTCGCTTAGTTATATTATTAAAATTTTTTGTTCGAATTAACCATTTTTGATTTATTTTCTACGAAAAAGGTTAAAGGTTGACCTTTTCCATTAATTTTTTCGTTAAAAACTCAACCATTGAGAGATATTTTAAAAAATAAAAAATAAATCTCAACCGATAACCGATATTTTGTTTTTAATAAATAAATCTCAAACCGTAACCGAAATCTTCTTAAAGAAATGTGGTAACTCTCAGAGAGAAACCAATTGAAAATAAAGGTCAACAGTTATTTCTGTTCTCTGGAAAAAAGACACTAAAAAACAACGGCAACACTTGCATTGTCATGCTATACTTTTTTTTTGAAAGCCAAAAGTCCGTTCTTTTATTATGTTTTTAATTCCAGTTATTTAAGGGAAAGACCTGGTCAAACAGAGTGCGGTCCGGCGGTCTTTTTAAAAATTTACAAACTAAATTTGACCGCCTCGTTCTTTCTTTCCCAAAACAAAGTATTGACCGTCCCGTTGGCCCACGCTCGGTTTGGCAAGGCCTTTAGTTTTTGTAAAATTAATTTTCAAACTCAAAATTTTCAAATAGTTTTTTTTTTTTTTTTTTGTTTTTGGCATAACTGCCAAACTACTTGTTCTTTAGTGCAGGATAAAGGATCTCCCAAACCAATGCGATTATTCGCCGCGACTAAAGAAAACAACAATAACAACACGTGGTTGTCAAACAAAACAAAACGTTGTTGTTATTGTTTTCTACTGTCGCGGCGATTAATCGCGTTGGTTTGGAAGAGCCTTAATGCTGCTCCATCAAGGAGCAAGGACCAATATGGACCTCACCGATACCTTTGATTTAGACAAGGCGAAATGCTCCCATTCGACTTAGGTCCTCCAATATTATATTAGAAGCACATTTTTTTTCAAAAGTTCGTCCAATTAATCTCAACCTCCGACAATATTGACATAATCGGAAGGACAAAGCGTGATGTCAGTAGCACGTTTGTGAGTATTGACAGCAAAAGCAAATAAGATATGGGTATTTATAAATTGTGAATAAATGAAATTCTTGAACTAAAATTTATATAATAGTAAAAGAAAATGGTATTAACCAAATGAGAAACATCACACATTAATGTGCCTTTTATGTCTTTGTCTATAAAATAGTTTATGGTAATGGTAATGGTTAAAATAAAAAACAAAAAAAACCCAAACCCAAATTTACATGATCAAGTCACTTGTTTTGTTGTCACTCCTTTTTTACAAAATTTGATTAAAACAAAAACCAAACTGATGGACAAAATTATAATCAAGTAACACAACATAACAGAGAAGAAGTTGTGTATAGAGAGATTATAACTACGCCCCGCCAAACCACCCTTATGGACACTCATATAAAAATCATTCGAAAAAAAAAGTAATACACAATAAATTTGCATAAAAATTGTTATTACAAATTAAAGGGGCGTGACCCATAAAACTATAGGGTATGGTATAAAAGTGAAAATTAAAATAAATCATTTGCCAATGCGAGTATATGTATAGTGCGGGTACTTAGGGTTAAACCATCTTTTACCCATTTTTCTCGAATTATACTCATAATCATAGCGAGGAGTTATTTCATTTTTATGGGAAATATTTTTGCTTTTAACCATCAACAACCATCACATTGGAATCGGGGGTGGGCCTTTAGTCAGAGAAAATGGGTTGAAAAACAAATTTAATTTACCTCCTGATGCGTAGAGTCCTGCCACCTGGGTTCTTTAAGGTGCGGACTGGTCGAGCACCTATATTTAGCTGACATTCATCGAACGACGCGACGACGACCGACTACCGTACCGAAGGCGACTTTGACTTCCTTTTCGGCACAGTTTTCCTTCGATAGTGAGTAAAACAACTTTTGCCCAGGTCAATCGCATAAATTTTGTCGTTTTATTACTCCTGTGCGTTTCTAGGATCAATTTTGGGGCCGCGTGCATAATTCCTACACGCGCACAAATGTACCAAAAAAATAAAATTCCTTGTAACCTATACATTTCGCAGGGTTGACAGGTTGAAGAGTTGTATGTGGGTTGTGTTATTGTTACTCATATTTATGACCACAGAAATTTCATGTCCTTAAAGTTTTTTTTTTTCTTTGATACACATTGGGGCTCACTATATAAGTCGCGACGCACTGTGGTTGCGGTCCTAAATTTTAGGACTAACCTATTGTTGTGGTTTACTGGTTTCCTGCTGTTTATTGTTATCAAGGCGTGGATGCGGATACCCCTAGCACAATAACCCTTTCCACTTAAACGAACGAAATTTTCAAAGATATTGCAAGGAAAATTTATTTCTTTTCCCATGCGCCCCCCATGGGTGGTTTTGAAATTAACGAAAATAAAAAAAAAAAAACTTACAACGAATTCGACAAAAAGGAATAACTTTTGTGCGTGAACTTGAACGTTGAACCGTTGCTTTTTAATCATGGGAACTTGTACATTTCAATCTTTTTTTTTTTATTCCTAGAAGGGAGGGGGGGGGTTTAATAATTACTGTATTTTATACCCACTTTTAGCAGGTTTTCTTCTCCCCTGCGAACCTATACCCAAACTCACGCAAACAATTATATTTTTGCATTGACATTTTTTTTTGCCTTTTTTTTAATATGAAATCGTATAGAAATCCTGTGAAATGATTTCTTACATAAGGACACCAGGAGAGAAAGAAATTATGTTTTAATTAGAAATAGAGCCTGAAATGTAGCACCCGTGGTGAAGAAGAGGTTGTGGATGTGCGTGCCTGCGTGCTTAAGATTCTTTGGGCCATGAACGACAGCTACAGGTTATAAACCTACTAGGTACGTTGCGTTTGGCATTAGTTGCACGCATTGTATTGTATGGGGGTAAGATGATTTAATAATAAGTTTGTGCAAAAGCGTGAAGTTGAGGTGGCTGCGATGATGGAAAGAATGGGGTGGTGTTTAAATAATATTTTTATGATTATTTTATTTGTAAATAAACCTACGTAGGTAGGTACATACATTCATTATATTCTATTTTTAGTTTGTATACAAGTAGGTACCTTACCTACCAAGGTATTAAAAAAGAAATTTTGGTTTAGTTTTTTGTATATGTGCCACCTGATTATATTTGTGTGCACTGCATTAAATTTATTAAAAGATACACACTAGGGGTAAGTTTTCTAAGAAAAGTAGGTTGACAGGTATGAGTGTTCCCTGGTCATACCTACTTATCAAAATTTAGAATTCGAATTTATAAAGGAGGGACAATTTTCTAAAACATTGACTTAAAACAGAAAAAAAAATATTTAAAAACAACGGTACAATTTAAAATGCCATGCTATACTTTTTTGGAAAGCCAGAAATCTCTTCTTTGATTCCCAGTTGAAATTAAGTTGTGTTAGTGAATAGTTTTTGAAAAATTAATTTTTAAACTCGAAATTTTGAAAAAAAAAATTCAAATTAATTTTTTTTCAAAATTTTATGTACTTAAGTAAAATTTTTATTTTCAAAATTCGATGGCCTTATTATTTTTCAATAAAATGCAGAAAACCGGATGCTAAAATGTCTTTTAATTTTTGAGAAAATCGAAAATAACGAAATCTACTTTACTACATATTTTGTAGAAATAGGATCTTTCGAACAACAAAATAACGGATGGAAGTCGAATTTAAGGAAAACTTACTTTTATTATTTTCAATTTTCTCAAAAACTAGACTACATTTTGACATCTGGTTTTCAAAGTTTGACTAAAAATTAATGGGAGTATTGAATATTAAAAATAAAAATACTACTAAATAAGGTAAAATTTTGAACAAACTCAGTTTGAACACCATTTTTCAATTTTTTTTTTTCAAAAATTTAAGTTTGGAAATTAAGTTTTAAAAAACTGTTACTAAAAGAACTTAATTTATAAACAAAATGGAAGCACATATTTCTGGCTTAACAGAAATGTATAGCAAGTCGTTTTAGCCATTATCGATGTTTTTTTAGTAATTTGTTTTCTGTATTAAGTCAATTATTTTAGAAAATTTCTCCTCCTGGTTTTTTCAATTTTCTCAAAAACTAAAAGACATTTTAGCATCCGGTTTTCTTTTTTTGACTGAAAGCTAATAAGAGCATTGAATTTTGAAAACAAAAATTATACTTAACTACATAAAATTTTGAAAAAAATTAGTTTGAAACTTTTTTTTAAATTTTTTTTCAAAATTTCGAGTTTGGAAATTAATTTTTCAAAAAATATTCACTAACACAACTTAATATAAAATAAAAATCAAAAAAAAAGATTTCTGGCTTTCCAAAAAGGTAAAGCATGGCATTTTAAATTGTACCGTTATTTTTAAATATTTTTTTTTTCTGTTTTAAGTCAATTTTTTAGAAAATTGCCCCTCCTACCTAAACGGGGGGAAATAGACCCCCCCTCACCACCTCGACGCCAGCGGGCGAACTGTCGATTTTGACCAAAATAAAAACGCTATCCGATGTATTTCTAATTGCACATTTCATTTATGCAAATAAAAAAAATTGCACACCCCCCCTTTTTTTTTAAAAAATATAAACAATTTTCACTTTGTATGCAATTTTCAAATGGCTATATCTCGGTAACCAAGTTGAATTTCGAAATGCACAGGGGCTTAAAAAATTGCACATTTGGAGATTCAATTTGCACACCAAAAATTTTAATTTGCACACCTCTCATTAATTAATAAATCAACAATTAAAATTTTGGTAATAAGCTGCATAATTAAAATCCGTATTATAACAAAATAAACACTGAAATCTATTCTCAGCAATAGCGTGTTGGTAAAGTGCCCGGCCGGTACACGAGGGGTCGCAAGTTCAATTCTCACAAATTTCTTTTTTTTTTTCACTTATAATTTGTTCTTTATTATTAAACAAAAAAAGAAAATTGATTAGGTTCAAATTGAACATTTTACTAACAAAAAAAAAATCTCGTCGATTTAAAACCAAACAATTAATTGACTAAAAAAACAAACAAAAATTTAATTTCCATGCATCACTAAAATGGAAATATTTCAGTAACCAAATCGAATTTTGAACTTTTCAAAATTTCTAAAAATCAACAATGCCCAAATATAATTTGCACACCAAAAATTTGAATTTGCACACCTCTGGCTAATTTTTAAACCAGTGATTAAAAAGTGCTTAAAACACACAAAAATGCACTCTGCCATGTCTGACTAAAATTGAAATATTTCAGTAACCAAATCGAATTTTGAACTTTTCAAAATTTCTAAAAATCAACAATGCCTAAATCTAATTTGCACACTAAAAATTTGAATTTGCACACCTCTGGTTAATTTTTAAACCAGTGATTAAAAAGTGCTTAAAACACACAAAAATGCACTCTGCCATGTCTGACTAAAATTGAAATATTTCAGTAAACAAATCGAATTTTGAACTTTTCAAAATTTCTAAAAATCAACAATGCCCAAATCTAATTTGCACACCAAAAATTTGAATTTGCACACCTCTGGTTAATTTTTAAACCAATGATTAAAAAGTGCTTAAAACATACAAAAATGCACTTTGCCATGTCTGACTAAAATTGAAATATTTCAGTAAACAAATCGAATTTTGGACTTTTTAAAATTTCGAAAAATGAACAATGCCCAAATCTAATTTGCACATCAAAAATTTGAATTTGCACACCTCTGGTTAATTTTTAAACCAATGATTAAAAAGTGCTAAAAACACACAAAAATGCACTTTGCCATGTCTGACTAAAATTAAAAAATTTCAGTAACTGAATCGAATTTTGGACTTTTTAAAATTTCGAAAAATGAACAATGCCCAAATTCAATTTGCACACCAAAAATTTGAATTTGCACACCTCTGGTTAATTTTTAAAATAATGATTAAAAAGTGCTAAAAACACACAAAAATGAACTTTGCCATGTCTGACTAAAATTGAAAAATTTCAGTAACTGAAACGAATTTTGGACTTTTTAAAATTTCGAAAAATGAACAATGCCCAAATCTAATTTGCACACCAAAAATTTGAATTTGCACACCTCTGGTTAATTTTTAAACCAATAATTAAAAAGTGCTTAAAACATACAAAAATGCACTTTGCCATGTCTGACTAAAATTGAAATATTTTAGTTACCAAATCGAATTTTGAACTTTTCAAAATTTCTAAAAATCAACAATGCCCAAATCTAATTTGCACACTAAAAATTTTAATTTGCACATCTCTGGTTATTTAATAAATGAATGAATAAAAAAGCGCTAAAAACATACAAAAATACACTTTGCCGCGTCTGACTAAAATGAAAATATTTTACTAACGAAGTCGAATGTTGAATTTTTGAAAATTTCTTAACATTAACAATGCCCAAATCAAATTTGCACATTAAAAAACTTTAATTTGCCTACCTCTGGCTAATAAATTAATTAATGATTAAAAAATCATTAAAACATAACAAAATGCACTTGCCATGTCTGACTAAAATATATATACGGGGTGATTCACCTAAGGTGTGACAAAAAGCTAGAGCGTTTAGGTTGGATCGATGTTAGAAAAAAATCTCATGTGATGGGGGGGTCTATTTTCCCCGTTTAGCCGGGAGGGGCAATTTTCTAAAAAATTGACTTAAAACAGAAAAAATATTCTCAAAAAACAACGGTTACACTTACAGTGCTAAGAGATACCTTTTCGTAAATTTAAAGGTCTCTTACTTTATTTACTATCAAATAAAAATTTTTTTGGGAATAGTTTTTAAAATATTAATTTTCAAACTCAAAATTTTGAAAAAAAAAATTTCAAATCTGATTTTTTTCAATATTTTACGTAATTAGGTACTAATTTTGTTTCCGAAATTCAATTCTCTTATTAGTTTTAAGTCAAAAACAGATAACTGGATGCTGAAACGTCTTTTAGTTTTTGAGAAAATTAAAAATAACGAGAGAAGCAATTTTCTAAAAGAATTGACTTAATACAGAAACAAAAATTATTAAAAAACAAAGCTAATGGTTAGAACGCCACGCAATACTTTTTTGGAAGGCCAGAAATTTTTGCTTTTATTCTGTTTCTAAATTGAGTTGTTTTAGAGTCAAAAATTATTTTCAAACTTAAATTTTTGAAAAGAAAAATTTAAAAAAATTGTTCAAAATTTTTAATATTCGATGCTCAAATAATTCCAAGTCAAATACTAAGAACTAGATGCCAGTCTTTGACGTAAAATATTGAAAAAAATCAGATTTGAAATTTTTTTTTTCAAAATTTTGAGTTTGAAAATTAATATTTTAAAAACTATTCCCAAAAAAATTTTTATTTGATAGTAAATAAAGTAAGAGATCTTTAAATTTACGAAAAGGTATCTCTTAGCACTGTAAGTGTAACCGTTGTTTTTTGAGAATATTTTTTCTGTTTTAAGTCAATTTTTTAGAAAATTGCCCCTCCCGGCTAAACGGGGAAAATAGACCCCCCCATCACATGAGATTTTTTTCTAACATCGATCCAACCTAAACGCTCTAGCTTTTTGTCACACCTTAGGTGAATCACCCCGTATATATATTTTAGTCAGACATGGCAAGTGCATTTTGGTATGTTTTAATGATTTTTTAATCATTAATTAATTTATTAGCCAGAGGTAGGCAAATTAAAGTTTTTTAATGTGCAAATTTGATTTGGGCATTGTTAATGTTAAGAAATTTTCAAAAATTCAACATTCGACTTCGTTAGTAAAATATTTTCATTTTAGTCAGACGCGGCAAAGTGTATTTTTGTATGTTTTTAGCGCTTTTTTATTCATTCATTTATTAAATAACCAGAGATGTGCAAATTAAAATTTTTAGTGTGCAAATTAGATTTGGGCATTGTTGATTTTTAGAAATTTTGAAAAGTTCAAAATTCGATTTGGTAACTAAAATATTTCAATTTTAGTCAGACATGGCAAAGTGCATTTTTGTATGTTTTAAGCACTTTTTAATTATTGGTTTAAAAATTAACCAGAGGTGTGCAAATTCAAATTTTTGGTGTGCAAATTAGATTTGGGCATTGTTCATTTTTCGAAATTTTAAAAAGTCCAAAATTCGATTCAGTTACTGAAATTTTTCAATTTTAGTCAGACATGGCAAAGTTCATTTTTGTGTGTTTTTAGCACTTTTTAATCATTATTTTAAAAATTAACCAGAGGTGTGCAAATTCAAATTTTTGGTGTGCAAATTGAATTTGGGCATTGTTCATTTTTCGAAATTTTAAAAAGTCCAAAATTCGATTCAGTTACTGAAATATTTCAATTTTAGTCAGACATGGCAAAGTTCATTTTTGTGTGTTTTTAGCACTTTTTAATCATTGGTTTAAAAATTAACCAGAGGTGTGCAAATTCAAATTTTTGGTGTGCAAATTAGATTTGGGCATTATTCATTTTTCGAAATTTTAAAAAGTCCAAAATTCGATTCAGTTACTGAAATATTTCAATTTTAGTCAGACATGGCAAAGTTCATTTTTGTGTGTTTTTAGCACTTTTTAATCATTGGTTTAAAAATTAACCAGAGGTGTGCAAATTCAAATTTTTGGTGTGCAAATTAGATTTGGGCATTATTCATTTTTCGAAATTTTAAAAAGTCCAAAATTCGATTTAGTTACTGAAATATTTCAATTTAAGTCAGACATGGCAAAGTTCATTTTTGTGTGTTTTTAGCACTTTTTAATCATTATTTTAAAAATTAACCAGAGGTGTGCAAATTCAAATTTTTGGTGTGCAAATTGAATTTGGGCATTGTTGATTTTTCGAAATTTTAAAAAGTCCAAAATTCGATTTAGTTACTGAAATATTTCAATTTTAGTCAGACATGGCAAAGTTCATTTTTGTGTGTTTTTAGCACTTTTTAATCATTATTTTAAAAATTAACCAGAGGTGTGCAAATTCAAATTTTTGGTGTGCAAATTGAATTTGGGCATTGTTGATTTTTCGAAATTTTAAAAAGTCCAAAATTCGATTTAGTTACTAAAATATTTCAATTTTAGTCAGACATGGCAAAGTTCATTTTTGTGTGTTTTTAGCACTTTTTAATCATTATTTTAAAAATTAACCAGAGGTGTGCAAATTCAAATTTTTGGTGTGCAAATTGAATTTGGGCATTGTTCATTTTTCGAAATTTTAAAAAGTCCAAAATTCGATTCAGTTACTGAAATATTTCAATTTTAGTCAGACATGGCAAAGTTCATTTTTGTGTGTTTTTAGCACTTTTTAATCATTGGTTTAAAAATTAACCAGAGGTGTGCAAATTCAAATTTTTGGTGTGCAAATTAGATTTGGGCATTATTCATTTTTCGAAATTTTAAAAAGTCCAAAATTCGATTCAGTTACTGAAATATTTCAATTTTAGTCAGACATGGCAAAGTTCATTTTTGTGTGTTTTTAGCACTTTTTAATCATTGGTTTAAAAATTAACCAGAGGTGTGCAAATTCAAATTTTTGGTGTGCAAATTAGATTTGGGCATTATTCATTTTTTGAAATTTTAAAAAGTCCAAAATTCGATTCAGTTACTGAAATATTTCAATTTTAGTCAGACATGGCAAAGTTCATTTTTGTGTGTTTTTAGCACTTTTTAATCATTGGTTTAAAAATTAACCAGAGGTGTGCAAATTCAAATTTTTGGTGTGCAAATTAGATTTGGGCATTATTAATTTTTCGAAATTTTAAAAAGTCCAAAATTCGATTCAGTTACTGAAATTTTTTAATTTTAGTCAGACATGGCAAAGTGCATTTTTGTGTGTTTTTAGCACTTTTTAATCATTGGTTTAAAAATTAACCAGAGGTGTGCAAATTCAAATTTTTGATGTGCAAATTAGATTTGGGCATTGTTCATTTTTCGAAATTTTAAAAAGTCCAAAATTCGATTTAGTTACTGAAATATTTCAATTTTAGTCAGACATGGCAAAGTGCATTTTTGTATGTTTTAAGCACTTTTTAATCATTGGTTTAAAAATTAACCAGAGGTGTGCAAATTCAAATTTTTAGTGTGCAAATTAGATTTGGGCATTGTTGATTTTTAGAAATTTTGAAAAGTTCAAAATTCGATTTGTTTACTGAAATATTTCAATTTTAGTCAGACATGGCAGAGTGCATTTTTGTGTGTTTTAAGCACTTTTTAATCACTGGTTTAAAAATTAACCAGAGGTGTGCAAATTCAAATTTTTGGTGTGCAAATTAGATTTGGGCATTGTTGATTTTTAGAAATTTTGAAAAGTTCAAAATTCGATTTGGTTACTGAAATATTTCAATTTTAGTCAGACATGGCAGAGTGCATTTTTGTGTGTTTTAAGCACTTTTTAATCACTGGTTTAAAAATTAGCCAGAGGTGTGCAAATTCAAATTTTTGGTGTGCAAATTATATTTGGGCATTGTTGATTTTTAGAAATTTTGAAAAGTTCAAAATTCGATTTGGTTACTGAAATATTTCCATTTTAGTGATGCATGGAAATTAAATTTTTGTTTGTTTTTTTAGTCAATTAATTGTTTGGTTTTAAATCGACGAGATTTTTTTTTTGTTAGTAAAATGTTCAATTTGAACCTAATCAATTTTCTTTTTTTGTTTAATAATAAAGAACAAATTATAAGTGAAAAAAAAAAAAGAAATTTGTGAGAATTGAACTTGCGACCCCTCGTGTACCGGCCGGGCACTTTACCAACACGCTATTGCTGAGAATAGATTTCAGTGTTTATTTTGTTATAATACGGATTTTAATTATGCAGCTTATTACCAAAATTTTAATTGTTGATTTATTAATTAATGAGAGGTGTGCAAATTAAAATTTTTGGTGTGCAAATTGAATCTCCAAATGTGCAATTTTTTAAGCCCCTGTGCATTTCGAAATTCAACTTGGTTACCGAGATATAGCCATTTGAAAATTGCATACAAAGTGAAAATTGTTTATATTTTTTTAAAAAAAAGGGGGGGTGTGCAATTTTTTTTATTTGCATAAATGAAATGTGCAATTAGAAATACATCGGATAGCGTTTTTATTTTGGTCAAAATCGACAGTTCGCCCGCTGGCGTCGAGGTGGTCCCCCCCTCCCATACGATTATTTAGCTTGTCTTAACCCAACCTACTCGCTCTAGCAGTTTGGTGCATCTTATACCGATCGCCCTCTTTGGAAACAGTTATATTTATGGATTGATGGAGCACATAACTGTTTCATAAAACACTCGTTTTTGTTATAATAAATATTAGTTTTTGCAATTTTAAAAATAAGTGCACAACCCAGTTTGGCCATTATGGCTCTGACGGCCTCACATCTACACTTGTCAAAACAATTAAGGGGACAGAAAAAATCACTTTTTTTTTGTGTTTTTTGTCGAGCTGTTTCTCTGTGAAAAGTGGTCGTATTGAGATGAAACAGAAAGCATTCAGAAGTTTTATATTTTCTGTACTGAGAAATTTTAGCAAATGATTTTTTTAAGGCACCGTTTTGTTGCACAATTATAAGAAGCAGGACGACCCAAAAATTTTAATTTTAATTTTAATTTTTTTTTGTTGAACATTGTCATTTTCTTTGAAAAAAAATTTTTTGGGCCGATTTAATATTATGTTTCGATAACTTATTTATTCAGGTTTAAGGTCGTCTTTCTTGATCATTCTACAATTTTTTTTTCAGAAGAATATCTGGCTTTGAATGTAAAAACAGACTTTTGACTTTGACTACCAATATCTTTGCAAAAGGAATGACGACACGGAAAATTTAAGGGTAGTTTTAAAAACTAGAATTATTTTCTACAAATATATTTTTAAAACTTTATAACGGTTATTTTTTTTTGGTTCCTCGGCGTTACATTCATAAAAGGTAAAAAAAACGACTTTTTTAAGACTTTTTGTAAATCTTTTGCTGCTTTACAAATATTAACTGCAAGACTTAATTTGGTAAAATATTTTTAAGAACTATAGATCACCAATATTTCTGTAAAATTTTAAATTAAAAAAATTGAACCGTTTTCACGTACCGAATGATCAAAACCGTATAAAAACCAATTAAAGAACAAATTGGGTGGTTCATAAACATTGTGAAATTGTCATCAAAATGGAAATGAAAAAAACAATTTCTGCCCACTCTCCCCACAGTTACCTATACAAAGGTATGGTCTGAATTTTGTAAATTTACCAAAAACTGTTACTAACGGTAACTGCCAAGATATATATCGGTTTTTTTTATTATTATTTATATGAGGTCTTTTTAAGCTTGAATAACGTTGCATGTAAGGATTTAAAAAAAATTTGTTTGGATTAAAACAACTTTCAAACCTACTTTTTCAAAAAATTAATATTTCTAAGACGGATTAATTAATTTTTTTGAAGCTACGGGCTTAGATGTGTTTTATTAAATACATATGTGCCTACTTCAAAATTCTAAACTCTTTTTAATGATAAAGAAATTTCATACATTTAGTAATTAATCGCTCCAACAATTTTTATTATTTTTTTATTATTATAATTTGTTAAATTCCTTTTTGCGGAGGACATTTTTTTGTCTTAGATTTTTTGCTGACAAATACTTTTGACAACTACTTTAAAGTTAAAGTCAAAAACGGTTCTAGATTAAATTTTTTGTGTATACTAGTAGTGGTATGGTCTATATTTCAGTGAAAAAAAAATTCCCAAAAACCGTTATTAACGGTACCTGCCATAGAACCGTTTTCTTTATTTTCGATTTTCTCATTAATCGCTAAACCGATTTTGATCAAAATTTTTACTTAGGAGGTCTTATCAAGTGTGAATAATATTGCATACAAATATTTTCAAAAAAGTATTTTTTTGGATTTTTAAAAAAAAGTTCAATTTTTTTTTTTTGAAAAATCATTTTTTTGAAAACGGGTTGATGAATATTTTTGAAATTATGGTTTAAGCTGTATATTATTACATTCTTAAAAATGGCATACCAATTTTTTTTTCCAAAAAATATCAAAAAATTTTATATAATATAAAATTATTTTTTAAGAAAACCACTCCAACGATTTTAAAAACTTTTTTCTGCAAAAATTCACATTTTTTTAAGAATTTAGATGGCGTTCTTCATTCTAAAATTAAAACATTTAAAGTACTTATTTTACCAATATAAAGAACGTATTTCATGCATTTTTTACCATATTCAAATTTCCGTTCTTCAGTTTATTAAATGGATAAATACATATTATACAAATAATTATTAATTATGTGTTTTATATTACAATCAATCTTTAAAATTCGAAGAAACTTTTACTACAAGAGCAAGTTCGTGCGACCCAGTCATGCATTTTAGGCGTTAGGTCTTATTGCCCAAAACCATATAACGCCCAAATGTCATAAGGCCCAACAACTCAAAAAAAAGTGCCACAAAACCCAAAACGAATCTTATAATGCCCAAATTATTTTTTAAGTCTTTTAACGCCTAAATAGAAAATTGTCATATCGCCCAAAAGATTTATTATTGTTTTGGAATTTGGGCATTATGTCATACACATTGGGCGTTATGACATGCAATTTGGGCCCAAAAACTGACACACCGTCCAGAATCTCAGGAAAAAGTGACGCAAAGCCCAACAAAAATGTCATAAATATAACCCAAAATTCTCACAACACCCAAAGGTCGTTTTATTGTTTGTTATGACACCAATGCTTCGAGTGGCATACACCCAAAATAAATGTCACAACACCCAAGTCCTATGTCATAATGCCCAAATCGTACAACAAAAAATTGTTCATAAATTTTTTTGGGCGCTATGGCAATTTTAATTTGGGCATTGTGGTTTTAGGCGATAAGACTTAACACCTGCATTTTATTTTATTTTATTTCTATTTTTATTTTTATTTTTATTTTTATTTTTATTTTTAGTTTTATTTTAATTTTTATTTTTATTTTAATTTTTACAGATTGGAACTAAGATTGAACGGAAAAGGACGCTTGGGACTAATTATATGAAACTAGAATTTGGATAAGACATCACTATTATGTATAGGAGGCTGTGATATCCAAGAGAGCTTAGGCGATTGAAACTGCTCTGATCAGATTGACTGGGTTGGAGACTTAAGTTAACTCATAAACCCCAAGCCGTAAAAATTCCACGCCATCAATTTCTTTGTGACATTCATAATTTACAACGCAACGTCCCAGACTATTACATTACAAAGGTTTTGTTATTACATATGCTTTCGTTGTTTTGCTTGAATGTTTTGCAGCCCATCATTTTATAAAAACGCATATTATCAGGGGTGCTGTCATTCTCAGTCTGATGGTATGTATTCCGTCCACAAACTTCAAATGTGTGTTCTCTCTCTATAATATTATAATGCTACGCACCACCATCACAGTATACGCATCAGAAACGAGGTCACGAATAAAAAACTAGGTCGCGACAAAATCAAATTTGTTATAGGTTTTCGTTTGTTCAAAACATTATTATATGTGCCTATGCACTTTTGAGCCATTTTTTTTTTTTTTTTATTTTTTTTATTATCAGCTGGGTTTCATTTTAGACTCAAGGGGACCACCTAAAATGAGGTCAACGCATTTGAGTATTCTTTTTATGATATAGTTGTGCTATGTTGAGCTGTGCGTATAGCTTTTCGTACAGGCATGTACATACCTAAATAAATTAATTTAGGTAGGTGGAATGTCGAATGCGTGAGATGCGTTTAGTTAGTAGCTACCTAAAGCATAGAAAAAATATTATGGGTAGGTTAGGTACCTAAAGAAAAATTTAAAAAAAAATGTTAAATTCATACAGGGTGTTTTTTTTTTTTTATTTTGCTAGTCGATTTAATTGATTTGGCTTTGCTGCCTTTGCGGCCTAGCTTTTTAGTTAGAATTTATTGAAATAATAATCCTGGTGAAATTTTAGCCGTGTAGATTAATATTTAGAGGTAATTTTTTTCCATACAAATTGAACAAATAATTGGTCAAATTTTGGTGATGGCTATATACCAGAATGCAGCTCACAAAAAAGAATTTGTTATTTTTGCAGATATGCCTATCTATAGTTACATACAGGTATAAACATTTAGAATTTAATTTTGGAAATATGTGAGATACATATGTAGTGGCATTTTGCTATTGTTTTTTTATTCCAGTTGAAAAGTTAGGGACATAGATAATTTGAAATTTTTCAATCTTTACTAAAATTATACAGCGATTTGTATGAAGATAAGTAAATTATTTTTAAACTCAATACAATTAGCTAATTCTATTTGCTACCTGAAGATTTTTAGGCGCATTCATATTTCAACTTAAAAAAAAAACACTCATACGCCACAGAACATCCTACAAAAAAAAAGCACCTGGTTTGCATGAACTTGGTTTTCTGTACAATCACACTGAACTGATGTGGATTTGAAAGCTGTTAGTTAGTATTATAAACCAATTCATGTAATTTCAAAAGAAATAAAATAAATAAATTTCATTAATTGTTGAAGTACTAGTAGTAGCCGTTGCCTGATGGTTAGTGCGATGGACTGTCATGCCGGAGGTCTAAGGTTCGATCCCCAGTAAGTATATTTTTACTTACTTGTATAATTTTAATAAAAAATCTTAGAATTCTTTTTGAAAAAAAAAAAAGATTTTCTGTAATGGTTTTTAAACAGTTGTTATATGGAAGGTACCGTTAATTTAGCTATAAGAATAATTTTTGTTTAAAATATTCTCGATTATGTTAACAAACCAACCAAGTCGTTTGCGAAATATTGAAGTTTAATAAAAAAAAAACTTTGAAACTTTTTTTTTTTTGTTTAATTTGAAAAATATTTTTTTTTTTTAATTTTTATGCGTATACCTACTACATTTAAAATTTAATAAAAAATTAAAAATAAAAATAAAATTGGTCACATCAGCTTAAACTGCTTCATAGAAAAGTGCACACAAATAAAAAAATGGGTATAGGATACTTTCATATGGAAACTCACATTACATTTGGGAGAATTTTACAAAAAAAACAATGGCTTATTTAATATGTGATGCCTTACATTTTTTTTCAAATCTAGAAGTCCATTCTTTTATTATGTTGTTAAATCAATTTGTTTTATGAACACCTAGTTTTCGAAAAATTAATTTTTAAACTCAACATTTTGAAAAAATATGAAAAAAAATGTTATACAAACTAATTTTAATTAATTTTTTTACGTTATTAAGTAGCGTTTTTGTTTTCAATGTGCAATGCTCCTTTTAATTTTTAGTCAAACACTGAAAACCAGATGCTTAAAAGTCTTCTAGATTTGAAAACAAAAAAGAGGCTAGGTTTGACCCACACTGATAACTTCCCATTGGTTCCCTTTGAAACCCGATACCCGATGTTATTTTTTAAAAGAAAATTGCCAATTAAAAATCTTCGAAAAAATTATCAGCTGTGCAATCAAGGGAAGGCTGTTTGCTATAAATATATGTGACACGAAAAATTTTAACAATTATTAGAAGTTTCTTTTGCAGTCTTTTTAGCCTAGAAAAAAAAAACCGTTAATTGAATTTGTTTACAAACCTTATTTATTACTAATTATGGTATTGTGTGTAGACTAAAATTATCCCGGAGTTGATATCATTGGTTGTTCTTGAGATATTCGCGCCGAAAAAACATTTTTTAACATTTTATAGCATTTTTTTGAAGTTTTTTTGACCTAGAAAAAAAACAGTTAGTTGAATTTTTTCACAAAATCTACCGATTATCAACTGTAACTTTGTGTATTAAATAAAATTAAACAGAAGTTAATGGCGCAAAATTTTAGACGATTTAGTATGACGTTAAAGCATTTTTAGTATGATGCTATGTTAAAAACAGGCTTTTCCAAATTTCAAACATCGTATTATCTTTTTAACATTTTACTAAAATTAAAATCGCCAAATGCCTATTTTATATTTTTAGTATGATAGTAAATCCAAGTGTCACTTTGGCAGCTACAATTGCAAAAATGGGTTGAAATGTCACTGTTTTAGGCGTGTTCAGCTAGAAAAATAGGTTTAGTATGATACTAGTTAGAAAATGTTTAAAACTAACAATATTTTAGTAAGGAGTTTTAAGGTTAGCAAATTGTTAAGTAGTATTATGCTAATACCTTAACATCAATCTGTTTAAAATTTTGCGCCAATATCTTTGTTTGTTATCAAGATATTCGATATTTTTTTTAACAATTTTTTTTTTTTAAGTATTACCAATTTTTCACTACGTCATTATGCATAGAACTAAACCAGACCGAAGTCGATAACATTATTTTTTCTAGAGATAATAGAGAAACAAGCCATTTTACAACTTTTTTTTTTAAATTACTGTAATAAAAAAACCGCTAAATGAATTTTTCTGAAAATCCTATCTGCACGTTATGACCTTATTATCAGTCTGTAAAATATTATATATTTGAAGACGATATCTTTATGCGTTCTCGAGATATCATGCACGAAAAAAAGCTTCCGAACGTACGTACACAGACATCTTTCTAAAAACAATGTGATCCGACTCCAATTTCACAAATTGGACCGATTACAATAACTTCCAATGGGAAGTTAAAATTTGAGTGTGTCGAACAAGTTTGATATCTGAAATATATTACCAACAACAGTCGAGATCTTAGAGCTAAATTAAAAAAAAAAAAAAAACTATAATTTTCTTCAACATCAAGCTTAATACAAATTTTAATACTAGGTAAGTAGGTATAGGTTTAAAAGAGGATTTTTCAAATTTCAAGCGACTTTAACATCATGCTATTGTTTTTGACAAAGTTTTAAAAAGTAAGAAAATTTATGTAAAGAGTTGGATACTACCACACTTATAATCTTATGTCATAAACCCAATAAAATTCGCTTGCGAAATTGTCAAAAGGACATTGAGCTTGCTATTCTTTTCTCATAGAGTAAAAAGAAACGAAATTCGACAGCAAAATCTGAAATATCATGGCACGAGTACGATAACTTTGGCGCCAAAAATTGATAACGGTTTTTTTCAGAGGGGTCAAAAACAAGCATTTTTTACTATAGAAGGGGGGGGGGGGGTCCACCTTGCCCCGTTTAGGAGGTAGGGGGAATTTTATAAAGAAATTACTTAAAATGAAAAAAAAATATAAAAAATCAATGGCAACACTTACATATAAGTAATGTACCGTTTTTGAAATCCAGAAATCTGTTTTATAATCCCACATTTAAATTAAATTTGGCAACTCTGGCTCCGCTGGACAACTGTTTTAAAGAAATTACTTGGACTGGCCAACAACACGCAAAGCAACGTAGTTCGCGTAGAAACTGGAACCCTCCCATTGGCATATGAAATAGCGAAAAGAGCTTTGAATTTCTGGGTGAAACTTTTAAATGTCTCCGATGACCGCCTGATAAAAAAGTGTTACACAGGAATTTTGAGAATGCATGACAACAATCAACGCCCAAACTGGGCAACAAAATTTAAGGACCTCCTATTAAATAATTTTCCGATGATATGGGAACAGCAGAACGTAGAAATTATAAGAGGTTCATACGAGAGCATTCTTGAAACCAAAAAGAGGGCCCTAATAGATGAAGATTTCAGGAAAGCAAATGGCTCAACTTCTTGCTGTTATTATGCTTCTTGCTTAATAAATACACAGGAGCCAGAATATAAGCCGGCTCTCTACCTGAATAGAATTAATAAACCGTTTATACACAAAGTCATAGCTCAGATCAGGTGTGCGAACAGGTATGCCCATAGGATCGTGTTACACGGTGATAAACACAGTTTTGACCCAGCAACCATTTGTACGATTTGCAATTTATATGAAGATGACACAATCGAGCACTTCCTATTAAGATGCCCCATTTTTAGTGCATATAGAAACTTTTTTCTGGTATCTATTAACTTAATAAATTTAGATTCCATACTGGCTGTCGAAGACCAAAATAATGCTCTTAATGTTTATAAATATGTGGTAAACTCGCTCAAACTAAGAGCATTTATATTAAATGAATGATTAATTTTATCCAGGTTTCATATAAACTAATTAAACAAGATAATTTTTTATGCTGTAAAAATAATTAAATATTTCTTGTACATATACATACCTAGCTATTGTTGAAATTGTATATTTATTTTTATTTTAAAAAATACATGTACATACCAACTTATTTTTTTTGAAATTATATACTGTATATTGTCAATCAATTTGTAAAAGCAAGTCTTATAAACAAATAAATTATATCTATCTATCTATCTATCTAATTAAATTATTTATATTAACAGTTTTTAAAAAGTTTGCATGCAAACTCAAAATTTCGTTAAAAAAAATGGAAAGAAAAGTTTAGACCAATTTTTATCAAAATTTTGAAATGGTGCGCTGAATTGGCTTTTTGTTATCAATTCTGAATCGAAAACAAAAAACCAAGTTGATTTATGTCTTCTAGTTTTTGAGAAAATTGAAAATTACTAAAATTACTTTTTTATAAGATTTTAGTTCTTTTTGTTGCTTACATATGTATGTATATACCATTCTAGCACCCAGCATTACAGGGTATAAATAATGAGATATGTAAGGGGGGGCATGCTGCCCCCCCTGCAATCCCTTTGCTTGGTCCACTATAGGATTTGGGGTATGTGCGAGGTTGGGTGTATGCAAAGTTTCTTTTGCATTTAAAGAATCTGAAACTTTCAATTTGTCTTATAAATATCCAATTTTTTTAAATTTAGGATTAAATTTTGAGTTTGCATGCCAATTTTTTAAAAATTGTTGACAAAAATAATTTAATTTAAATTTAGGATTATAGAACAGATTTCTGACTTTCAAAAACGGTATATTACTTTACTGTAGGTGTTGCCGTTGATTTAAAATATTTTTTGTTTCATTTTAAGTAATTTTTTTTATAAAATTCCCCCTACCTCCTAAACAATGCGAGATTGACCCCCCCCCCCCTCCCATAGCAAAAAATGTTTGTTGACTCTTCTACTAAAAACAGTTATCAATTTTTGGCGCCAAAGTTATCGTACTCTCCCCAATATCATTATTTTATAGTTTCTATTTATAAGTAGGTAGGTACCTACATATTGTTTTTTTATGGCCAAGTTCCCCTCCAAAAATTCAAGTTCTACCTTTCAACAATTTTTTTGCAGCGTAACCATTTTTTGTTAGGTACCTACTATCTAAAATGCATTTTAAAAGATTACGATTTGCCCCACCTACATATATGGTGTGATTTCGCTTTGCTTTCCATTCGTCAGTTTCAATAAGATTGCAAAAAAATCAAAAAAAAAAAAAAAAAAAAAATCAAAGAACAAACAAAATGAACAGAACCAGCACATTTATATACATTTTTCATCATGGATACCGCCTTCAGAGTGCACACTCAACGTTGCAGTTGATAAAAATTCGCCAAACGCCATTTTCGCGGAAAAATTAACGAATGCGTTGGCTATACGATTTAGTTTGGTTCAGATATTTTTATATTTTAAAATTTGAGATACATATTATGTGAATAAGTGTATTTATTTAGATATGAAAATATTCATTGGTACTTATTTAATAATTGGACCTCTGACTTGTTATTTATGCATCACATTTAGTTAGATTTTAAACATAGGTACCTGCATAAATGGACTGCAAAATTAAATCATAGTGAAATCAGTCGTGAAACAAAAAAAATTGTAAAGCGAAAGGTGCTCATGTTTGTTTTGTTATAACGCAAAAAAATTACCATTCATAATTAAAACTCTTTTTCTTGTTTTTTGAGAAGATGTTTTTTTTTAATTTCTCAAAAACTAAAAGAGTTTTACATCTGAAAGGTACCTAGGTATTTGAAGAACATTGATTAAAAAAACAAAAAATAGTGGCACTTACGCAAAATTAAAAAAAAAAAAAAAAAACTGACTTTGAAATTAAATTTCTCAAAAACAAAAAGAAACTGATTTGAAAAGCTTTAAAGCAAGTGAAAGAATTGAATAATTTCTTTCAAAAAGTTATAACTTTGTTTGTTTTTTCGTTAATAGGTAGTAGGTATTTTTTTTTTTCAATTTTAAGTCAATTCAATTTAATTTTTCAGAAATCACCCCTCCCTGCCTCATGGAGGGGAGGTTGAGTTTTTTGCCCATATAATTTTTTTCTAAGAATGATTCCAGAACACATCCTGCAAAATATCATGCACGCATTATAGTACGGGGAAGTTAGATTTGGTTAGTGTGGCAGCGTGGCAACCCTATGCCTTGACCACTTTAGGCTAGGCAACCCTTGCGCAAAATGTTTGTTAAGACACTACCTACAAAACTGTGTACTTCTTATCTGAAACCTCGATGAGGGAAGGTCGTTCTATGGCGGGATCTTAGACTACTACTCGAGTTACCTGCTTAAAAACAAAAACTTAAACAAAATGAGGTATGGATTTCTCTAAATTATATGCGCTGCAGAGCGACAACCGTAGCTTATATTAGAAAACTGTAAAGGGAAAAATTATAGATAATTAAGGGATTTATAACTTTTTTTATGACATTTTTTTTTTTAGTGGTAAAATTTTTTTTTTCGATGAAATTAAACAAAATTACCCTAGATTTTTCAATAAAATGCACTGTAACTTTTTAACTAAAGGGATTGTCGAAAAAAGTTCCAGGATATATTTTGTAGGTAATTAAATTTTCTACAAGTTTTTATTACAAAATTTTTATCTAAGACCAAAAATACGGAAGTTACACGCGAAAGTAAAAATAACCGTTAAAAACAAGATAGCGGCCAATCGACACCAGCTGCAGTTGTGAAGAAAATGGTTTTCGGCTCGTGTACTAATACACTTTCGAATTTTGAAGTCAAAATGCGTCTCGGAATTATTTGCCAGCAAAAGTCTAAATGCCCCGGACTAAGGTTTGGTATATGTTGGTAGGGGAAGTTGGAGCAAGAAGGCCTTTTGAGAATTATCTATAAAATTAAAAATAAGTCCCCTTTTTATGTTCGTACAAGCATAACTAGGCTGAATATCTTTCGATTTGCATTGGGGTCTTTTTTTATTTGTATTAAACAGGAGCAGACAATTAGAAAATTCGCCCGAAAAATCGCAAAATACTCGTGAAATCGCATGCCTACCTTCTTTTTTTTTTTGTTCGTACGCGTATACATTTTTATTTAAACACTACCAATCTGAAAATTGAAAAATATGCAATTTCAGGTTTTCACGATTTTGAATTTTTTCCGGTCGACAATGAAGCGAAAACGTGACAATTACCATTTAAATTTTTCAACTTTAAATGACCTCAGGGACTTACGCTGCTGTGTTAAACACAATTGACGTACATATGTATCTGACATTTTGTCGATTTTTCACTACGCTAAGTTAAAAATCCTTGAGATTAGGAGGTAGGTGTACATATGTAAGTAAGTACCCAACAGTTCGATTTTTTTTTATAAATTTTAATGTATTTTGAATCTTTACTCTTTTTAATTGGGAAAATTCTAACCATACCCAAAATATCGTTACAAATAACTCACTTCTGTCGCTGAGTGACAATTCAGCTAGATATCAAACAAAAATCGCTAAAATGGCAACCCTGTCCTTGTCGTGAATAATTGTCTTAATTTATCGTCTGCGCGGTAAAGTTTCGTTTTTCAATCGCTATTTTAATATTTGAAAATTTTATTAATTAAATAAGTATCTGGGAATATTTAAGAAGAATTTAAATATTTAACAAAACTTACAAAAACTAAATTTAGTCTGCAAAACAATGAAGTTGAGACAGGACAGAAACGATATATATTTATACATAGGTATAAAGAGAGGTAGGTAGGGGAACCCGGGGCATAACGGGCCCCTTAAGGATTAACGTTAATAAAAACTGCAAAAATGTATTAAGAATTTTTGAAGAACTTTTATTAGAAAGAAAATTTATTAAGGAATAAGTATAAGAAAGAAAGTTTTTAATAAATAAATTATTTAGTATATTTTTTTTGCTTCGAAAAAGTGATTCAATTTGCACATTTTGCCCCGGTGCTGAGGCATAATGGGCATATGTGGGGTATAATGGGCACGAAGCTAAATTGGATTGCAATACAAGCATGTTAAGTTCGATTCCTCAACATTAGCCTCACCCAGCACAAGAAAAATTATACCACTTGCAACAAGCTCTGCAGGAAACCCATCTACCTGTGGACTGAATTTGCTTCCTTCTTGTTTTTCCCAAATTTTGCTATGTGACGTGATTAAAACTTAAACCCTATAGCCAAAGCACATTATTCTTGCTTAATTCTTGTGATACTAAGGACATGAACATGAACAAAATGGGCACCCATGCCCATTATGCCTCGCCCATTCTGCCCCAAACCTCTTTTTTAAATAAAAATTAAAAAAATAAGTTAAAAACTTAACCTTAATGGAAAAATAAATTTAAGTATATAAACTTATTTACATATCTTGGTATCAAATAAAGAGAATCCAATATTCAAGTGACCAGTTACTCGAAAATGCACTTGAAAAAACCTCAAAATAATAAAAAAAACACTATCGAAAATTTTGTTTCGTTTAAAACGAAAAGCAACTTCGATTTTTATTCAAAAAAGGGGTTTCCCCTAATAGCGAGCCATGTTTTGAAACTGGTACATTGCATTTCGGAGCTGACCGTTATTCGATATACAAAAACAAAGGGGGCCCATTATGCCCCAGGTGCCCATTATGCCCCGGGTTCCCCTACCTTCATAGATAACCTTGGTCTTTAATTTGGTTTTCCAAAATCGTTTCATTTATTTTCTACATTTATTCTCCTATTGCTTGTCACCAAAACGAATGCACTCAGATGCATAGGCGGAGGTATAAGACCCTAACCTTCCTACAGTCAAACCTTTACTTCTACAGGATTGCGAAAAAATGATTTTTCTTTCATATAATAGGAACCTAATTCAATTTCGCTTGGAAGAAAATTCTTCAGCTCTTATAACTTATCAAGAAGACTTATAGGAAAACAAATTGAAAGACAAGATATGAAATAACTTTCAATGGGAGCTTTTCTACCATTGCAACCATTGTAAGGTAGGTAGCATGAAGGGTAGCATGATGGTTAGTGCGATGGACTGTCATGCCGGAGGTCTAAGGTTCGATCCCCAGCCTCGCCACCTATTTAAAGAAAAAACGGCTACTGCCTCTTGCGAGGAATTGACAAATCCTCCAAGAGTACCTATATCTCCTGTCACAGAAAAGTGCCGCTCGTTAGCCGTTCGGATTCGGCAATAAACTGTAGGCCCCCTCCATTCCTGCAGACACGTACACAGGAATGGTTGAGAGATATAAGTCACTAGGCCCTAGTTCTGTTGTGCCATCAAATTTATTTATTTATTAGGTAAGTACCTATACGTATGTATGTCGAAGTCATTTTTTGTATGAATCAATTAAAGATGTAGTTGCACTTAAACTTCACCAAGGGATTAACATCGCAGTTAAAAATTATGAATACAATATGTAGAGAAAGGTATAGGTATAGGCATCTTACAGGTTCAGGTACCTATGTATACGTATAGGTACCTTATGTGTATAGTTACTATTTTTCCATAAGCTTTGCCTTTTTCTACTCTTTCTAAATAAAATTTGTTTCTTCTACGAAATCTACTAAGTAGGGCATTGGGACATATTCCGGAAATAACCATCCAAAAAGATAAAAACCACTTTATTTGTCTTTTTCGAAAACTTATAGGTAGAAAAAAAAAAACATCAAAACAAAAAATCAAGCTTATTAGGTTAGGTAGGTAGGTATGAAGGTCTTACGATGTGAAGTATAGCAACACAACACATTCAAATCTTCACATCTAAACTTCCACTTGACAGTTGAACCAACGAAGCAAAAGAACAAAAAAAAAAATGACACAAAAAAACCATTTCTATTTGATAGATATACGATCTACCAAAAATTCAACCCTTATCCCCTCCGAATGGTGTTTGGATACCTAAAGCTATCATCTACATATCTACATACCTTCCTCCCTATAACAATACTTAGATACACAACTTATAGGTAGGTAGGTATCCCTTGTGTTGCTTGTTGGAGCCTATCCTATATTTTTGAGAAAAGTAGGTAATCGAAAATGCTGTTTAGCTGCAGGGTAACAATCCAGTATGATAAGAGCCGGGTCGGGTAAAAGAAGTAGGTATTTCGACGGAAAAGGCGACGTGTGTACTTTAGCTATTTCTATGCGCCAAAATATAATAAATCAGCCACCCTTTGTGTGTCACCTAGCTTACCAGCCCCCCTACCCCCGCAAAACAATGACAAAACACAAGTGCAGTCTCACGCCATATCAAAGCTGCTTTAAATTACTTCAACACAAACAAAAAATCAACCTTCATTTCATAGTGCGTTTTTATTACGTTTTTTTTTTTTATACATATTCTCGTCAGTACTTTTATCTTTGTATGCATGCATGCGTATCTAAATAACAGATACACAATCCCCAAAATTAAATGGACTCTTTTCATGCACAGAGTGTGTTCCTCTTTTCCCCTTAGACGCTCAGCTTACGTTTATGTACTACTTTTCGGAGGAGAATGTGTAAAAAGTGCGTTTCTTGATGAGCAAAAAGAATACCCCGCTATACCTAGGTACGTACGTATACATATTTATGTACATATATTTTCTGTTTTTTGATGATTAGGTTGTTTTTGCTTGGTTCCTAATGAGAACGAGCGTGTTCCCCTTCCCAGATTCGAGTACCAAACCAACAAGGTTGCCATTGACATCAGGAACAAAGTTACCTAGATATACGTAGTTAGGTATGTGTTCATCGTTCATGTTAAGGTGTATATGTAGGTAAATGCTTACAATGTTTACAACAGGGTAGGCATCTTACGTTAAACCTACCTACCTACCTAGGAATGAAGGCAAAGTTTTTTGAGAGTCCGAAAAGAAAATAGGTAATAATCCAGACTAGGCATGGTTAGGTAAATAGGTACATAGCAAGTCCAAAATAGGACTTCAGATTTAAAAGAGATTGGTAGGAAGCTAACCTACTTTATAATGTTAAGGTAGGTATACCTACCAGCGATGCCAACTGAGGCTTTTTTATGCCTTTTAGGCATTATTTCACTGCCTGAGGCTTTGAGCCGTTGAGGCCTTTTTTTTTTTTTCAAAAAGGCTTTTTGTTTTAATTTCATACAAACTACATTTTTTTTTAAATTTATTTCTTCGTCTTATAATTTATTTATTAATTTATTGAATTTATTGCATGCCATTTAAAGTTATTTCGCGAAAACTGCCTAAATTTGTTCATCGAAAGTGCAAGACACATTTTATTGCAATTTTCTTTTGAGTGAGTCACTGTTGATGCTGAAGGAAATGGCGATTTTAGAGCCTTCAGAACTCATTAAGATTTAAGAAGCAGTCGATAATACCTCTTACACTGCATTTTCTTCATGTTTTAATTTAAATTTAAATAACTGATGGTCGATTTCATAAATATTTAAAAGGCTTTTAAATGACATATTTTGTATGGAACAAACGTCATTTAAAAATTTAAATTAAAACATGAGGAAAATGCAGTGTAAGAGGTATTATCGACTGCTTTTTAATGAAGTGTGAGGGCTCTAAAATCGCCATTTCCTTCAGTGTCATGAATTAACTAATGTTCCTTAATAAGATGTTATTGTGATTTATTTAATTTTTTTTTTAATAAAGGATCTGTTTTGTTATTTAAAAGATTTTGTTTGTTGAGTTAAAAAAATTAGGTGAGGCTTTTTTTTTATTGAAAAATGCATCTTTTTTTCTCAAGTGAGGCATTATTTTGGCCAAAGTGGTTGGCAACGCTGGTACCTACCCACTGGGAAGGGAAGAACAAAATTCTATCAGGCAAATTTGAGACAGCTACTTACCTTTAGGTAAGTAGCCTGCCAATATTGATTTTTTCGTGATAGGTACCTACTTGAACTGCTGTCAAGCTTTAAAACCTCCATGCTAGGTTTTCACTTGTCTTTGGAAACTCACGAAATAGGTAGAAGTAAGATAATGAGTGGCAAGCCAAGCCACATTAGCCGACCGAAAAATGATTAGGTGAATAATTTGCCTTTAATTTAAGTTGTTCTTGTTATAATTTTGAATTTGTCGTTCTATGTTTTTTTTTTTGTTACTTTGCTGCTTAGTTTTTGTCAAGTGAGCGAAGCACCCTCTCAAAAATGAATAAGAAAATTTTTAAAATGAATCTTTTACTGCTGCCATTGTTAATTAGTCATTAATTATACCTAATTGCGACATTTCCACTTTTTTCGTGCAATGTTTTATATGCTTTTTTCTTCAAAATATTGATTAAAAAAAAAAAAATAGAATTCGACAAAATTGAAATATTGTCACAACTAAGTAGGAACAGTAAAACCCGGATAAGTGCCTCACCATAATTGCCTCGTTTTGAGAGGTACTTTTGCGGGTTGTGCAGTTATAAAAAAACCCGCTTTGGTGCGCATAAGCACTTATCTCTATATTTTCAAAAATAAAAAAAAATGACAGTAAAAAAACGTTTAATGTTATTTAAAAAAGAAGAAATAACATTACATAAACTAAATAGTATCGGTAACCTTTAAAAAGGGAGCGCTAGATGAAAAAAAGCTTTTGTTTTTTCCTGCTGATTTCAATTGTGTACCTAGGTACTCAAAAGAATTTTTTTCATGTAAATTTCAATAAAAGAATACAAAATAAAAGGCAATTAAACGGGAAAGGTAGTTAAGCGAAAGGTTTATATGAAAAAATACTCAAAATTTCAGTTCTAAAAAATAAAAAGTAGGTACCTAAACGGGTTAGGCACTTATGCGATAGGCTTTTATCCGGGTTTCACTGTACACCCAACATTTTTTCGATCGGTTAAGTTCCTTCACTCATAGTTTTAAAATAGGTAGGTACAACGTTAAAGTTGTTGTTTCATCAGTTGACAAAAAACGATTAGGACACATTATTTTCGAGTCTTTAGAAGTGCTTTTAATCATAAAATTCTTTGTAGGTAACTAGGTATATGTACATAGCTATATCCGGTATAGATAGCTCCTACCTACATACCTTTCACAGAATCGATTTCAAATACACTGTCAGACAAAAAAAAGTGCAAAAAATATTTTCAATAATATTTTATTTAGTATGATATGTTCTGATTTATTTTTCTTTAAAAAAATAATTTATTCATGTTTTTCAGATTACTTTACGTCCACAAAAGTAATCGTTTAAAGTTATTTACAAAATGTAGGTTAGAAATTAAATAAAATCGCAATATTCAAAGAAAATAGAAGAGACAAAATAAAGTGCAAATTCGAAAGATCATCACGTAAAATAGGAATTCAGCTTCAGAAAAGAAAAATGTTAATAGGTAGTTGCTCCTCCTTTATTTTGAATAACTGCAGCAAGACGTTTGGGCGTGCTGCTAACCAGGTTCTTCAAGATTTGATCTGGAATTCTCTCCCATTCATTTGGGAGGCTTTCCCAAAAAGATTGTAAATTGCGACGTTGATCTAAGGGAATCCTTTCATCCAAAATAGACCAAAGGTGCTCAATAGGGTTTAATTCGGGAGATTGGGTTGGCCATTCTAGTACGTCAACATTATTTTCGGTAAAAAAAAACTGCTTAGCTACTCTGCTTGTATGCTTTGGATCGTTATCTTGTTGAAAAATATAACTTTCCAAAGACAGTCTAGAAGCAGAAGAAGCTAAGTTTTCCCTAACAATGTTCACGTAACTAGAACCCGTCATTTTGGTTTCAATTTCGAGAATATTTCCAACGCCACTAAAAGAAAAACATCCCCAAACCATAAGTAACCCACCTCTATGCTTCAACGTTTTTTGTATACACCTCTGGCTGAGTCTTTCGGATTGCTTGCACCAAACTCGCTTTCTTCTCTTACAGTTTTTTAATTCAAATTTGGATTCGTCAGACCAAATAATGTTTTCCCAGAACGATTGTGGCTCACTTAAAACTTTCTAGCGAAAGCTAACCGTTTTTTAATATTAACTGGACGGAGTAACGGCTTTTTCTTTGCAAAAAAGTTTTTTAAACCGCTTTCATGGAGTCGCCTTTGTACTGTCCTTGCTGTTATATTTAACTGCAGTTCTTCTTTAATATTTCTGGCGGAAGATAAAGGGTTCTTTCTAGCCTTAATTTTAATTCTGCGGTCATCAACTGCAGTTGTCTTCCGCTTCCTTCCGCAAGAAATTTTAAAACTAGCAACAGTTTCTCGTTCAAAGAAATTGAGGCAGATTTTTCTTACCATAGAAATGGATAATCCATATTTTTCTGCCAGTTTATGGAATATCAATCCACGTTCACGGTCCAAAACAAGCAATTCCTTCACTTCAGATGTTAACGGTTTCATACTTAAGCTTTAAGTAATAAAAATAAAATTTAACACGGAAATTATTATAAATTGGGATCTTTTGCTTCTACCTTTTTATATTTTATCAATTGTAAATATTTTTCTTTAAAACTTAAAACTTTTTGGCAGGGAATAATAAAAATGCACTTTATTTTGTCGCGAGTTAAATTGTATATGCTCCAAAAACACCGCAACGAATAGTAATTAGACATAACAATGGATTGTTTTTTTTTTTTAAGAGTTAGCAGCTGAGAATATGTGACGTCAGAACATGAAATGGAATGATAAACACTCTTCGCTTTTAAATAGCGGTAGTTTGAAAATTAATCTAATACTTTTGCACTTTATTTTGTCTGTCAGTGTAGGTAGGTAGATGATAGATACCTACCTAGCCTACCTACCTGCATATACATAGGTATTTGTACTCCTTTACATAGTTTTATTTTCTCATGCACATAGGTAGGTTAAGTACATAGGTACCTATTCTAAATGTTAGTTGGTGAGCTTCTACTTGCCTACCAACTAGGTATTTAAAAAAAAAGGTAATGTAGGTTTGCACTTACCTACCTACTGACCAACCTTACTATAGTTTAGCAGTAGATAAGATTTGTCAAACCTATAGAGAAATTTAATAAACCTAGGAAGGAAACTTATCAATATCTGAACTACCTAACTCTATTTTGCACCTATATTATGTGTTCTTAAGAAATATGTAAACCTTACATATAGAACTAGGAACCTACATAATATTATGAATCCACCTCTATCTATGCTTAAAACAATAACATTCAGATCTGCTGATTTAAGCTACTTGATCAAAACAAGTTTTATTATATGTATTTCTTTGAAGGAATTTTTTTTCTAAATTATTTTACTTTTTTTTTGTTTCTAAGCACTTGAGTAAACGCAAAACACACACACACATTTCTCTATATTTTTTACATACTTATACTAACGCTAAATACCTACCTACCTACACATATCAATATTCGTATTCCCCATTTTACATAGTGCGTTGATATATTTTTTTTGTTTCTTCTTTTTAAACATTTTGGCAGCAAACGAATTCTGCAATGGCGCTTGGGCTTTTCCAATAGGAAGCTACGCAATACACGCAACACGCAGCCATACCAAAACCAACCGCAGAGGAGTAAGCGAGATGGCAGATACAAATTCAAAAGTGTGAGCCCCAAAAATAGTGCGTGCTTTTAAGAAGCATTCACATACAAATACACAATAAATATAATAAATGTGCGTGGGCTTTTTTCAGTAGGTACAAAATTCTTACATTATTTGATATGAAGCCGGAAATCTAAAGTGTAAACAAGTGCACACGTAGGTACCTACTCCCATAATAATTATTACATACCTACAAACTTTTATGCTCAACACTACGCACCCTCTAAGCTTTAATTTTTAATTTTAAGAGAATTGATATTTCTGTGCTCTGAGACATTTTAAGCTAAAAGCTTTCGTTACTCATTGAAATGTTTGGTTTTAGCAAAGAATGACCATATTTTGATGGTGTGTAGGCAAGAATAAGTTAATATACTGCAAAAATAATGCAAGTGTATTAGTGCCCAGGCCTGTCCTGCACATTCTGGGGAGCAGAGCTTAAATCTCAACTATACGTTATAAAAATGTATGGGTAAAGATAAGTTAGATGGATAGTGGATGTATAGATGGATAGGTACTTGGGGGATGGATAGTAGGTAGGTATACCTAGTTAGTTTTCATGAGTTCCGGTTGCAAGACTAGGATAGAGATACCAAATGTGGTGCATGGGCGTTTTTGGGCTTTGGCCAGCTCGGCTTAGTAGCTATAGTAACTACAATATAACTAAGTACTCCTGCTACCCTTCGTCCTAAGCTGTAGCTTTTCTTGAAACTAAAACACGATATTGAGATCGGATTGGAGTGAAATACCCTCCTCACTATAGAAAACTGAGCGGATGCAGAAACATACTAATTTTCCCACGCTCTCCGCTGCAAACTTAATAGGTTTAGGCATGGTAGGTAGGAGGTACCCACCTATAATTAACCTAGGTACATATGTACCTATTTGATCTCCTTTTCATATTGGGTTTTTATAAAAGTAGGTAGGTAGGTAGGGACTGTAACTCAGAAAGTACATTTTCAAAAGAACTTTAAAATAAAGGATTTGTCAATTAGCCTTCCGATAACAACACATTTAAAATATACATACACCACAACAGGGGTGGCAGAACAGCCCAGCCTGGAGTAAATTAAAAAAAAAAAATACTTTCAAGGACAATACAACATTAATATATTTGCCAAAAAAATTAAACTTGGATTCAATTTAAACAAATCTCTTTCCTGTGTTCAGGGTATATAGGAGATAGGCATTTGAGACACGCAATACTGCTTTTTTGGTCATGTTTCCTTGGACAAATTGCAAATCGCGATTGCTTTTGCTGTTTTGGAGGGGGCTCTTGGGTGACCTAAAACCCCCTTTCTCCCTTTACAACAACCCCAATGCATACCTTTTGACCTCCCACTCAAAAAATGTAAGCTATCGCGGAAACTACTCGTCATCAAATGACACCTGAGATATTAAATGACAAATACATAGAACGGCAGAAAGGGAAATAAAGCAAAATTAAAATTACAATTAAAACAAAAATGCCTGGGGTGGTAGAGCACCCCTGTTGTGATCGGAAGGCTAGTTATAGGTACTCACCAGGTGCATATGTACCTATACCTTACCTAGTTCCCGTAAAATAAACAATTTTGTTTACGTTTTTTTGAATGGGCTTTTTGATCATTATTTTTTATCTAGAATTAAAAGAAATAATCCATATTTTTTTAACTTTTCTCGGTACCTACGTTTCGTTGGAAAAAGACGGTAGGTAGGTACTATGCTGGGCTGGTAAGTAGGTGTAGTGAATTTTATTTTCAGCCTACGGTAACACTCAAATTCAGGACATTCAATAGGTATAGTTACCTACTCACATTTAGGTGTAGTTACAACCATTCCACAAATAATAAGTAGGCATAGATATACCTACCTACCTACTCTCTGAAATGCTTCTTTTCTTATGTCATCATAACTTCGACTTCGACTCAAAAACAAATCATAAAAAAAAACGCAAGTGTCCCAGCGCAATGCGCCCAACCATGGCCTACACGATATGTCGCTATACACTAAACAGGCAATAAATAGCAAAAGTAAAAACACTCAACACTCATACACATATACTCCATAAAGAGCCCAGGGGTGTGTTGGCGAGGCCGAGGCGACTAGGCGTTTGTCATTCCTCTCTAAAAATGTATTTCTCCGCTCTCTTTCAAGCTCGAATTTTTGAAATGAAATACACAAACAAAATCTCGCATCGCAATCACCTCTTTGCCAATTCCTCAGTCCGCACTCAAATTATGCTCTAGTTAATATTTCAATACAAATATAAACTGCATTTTACTATAAGAAATGCTTATGTTTGTGTTTAGTAAGCTTATACAAAACACTCAATAGAAATAACACAGGTTTCAGGTACCAGAATCAGATAAAAGGAACAGAATTGCCGGCAAAAGAATTAGAATATTTAGTAAAAGATTTTCGAAAAAGAGAAATGGCTTTGATTGTTAATAAATTTTAATTTTTCGGTACCTATGTCTGTACTTATACGTATTAATAAACACTGTCTTACTTTAGATAGCCGTCCAAGTTTTGAAAAAACTTTTCTAATTGTTGCTAAAGTGAAGCAACTTTTTATCATACTTTATACAACGTATTGTCTAAACCTTGACAAATGTAATATTTTTTTTTTATTAAATTAAGCATACCTATTTCCGACTGTTTCGAAATACTTAGACATAGTTTAAACAGTAAAAAATCTAATAAATAGGTACGACCATATAAGTACCTTCACATCATTTAAGCAAAATAATGCTGGATTTACATGTATCTTCATGCAAGTTCTGCAAAAAATAAGGGATACAAAATATAAAATGCGTGTTTGTTGGATAGAGAGAGAAGAACAAAATGCAGAGATCTTGATTATAGGAACGCAGACGAAGATTATAACGAAGACGAACATGTTCATCTTCATGGTGGTGCTCTTTCACACATTCGATTTTTTGGTATCACTCTATCCCGCTCTACTTTTCTTGATGTTTGCAGATGAAGATACATGTAAATCCATCATAAAGGTTCAAAAACTAATTCTACGGGTAGGTTACGAATCTAACTCACATTACAAGAAGTTTACTACCTCTATAAAAATTTATGTGGAAAGTGGCAACGCTGGAACGACCTATCCAGAGAGTAGACATAATGAAAAATAAACTTTTAAAATCGAATGCCAAACTAGGTACCACCAACACAAACACGAATTGCAAACAAAAAACTTACCGCTTTAGTGAGAGCAAAGCAAAGATGAAAAAATAGATGTGTTTAGGACAAAACAAAAAACCAAATGAACAAAAATAGTTTGTTGGTATAATTGCTTGTGAGTGTGTTTTTGGGGAGTTTTACACTACCATTACCATATTGTTTATGCAAACAATATGTATACGCATGCAGCTTTCTGTTCATTTTTGCTTAGATGGCTGGTATAGTTGGTAGTTGGTAGGTTTTTATTTTGTGTTGTTTTATTTTTTTTTTGTTTCTTATGGGCATTTTGATTTAAGTCTCCTATTCTATTTTGTTTAGGAGGTTTCTGAAGAAATCAGAGTTGCTTTGTTGCTGATATAAGTATTGTAGTAAAAACGTATCTAGGTAGGTACCTATGGTTGTACATACATAAGTACCTAAGCATTATTTTTATTCTAGCCTCTATACGTACCTAACTAATTGTCTTTTAATAAAAACAAATAAAACAGACGCTACTTCCATTAAGTATCTTATAGTATTTTTGAAAGCAAGGAGGCCGTTCTTATATTAATTTTGGAAGTAACTATGGACATGGAAATTTTAAACAGTTTTGTTCATAAAAGAACTTAATAAGCGGATCACCCTTGCATTGCCAGACGACAAACATTATACCTAAGTTTGAAAAGATTTTTTTTTGAAAACTATCTTCTCATGAAATAAAAAATAATTTGACTAATTTTTTTAAATTGTTTTTTCAACCTTATTACATAATTAAAAATTTTCCATGTAGAAAAAATAATTTATGAATTGTTTTCCATGTATCATGTGTGTAGGTACGTAAATACGATAGATTTGAAGGTATAGGAAGGTACATGTAATTTACCTCGCTTAACTGAAAAAAAAAAAAAATACCTACGTCTGTCAAAGTCAAATTAAACATTTGAAAGTACATATGTAGGTGACAAGGCTATTTTTTTCGTCCAATTAGTAGCCTTCTTGAATTATGCGGCTTTCTGCACAGCAAGCGATCGAATTAACAGACAAGTGACTAAAATCGCATCCGACTTAGTTGAAAATGTCAGTTAATTCAACAATTTAAAAATGATAAAAAGAAATTCCCTTAACTCCACGGTATATAAGCCGGCTGTCAATTTATTTAAAGCGAAAAAAACCATCAGTTGCTCAAGCAATATAGGTAGATAAATATGAACAGAAACACAACCTTTGGTTTAACGTAAGCACCTGTCTATTACGGCCCAATCCCACGGACGGCCTCCCTCCATAGAAGTTGATCATGTCAACTACCATTAGGGTAAGGCATTGCCGCACCAGTCGCAATTAGAGAATATTTAGGGCTAATATCTACCCTTGTTAAGGGCCGAGGCCCATCTGCACCTCTTGCATTCAAGATCCGAGATCCCAAATACCAACGCTGTCGCATTTGACGTGAAACCACAACCAGACGATGTTCCCACTAAGGGGGCCAAACTTAAGTGTGATCTAATAGGCAATTTGCGGGGGGATCACACCCAATTTGGGTTATTTTGGAAGTATTGAGCATCCAGCATCCGAAGACGCACAGGCACCACTCAAACAACCACTTCTCTTGTCCCTCCCTTACAGGGTGAGGAAAGATATTCATACGTGAAACCTCCAACTCCACTTCTGAGGCCAAGAGCAGAGACGTAGTTTCACTTAGTTTAATACACCCAGGCTAGCCAATCTAGGCTGGTCAACCATACTTATCAATTTCAAGTCTTCGCCGACACCACCAACAAATAACCTTAGATGAATTAATTTCTTTAATTGCACATCTCACAAACTACCGCATTTCGATACCTATAATATAATACCATTAATCATACTCTATTCATGTAAGAAAACATACCTCCGGCAACACTTATTAAAAGTTTTCTCTTTTCAATAGGTACTCATCATTTCCACTTCCCTACCCTCTTTAAAGCCCTTTCAAAATTCACCATCAATTTACAGATCTAACAAAACAGCAGCAGAAACCAAGTAGTTTTAGTTTTAATTCTACACAAAATTACGAACAGAAAAGCGAAAACAAAATTCGGCAAATTACCCACACAACACACCGGACCTCTCGTTCATCACATCAGTCACACTCACTTCTCTCCGGAGGCTTTTTGCTTTATCGTATTTTTCGGCTTCTTCAATCTACACGCTTCGCAACTCTTCCCCAAAAACATTTTTTTTTTCCATCAAAAATTCGCGGCCTTAACAGAAAAAATGCACTCTTTCTGTGTGCGTGCGTAGAATGTACCGTGCTCGTGCAATTCCTCATTCATTTCTATTCATCACACACTACACACTCGTTCATTCATTCTTTCGCACGCATTTCGCGCCATCGCCCCATCTTAGTCTATCGCATATCGCATTTTTCGGCAATCTAAAATCCAATAGGTATGGTATGGTATATTCCAAAAACCGAATTAGAAAAAAAATATGTCCGGTGGCAGACGAAGAGGGTTGATTTGGATGAAACCACCACAACCCATACATTTGCAACATATTCGCTGAGCGCAAAGCAAAAGCACAAAACAAAACAACTCGCAATCGCACACCACCAAAATTAAGCAGCAGCAGAGCAGCATTATTTTTTGTTAGAAGCAAAAGCAAAAGTAGCAGCGGCAATGGAAAAATAGCAGAATAGCAAGCACCAGCACTCAAGAGAAGAGCATTCGACGCAGGCAAGGCACACACAGTGGTAACTCTGGTTTGTGGGCCCCCAAAAACGCAATTCACGGAATTCATGTTTGTCTATTCGGCCCTAGGTTTCGGAGGTGCTCGCAGCGCAGTAGTGTGCACTCGTCGTCGTCGTCAAACGTTTTACTTCTTCCCAATTAAAATTTAAAAAAAAAATACAACACAAAAATTATTATAATTCTAATCCATAAAAAATTACAAAAAAACAACAAACTCACATGAATCATCGCTCGCGAAAAAAAAATGATATCGAATAAACAAATTTAATGTTAAAAGATACACACATTGCATTTATTTGTTTTTAATTCAAAAATTCATCGTCTACTATAACTACTCACCAATGAATTATTTTGTAATATGAGTGAAACTATAAAAGTGGATTGTTGTTAGGTGTGGATGCATTTTCACCCTTATTTTCAAAATTTTTATCATTATTATCAGTTCTCTTTTTTTGGGGTTCTTTTTTTCGGTGGTTATTTTTTGTTGTTGTTGCCGTAATTGTGCTTGCTGCAAGTGCGTGTGAATAAAATTACGCATAAAATAAAAAAAAATCGATAAATCTCAAAGAGAAATACCTACCTATTTTATGATAAATTTAACAACTCCTTTGCAACTCTGCATTTGCATGAAATAAGTGAAAAGAAAAAAAAAAAAAACAAATTTATGGTGAGAACGAGATTTATTTGTAGTTGGAAAAAAATTTTAATAAAAAGACTGACAATCGTTGGCTCAGTGGTTTTTTTTTTTTTTTGAACTCGAGGGGGTTGTTTACCAAGTGGTAGATGCAAAAAAAATATTTGCAGTTATGTTGTGTACATAATCAACAACAAATAAAATTGAGAAAATTTTAAGTGGATTTCAAGTGATTTTTGTGAAAATATTTGACAACCATCTTACATACCTTTAGTGAATTGTTTTAATTGGATTACGATTTTTGTTTGGATTACTCAATCGGTTTTCACTTTATTTTTATAAAAAAAAAAAAAAAGTATGAAGAAACAACCAGGACATACCTACCAACTCAAAGGATAACTAGCAAACCGTGCTAAAAAAAAAAAAACTATATCCTATAGATACATACACCCATAGTAGTTATCTGCTGGTGTTGAATGAGAGTATATAGTGTTCATCTGCAATGAAGAAATAGCATTGAAAGGTACTCTCAGATTCCCTATTCTATTCGTAATTTAGCATCCTATTTTTCTATCCCCACAGACCTTTCCAAAGCAACTAACTCCAACCCATACACATTTTCTATGATTACATACATAGTTGTGTAATTAAATTTAGTTTTTGTTCTACTAAAAAAAAGCTTTTGCCTCTTCTGCCTGAAATTTTCGTTTTTTTTTTGCACATTCGTCATGTGCAGCGCAATTAGCAGGTACATAAATTATATGATGTTCCTTTTCAAAGTTTTATTCTATAAAAATGAATGAGAAATTTTTCGGGCAGTAAATTCTTATCAGAATCAATTATTGAAGCTGTAGGTAACTATATAAATTGGCGGCATCTTACCAGACCGAGAACAATTAAATCATAAAAATAATTTGTAGCGTAACCTGTTTAAAAAATATATATTCTTATTAATTTCTTAGATAAAATAAACTTGGATTGAAATTTAAAATAGGTGCATCAAACCTATTATATTTAAGTCTTAGGGGTTTATAGTAATGTTTAGGTGTGTACACATTAAAATGCAATAATTTTTAAAAGTTTTAAATTAAAACCAAAATCAGTCAATATTTCCATACCAAAATATCTATAAAGCTTATTGTTTATCATTATAATTTGTATTGTAGTAAAAAAATTAATTTTAGCCCAACCTTCTACTTAAATCATTTTTAATTTAATATTTCAATGATCAGTTAGATCGTTCTATGATGAATGTAATAATAAACTTGATTTTTATAGCCAGTATGATTTAATCTTTTATTTATTTTTTAAGCATCTCAAAATTAAGCATTAAAATGTTCAAATTATTATCTTAAAATAGAGAGGGAATATTTTAAAAATTATTTAAAATAATTATTTTTGATTTTTAAAGGCATGTTTATTTTAGAAGTTAATATTGAATTTTAATCACATTAAATTAAATTTAATATATAAATATAAGTAGGTAGGTATGTATTTGTCGTAAATTAATAATTTCATTCACAGTAAGCATTTTTAAGATGCGTTGTTTTTACAGCTAGGTACCTATGTAGGTAGTTACTTTGTAAAAATAATAAAGTGGAATGAAAGTAGGTTCCTACGTATTCCCCGTTTAATTGCACTTCGATTATCTAATTGATTTTCCCGCTTAATTTGCATTTAAAAATGAGCTCGAAAATTTCGTGTATACCTAAGTAAAACAGCTTTTTATATTTTCAATTGATCTACCCGGATAATTGATTGAAAAATCCGACAACATGGTCAGTGCAATTAAGCGGGGAATACTGCATTGAATTGGATAGCTGTTGCATTGGTATTAAAACGTAGATAGGTAGACAACTAAATAATTATGTAGGTGTTTAAAATTATTGCCGCAAAATTTTAAATAGCCTGATATTAAGGTATTACTATTTTAAAGCTTCTTAATTAGGTAGTAAAAAGGTAGCAAAAAGTTTTACAATTTGTTGTCAAAATCGATACGAAAATTTGTGATAATTTCAAATTACAAAACAGGCATATGTATTTAGGTATAAGATGAAATAGAAAATCAGTGATTTTAACTTCGATAAAATTTTAAAAAGCACTTTAAAATAAGCAAACTGCTCTTTTAAACTTGCTATCTAATTAAAATTGCTTTAATTGGTATCGTAACAAAAAAAAATTAAAGATTTTTTTCTAGGTAGGTACCTACTTTCTGATCTGTCAACAATTTTTAGACTTGAATATCTTTTGCATCTATGTGTCTACGGTGGCGCTTATTTTGGCAATGTTCAAATTTCTTTCGAACCCTTGAATCAACTATTCAAAATAAGAATGAATTTATTCCCAAGAACGGTAATTTGAAGTACTGCCAAAGGAGCCGTCAAGGTCTAAAACTTACCGCGCGAAGCACTAGGTACCTACCTATACAAGATATTTAAGATCGCGCCAAGGACGATACAAGATCCTTGATGCATCTCTCTTTTTCGCATGCAGTGCATAAATCGTGTAATGCAATTTTAGCCACCTTAAAAAATACACTATAAATGAAAATTGCCGGGGAAATGTTTCCATTCACAACTCTCATTCCCATTATCGAATTGGTGTTATTGCCTCTGTCGCGGAAGTGACAAATAATCCCAGAGTATCTCGTGTCCTAGAAAAGTGCTGTTCGGTTCGGATTCAGCAATAAACTGTAGGTCGGCTGAGTTCCAAAATATATAAAAATGTTTTGATGCCTACAGATTTTTTATACGCATCAGCAGCGCAAACTTGAAGCTTTGTAGAAATATTACATTGCATAAGTCTGACATTTCGGAATGCAAAAAAAAATTAAATTCGAAGCAGCTAAACAATTTTGAATGCGCAGTTTGGACAGTAAATGCGCATCTTATGAATTTTGTAACTCAGCGTCAGCCGTCCTCTCCATTCCTGCATACACATACACAGGAATGAATGGTTGAGAGCTTTAAGTTGCTAGGCCCTGGCTCTTTATGAGCTGTTGTGCCACTTTTATTTATTTTTGTATCCTATTGTAAAAGACGGTATTCACATTGGCCTCACGTCATGTGACTCATTTTGACGTATCTTTGTTTTATCTCACTCCTATCTCTTGGTGAGAAAGAGATAGCCAAGTGAGGCAGGATTTTTCAAAACAAATTAAAAAACTCTGCCTCACTTGACTCTTTTCACCATAAGATTGGAGTGAGATAAAATAAAGGTACTTCAAAATAATAAGTCGCCTGAAGTGAGGCAAATATGAACACCTTCAAAAGAATCAAATATTTTTGATCCAGATCTGTCAAAATACCGATTTTGACAATTTCCGACTTCCAATAGGCAAATTTTGTTTTGATCCAGATCTGTCAAAAAAGCGATTTTGACAGTTTCCGCCTTCCAATGGGCAAAAAAAGTGATTTTTTGGAAAAAAAAATTGACTTTTCGGCATTTCGGCAATTAACAGCTCTAAGTCTGACCACTAGCAGCTCCACGTCCACAGATACGTACCTACAGATAGTACCTACACTTATAGGTACTATGGCAAAAAAAACAATCAATCTGAAATCGTAATCCATTCGCAACGAAAAAAATAAATAAAATTTCACAGAAATCTGAATTTACCAAAGGAAAACCCCATTACCAATCGGAAACTCCACTACATTCATTCAACGACAGATCAAGAATTTTCACAAAAGTCACTTAAAAGATTATGTATATAAATTTTTAATAAAAATATTTATTTCATTTTCACAGATTTAACAAAAATGATCGTATTAAAAAGAACACAAATAAAAATCTGCGATAGTGTGATCAAAAAAGAGTTAATTTCTTCTTTAAGATAAATTTCTCAAAATCGAACTCAAAATCTAACAAAAATAAAGGTTGTATAAATTTTAAAAATAAATAAATACAAACTTAAATTTAAATAAATTATGCAAAAAAAAAATTTATATAGTTTTATGGGACAAAGAAAAATATAAATATTTTATTTCACATAACAAAATTATGTAATTAAAATTAAAAAAAACAAAATAAAAAATAATCGATTTCTTCTAGACTACTTATTCAACTTAATTACATAAATATTACCAAAAAAAAAAACACAATTTAAAACTTTGTAACCTAAAGTTATAAAAAGTTAAAAGAAAACAAGAAAAAAAAAAACGGAGAAGATATAAATTATAAAAAAAATTTAATCCTTCAAAAAATAAATTTTCAAAATTAATGGTTTGGAATCTATATATATATAACACCACACAATAAAATATATTTTAAATAAAATTATTATATAACTGTGTGTGTATATCAAAAATTACGTTTCGGTTTTATTTATTCGCAAAGTACACCGTGTACGAAACCCTAATATATGTATGTATATTCGTAAAAATAGTTGGTTTAGCTGAATGAATAAAAAATTAAATAAAAAAAAAAATAATAATTAAATTATGAGTGAAAAACATTATAATTACATATGAGTAACAAATAAGTTGTGACTGAGTGAAGTTTAATAAAATTAAAAAATTAAAACGACAAATACCTATGAATATTCAACTTTAAACAAAAAAAAAATATCAGCTCATGGATCAAGGATTTGTCATACTTTTAAAAGTAGTAAATTTAAGGTAAGTGAATATTTTATTTTTGTTTTAAGGGACTTACCTACCTACCAACCTACCTGATAAGTTTTTTTTTTAAATATTTTCAACATTTAATAGTTAATTAAACCCTATAATGTCGTTATTCATTGCAATCTAAAAAATCTTCTCTCAAACTCCTGAATTGTTCTTTTTAGTTAAACATATTGGCATTTTAGCTCATATTTTAGAAATTTCGGTGAAGATTGTTCACTAAACAAAGATTTTTGAAGGTTCGAATGAAACAACAACAACTTAAGTGATCTACCACCAAGTTTTATATGCTGGAATTATAGCTACTTTTTTAATTTGACATGAAAGCCTCTTTACATGTATAGTTGAACGCAGATCAAATGTTCGAAATTAGAAAGATCGCATCTGTCATCCAGAACACATCTCTCTTCGAAAAAAACATACAAAAATGGCCAAAAAAAAAAACAAATCTTTTCGCAAAATGATCAAATCAAAAGAAAAACGACATTAATCTCTGCTTATTTGAATTTAACAAAATTTATTAAGCTGGATTCCTAAACTGTTTCCGATTCAAAGAGCGCAGCAATTGTAATTCCGACCGGGCTTGTCTCCCGAAATCTGAAAAAAAAAATCGCAAAATCAGCTACACTTTATAATCGTGAAAACTGCAATAGCAATAAAACGGTATAATAAACAGTAGAAAAGCTGTGAATTCAATTTTCGTATTTTTTTTTATTTAAAAAAACAACGTGCGTCGTGCGCCGTCGCCTCCTCCTCTAGTACTTATAAGCAACTTCCCATACCTATTCCTTTTCCGTACCCTACAACACCACTAAATAAAAATCACACACTTTAAGGGTACCTACAAACAAACTTGGGAAAAACTCACAATACTTTGCTTGATTTCATTCACACATGTTTGAAAGAATTCATTCATACGGATTGCCTTCTTTCTATTTTTATTTTAAATTTTTCGTTCTCAAATCATTTGAATGAGTAGTTGAGTGAAAAAGGAATGGGATATTTTTGTGTTTCTGAAATTATTTGAACGATTTTAATAGCTTGATAGTGTTGAATGAGGGGGGGTTTTTGCTGTAGGTATTTTTTATTTTAATTTTGTACTCAAATTAGGAGGCAATTGAATGTATATTTTGTTGGTGTTTAGGTAAATTCGAAAATTATACTGGGAACTGGGTATGTTTGTTTAATTCCCAAAACAGTCATATTCGGCGCAATTCCTTTTTTAATATGAACTTTGACAGAACTTTGGAATAAATTGGACAGTTTTGGGGAGTATACGAACATGGGTAATATTTAATATGTATTTTCTGAACGATTGGCATTCATGAACGAAATGAACAAAAGGATGCCTCGTCTCTGTTTTAGGTGGCGCTACACTCCCGAGTGGACCAGGGACTCAACCATCAACCAACAACCGTCCTCCAGCCAACGCGGTCGTTAGCTGCAACCTGTCTCCAGTTTCGCATGCCAAATTGGTTGTTTTAGACTGTTAATTTACACTGCTTAAACTTGTGGTTTTTGGATCACATTAAAAAACAGATTCTCGGAGATTTTGGACAATTGTAAGTTATGAAAAAGTTTTTCGATTATTCCATATTGTTTCTTTTGAAGCACCGAATTCTTTTGACCAAGACATGAATCTGACTGTAATTTAATTTTTTTATTAATTGCAGTTTTTTTTTAGTAACAGCATAGGTATTTGTTTGCCTTTTTTAAATCCTGTTTCTAATTTTTCTTTTCTTAAAAATTCTTTCCAAAATACCTTCCTACATACGCACTTATTTAAATGAATTTTACTTCGGTTATGATTAAAGACATGAAAAATACAAACGAAATTTTCTGGGTATATCGGTAAAATTTGTGTTTGTTCAACTTATAGAGTTGGTAGGTAGGATTAAAATTTCAGGAATCGAATCTTAAAAATTGTCTTTTCAAGTTATACCTACTAGCTATAGGTAATACCTAAAATGCGTAAAGGGAAAAATTATTTGTTCAAGTGATTGAAATGTTCAAGCTATCGATGTTCAAGTTAATGAGAGCCCACTGTAGTTCTAAGGTATTGATACAAAGTAGGCTTGTTGTTTTTTTTATAAGGTTTTGTTTAACTTTAAGTTAGATAGGTCTTAAGGGAGTAAATTGAAATAAAAAATTAAATTTGGTAAAAAAAAAGAAATAAAAACGTAAAATTACTGTGTTTATAGGTACATATTTAAAAAAACGTATATAATGCATGTACCTAAATACCTATTTTAAATTGTTTTTAATACGTTCCTATGTACTGAAATAAAAAAAAACCTTGATAATTAGAAAAGATTGTAGGTATAATCTTAATCGCAAAATTCCTTTAAAAAAAAAAAAAAAACTGCAATAAAAATGTTCATATTTTTGTCAATGTCTATCGCATTACATCATAGGCATATAATTTTTTTTTTCTCCTTCAAATATATAGGTATGTGCCTATACAATGTACAAAAATAACTGGCACATAAAAAATGATGATCAAACACATATACAATTGCATGCGGAAAAGCTTTTTCATACGCACTCACGCATCTATTGTGTAAAAACATAAGAAAAAACCTTGAATACTCTTACGCACATAGCAATAGAGCTCCAAAGCAATATACCTATCTATTAACTGAACAGCATAGACGCACCACAACCAGCAGCGGCACAACCAAAAATTTAGAGAGACACATCAGCCCGCAAGTCGCAAGCTCACAAGTTATTGCAAAACAAGGTCTATACTATACACAGAACCAGTCTGCCCTTATAGCAGCAATATAGCAGTTTTTTTTTAACGCACACACCAAACCAGTGCGAGTCCAAGTGCGTAAACGCACATTTCCTAATTAGTTAAACTTTTTATTATTATTTCGTTGTTGTTGTTATTGCTGTTGTTGTTGTAAACGCACATGTGTGACATGATCAAACAGAGAAGACCCACAGTCTATGTAGGAAGCTTATTTTTGTTGAAGTCTTTATTCTGTCAGACTTGCGTTATTATCTATAAAATGAATTGCCATACGCATTCGAGCAAGTGTGTAAAGTTTGCATACGCGCGCATAAATTGGTCCAAAGTTTTGTCGATGGGCTTTATTGTGCGTGCGCGTATACCACCTACCTAGTGAAGTGAGTGTGTGTCATTCGCATTTTTTAAGCATTCTGTTTTTAACTCAAAAGCTTTTTGTGATATTTGTACATAGATTGCTTTAGAGGCCTACCACTAATTTTTTTCGATTAGACGATCAAAATAAACTTAAAAAAAAAAAAGTGATTGTGAAAAGTTTTTATGTTTAAAAATAATTTTTATCTTATTTTGTTTTTGTATATAACTACACACATATGTATAGGTATAAAGTTATAATCAGGTTTCTTTCTTTTACATATTATCTACATTAGACTTTAGGTAAATAAATCAAATATTTTTTTGCACGTGTTTTGCACATCAGACAGTCTCGGTTTATATGTATGTACGTAAGATAACCATAGCCCCCGGTGTTGCTGCCTGCTGCCAAATGCGGACGTGTCTATAAATGAGTCGTGCATTTTATTGTATAAAATATATGTACATAGGTACATATTTATAGGCACTTTACATAGCACCTTAGATACTTTTCGTCAGTTTTATGTTTGTTGTTTTTCTATTGAGTGTGTTACACCCTATTTAAGGTTGCCGTTAAAAAAGTTTATCCGGTTTGCTATTCCAGCACAGTTGACTGAAATATATTTTAGAAAAACATTTATTCTTATTGGGAGTTTCACACGGAAAATGTTTCATGTTCCAAAAATTCCCCCTAACTTAAATATCTGTCACAGTTCGTGTAAAAAATACCAAAATTGTTCTTAAATGCACAGAAAATCAAAGAGTTTCAAAGTAAAGGAACGAACTTATTCGTGTCGAATTCCTTTTAAGAAAAAAATTGATTTGTTTAGAAGAAAAAATCGACTTTTCTGGACAAATCCCTTGTATTAGAAAAAAATTGATTCTGTTTAGAAAAAAAATGGAATTTTTTTGGTAAAAGGAAATCGACATAAGTAGACGAACGAGAGAACAATATAGTGGAAAATGTAAATTTCTTTGAGGCGAAACTTACCATAGGTTTTCGAAATCCGGTCAAACGAAAGCTTTTAAGTGAAACATTTATCGAGTGAAACTCACAATAAGACTGATTATAATTATTTTTTTAAGTTTTTAGTCACGTGAAGAAATTAACGGCCAATAATATGACTTTATTCAAAGCTAGTTTTACATAAAAACCATGAAGTTCTATAGGGGTTTCGAGTTTTAAGTTTTTCACAAATTTTTATTACTTTGACATTTTAATAAAAATATTCATATATATTTTGACATCTAGATCAAATCAATAATTGTTTTTGAAAAACTTAAAGCTCGAAACCTCTTTACAACTAGTTTTTCAGTAAAACTATTTTTGAAGAAAGTCAATAATATGGCCGTATGCATGTTGAAAAAAATGATATCTTAGAGATTTCCCAGAGATTTGACAACAAAACTTTGAAAATATACAGAGCAATCCTAGTTCATCCATTTATGAGGTAGGTATCTTAGGTCTCATTTTCCTGAATTTGCCTATTCTTTCTTTGGACTTATTCTTCCCCGTTGCCCTTACCTGAAATTTTAAACATTCCTTATCTAAAATCCGACTTTTCAGAGATAAAGCGTCCAAAAATACAGAGAGCTGAACATTTCTAAAAATCACTTGGCATGTTGTGTTTTGAACTAAAAAAAAAATAAAATATTTAATTCACGAACTTTTTCTTTCATTCCGACCAATACCTTTGCATCAAAATAAATCTTGACAGATTCGAGAAATTCCCTATTAGAAACAGGGCTAGTGACTTACAACTTTCAACCATGCCTGTGTGCGTGTCTACAAGAATGGACGGACGGCAAAAAAATTACTTATATCTAAGCGACCCCGCAGTTACAGCGCCATCCGTCAGCCCTTGTTTTTTGTTTTTAAGGCGCGAGGCACGCTTTAATGACCTGCTTAAAATAATGATAAATTGTCATAACTCATTGGTGAGGCGTCATATTGTTTATTTCGTTCATTAACGCTGAACTTTGGGATTAAAATTATTATCATTTTTGCATCAACCTAACCACCAACAAAATGTGTTTACTTGCTTTCTGATTAAATTAAATTCCGCATTATATTTTTCAGCTTCCTACTCGTGCAATACTTCCTTGCTCTCAATTTAAATCATATATCACAAAAATACCTCCAGCAAAATTTCCCACTCATTCAACACTGTCAACTCGTTCAAATAATTCGGTTCGGAAACGAAATCTGTCTCGTATTCACTACAAGTATGAAATGCATACAAACGCAAAAAATATCCCATTCCTTTCCCACTCATTTGACAATCAACTCGTTCAAATGGTTTGAGAACGAAATCATGCCATTTTGAGTTTTTTCCCCAGTCTGCATGTGGTTGCTTTTTTTTGGTCGTACCCGTACCGTACGTAAGGTGAAAGAAAAAAAAGTTATAGGTGGGGAATTGGTATGGTTGTTTGTAAAGTAGGGTTCGTGCTCGAAGAATATGAATAAAATGGGAAATTATTCGCTCAATTGATTATATTTTTCGTATGATGTCAAAAATATTTTTAATTAGATAAGACTTGTTCAGTTCAGACAAATATTTTGTACGTATGTATGTATGCAAAGTGGGTATATTTTGAATTAAAGCGAATTTTTGAAAAAAAAAAAAACTTCGAAATTGTGTTCTCATGTCCACCAAATTAGCATTACCACTTCAAAATTTAGAAATAAACCAATAATGGGATTAATTGTCGTAAATTTGTCGTGAAAGAAAACAATTTGTCGCGCCTGTTTTTTAAAAATTACCCCCTGGTAATGCTAACTTGACTGTCAAGACAATTCCGCTTTTAAATTTATGTTAGACAATGTTTATAAATACGACTGTAACGACTGTAAGGCTCTAGAAAGTGTTATATTGATACTAACAGAGGTCTGGATAGGGTTTCTATCAAAACTACCTGTGTCCTCGACAGTTGTGTACCATTTTTCCTCGAGAGACATAATCAATAAAAAGTGTCGGTTTATTTAAGATTCGAAGCCTACGCTTTGTATAACTCTCGCAACGACAAAATTAGACAAGGAACGTTGAAAAATGGAAAGAAACGCAAACATATGTATGTTTTTTCCAGTTTTCATCATCGGTTCTCGATTAGTTTTTTCAATGTGGGAGTTACAGAAAGTAGGCACTGAGACCTGTTCAGCATACCAGTACTAGGGTGATACTTTGTGTGTTTTGTTATAATGGAATAGAGAAAACCTTGCCCAATAAATTTTTACTACCAAGAGCCTTACGAGTATTTGACAAGTTTTCTCTGTCTAGATTTTCCCTACTAAAAAATTTCTATGGTCTTGGCTAAATTTGGCAAAAGCTTACCATTTTTCCCAAGCAGGTTTCATACATTAGGCATGTCCATCAGGAAAATGAGAACTCAGAGATTTCGCTCCGTCAAAAAAAAAACAAGCCAAGCGGTTCCAAATTTTTGTTTTTCCAGTATTTTGCCAGAAAAACTTTGAATTTTTTGTTTAGGAATCCTCTTTACGTGACTGAGATTGCTGAGGCCTCTGAGATTTAATTTTCCTGAACTTGCCTATTATCTGGACTGGTTTGTAGCTACTTTAGTATTTAAAGCGTATCACGCTATGTTGGTTACTCATTTGTTAAATGGGCAGTGGCGGCGCGTATGTGGATACACTACACTGGAACTTATGTGTACCTACCTATTTTTTTTAATGAGTATCACTGCACTTGAAATGTTTCCCTTGTATAAAAATTCGGTTCAGCTCTGAAAGGGTAAAAAATATTTTCCCCCGACACATACATAAGTATTTGCCTCTGTATTGTTTTTTTTTAAATGCTCTGTCAAAAATAATATGTTCATTTTTATTGTACACATGTAGGTACCTATGCAGCTAATCAATTTAATAGAACCATGTCAATTCAATTGACCAGCGTTTTTTTTTTGTATAAGAAGTTCATTGGGTTTTTTTTTTTAGTTCAGAGTAGAGCCTGAACTGTCAAACAAAAAATCGTGTTTCTTTTTTAGCTCAGAGTGTATAACAGTTCAAATTTGTTTTTCTTTTTTCGTTCAGAGCGTGTTCAGAGTTTGTTCAGAGCGCGCTCTATTAGCTCGGTGTAAAATAACCGAGCAGACCGAGTAAAAAACTGAGCGCGGCCAACTTCATACAGTTTCCATGTAATTTGACAGATATGACAATTGAGTGCTCGGGTGTGTTTCGTAATTAAATCGGAGTGCTCTGAACATACTCAGCTCAGAGTTTACTCCGTTCGCTCAGTGTCTATTCAGTGCTCTGCTCTGAACCCTCATTAGCGAAAATGTCCAATGGCCGCGTTCGGGCGGCAATCCAAAACTTCTGATGTCAGCTGATGCAACAACAACTCAAACTATCTGAAAATTTTTGGGATAGGTGGATAGCCTATCTGTCTACCACCCGAACGCAAGCAATAGCTAATTTTATTGAAAACAAAAAAGATCACTTTGTACTTAAAGACGCACAGTGGCAACTTTGGATTCAGTCCTTTTATGTGCAAAGCTTGCGCTTTAACTTGCTAATTAAATATGTTGCACACACATTTATAAAGCGAAAAATCAGTGTTGTTGCCTCACAGAAACACCACGAACAAGTTAGTGGTGGTACTGTGCATAGGGGTCTTTTTATTTGAGTTTTTTTTTTGGGCAATGTTGCCGGTCCTCTCTTCAAAATGAAATACTATGCGTGACATATTTTTTTTTTCCCATCCGAAGGCTTCCCCCTACCATGGTAATGCGTTTTAATTAATTAACGTACTCCAACAGAGTAGTACGACGACTATGACGACGAAGACGATAATGGCGGCGGCGGCGGCGTATTATGTTAGAAAGTAGGTACAGAAGTAGGTATAGAGAGTAGCATGGCTTTCTGCACTGGTTGTGTTGTATTTGATTTGATTCTTGGTAGGTAGGTAGGTAGATTGTGCGTGTATACTTTCCTATAACTATAATGCAAGCATGCGTGTAGTGTATGTATGATGCATTAAAATGCGTTTAGGTTTAGGTTGGAGTTTTCATTTTTCCGGGCAAAAGAAAATAAACACGCATAGTGGTTGGTTTTGTATTTTGTTAGATGAAACTTTTGTGTATTAAATTTGGACAGGCAAACTTGGGCTTGCTGCGTATTTCAGCTATCGTATGTAAGTCGCATTTTATGTACATACATACAAGCATTAAATTATGCGTTGCCTCAAATCTAGGTCACTAGATGTAATTGTTATTCATGCCGATGTGACCAGTTTGTGGAAAGAGTTTTGTTAGCTGCTGCTGCTGCTGCTGGTGATGCATGCGTGCAACTTGTCGTTTGATTTAAATGAAGATATAATTGCATTAGATTTGAAATAGAGGAAGTAGATTAAGGCATGTATAGGTACATACATAAAATATTTTGAGATTTTAATGATAGGAAATGACAGCACATTTAAAATTATATTTAAATAAAATGAAAATACCCACTACTGCCTTCCTTATTTGGACAACACCAGGATTAAGCAAAATAAAAATTCTTCGAACATGGTAGGTATGAGTAAAATAAGGAGCTCCACTTAGGTTAAAAAACTTTATATTTTCGTCCGTGACATTTTGTAACGAAGCGTTGCAATGATCACGTAATTATTCTATTTTTAATCAAATGCTTATGTATGTAGTTAGTTATATAAGGTTCATACATTCGTTACTAAGAAAGATTATGTAATTTTTAAGGTGAAAATAAAAATATTTGAATGTTAAAAATAACATTTGAATGTGAAAAAAAAACATATAAAAAATCGATTAATTTTCATTTAAAGTTTATAACAATCTCGATTAAGGGTAGGTAGGTACTTTTAAGATTTAAAGAATACCTACCTACAATTAATTTCCTTCTTCATACTTCAAAGTATGGGTTTTTCGAGCACCGACTTGTAGATACCTTCAACTCAGACAATTGGGGGAGTTTCAAGTTATATTCAAATAAATCACAAGTTCTGGCAACAACTTTGTATTACACTTATGTAACAAGGAAAATCCTAACTCATAAGAACAAAGATAATTATAAAATAATTATCGAGTAGAGTAGAGCGTTCAAAAAAAAAAAAAAACAAGGGTGTTATCGGCTAAAAAGATAATTGATTGTCACATAACCGATATAGTCGCTTGTGATTGTTGCTGAGTTTCTCGTCTGCGTAATATGTTTCAACTCTAATTCAATTAATTCAGAATAAGTCCATTGAAATGTTACAAATGTTGGCCGAACCCTGCATTTTGTACAGGACAAAATTTTTTTTGATGGATCTGTAGGAGGGATCAGTGTGAGTGTAAAAACGAGTTTTCGGCGTTGAACTCCTCCCCATTTGGCCGCCATTTTGGAAAAGAGGGCATAAAAAGTTTTTGTTTGCGATATCTTGAGAACCATACATCGCACAAACAAAATTTTACTACATTTGTGTAGAGAATTAAATTTTCTACAATTTATGTGGAGACAATTTTTATCGTAGAATTGAAAACAAAAAAGTTATAACCAAAAACAAGAAGTAAATGATATTTTTTTTGGCAATTGTGTGAGTAAAGTTACATAGTCGATAATGGATATTCCTATTTCACACGATTTTTCCATTCAGCTCAAGACAAATCGGTTATTGTAAATTCCAACTTAGTCTCATTTTAAATACCTACAAATAAAAAAAAAATCTTCTCTGCTAAACTGTTGTTTGTCTTCGGTTTCAGATAAATTCAAATTCAATTCGATGCTCTCTGCAAAGACGTGCAAGTTCGTGGTACAATATCTTCGGCATTTAAGAAAAGAAAGAAAATAAAAAAAGGGTTTACTGTTCAAATATTATATTGCAACTGTGTACATAACATAAATGTAGGTAGGTATACGCACAATCAGCACACACAAAAGCGCAGTTTTCCGGTGGAATACAATATTTGTGTATTTTTGTTTGCATGATGGGAAAGTTTTCGAAAGTTATTTAATTTTTTTTGTTGTTGTTGTTGGTTTCATGATGATTGCAATGAGAAACGAACTGACAACAACGATGCGACTCTTTCTATGAAAAACAAAGTGGTGGTGAGTGTAACAAATATACTCAACTCATATACATAAATAATAAAAGGGACGGTTTTGTGTTGGCCTCAAGGCACCTAATGAGTTTGTATTTTTAAATCAATTTCTTAAAATCACAATGCAACTCATTGCCTCAGGTCTAAAGACGAATAGGAATAAAAAAAAAAAAACAAAAACATCTTCCGCTTGGATGTTTATTTTTTATAACTTTTTAGATTGTTTAAGAAATAAACACAAAATTTGGAATGAGATACAAAAGTCAATTAATTCCTCGTGAGAGGGAATATTCACCATGTCTTAATTGCAAATTGAGTTAGATATCTTTTGAATCAGTTTGTTTTGTTTGATTAACATTTATGGGTGGATGTGATTTTCTTATACCTACTTATTACTTAATAAAACTAAGAGCGCCAGAGTAATTTTGAAAACATTTTCACTCAATGATTTCTCATTGCATATTAGATATTTTTAAATAGGGAGGTAGGTACTATGTTTGAATATTGGCTATCGAATTTTATTATTTTCGAAAAACCTATCACGTATCTAACTCGTGTAGCTAGTCGACTTTCAATTATTTCTTTTTTTTTTTCACTTCGTAGCCCTACTAATGCTGCTGAAAATGACGTAGCCAAAATTTTTCAATTTTTTTTTTTGAGTCAAGGCCAAGTTTAAAGTGCTTGGGATATATTTTATTAACAAATAAGGCGGGATCTCGCTTTTTAAGTAGTTTAACAGTCTATACACATTTTTTTTACTAAAAATAGTTTTATTAATGAAGGGTCTTCCATTAAGCGCTCCCTTTTTTTAAATTAAATACGGTTGCAGGCCTAAGTCACGAGGCAAAATTCAACAAGTTGTGGTCTGCGGAAGACCGAGCTCTTGTGAGCAATACGAAATCGATTTTTCTGCACTCTCTCACAGGCGTCGGCGATATTTTCTTCAGATCTAGCTTTTCGTGGACGTATACGCGTATTATATCGGTTACTGAACTAGTGGACTCTAAATATTCTAAATACCTACATAAATGACAGCCAATTTGACATTAAGTAGCTTCAACAATATGGCCGCTATTCAACTGTCAAAGTTTGGAAGTCCATTGGAAGACCCTTTATTTCTAAATAAAAAAAGATTTTTCTCAAAATCTATTGCTCCCTTGAGTACTTTGCTAGAAATTTATCCATACGATCAAACTGTTTGGATTTTCAGCAAGTAAGTTATAGTTCCATGAGGCAAATGGCTCGATCGTGTATGGCCACCTTTACAGTTTCATTTGACTGTCAATTGTTCATATTCTGCTGGAATCTATACAAATAACAAAATCTATAAATTCTACACAGAATACCTACATAAAAAAGAAAAAAAGTTTCCTTGAAATTATTTTTCATTTGTAAACAAATTCGAAACAAACAAATACAATTTGAAGAACGAGAGCAAGTTCGTGCGATCCATTCGGGCATTTTATTTTCGACTAGCAGACCCGCACTCACATTGCTTAGTAAAGTTTATGAAATAATTAGTTATACTAAAGAATATCGTATTAAAACAGTGATCAATAGGGCTAATTGCAATTTCTACCATATTATTGACAGACATTTTTACTAAATGCCTACGTTTTCAGCAAACATCATGCGATCTCCTTAAAAATGGAAAGATTTTTGCATTTTTTTCGTCTTCCACATAATATGTAGATCCAACTCATGTTCATCGCACGCAAGTAAAACGCTCAGCAATTGAGTGGATGAGCGAACAATTGAGTGGACAGAGATTCAGAAGCATATAAACAAAAGAAAATGCACAAATAACGGAAATATAATGAAATATAACAAAACAGCAACACAGTCATTGCGATTGAATCGAATTCATAGATGCAAAAAAACGATAAGTTGATAAATTTAATTTAATTTGTACATAAATGTATTTTTCAGCTTGTAGGTACAGTTAAGAAATAATTTAGGGCTTAAAATTTGCATATTGACTTTATAAAAAAAATCTCATTTTTCTTAAACATCAAGCAAAAATTTACGACAAAAAAATGTACCTACGAAATTTTTTTAAAAGTTAATAATCTAATTCAACAAACATACTTAGCATTTTAGGAAATAAAAAATATTCTATCGCATTCTTAAAAGAATAAGGAAAATTATAAAATTTGTTTGAAGTAAATCGGTTGAATACTTTCGGAGATTACCGCGGACGAACTAAATATTTGTTTCATCTTTATACGATAGTAATATGTAATATCGCCACCTGAATGCAAGAACTAGGTAACTACATTTTTGTCTTTTTTGAGATAATATGATTTTAAGGTACCTTACGGTAGTTACCATTTAATGAAACATATATTTGAGTCTAATTTCCACTCTGCTACTATATATGGAGCAATGAAAAAACTAGACAACTAAAATAACGCAAGAATTTTCAGTGCAAGAAGTAGGTATCTGCGATATGAATTTTTTGGGTGATCTTAATCAGGTAATTTAAGTTATCTAATTTGAACACTTGGCTCGCACAATCAGCTGCAACTCAAGTAAGACCTGTAAAGTCTAATAAAAAATTCAAAAACTTAACCAAAGCGAAAAAGTATTACAAAAAATTTAAGTATAAATACCTATATGTATGATTTTTTTACTACTACTGTATACCCATCCAAACAGCAGCTAAATAAAATGTATCAAACAATATGGATAATTCTACTGACAATGTTGTTTAAGATAATACATAATTTACCGTTTTATGCACTTGGTTACACAGCAAAAAAAGCTTTTCATTAAATCTGAAAAAACTATTGCGTTCGATGTGATCGAATTTAATTTATTTATATTTTCTCGCGAATTTTAAATTTAAAGTGATGTTTTAGTAAAAATAAAAATGATTACCCGAGCTAAGTATCGTACGCAAAAATTCACAAAAGAGGTATTTTCTTAAAACATGCAAGATTTTTTTTAGGAATATAGCTAGGTGCTTAACCGCGAAAATAGTTATTTCAGATCTTGAAAAAAGACTTTAGTTAGAAGGCAGCTGTCTCCGATGTCTCTGTGGTTTCAGACTTACATATGTACATACAATTTTCAATGAAGTTAAGCATTTTTATCTCAGAAAAGTAAAATGATTTTAAATAAGAATCAGCAAAAAAAATTGGTGCAAGAATTGGGTAACTACCTATTGTTTCACTAATTATTTTATATTTCAGGTTAAATAACAAAAATAATAATGATTTATTCGATATCTTATAGATCACGAATATCCTTATCACGTAAAAAAAAATTATGTTGCTGTGTTCGGATTACATTGGAAAAAGAGTCTAGTAAACTATTCTTAATAACGTTTTTGCTGATAACTCGAAATATGAAAAATGCGAGTTACCTAGTTCTTGCATTCAGGTGACGATATAATGTTAAAACCATACGAACATATACGTGATAAAAGTTTTACTTACTTATACATTTGGACAATACTCCAAATGAAGATTCTTAGTTGTTTGCAGCTTAAGTAAGATAATTTCGCCAAAAATCATCATAATCTCTTACTCTTTCTCTTAAGCTCCTACCTTTTTATCACATAGATAGCTATCCTATACATACGTATAGATACATACAAATAGCTTACTCATGCAAAATAACTGGCTCTTAAGCCATGATTAGCCTTTTCATTTGTAATTCACTGCTTTCACATTGAATTATCCTTCAAAATAATATACGGAAATTATTTCAGGCAACTTCAACCAGGATATTCAGATTTCACCATCACCCCATCATAAACACAAATACCATTTCCATCTTCAATTTTCTCTCATTCTATTATTATTTCTTTGTGTTTTTCGTTCTGCACTGTTGTTTTTAAATCCGTCTTCTGTTTATTTTTTTATTTTTCACATAATCACCGGAGAAGCGTGCCCCTGATGTATGTTATGTTTGTGCTTGCTTAGATACTCTAATTAAATTCACACAGGTGAACTGACTGCAAAGAAAAACAAAACAAAAATGATGTTCTACTGCAGTATGTGAGAGGTGCAGCACAATGGATGCATCCACGAAGGTCGATCCCTCTTTTTGCAGTGAAAGAATGAAGTTTTTTTTTCTTTCCGAAGGAAGGGAATATTTTGACTGCCTTAGCTCAATTGTCAGGGAATTGCTCTTGAAAGTTTGTTACAATCGACTGAGTTTTAAAAAGGGACCTCTTGAGATAAGATGCGGGAGTTTTCGTTCATATGTATATAAAATCTCGGTCCCCTTTGATGCATACATATAAGTGCAGATTTTAACCAGCATCCCCCTTTCTGTCAGCCGAAAAAGTGCAGCACACCGCTAATTAACATTTTTCGCTAGAATATAAGAGTACTTTAACCTCTTTTTTTTTTTTGTGGGGGGGTTTCATTTGTGTTTCGTGCAAGCGAAAAAGGCAGCTTAAAATGAAGTTCGACGTCAAAAAATTGAGTGGGTGGTTGGGGCAAATGAAAATAACAACAACAACAACAAAAAACAAAAACGTATAAGGTGCGTTCGTAGGTATATAATCTCGACATTTTTTTCTCAACCCAGGGCTGTTCCTTTTCCTTCCACAAGCTGATGGGAGTTGTTTATTCTTCTACTCGTATCTAACGAATTAGCATTGTAGTCGCTGTTGCATGAAATTATATGCGATGCAATTTACTTTTGTGAGATATACCTATACCTTCGTGGTTGGGGCCTGTTTTTGTTGTTGTTTTTTTTGTCAGAAAGTTACTTTGAACTCATTTTTTAGAAAAACTTTTTTTTTCTTCTTCGTGTTTAAAATGAAATTGTGGCGAAAGTGTATAGAACTAAGGTATAGGTACTAAAATTTGTATAAGCTACGTGATGTCCCCTCGAATTTTATTTTATTATTTTCTGTGTTTTTTTTTTTCTGGAACAAAGTACTATGCACAGTGTTTGTTTGAAGTACAAACGTACTGCGCTTTAATTAGGAGTAATAAAGGTTCTTTTTATACTTTGCTTTGTTATAATTTACTTTGAAGTGCACTTCAATTTCGTTGCATAGATGAATAGGGCGGCATCAGCGAGAGTGGGGCGCTTTGAAATGGAAAAAAAATATGCTGCGGAATTGTTCTATTTTTTTTTCTCGTTTTCGGTCATGTGTTGAATTCAAGTATATAAACCTACCTACGGTTAACTAACTTGAAACTTTGTTGTTGCTATAAGACAACTCTCATAATAGGTACCTGTGTCGTTTTTTTTTTGTAACTTAGTGATAAAACTGTGTAAATATACCTATGTTTTTTTTTTTTTTTACTTTTCTATCAAATAAACTTGGAACACTTTCATTAGAGCAACTGAGGTAGATGTTATTTCGTTCAAAATTTCCAAATTCAATTCGAAATTACCTCATTTCCAATAGAAATTCACATTTCCAAATGAAGTTATTCCATCCAAAATTCCACAAAATTCAGTACGAAATTCCTTAAAAACCTAATAGAAACACCTAATGGAATCCATTCAAATTAAATGTAAAAATACCCTTGGTAGATTGCCCTTGTGGCACCTACCGAACATGGATTACATGTCTTATGGGCTATAACGTGAATTAACGGTATGGGAAATATGCGTAGGGATGCCGTTTTTCAAACCCTTTCGAAAAAGATATCAATGACGTCAGTGGCAATTATGTATCCGAAGAAATTGAGCTCAAATTAATTTGAGTACTCCTAATTTTGCCCCAAACGCGATTACTCATCACATGAAACTATGAGGCGATAGCTATAAAACAATTCCTCTATAATCTTTGCGCAATCTTTATCTATCGATTGGTATATTTAGGGTGTCTGTAGTGCAAACAGTCACTTAGCAGTAGGGCGCGAGCGGTACATGTTTTCGTATGACGGTCCTCATTTCGCTACATCACACCCAACCGTCCGAGAAAGACATGTAATCCATGTCAAAAAAAGCGACCCGCATGGAAAACTGGCAAGTTTTTGTCTAGTTTTTGGCAAGTTTCAACGAGGACCTGGCAAGTTTTCGGATAGGAAAACATGGACCAGGAAAACATGACAGACCCCTATTAGTGCCTCGCTGAGAACATTTATTTATTAATACAGTACTAGTGAGGCTAACTACAACTGCAGACAAAACAGGACAACACATACATGCACACACGCCAAAGTAAATGACAATAAATTAAACGTCAGTTTAAATATTCAATTTTACATGCGGAAGAATTTTTTAGTGGTCAGTGTTTTATAATAAAATAAAAATAAAATAAAATGGATCATGGTTAATTAGTGAAATTAGTCTTTAACAAAAAAAAACGTGTTGTTCAATACCTCCCAATCTCCCAGTATAAGCAACAGTAAGCGCACCGCCTTAGAAGCACAAACGATGACACTACCGAGCGCTGCACGCTTTTAAACGGACGCAAATGCACACAAACGGCATGAATATAGGGACTATCTAGCTCATATATGAAATGGTTGAATAGAAAACCATGTAGAACAAAATATGTGGAACAAATCTAGTTCTTACTAGTCAGCGCTTAGGCAGAATTTAACTGACAAGGCAAAATGGTTCATAACTGGCGAGGGCCTAGCGAATGCCTATAGTAACCCTTGCTAGACCCGTTTGCTAGTAACTATGAAAAACTTGCCAGGGCCTTATTGAAAACTAGATTTTTTTCCAGGGGGGAAGATTGACAGTCTGGAATATTGAAAAAAAAATTAGGTAATTTGAGATGTGAACACTTTTTCTGTAATTTGCCAAATTACCTCATTTCAGCTCTAATGAAAACGTAGTATTATATTTATTCGTAAATATACACACATAAAGTTTATGTTTTTGAAATAAAATTATAAAATTTCATCTACCGGTTTCGAAGATAATTTACTATTTTTTTTTACAAAAATTCAAAAATATGTTTTTGAACATTTTAATATGCAATAACCTATTTTAAGTTTGAAAGACTTGCTGAAATTGTTGTCAATCGAAAATAAAAAAAAAAAAAAAACCACGAAAAATCCAAAATATAGAACGTGTTGTCGTAAAAATATTTAAAAAAAAACTGCAAATTATAACAAAAAAAAATTCTGCAATGCTGCAATGCAGATTTCTCTAGAAAATACCTAACTATACATAAATATTTTTTTTTATTCAGATAAAAAGTAATACCAAATTAAATAAATACAAGCGTCATTGTTCTGAAAAATATTGCATTCCAAAATCCTCCCAATTTCATGACATTTTTCTTTGACATGAATGATTAATGTTAGAATCAATGGTAGCCTTCACACTTTAAGCGACTCGTCACCTAAAGTCGGTATATGTTCTGTGGACAATAACCTCCAGTTTATTCATCTTTCATAAAGTATTCAAAAATTTCTTCAAAAACTTTAAATTATGATGTAATATTTTTATTAAAAATTTTGTGCGTATATACAGAATTCATGTCGTCGAATCAAAATTTTCAACAATTTTATTTAAAATTTTTGGTGATCTGATATCTTAATAGAGATCTTAGTACGAGTGCAGACAAAATCTTCCATGCAGATTTCAGGAATTTAGCTGTGTAAAAAATCTACAAAATGCAAACAAATCTGACCGTAAACTTCAAAAAAAAAACGTTGGTATCAAATCGTAAGATCTCTTTTCGATATAGTAAACAAGCTCTTTTCAATTTCCACTTCAAGAAATTCCTTCAAAACCTTAAGGCCCATCGCCTACTAGGCAACTTTTTGTTGCTCAGAGTTGCCCGCGGAACTTTTTTCCCAGCAACTCTCGGCAACTTTATGTTGCTTACCCTCGCCCACTAGGCCAGAGGCAAAAAAGATTTTCCATAATGCAAAAACATACTGATCAAATTTTTATTGGAATTGATAGGTAGGTGGGTCATTTCTAAGTATACTAACAATGGCGCGGCTGCAAGTGTTGTGCGCCATTTAAAAAAAAAAAAAAAACAGTTTTAACCAATATCTCGAAAACACACAAAATTTGTAAGCACTTTTCTTATAGAAAATTTAATTACCTTACTTTTTTGTCATACAACATTTTTTTTTGTAGGATTTATACTTTTTGAGTTAAGGCGCCTTAAAGTATGCTTGGTTCTAGATTTTTTTTTTCATAAAATCAACCGTTTAGGAGATATTCTGGAAAACCTGAAAAAAAACATACTTCAAGACGGCTTAACTCTGAAAGTATAAATCCTATAAGAAAATGTTCTATAAAAAAAGAAAGATAATTACATTTCATATCAAAAAGGTGCTAACAAATTTTGTTTACCATGAGCCATTCTCAAGATTTGGTTACAATGCGTTTTTCAAAATGGCGGCCGACTCACAACACCTTCAGTCGCGCCATTTTAGTTTTATACTAAAAAAAAAAAAAAAACAACTACTAATTCCAAACGTGCATAATTTATTTATTTATTGTCTGGTTCTCAGAAGTGCATCATCATTATGAGTTCCATATTTCAAATCTTGAGCCGTGTGTGTGCCGTACACAAACGTACGCAAAAAAAAAAAAAAAAAAAACAAAAATAAATACGATTTTAAAAAGTATGTACCTACATTGTACATACTTTATTTACTTTAATACACACGTTACCTCCACTTTAAAATGGTTTCATTTATTTTATTTTAGACAACATTCGATTTTTGTGACCTTGCTTCTTATGCCAAAATATTATTGTCTTTATCTTTTATCTTTAGCGAAAAAACAAAAACCAAAACAAAACGTCATCATAAATTTGTTTACCCACATGGCTCGATGCAGAAAAGTGTCCTAAATAATATTTGAAAAAAAAAAAAAATAAACAATACCAAAAGTACAATAACATCACCAAAATAATATAAAAATGATAATGATAAAATATACAATACATACCTACGTTTGTTTTGTCAATATAAATTAACTTCCTATAACGTAGGTTTATACTTTGTTTTTGTACCGACATTTGTGTTATTTTTGTTAAATTTTGTTTTTATTTGAAGTTCAAAGTTATTGATTTTTTTTTTCGTTAATAAAGATGCAATCATCTCAATAAAATATTCCTGGATTTCAACAAAAATAAAAAAAAAAAAAAAACATGTAAGACTTTGTTTTATACCAGTTGGGACAAAATAAACAATTGCGAACAGTTTGCTCTATAACTCAGCAGAGAACTCCCCATAACATGTATAAATAATAATTAAATATTTTATTCCATTTCGAACTTTTGCGATGCATAGTATGACATTTAAATGTTACAAAATTTTGGCCGAAACTTGCATTTTGTATGAGTTTTTTTTTTTTTGTTAAAACCCACCCCCCTCCCCCATTTGGCCTCCATTTTGGAAAAGGGGGGCGTAAAAAGTTCTTCGCGATATCTTGAGATCCATACATGGCACCAACAAAATTTCAGCATATTTGTGTAAACAATTGAATTCTCAACAATTTATGTTAACGCACTTTTTATCGTAAAATTGGAAACAAAAAAAAAAAATTACCGTTTTAAGAAATTTATCTTAATGAGGCAAGACAGTTGAAGTTTATTATCTTTTTTTTGAGCAATATATTTTTGTTTGTTATAATAACTTAAGTTCGTAGAAGAAATGTAAGCCTTAGTGAATAAAAACTTTATTTTTATTAAAAGACGTTTTTTAATTGTTTTCAAGGCAGTCAAACACTAAAGGTGCGGTCTTGCCACCACTTCGCCTAATATTTTTTTGCTAGCTAGAGCGGATTTTTTTTGTTTTTTATTTTGTAATCTTGTGTTTCTAAATATTTCGAACAATACTGCATTTAAAATTTTTTTAAATAAAATTTTTTTTACTTCTTTAAAAAAAATTTTCGTTAAAATGCAGCTTATGTCTGTATCAGAATTGTAAAAATGCATTTTTTGTAATGCATTACTTATTGAAAATAAAATTCTAATGCAATTTAATAGATAATTTGCATTAAAAAAGAAAATTAATACAAGTTGAAAATATTTTGCATTAAAGAATAATTTTTAATGCAAGTTAAAAATATTTTGCATTAAAAAAAAAAAATGAATGCAAGTTGTAAATATTTTGCATTAAAAAAAAAAAATTAATGCAAGTTGTAAATATTTTGCATTAAAAAAAATTATTGCAAGTTGAAAATATTTTGCATTAAGAAATAAAATTTAATGCAAATTTTTTTTCTTTGCATTAAATTTTTTTTTTTTTTAATGCAAACTGCATTTTCTTTTTGATTAAAATTTTTACAACCGTGGTCTGTATACAGAAATTACATAAACCAGTTGCTAAAACTCAATAGTTTTGTATGAGTCTTCAATGAAGATGAAACATGTATTGTTTGATGCCACGATTAAGTCTTAACTGTAACTAAGCAACATCATTATCTATAGTCAGAGTTGACTGCAATTAACCAAATAGTGTCACGTTGTTTTGTCTATTAAAAAAAAAACTTGTGATTAAGTCATCGTATTTTATGTACATACATACTAATAGTTTTTTTTTTTTTTTTGTTTTATTTCAGGTAAGCATTGACAAGACTGGGGCTATAAACCAAATATCCTATGATGAATGTAACACCCATGATGGTAAGAACCATCATTACCTATAGTGCAGTTGCATGGCACAAAAGAACCGAACTAATCAAAATCACAACTAAGAAATCCCTAGAAAAAGTAAAAAGGCCGAAGGCTGGCATTCTTATATGTATGTATATGTATTACTGGAGCAATGAGAACATGCAGCAATGTGGGTAATCTTTCACTTGATCCCATTACTAATGGGGCATTACATATAATCATAGAAAGGGCTGCTATCACTAGATTCGCTATAAGGAGGGTAATAAGACGGGAAAATACACTTATAGGTCATAGGGAAAGAAATTCGATCTACAGTAACAAACCTTCTTGAAAATCCAAGAGATGACATGATTAAAATGTATGACTTCGAGAAAAACTTTCAAACTGAGTTAAGTAGCAAAAAAAGAGGGTTGGAAAATAAGTTAAGATGGCCGTACACGATTAAGCCATTTGACTCGGTGCCGATTGGACTTGTGGATTACTAACTTACTGAAAATCCAAATGGCTCGGGCAAACATAATCACACACATTTCAATTTGCCTCGACTGAGCCAATGGCTCGATCGTGTATGGAGGACTTTGGACTGATTTAAAAAAGCAACAAATGCCATCAAGTGCCACATCGATCCAGTGATGGATCGAGAACAACTGTAGGGACTATAGCGCAGAAATCTTTGGGCTAAGAACCAAACTTTCCTTACCTATGGGGCAGTCTACTAGCATTTTCCAGGCGGAAGTTAGTGCAATAGTAAAATTTAAAGAAGGGAATCTCGAAAGGAATTACTATTACCAAAACCAAATTATCTCAGATAACTAAGCTGCACTTAAAGCACTAAACTCATACACTACTAGTTCTAAACTGGTATGAGAATGTTTGGGAAGACTAAACGAACCGGCCAAAAACAACAATGCAACACTTTATTGGGTACCAAGTCATGTTGGTGTCCATTGTTTCAAGGCAATGAAGAGGCAGACCAGACACCTTAGCAAAAATAGGTGCAACAAGACCCCTTATGGGTCAAGAGGCCTATTTCGGAATAGGAGAAAACGTGATTAAAAATAAGAGAAGATTGGAAACAAATCCCTAACAGGCAAAAATACTATTTGGCAACTATAACCAAGAACGTTTCACATCCTGTATTAGCTTGAGTAGGAATAGAGTAGAATAGTTTTGGGCAGGGTTCCCAAGTCCCCAAGACATTTTTCCCCTTTTTTTGGCACCAGAATGGCTTTTTTCCCCAAATTTTCTAAAATCAAAAATACCTTTTTCCCCTAAATAAATTACGTATAAATTGATAAAGAAAACACTTATTATTATTGACTATATTATTGACTTTCTTCAAAGCTAGTTTTACTGAAAATCTAGTTCTATAGGGTTTTCGAGTTTTAAGTTTCTCAAAAAAAATTATTGATTTGATTTAGATGTCAAACTATGTATGAATATTTTGATTTAGGTGTCAAAGTAATACAAATTTTTGAAAAACTTAAAACTCGAAACCGCTATAAATCTAGTTTTTCCGTAAAACTAGTTCTGAAGAAAGTCAAGAATATGGCCGTTATTAAAAAATATTTTTTTTTAATTAATCTAATAACATTTGTAAACGATGTTGTACAAAAATTATATAACAGTGTGTCAATTACGTTACAGAACTGATTTAACAATAAAATAAAAAAAAACTATTTTATAAATTTAATCATTCTGTCCTTAATCATTGTTCCTTAAATTTTTTCCGCAATGAGAAAGACAAGAAAAAAGACCAGTAAGCTTTTTCTCTTTTGAAACATTTCTCTTTCATCATGAAATTTAATGCTTAAAACCATTTTCTTAAAATCTTTATCGGTTCCTTTTTTACTAAAAGTATTCAAAATAAAGTTTGTTTGCATTTTGTTTCCTTTCTTCTCACCAAAAAAAGTAAATTTTGATGCTTTTACTGTATCACCTGACTGGTGTCAAAAAATGAATATTCGGATAAAATTTAGCGAAATTTTTATTTGATTTACGACATAATCACTATTGGCTAGCGTGGATATAGAATTTTAAAAGTACTTTGAAGCTTCCTAATATTCCGATAAATTTAATATACCTGTTTCGTAACATGAAATTTTCGCCAAGTTCCTACAGTTGAGTTTTTTTCTATAGATTTTCACAGCAAAATTTGAAAATTTGAGAAAAACTGTAGGAAATTTTATGTTTCAAATTAGACCTTATGCAGTCAAAAGAATGATTGCATTTAGATATTTGCACATAAATATAAAAACAGAAAGTTTATTTTTCCCCTTTTTGGATTTGTTTCTCCTTTTTTTAGGCTTGTCCCTTTTTTCCCCTTTTTTTTTTCATAAAACCGGCAAAAGTAGGGCTTTTCCCCTAAATCTGGAGACACTGGTTACGTTACGGGTATCCTCGCTGGCCACTGCAAGCTAAGGAGACACCTCAGTACTCTTTGTTGAAGTGAGCAGTGCCACATGCAGATTCTGCAACACCAAACCCAGAAAAAGACAGCGGACCATGTTTTAGGCAGTTCTGAAGCACTTGTGTACATCTTATGATACCTAGAACGCAACTAGAAAGCATATAATTAATTAAGTTATCTAAAAATACTCCAAATACTGAAGTTTCTCAAAGGAATAATTTTTTTTCTAAATACTGAAAGAACAAATTTTGGAGGAAGAGCTCTGTAAATGAGCAATTTCATTTGGCTCTAAGAAACCTTGGCTTAATAAACCCTAAGTTTGCAATCTAATTAAAACCCCAAAGAATTTATTTAAGCATTTTAATAAAATATGATATCAATCATCTGATCGTCTCATAAAAGTATTGTTGTTAAAATTTAAAAAAAAAACTATGTCTACATTTTTAAATTTCCGCTGGCATCTTGAGATTGATTTGAGAATTCAATCTGAAGTTTTTAAGTGCATTATTGAAGGTAGGGTACATATCCAACATACCTCCGATATAAAATCCTGCCAATAACCATATCTCCAACAAATATTCTCTGTTCAATGCAGTCCTAGACTATTGACAAAAAAAAAAAAAAAAAAACATAAGAACCGGAAGTCGACTTTTAGCAGGAAATAAAAATAATGAGGTATCTCGAGAAAGTCTAAACAAGTTAATGATGGGGAGAGCAGCGAGTAGGTATGACTATTACGTTTAAACAAACAACCCACCAAAGCAATAGTATCCAACGAGTTATACCCTTATAACATTACAGGGTGGGCAGACCATCAAAGCAATAAATGACGCTAAAAGTCATCATCAGCAACACATATAGCACAGTCTATCTGCAATATACCAATATATCTATTATACTAGTGCCAGACTTTGAGGAAGCAATGCAAAACCCCTACAACTGGTATAGAGGTAGATATTTTTCAAAACGACAACGATGAGAGTTCATAGTATAGTGCTGCTGCAGCCCAATTTCCGAGTAAAAAGGCTCCCGCCAATATTGCCACCCTTTAAAACATCACTCTTGATGTTCATGTTAAAAGCTTCTGCATTGGCTCCCTTATGCTATATGTTATAACTGCACATCTCTACCAAATAAAGTGGGGTCCAAAGTTTTGCCTGCAAGCTACAACTAAAGCATTTTTCGATAGGATGGTGATAAGCAAAAATTTTTAGCCGTATATCTACTTCCTTGGGGACCAACCGACTATAGTTATAGTCATCACTGCAGCAGATTTTCCATTCCAACCCTTATATGTAGAACGGGTGGTGATGACGATGACGACGGTGAGTTAAGTTTAGCTTTCTCTTTCTCTTCGTCTGCTGTGTGCAATTTCAAAAAGATGACGAGGACAACGAAGCCAAAGCAGCAAAGCAACGTCAACGACGACGAGGACGAGGTTGGAAAAGCACTAACTGGTCTAGGCGGGCGTCGAGCATTGAAGAGGGCTAAAATAGCATTGGAAGTTTTTGCAGCGCGCCAAGTTGGGTTGGGGGTGGTAGAGTAGAGGGGGTAAGGGTTCGGTTATGGGTGAAGAATGACTCTGTGGCGCATGTAGACACGATGACGTTACCTTTTTTTTTGTTGTATATTTTCTAAATTTAGCTTGCAACAACGACGACGGCGCGGGGTCGGTCGAGAGAACACGATGAAAAGTGAAAGTTTTTCCTCTTCTACCCTCCAAATTATACTATAAGGTTCATACCTAGATATAGAGAATTATTCATATTTGTGTGATTGTATAGTTACTGCATAAGAGGCGCCGCCTGGCAAACATTGATTTTTTACTCACACAAACAAAAATGCATTTAACCATCATCAACAACTATAGAGGGTTCGGAAAATCCCTGGAAAATATATCTACATATATTAAAACAAACCCGAATGACGCTTCGAGTAAAATTAGATAGGTATAGATGCAGAGGAAATTGTACAAACGAAAGAAAACAAAAAATAATATATTAAACTGTTTGAACTGAGTTAAACGTTTATTTTTTCGATTTTTTTTCTTTTTTTTTTTTTTTTGAATGTGTAAAGTTAGGTGAAAAAAAAAATCCCTATACCTATCTACCACCTACCTTTTAAACGTTATTTTCTTCTATAAATACATATATCCTCGATATGATTACTACACATACCTACAAAGCTAAAATGCCTCCGTGCATGCAAATTAAAAATAAAACAAACAAAAAAGCTTGAGAGTTCACAGAGGTATGTTGTAGGTATGGACTGAAATTAAACGAAAGTTATTTAATGCAATTATTTTATCCATCAAGGAATTTCTTTGTTAAAAAAATGATTTCTTTTTTGACTATGCGGAAGAGTGGTAAAAAAAAAACTTCACCTCCGTCCGAAAATCTATATAAATGTGTAGGTAACTCAGTTTAAGAATGCACTACGCCCAAAAAATCCATAGATACCTACATAAATTTTAGAGAAGAATTTTAGCAGATTGCTCATGGAAAAGAGAAAAATAGGCCTTTTTTGAAAATTTCATTTTCGTCAAAAATGCGTTTGCAGAATGTTCTTAATCGCAAAACTGAAAAAGTCTTTTCTTTCAAAACGCAAATGCAAATTTGACTGCATTAGAACTGTGTTAAAACTATGTTCGACAGTCGCATGTTCGAAAGCATCATCTGCAGTGCAGCTGTGCAGTAAAAAAAAATCGATGTGACAAAAGAGATAGACATGGCAGTTTCTTCAAGTATCCTTTCCTGATGTGCAGATGTGAGTTGCATCATCGTCAAAACGCAAACGCAAACATTTTCAATTGGATTTTTTTTTGATACATTTTTTTACCAGATCCATTTGGCGTGTTCAGGATATTACGATATTACTCTACTTAAAATATTTGATAATAAACCCTTCATAAACTTAGAACTTGGCGTACTTTTAGATCTCATTACTTTTCACGGCTGACTTGTTACATAAAGGTTTTTTTTGTATACATGGAGAACTTGGCTCTTTTTTAACATTTATGTTTTTTGTGTGATTTCACTCCTTTTTGCAAAGAATTTTTTTTAACACAAAATTTTAAATTTTCAATTTTCGAATGCACCTGAGGTCCAACACTCTAAATAATCATCATTGTACAGCAAACAATAATAATTCTATGAAAGTGGGTGGATGCCACGCCCCCTGAATGATAAATCCCAAATTTTTAAGTTTTCCTCAGCATGAATTATGAACCCTACCTCTCCACCAAAATTCATAATTCTACGACAATTAGAAGTGCTTCATATAATTGACAACACTTCTGAGAAAGCGGGTTCATACAACGCCCCCGAATGTCAAATATCAAATTTTAAATTTTTTTCTTTGCTTGCATTGGAAGCCCTATCGCCCTTACAAATTTCATCATCCTATAACAATCAGACATAGTTCTAAGAAAGTGGGTGGATGCCACGCCCCTAAATGAAAAAATCTCAGATTTAATTTCTGTTTTCCTTACACACATTGCAAGCTCTACCTCTATACAAAATTTCATCATTCTGCAACAATCAGAAAACAATTTGAGGAAGTGGGTGGATACCACGCCCCCTATATGGAAAATCCAAAATTTTCGATTTTTTCCTTTGTATATACCACAAGGCCTACCGTTGTGCGAAATTACAAGATTCTATGGTGTCGGGAAGTGCTTCATATGATTAATAACTATTTTTTAAAAAAGAGGGTGGATGCCACGCCTCCTGAATGATATATTTTAAATTCAAATTTTTTTCTGTACTCAAATTGTAAGGCCTACTTCTCTACCAAATTTTATCGTTCTACAACAATCAGAAGTGCTCCAAATAATTGATAGAAAAAGTGGGTGGATACCACGCCCCCTATATGGAAAATCCTAAATTTTAGAGTTTTTCCTTTGTATACACCACAAGGCCTACCGATGTGCGAAATTACAAGATTCAGTCAGTCAGTTACGGTTTTCGTGATTTTTGACGTCCTATATCTCAGGAACCACTAATGCTAGGGAGTTGAAATTTGGTGAGGCGCCTGTGCTCGCCTTGCTTAGCAAATGTGGCGAGTTTGAAATTTCTGACATTATTGGTTCCGAAGTTAGAGGGGGGGTCGAAAAGCGCTTGAGTTTGTTCCTGTAAAAAGGTAGTAGTGCCGAGAACTTGGCTGGGCACTGACGTGCCCTTTGATTGCTAAGGGCTCTAAGATCTCAGTTTTCTGAACATTCCTATTTTGTTGTGTTTTAAGTATTTTTCGTTCGAAAACGTCAAATTTTACGATTGCAACTTCTGCGTCATAAATGACAGTTATTTACCGCTCACATAGACTTTGATTTGACGTTTTGTAAAACGGTATTTGAGGTACATTTATCTAAATTCCAGCATCTGCTTTTAATATCCTAGAATTTTTGTTTATAATTCCAGTAAATCAATTCTTGGGTAAGCACGCCCGTAACTACATATGTATGTATGTATCTAATAATGCAGTAAAACTTATTTAACTCGAACAATCACGTATGTATTTATTTATACCTACAAGAACAAGAACGTGTACTATGACACGCATTCAGCCAGTTAAACAGAATTCATTTAACTCAATTTGTATTTTTTAACTCAAATTTTAACACAATCAAAACTTTAAATTTATAAAAAGATAGAAATGTTAAATAAAATAAATAAATAAAATAAATTTGATGGCACAACAGTTCATGAAGAACTAGGGCCTAGTGACCTACAACTCTCAACCATTCCTGTGTGCGTGTCTGCAGGAATGGAGGGGACCTTCTGTTTATTACCGAATATGAACGGCTAATGTGAGCAACCCTTTTCTATGATAAGAGATACATGCTCTTGCAGGTTTTGTCAATTCCTCGAAAGAGGCAGTAGCCGTTTTATTTAAAAAAAAAAAATTTGGTTGCGAGGCTGGTGATCAAACCTAGACCTTCGGCACGACAGTCCATCGAAATAACCATCACGCCACGGCTAATAAATAAAAAACATATTTATGCAAAATTCTTTGCATAGCTATAGTGACAAAAATTATTTAAGAGTAAAAATGAAACAATTACTGATTATTTTGACAGGAAATAAAAAAATTAAAAAAATTAGGTGCGATATAAAATATGCACCGTGCTTCCAAGGAAATCAGTTACTCATTTTCATACCATAAAAATATTCAATGAAATTAGGTAGTAGATACACATATGCATCACATATCATTGCGCTTTCTCACAAGAGTATTTACATAAACAATGCGTTGGTTGGTTGGTACTATACCATTTTCTTCATCATCATCAATTCATCGTCAGTGAATAAAATCAAAGCAACACACAAACAAAAACTAAAAAAAAAAAAAAAAAAAATGAAACCAATGGCACCTACATATAGGTATGTTGCTTTGCATTCACAAGTTCAAGTTCAAGAGAATTTCATTAATTTTAAGCGCATGATTAACTCTCTGTTTTCAACGAAAGAAAAAAAAGTCATCAAACAAAAAAAAAAAAATATTGTACCAAAACAATATTTTCTGATATTATCTCTTTTTCTCAAGAGCATTATATGGTAGGGTTTTTGGTTTGGTATGGTACCTATATGGAAATTGGAACAGTTTTTTGTTTCTTTTGAATTTAAAGAGATAAGAGAGCAAAAGAAAATACCTACTATAATAAAAAAAAAAGCTTAAAAGGCCATCAGTATATTTATTTCAATGCAACAACGCCTCAAAATAACTACGAGTATCCAAGAAGTTACGAGTATAGATATGTAGGTACGTGTGTGTAGATATGTTGTGGGTGGCTGGCTATATACCCTATAAATTCGAGTTTTTCCATGTTACGTATTCAAGATTCTGTTTGTCAATTCGTATGAAGCATTATGCAACTTGAAATATGACGCAGGATATTATACCGACATACACAGAAATGAACTTTTATCTGAAAAGAAATTACGTAGGTATTTACCACATTTTTTTTCTCAAATTTTGCGGATATTGTTGTACGGTACAGTGTTTCACTTTAAAAATAAATTTTGCATGGGTCTCTTAAAATTACTGTTACCATCGTGTTTGTGAATGGCGGTTGTAAATAAGTTGGTAAGTTGAGGAGGTGCTCTAGAACGTAGGTACCTACCTACCTACTGAAAATAATAATTAATTTTTATTTTTAAATGAAATGTGATACATACAGTAGTGCCTCGATAATGTGAATTTCTCTGAAATATGAACCCCTAAAACTTAACACTGTCATCTCTATTTATTGTGAATTTTCGAAATTTTCGGACTTAAAAATGTGAATTTCTTTTGTAAATTTTTGTATATTTTTCCTTTCATATTTTTCGTGCAATATCAGAGACTTTATTAACTGTTAGGGCATAAACATACCTATTGCAAGGTTTTAAATACAGCTTCGGTCAAGAGAGTGTGTCCTGCCAGTTATGTATGTAGGTACAATTTGTTGTTTTAATCAGTTTCTAAGCAGTGAAAATCCCTCTAAATGTGAATCCCTATAAAATCCGAAAACGCCTTCTTTTAATTAGGTCCCCATTATCGAAGGACTACTCTATCTACTAACATAACGTTGAAATAAAACACGAATAAAGTGGACCCCGTAATTCTGTCTTAATGGCTACCAGGGCGATCCAATTTGATGGGTGGAGATATTTTCTTTATTCTTGGTTGAGGCGATTCTTTATAAGGAAATTTTGATTTTTATTTACGTACAGGTATGTATGTAGGTACATTAGAAAAATTATGGTAGGTAAGCAGTGGCGACGGATGAATAAAATTTCTAGTCCTTCAGTTAATTTAATTTTTTTGTTTAAGTTGTATTCTAAAGAAAATTATTTATTGCATTCACAAATAATTTGAACGAATTGTTTTATACGATTTGAGTTCTACTTTTTTGTTTTGTATTCTTTTAGTCTTTAGTGTGTCCATATCGTTCTTAAATCATTTCAATGAGTTGACGGTCTAACTGAGTGTGCAAGGAATGGGATATTTTTTGTGTACCTATGCATTTCATACTTGTAGTGAGACACATTTCGTTTCCGAATAGTTTAAACGAGTTGATAGTGTTGAATGAGTATGAAGTTATGCTGTAGGTATTTTTACCCCCCCCCCCCCCCCTCCACCCCTCTATGTTAACATTTTTCTTTAAACATGTTCTTCGTAATTAGTCATTTCATTACAAAACAAAACTTTCCAATACTTTCTTCAAAATTAACAAAGAATACAATTCTTTGTAGATCTGTACTAACTAGCTACTATTATACTATTTTGATCAGACCCCCTAAATCAAAAGTTTATGCCCTACAAAATATTTTTTTACAAACAAATTCTGTCATTATTTTCAAAACGATAATCATCAAAACAATTATCGCTGACGTGTGATCGTCAATAATTTGCTTCACGTAATTCAAACACTATATCTCCTCATCTATCGTTTTTCCAGAGATTTTCAAACCATCATTGAAATGTCATAATAACAATTTGCGTTTTTTTTTTTTTTTTTAAATTCATTTTTATTTTTCATCAAACTTATAACTATCTTAAAGCTAGAATAAAATTCATAAAAAACTAGCCTACTTATTAATAACTTACAACTAACTTACTGGCCCTCTGCGGGCGCTCTAAGTAAAACTATATCATAACTTAATTCTAATGCCTTTCGGCCTAAAAGCTAATTCTATTCTTAAATTCAATATTGGTTGCGTTATTAGAACGAAGTTCTTTAGTGTACGGTTTGTAAACCCAAGAAATCGGCAGATATTTACATTAAATGGTGGCGCAATGGAATATGCACTTGCTTCTTAACCGAAAGGTTTGGCGTTCGATCCCTGCTGGCAAAACGTTTTTTTTTTTTTTTTTTAATTTTTCATATAATTTGTATTTTTCTCGAATGTTTGTTGTCATTTTGTAAAATAAGTAAATTATTTCACTCATTTAACTAAAGTCGCGTACAAACTTACATACAATCATGAAAACAAATGCGAAACGATACCTAGTTAGGTATCGTCCAAAAGCCATCGTTTTGACGAAAGCGTTTTGATGATAATCGATTTACGTGAAGCAAATATTTGATCGTCAAAACGTGATCGTCCAGAAGTCATTTTTCGGGTTACGTGAAGCAGGACTATCGTCGAAACGTTATCGTCGGGTGATAATCGTTTTACGAAATGAGTCCCCTGATCATATAATAAAAATCTACAAGAAAATTAAGAATATTTGCAGTTGTTCGGGAGGAAAACAAATACGTACAAAGTTCATAAATTCTGCAAAAAATTGTATGGGAGACTATGGCTTTAGAGACACGGGTTAATGAGCTCGGCCAATTTAAACTTTTTTTTTATTATTTGCAGAGTTTTGTAAAACAGTGTTTTAAAAATTTCAAAAATTAGGTATAAATTGTACATATTTGTTAATATGTATATAAATTTAATGGCATAACAGCTTATGAAGAACCAGGGCCTAGTGACTTACAACTCTCAATTATTCCTGTGTGAGTGTCTGCAGGAATGGGAGGAACCTACAGTTCCAAATTTGAACGGCTAAGGTGAGCGGCACTTTTCTATGGCAAGAGATAGGTACTCTTGGAGGATTTGTCACTTCCTCGCAAGAGGCAGTAGCACTGACTGGCTGAACAGAATGGTGACGGAGACGGAACTGGAGCCGGAGCTGGAATAGCTGTCAATATATTGAATACACGCAAATTCAATGTTGCGAACACAACGGAACGTAGACGCATACGGAGCTGCAGACGCAGACGGAAGAGTTCACCAACTTTTAACTTTTCACGTACGGCACTTTTGACGTTTCAAATTGTATGAAGAAAAAAAAAAAAACTTTTTGGGTCGGAAAAATATATTGTGGTTATTTGTATCGCGAAAAAAATTATTTATTAAAAGGAAAATTATTGGAAAAAAAAATTTGAATTCTGAGCTTTCTTCAAAATACTTACAAAGATGTACAGCTCCATTGTGGACATGTAAAAAAAATAACGTACGACACTTTTTGACAGCTCTTCCAGTTCCGGCTGCGGCTTCAGTTCCGTCAGTGTTATTCTGTTCAGCCAGTGAAAGAAACTTAAGGTGAAAGCGGCTGGTATTGAACCCAGACCTCTGGCATGACAGTTAAACGCACTAAGCATAATGCCACGGGCTACTACAATTTTTTAAAAATTATTATTGTACCGATATCTTGTTTAAAAAAATAAAATGAAAAGAGAGTTTGCCCCCTCCTAATCGAAATCCTGCGTACGCCCTTGTTGTTAAAAATTCGATAGTATGTATTTTAAAACTGATTTTTTTTTTCAAACTAAACTTTCAACTTCGCTTTCTGCGCTTAAAAATTGGTGTACCTACCTACCTACTTTGTTATCAGTTTTTTCTCAAAAACGTTTTAAAAAATATAAAATTAAGAAATTAAAATTAAATGGCGGCATATTATTTCTAATTATAGGTACATTTTTATTTAAGCAGCTAAAAGCTAAATGCATTCAACCAAGTCGTTGATTTTATTTCTTACTTAATAATGAAGAGCGCATTAAATATTCTTATTTGTTCAAATTAACTGCATTATTTCGTATCTATCTATCTTAAATATATATTTTTCAAAAGAATTTGATAATAAATAAATTTATTTTAATTACATTATGTTTACAACTCTTAAACTGAATTTCAATAAAAATACTGAAATCTGTACTTACCTACCTACCTACCTATACACAATCAATATTCTTGTTCAAAGTGCAAAAAAAAAAATATAAAATAACGTAAAAATAATTGCGAATGCTTCTTATAAGTCCTAAATCAAACTCGAATGCAAACAAAATAAGAAACCTAAAAAAAAAAAAATCCAATGAGAGAATTGCTAAAATTATTCAATGATTGCATATTTGAATGGGGTGAGACCGCTGCGCGACGACGACGTTGACGCAGAAAATTTGGAAGTGGGACACTTGTGTGCATGCGATAAGTCAGGGTCATAAAAAAAAAAAAACACAAAAAAAAAATATTTAACAAAGCACACGAACCGATCCTGCATTGAAAAATAAACAAAAAACAAAATTTCAATGTCATCGCATGCACAGCCACACATCTGAATAAAATACTTGGCGTATGTAAGTACCTACATACATACGTCCGTCTGTATCGCCAATGGAGCAAAAAAAAAAGTCAGTTAGAACAAGCTAGAGCAGAGCGGAAGGGAAGCGCAAAATTTGTCGCAAATTTCAGATGAATAAAACAACACCAACAACATTTTAGGGTGATAGGGGTACCAAATTCACATCATGTGCAATGTGAGCAAAAATGCCAATCCCAATACATACCAATGTATGGGTCTTTCACCAAATTTTGTTTTTAACACATACACCATTTCATCACAGCCGGTAAAGAGAAAACAGAAGTTGAAAAAAAAAAACGAGATTAAAACGAAAAACAAATAATGCAAAAAAACAAGGCCATCAAACGAAACGAACAGCCAGAAGCGCCCCCACAGCCAAAACGATCGCTAGTATATTGTTATATTTACTGATGGTAAAGTGTGTTGCGCTGATGCGGAGGTGCATTGAGTTTTTTTTTTTTTTTTGTATTGCGAATTGCATATACCGTGCCAAACAAAATAAAAATATACTGCACTCAAGGTCATTTGGTTGGGACTCCCCGCCAATGGCAGCAGACGACCGGATAGACTGGCGCAGCAAAATTGGCATTGCGCGGCGCAATTCCAAAGTCATCAATATGTGCAAGCGTTTAGTAAAATTTCCATTTCGCTGCTTTTTGTGATCGTTATAATACGGCTGCGCAGTGCAAAAGAGCCAATAAAATGACGAGTGAACAACACTCGAATATTTTTGCAACACACTACACTCTATATGTGGGTTGGTTTTGGTTGCACTTTTGTATTTGTTTCTAATTCTTTTGCTATGGCTGCGCTTTTTTACTTGTTGGCATTGACAGTCGGTTTAAGTTGTTCTAGAGACGATAGTGTTAGCTTAGAGCGATAGTATACAATACATATTATATCTATTTAAAGTGACCAATCAACGTGATCATGTAATGAATACCGAATAGGCATGTGCTTTACATTAATTGGTAAATGTAATATAAGTGATGTTTGTTCGCTGATTTATTTATTAAAATGGTTGTACCTACGTAATTTAACATATTAATGAGAATTCCTTCTAATTCAAATTTGAACGAAAATTTATATTAATTTTTTCCTGTTAAAGTTGAAATTAGTTCCTATAAAGGAATCTTCAGAAAGCTGGATGATAAGAGGTAAAATTATAAAACCTAAAATTTAATGCATACTTCATCAATATCTCATCACATTTTTAAAACCCAACTGCCTAACAAGGATTACACATTTCGATGAAATTTGTCGGTCGAATTTTCTAATTTTGTTTTTAAAAAATTGAAGACACAATTTTGATGTTTTTGCAAAAAAAATTGATCTTTTAGATGCACTCTCTTAAGCTAGTGGAGTTTGCTCTGTAAACAGACACTTTTGATAGTCATATTAAAAATATCTTCATCGAAGTGAAAGTGAACCTAGGTAATAGGATAGACCATCACTACAAGCGTGATTAAATCTGTTTAGTGGCTTGAAACTTGTTAGAAATTTTAAAAATTTTCTGAAAAACCCCATCGAGGAAGAAAAACAGTTTATACAAATTTTTAAGAAATTTGAAGTTACCAAATACACAGTTTAATTGTGTTATTTTTCTTCTTGTTGTTAGATTACATTCAACTGTTTCCAAAAGTGCATTTTGATAAATTTTTGTTTATAACTTTGTCTGAAATTAATCAGCATTTGCTGTTTGTTTTGCTCTAACCTTATCTACTCATTGAAAAATGTCAAATGTGTTTGTGTGAATTTTTAAATCTTCACTGATACATTCTACTTTAAATTGTGTCGACCTTATTTTGTATTCAAGAGAAAGAATTCTCGATTCTGAAGACATATTTTTCAAATTGTAATGGAAAACTACATACATAAAAAAAAAAAAAAAAAATAGCTATAATATTTTGAAGGTTTTTAAAGCGTTAAGTTCTTCACAAGACCAAGTATGAAACATTCAAACTAATTTATTTGTGCAATTCTGTTCCGTTCCATTTCGTATGTCTCTTATTTTGAAACAAGACACATAAGACGACGCGACAAAAGTCGATCACATAAAAATGTGCCGCTCACATTAGCCGTTCGGATTCGGCAATAAACTTAAGGTCCCCTTCATTCCTGCAGACACGCACACAGGAATGCGGTTAAGAGTTGTAAGCCACTAGTTCTTCATGAGCTGTTGTACCATCAATTTTTTTTATTTTATTTGGATAGCTCTATATTGTTACCCTTGTCAAAATATGTCAAAACATAGCTGACAAAGTGAAGACATTTGATGCAAGAACTGTTTAAAAGATCTTTAGTTTCCGATGATTGATTTTCGACTGAAGTCATTTATCAATAAACAAAGGGCACCTTAAATAAAATAAAATTTAAATATATTTTTCAAAATTATGAAGTTTGAACTATTCTTACTTCATAAAGGACGTTTTTACTTTTGTTGTCCCTTTGCCTAATTTTTTGCTCTAGCTAGGTTTCTATATTTTCAAGTTTTTTTGATTTCATGTATGTACCTACTACCTACCTATCTAGGTAGTTAAAAAAAAAATCCATATGGAAATCATATTTCAAAGAACTCAACCTAGAAAAACGGTGTGTTGGAGTCAGTGGTGCCAATTTACTTCATTCGTAGTAGATCTACTTCATTTTTTCATTATCTTCCATCTGCTACGTAGCAAATTATTATTTCTGCTTTGATTATTTTACGCTCAAAATATGTAATTCATGTAAGACAAGATTCTTTGTATGAAGTCATTAAATTATAAAAGGAGTTAGTATTGTTTTTAATCAAAAGGTTTCATGTTTTTGTAATAAATTAAGAATTTCTACGAATATTGTGTCAAATACATAGTATAATTTGTCAATATTATGAATTTTTGTTTTTTTAATACCTAACAAAAATTAAAATCGTTTTGTTCCTTTTTTTTTATTTTTATTTCATTATCTAAGTTTGTAGGTACCGTACTTACAACACTTTTTGAAAATCTTCTTTTTTTTCGGGCAATATGGCAATTCGCTTCATTTTTTGAAATCAGCATTTCCCACCCCTGGTTGGTGTACCTACCTAAATGTAACTAGGTAGTTGTGAGTAGGTATTTAAGTTCTTTTATTTAAGACTAGTTCTATAGCAGTGCATTGAACTAGAAGTTAAAGGTTGAACACAATTAAAGAGCAAAATGTGAAGTTTGCTTAACTTTTAATACATTTCCTAACATACATATGTAGCTACAGCTTCACGTTGTAGCACTGTAAACTACCTACCTACTTACCTTTCAACTTTGACAGTGCTACGAGCTATAGCTAGGTGAAATAGGTACCATTCTGTTCAGACAGTTAATTAGATTTGTCATCGATTTTAATCCGTTTGAAGATTCAAAAAATAAAAAAATTGTTTATCAAAAATGCATCTATAAGTAGGTAGGTACCTACCTACTAAATTTGATAGTTGAAAATATTTCTCAATTTCCCACTTCAAAAAAATAAAAAAAAAACTACTCAGCAACACCGATTGCCTCTTGTGCAATAAACGCTCAACAATAAACATCACAAATCGCTTCTCACGATATTGCATAATAATAACAAAAAAAAAAAAAATAATGCATCTGTGTGTTCTTCTTTAAAGTCTAAAAAAAATCTCTTCACACTGACACTACCCCTACCATAATCTGGTTCTTGTTGTTCTCTTTAATCTAACTTCACCTCACGACACCTCCCCCCAGACCCCCTATCAAAACAGCAAATACCTTCCACCCTCCACCACCATGCATTTATGTGTGCATGACATAGAATGGATGAATAATGTGAGTATATCTCCGGCTTTCTGTCTTCGCTTTGCTTTTTTGATTTTGGTAGTCAAATTCAAATAAAAATAAATACCTACTTAATGGAATTTATGAAATAAATTATTCTGTCGGCACCGCGCGCAATCAAGCAACATCATCGTTTGTTGCCTGCTGTTGGAGTAACACAAAAACACAACAAGCACTTGTGCTGTTGTGTTTTATTGCTCGATTTTTCTACTCACTATACTTACTTAGCTGTGGATAGGTATGTATTGTATTGTAGATGTATATGAACGTCAAAAACAAGGTCAAATGCAATTTTGTGTCTTCCCGTTCTTAGCCTGTTTTGTTTTTTTTTTTGTCTTTTGTGATCTCTCTGGGGTACAACGGAATCTCTAAAAAACTTAATCTATACCTATTCTGAAGTAATTATGTTTGATATGGATGTATACGTTTTTATGCATGTATGTAGGTTAGTTAGAGGTATTCTTCTTTCTAAAAAGGATCATTTGGCGTTTGAAGGCATTTTTTTTTTTTTCATTTGGAGATCATTTTTGTTTTTTAATTCTCCTTTAGACTGCGATTCATAATTTTGCTTTCTTCTTTTTCTTTAGAAATTGACAAAATTCTCGGAATTTAGTTATGTGTTAGTTTGTTTGGGAATTTTGTTGAAAACAACAAAATAAAAAAATAAAAATAAAACTAAAACCTTGAGTTTTTTTTTTACTCTTCGTTTTTGAATTTATTAGCTTTTTAGATGGGCTTTCTTTGAGTTTTTATTTTTATTTTGAGTGCAAATTCTTTGAGCAACTGCGTCCGAAGAGGTTTTAGAATTTAGTACGGAGAGTCATAATGCTGAAAGTGGAAATGTTTGCTTACCTACTTGGAAGGAGTGTGGTCGAAGTAGTTTTTTTGACTATAATTTTTTAGACGTTTCATGCAAAATTTTTTGCAGTGGGAATGAACTTCTCTCAGGAAAAATAGATTAATAAATTAGTGTTGCAATCTTGCAAAGGTAGGTACCTACCTACCTATATAAGAACATAGGTTTTGAAAAAATTTCATTCAAATCATTAAAACCGATTCCGAGTTAATCACCAAAAAGATCACACGAAACGGCTAGATGCCAAGGAGTCTGGTTAAGAACTTCTTTTATTCTTCCAAATAGTACCTATCTAATCTTGAATTTCTTGAAAATGCGTCATTTTGTGAAAAACCAAGTAGGTAGGTACCAGCCGTGGAATACCGCAAAAAACCTTTTCTGAGGTAGGTATCACAGAAAACTAAAAAACGCAGGGTATGTGAGCTTTTGGGCTCTTACTCAACTGATGAGCTAGAGTTCGGGGCAAAAATGCTTCGAACTAATAATATGTAATACAACTGTGGGCATGGCAGTGGGTGGATTTCGGTTCATTCAAATCATTTTTTTATCACACACATCAATTCTGGACGCTTTTTTTTTTCAATTTCGTAAGAGAAGTTTGAAAAAAAAAAAGCAAAAGTAGGCGTGGCAGAGGGCGGCCTTCACGCTTTTTTAATTTATAATTTTTTAACTGACTAGAATATTAATATTTGAAATCGCCGAGAGGTTTTTATGCTATCAATTTTTTTATCAACAGTGGGCGTGGCAGGAGGTGTGAAAATTCCTTAAATTGAGTAAAATCCCCTTTTTATTACATTTACCAACTAAACTTTTGTGCAGTTACCCTACTTTTGAAAAATAGATTTTCGTCCACTACCTCCAATACAATCGACGCTACGTACTGTGCGACAACGGCGGCCGGCGTCAGCAGAGGCAGCGTGTCCGATGTGATGGCGCTACATTTTTGGGGATACTTTGCGGTCGAAGCACTTCTATCGAATGAGAAAAACAATGAGTGTTTATCCCCGAGACACTCGTACAGAGCTTCAGTTCAGTTAGATGTACATATAAAAAAAGTTCAGTTAGATGTATAAAAAGTGGTAAGGATGCGGTGAGTGTGCTGTGTTTCGATTACTAATTAGGTAAATCCATTGCGATCACCATTTCATTTGACTCACATTAGACCATATTTCTTGATTTTTTATGATTTATTTGTTCATTAATTTTAAAAGTGCTTACCCGTATTTTTGGATTTTTTAACTCTTCCTTGGAGATACATCGGGCTTTCAATATTATAGGTTCAATATTATAGATTTACATACATATATGCTGAGTTTTTGATGCAATAAATAACCATTTTTCTTTTGATGTCGCAAAGTACTCTTGAGTAGATAGATGAAAACCGTAATCTAGTACTATCATCTCTATACACTCTCCTCTGCGAGAGAGATGCGTTTAACCAATGGGGAAAGTGCTGCCACTTTCGGCAAATTTTCCGAAGTAGATTCAGAAATAATATGCAGTAGATAGTAGATTGAACTTTTTTGCAGTAGGTATATTTATTTTGTTTTTTTTTTTAAACAAAGAAGATTAAAAACTAAAAAGAAAAAAAAAATATTTCGGATAAATTATGGAAAAAAATAGATACACAATAATTTTTCATTAAAAACAGAGCAAAAATAAAAAAGTAGGTAATTTAAAACCTGCATATTATAAAATAACAGTCTATGTATGAATTATTTCAAACAAAAAAATAGGTAATAATTATTTTTCAAATTTAAATCGACTGTCGCTTAGGGCTTTGTGGTTCATTATCTAACCCGTGTGGTTCAGAAATTTTAACTCCCCGATTTCGGCGGATTAACTGTGGTTCAACGATTGTTCAAGCTTCAAGAATATGCTATTAGCCCATTACATGCCTGAACCATCGTTGAACCTCAGCTAATCCGCCGAAATCGGTGAATTAAAATTCCTGAACCACGGATCAATATTTCAAACCACGATTGTACAACTGATGGCTCTTAGTCTCACTTAATGACGAAAAATTATCTCTGGGTTTTTTCTTTAAGGACAATTTTTTTTTGAAAAATTAAAAAGTGCAGTAGATATGATTTAAAGGCAGTAGATTTTTTTTTTTTAGTACAGTAAATCTACTGCAATTGCAGCAAAGTGACAACCCTGAGTCCCCTTCTGTGCGTGTTCCTTTGAAAATGGCTTGTAAAGAACTCATGTGAGTACTTTGAATGATAGTGCGTAGTGAATAAAAACAATTTTGTCCATCGCCATTGTGAATTGTGCAAGCTGCCTTGCCTCTATTCCATATCATTAAAACCTAATTTTTCTGCATGCAGCAGTCTTAGCAGACTGCTCTACTTTGTTTGTTACCAAAAATATGAGTTTTAAATTTTAAAGCCAAGAAAATACCTGATACCTTTGTCCGCCATGTCGTACGAAATACTGACGCGGACGCAACGATTCTATCAATTTAACCAAAAAAAAAAAAAGAAACTTGCATAAAAAAGAATCATGGAAAATACCAAAAACCCGATCGTGCACATCACCTCACCACTCTGGATGATATTAAGTACAAAATAAAGGGAGTGGTATAATTTGCTAAGTTAACCACTTGCAAAATGGTCTCTCATCAGAGAAGATGGACAATATCTTGTACCTACGTCTTTTTTTTTTTTATTTTTTTTTGTCCGACAACTTGCAATTCTTTTCAGAGTTCTCATATTACTTCATATTATATGTATGAGCATCTTAAAGAGTGGGGATATATTAAAACCTTATACACTTGCAATTTGTGCAGTGGTTTGTAAGAGACTTGGGGCATTATTATTTTTTTTTTTATTTAATTCAGTGCGATTCTTGTGGTTTCTTTCCATAATATGAGTGCGAATAATTTACCTATATGTACATATTTAGATAGTATAAAACTTTAGGATGGTCTGGCTTAATTTGATTCGTTGCGGCGAATTGAATAAAAAAAAAAGTATAGGCACATTGTGTGCGTTTAATGATCTTATTATAGAATAGTTGAACACTTGTTGAGGAATATGCATTTGTGTAAGTAGCCAATAAAAATGCAAATTGTAATAATTTGTAAATATAATACATTTTATGTATTAACTTGTGTAATTGTAAGAGTTAGAGAAAGAGAGAAAGAGAAATCGGATGATTATTTGTGTGGTTGACAATTAGGTGACAGAGATGTATGCCTAAATAGGGACATAATAGTAGATAGGTACGTGAAATACATCTTACGTCAATTGCATTCTAAAATAAATTTTGTTCTCTTCATTTCATCAATTTAAAGTTTAGGTTATGCTCCCAAATAGGTAGATATTTATTTGAAAAGATTAAAGATTAAGTTATAACTTATTTCCAATTAATTTTTGTCTAAATACCTACTAAAAAAAAACATTACCCTGAGATATTTTTTGCCTAAAGCTGAGGTAATTCAGCGCGGGTCCAGAATCCGACCAATGAAATCAAAAAAAAAAACTCGTTTTTTTGCAAGAGCTCAGAACTGCAATTAATCGTCAATTTTATTTGACCTTCCAATCTAATTTTACTTAAAATAATATAAAATTGTACACCTACCTATTTCATATAATTTTTAAATAAGTTTGCCTGAATAATTCACTCGGTGATTCAGTTGGAATAGAATCTATAACAAGAATAGGATAGAATCTCCGGGCCCAGTCGAAACTATAAAAATGATTAAATTTGGCTGTCGCGCCGATGTTGAATTACCACAGTCACAACTCTCAACCATTCCTGTGTGCGTATCTGTAGGAATCGAGGGACTTACAGTTTATTGCGGGATTCGATGCAATTTTCCAAGACAAGAGATAGGGTAGAGTCGCCGGTGGCCGGACCCTTAAGGAATTTTTCATAGAAAATATCACATAAAATCTCCAATTATCAATCTTTTCGATTGATTTTGAAAGCAAAATGTTCCTTATGGTTCTCTTAATTGATCTGAATTCATAAAAAGTAATATTATTAGGTAAAAATTAATGTTTTATTAAGTTTTAATGAAAAAGTCAATTTTTACCAGTGGGCGGCCCTTTGTATCTTAAAACCATGTCATGGCCGAAGTTAGGACACACCTTTCCAGTGTTCGGCCCCCTAGATTCCTCTTGCAAAAAGGCGGCTGAGAATAGGATTTTAATGATTTTTAACGAGAGTTTTTGGTCTAATGTTGTTGTAAGGGCTCAGTTATTCATATTTTGCATTTTTCTCAAAAAAAGTAGAGTTGCCTATCTTCGGTCGGGGGGCCACTAATAGGAAACATGAACAAATTTCGGTTCCCCATTTCTGGCCCCTTTAAAAACAACTACAATTACAAGATTATTTCACTTTTTAAGGCAAATTTAGATAAAATATAATATTTTTCATTATTAAAAACGCATATAAACACATTAATTCAAAAACTGTCCTTGAAAAACACTAATTCCTGACACAATATTCACTGTTGTTAACCAACAGTAAAACAGTAGAAAAAAAATTTCGAGAGGGTGGACCAGTTAATGCTCTATAACTCAGAAAGCAAATTTAACCAAACTTTTGACAGATCATGAAGCATAAATGACAGATCTTATTTTGAGAATATAAACAGAAAGGTAGGGCTATAGGTTCACTAAGTACAATGATTGTTTTTTTTTGGTTGGTGGCCGGCCACTGGAGGGGGCCGGCGATAGGCGACTCTACCCTACTCTTCATGAGGATTTATCTATTTCTCGCAGCAGATTTCTTAAAATATTTGTGCCCGTGATAAAAAAATTTCAATTTTAAGTTACAGAGGCTATTTAAAACTAAAGACACCAATAATAAGACACAATAATGGGATGGGTAGGTGCAGTTAGCTATCAGCCACGGTAGTGAGCTGAGCCTATGTCGGTCGGTCGGCGGCGCGGCGTAGAGAAGGATATGTTTTCTTCGTCGATGGTAGTTATTAGGTCCTCATCTAGTATTGTGCGGTTGTCGCTGCAGAATGATTTCAGCCGTGTCGTGAGTATTAGCTCCACTAGTTTCGTGTCCATGTTGTACAGAAGAGAGATGGGCCTGTATCTAGAGACGTCTTTGTTGTTCTTCTTCTTCGGTACAGCCACAATTTTTGCCTTTTTTGTTTTTTATTGTTTTTTGGAAAATAGCAGTTGTTGAGGATTATTGTTAGGAAGATCATCACCAACTGAGGCAGTTTCTTCAGGACAAAGTTGAAGATGTTGATTTCTTCGGATGGGCCCTTTTTTTTTTAATCATCACTGACTGAGGCAGTTTCTTCAGGACCAAGTTGGAGAAATTGTCCGGTCGTGTTGATTTCTTCGGATGGGTCCTTTGAACAATTTCTTCGATTTCTTCTGGGTTAGCAGTGTTCCTAGATTGGTGGTTTCTGCCATCAAAATGCTGAAAAAGAGAGCTTGGTGGGAATAATGGTGGGAAAAAAATTCATAGTTGTATTTATGGTAGGAAAATATTCGAATAATTTTTTATAAACGGAAATTAATTAATTTAACCATAACCGCATCTTACAAAATTAATTTACCTCCATTTTTTTTTTCTTACCGCGCACATTTATACATAACTTTACCCAAAACAATAATTATTTTGCCTGACTATGTGTCACACAGAGAATCTGTCATAAAAAAAGAGATATTTTCAAGAAGTTGTGTTAAACGTATCCCCTGATTTTTGTTTGCTCGTCCAACTTCTCTATTTTTCGGTTGTTGAGAAAATCGAAAGTTGACGAATCGTTGAAAATCGGTAGTTGAAACTGTCAAATGAGTGAGTGAAACTGTCAAATTAGAAGAAGACAATAAAAACTCTCAAGCTCTGTTCAACTTCGAGTGAAGAAAATTGCTCTAAGTGCATTTTGTTTTCTTCATTTAAAATTATTTTCAGTTTACTTTTACTCACTCAGTTGAAAATATTCGTAAAAGTAAATATTTGTTCAGAATAAACATTTAGACAAAAATGGTAAGACTTTTTATGGGATTTTAAAAAAATCTCATCACTGTGCGTTAGTGAAATCAGGGTTTTCAGTGGGGTCGCTGGCGGTATTGGTGTCGCTGTAATCCTGGATTTTTTCAACACGTTGTACTGAAGAGTTGACTTCTTCTAGGAACTCATGCCTCAGGGTCTAATGGTCGATTTGGTTTGAGACGAATTTCCATACTTTCCCTTAAAATATTTGTGGGAAGGGGTTAATGTGAATGATAAAAGTGCAGGAAAACTCGACCAACATATCATAGTATTATGTGTTTAAAAACTTTTCAACCAATATCTGCCTAAACTTCTACTTCTACTTCTTAAAGAGACATGAAATTTAAAAACTACAGAAATACTTATACCTATTTATTAGTTTTTTTTTTTTTTTGTTTAGGTAAAAGTTCTGTAGGTGTATATATATATTTCTGTATAATTTTAATAAGCATAAAACGATTTCTGCCTTTTATTGCTCTGTCGCAAGAAATATCCATCCATCCATAATGCTTATCCTAAACCACTTACTTTACTTTCACAATTTAATTTTCAACCCCCCTCAAATTCAGATTCGACTTAAGCCTTTTTATCATTCTTACTTATACCTATATAAAACCATTTGCCGGTTGCTTTCCTCCATTTAATTTATTTCAACTTGAAATATACAACAGAAAAAGAAGGAAAAAAAAACAACACGGTCAGAAATCAGGCTAATTAGACTGCGAAGCCTGTGAAAGTTTTCCTTTCTGGAGTATAGGCCGAGGTAATAGTATAGGTAAGCCTTTTCAATATTTTGTTTGTAGGCAAGATACCTATAGAGAATTGAATTTTGGTCCTTTTCTTTTTGGATTTTACTAAATCCCAATCTTTCATGTTGATGATAATGCTGTATAAAGTATAAAGGAAGTGTGGCAACTGCCTTACTCCTTCCATTTATTTCCTCATTCCACTCATAACAGAAATTTGATTATGTTGGGAACCCTTTAAATTCTTTGACAGCTTACAGCAAACACATTTTCCATTATCCTAGAATGCAATTCAATGTTCTAGTATTGGTACATTGTTGGTTCCTAGGAAAATCTCTAACATAAAATAAGAAGGTAATGTAGTGTTATTGTGCTTGTGGGTTCAACGAGAATCAACTACTACTTATACAAAAGGGTTTTCCAAAAATGTGGTTCAATAGGTACATATTTCAATCGTTAAAATAAAAGGGATGACAGGATTATAACTTGGTAGGTATGTATTTATTATTAAAAACCATAAACTAAGTCGCACGTGCTGCAACGAAACTGATGATTAGGTATTGTAGCATGTTTCAAACAATCTGAAACGCAATTATAGTGACGATTCAACAACATCCCTTATTGCATTTTACTGCATTTAAAACTTCTTGTTTTTTTTTTGTTGGTACAAGGAGAAGAAGGTTTGCCGACGAAAGCAACCCCTGTACTTGAAAAAAAAAATAAATAAATCTCACCCCATGGTGCTATATTGAATCTGCAATGCACATTTCGCCAGTTTTTTGTTTTGTACAACATCATGCACCGGTGCACTTTTATCAAAATCAAAATCGTCCTTGTTTTTTTTTTTTTATACATTTTATACAAATCTGAAGGGTGCATTTCGGTTCAATTTATTCTTTTTCACTGCACGAACAAATTTGTGTAAGGGATGGACCGTGAAAAATCGATAAATACGGTGCTCCCCTTGAATAAGAAGAAGAAGAAAAAAAAAAACTAGTTTTCCATAGGTATACACATCCACAATCATGATGTGTATGCAACACCAATACATCACCAAACACACCCCCATAATTGTGCGTGTGCATTCAATGTCCTCTCCAGCATACGCAGTCGCCGCATGCAAATATATCCTTTCAAATATTTTACTTACTCAGCAGAGTACATTTTACTACTCGCTATACACATCGATTCATACCATACATATATACGTACATCGGAAAATCTCTTAAAACTCAACCCTTACGCAAAATGTTCCTTTTGTTTTTTATGAGCAAGCTCGTTGCATTGACATGCGTTCATCGACCAATTAAAATTATACGAATTAATACTAGAACGCTAGAACTAAACTTGCACTCCCTGGTAGTTTCCATTTACAGGCCATAAGGATGACGATTTATATTACACGGTTGTTATTTTAAATAAGGGTGATGTCGAAAAACTTTTTAATAAAGACAAATTAAAGTAAAAACAATGTTTTCATTTTTTATTTTTTTTGTCGAAGCAAGAGAAGCAGTAAAACGCACTCGAAGAGTGAATTCGTATTAGGTAGGTACTTTTTCAATTCACAAAATATGAAAAAAGACCTACGCATGTCGATGGTATGTGTGTCAAGTGTGTTAAAACTAGGTACATGCCTACATACATAGATACCCTAAATATAATGGGAGAAGGAGGTTGTGTTTTAGTGGGTTGCTGTCACCAAGGACAGTTATTGAAATGATAAATTGCTTTCAATATTTTCTTTATGTGTCAGGACATAACCTCTTCCTATACAACAACAACAACAACAAAAAAATAAAACAAATGTTGTCGTAAGAGTGCAAAAACTCTAGTGTGAAAATACATATATTTTATGGCTTAGAACACACACACAAGACACACATGGGATTTCTACAATGGTATTTTTTTTTTATTTTTTTCTTTTTAAATGGGATTTTTATTGGTTAAGTTTACTGTCAAAAAATTGATTACAGCACGATTAAGTGAGATTTTCAGGCAATTCAACTTAAGGTCCGGGATAAAGATTACAGATATTTTTGATGGTTTTGATTTTGTACAATTTGATATTGCCAAATTCCTCATATATAAAATAATAATAAAAAAAATAAAAAAACTACTTTAAAATAGGTATGTACTTATTTTTTTTGTCTGGAATATTATTTAATTGTGTTCAGCTTATTAAAAATTTTTTGCTTTCTGGCTTATCTTTTGGACTTATGTTTCCCTGGTCCCGAAGACAGGTAACGTGTAACCAAAAGACCATTGACAATCTTGTATGGACTTTGGGCCCACTTTTAATATTGACAAACAGTGATGAAAGTTATGTTAAATGAAAACTTATGGAAAGTACTTTATTTTATGATATAACGGCTTAATTGAAATCGTGCCCGAAAATGGGGTTTCAGCGCATTTTATACAAAAAGTATTTAAAATGGAAAAAAAAAATTAAAAAAAAAATGGCAACACTTACTTAAAAGAACTTACCTTTTTTTAAAGCCATAAATCTGTTCCTTCATTCCTTTTTTAAATCAACTTATTTTCGAAAAACAATACTTTCAAAACCCAAAGGCGTTGAAAAACAAAAAATTGAATTTTGATTTTTTTTCACAAGTTTAAATACTTGGTTAAGTTAAGAAAAAATCAGTATTCAATATCCTTTGTTTTTCACCATTCTTAAGTTGGAAATAATTTTTTCGAAAACTATTAACAAAAATAAATTGATTTAAAAAAAGAATGAAAGAACGGACTTGTGGCTTACAAAAAAGGTAAAACACTTTTTAGTAAGTGTTGCCATTTTTTTTTTAATAAAATTTTTCTATTTTTTTTAGAAAATGCACCAAAACATCATTTTCGCGGTCGATTCCAATTAAGCCGCCATATAATAAAATAAAGTACTATCCAAAGGCTTTCATATGACATTAGTTTCATAAATGTTGAACAATTCCTATTGACCTTTTCTTTTTAGACTTTCAGAGGCCAATTTTATGAAAAAAAAGCTGAGTGCGACCCACCCTGGTAACTTCCTATTAGGAAACTATGTTATTTTATTAAAAGAAAATCGCCAATCAAAGATCTTTGAGAACCCAATTAAGTGAACACCAAAGTTTGACGGTTTGCTCTTAAGATGATGTAAGCCGAAAAACTACTTAATTTGTGGAAATAGGATTTTTGGAACAACAAAATATCGGATAGAAGTTGAAATTAAGGAAAACTTACTTCTGTTATTTTCAATTTTCTCGAAAACTTAAAGATATTCCGTTTGACTGAAAATTGAAATTTTGAGAATATTAAAAACAAAAATATCATCTATTTAATAACGTAAAATTTTGAACAAAATTAGTTTGAACTGAATTTTTTTCAAAATTTTGAGTTTAAAAATTAATTTATCAAAAAATATTCTCTAAAATAATTTGAATTTAAATTAAAATAAAAGAACAGACTTCCAGCTTTGAAAAAAAGTATAGCACTATAGCATGACATTTTAAGTGTTACCGTTGTTTTTGTTTATGATTTCTTTTCTATTTCTAGTCGATTTCTTAGAAAATTGCTCCTCTAGCCTAAACTGGGGGAAATAGACCCCCTTCCATACGATTTTTTTCTTATTTTGACTCAACCTATACGCTTTAGCTTTTTGCCACACCGTATGCGAATCACCCTGCATATTTCTGTGCATACTCAATTTGCCTCTAAAGATTTAATTCTTTCGAAAACTGTTATTTTTATGAAGAAAAGTGCCATAATCTATTTTTGTAGGAAATTTTAAAAGCTACAAATTAGACCTTTAAATTTTTTCTGTACAAGGGAACTTTAAAGGGATATTCTCGAAAAAACAGTTCGGGGGGTCTTTCACCCCCCATAAAATTTTAAGTGTTGCTCCTATCGATGGGGAATTTCCACAATTTCTTAAGAATACCATCAGAAGGCGGGTTTTCCGAAGTCAAATAATATGTTTAATGACCAGACTATTTTTTTTCTGGACTGTAGGCAATGTTTTTTTTATGTAATCCCCTTAACAAAAAGAAAATTTTTTTTTAAGCACTTTGGAATTTCTAAACATTTTTTTTTGTTAAAGATATAAATACTTTATTGAGCCAGTATTTAATAGGTGTGGCTTCATTCAAATTTTTTTTAACTACAAGAGGAAGTTCGTGCGATTCAGTCGTGCATATATTTTTTTTGAGGATTTTGCTATATTGTCCTTCACCTATCTTCAAAGGATCAATCGTAAAAATAAGTCGGTAGGTTTGTACAAAAGAAATTGATTATTGCTGCACGGTTTTTACCATTATCGGTTTTTACGCAATAGTATGGGGTGTTCCAGCCCCTGGCGTCTCTTTTGTTAGATAAAACCACTGAGATTCTTGTAGAGGAGAATTGGAAAATAATTTATAAAATATATTCCCGCCTTAAAAAATTGCAAGTTTTTGCTAAGTTTAGTCAAGGTTCTGGAAAGTTTTCAGTAGGAAACATATAGAAGAGGAAAACTTGTCAAATACTAGGTGAAGCCTTTTTATCTCTAGTCAAAATGGTACATAACCAGTAAGGGCCTAGCTAATTTCTATAGTAAACCCTGATAGCCTCTTATAAGATGAACTATTTTGAGCTTCATTAAAAATTAGATTATTTTTCCAGATGGGTGCTTTCAAAATCCGAATTTTTCCATCAAGTTTTGCATTTTGAATTATGTACTAAAAATTTAATTGACACTCCACTCAATTCTCTACGACGAAATTTTTGATTTTGAATATTATCCCACCTTTAAAAATGATCTAGTTTTTGATGAGGTTGTAGAAAGTTTTATATAGATGCTTACAAGGGGCTAACAAGGGTTACTATCGAAATCAGCTAGGTCATCGCCAGTTATGAATAATTTTGTCTCGAGAGGCAAAAATAAGAAAACAAGAATAGTTGCTTTGCCTGAGATCCTATCCTCGCACCTTCAGCCTACCAGTTCCAGTCCGATAAGCAAGCTAACTACTGACATTTTGACAATGTTAAAAATGGAAAACAGAACTTACCAAAAATTGCGTATTAAGGTCTTAACTAGTTAACTGATGAGTGATGAGATCATAGGAACGAAACGTCAATCTGCTGATGGGATAGCTAAACTTGCTCAACAAGTTTTAAACAGCTAAAACTTCACGAGTATTTGAAAAGTTTTCCTCGTCTAGATTTTCCTTACTGAAAACTTTCCGGCGCCTTAACTTATCTTATCAAAACTTGCCATTTTTTCCCAGTGGGATATTATAACGGAACTGTCCCACTACCAAAGGTATTTTGTTCCTGTTTTTCTATTTTAAATGTTAAATTCTCTTGACAAAGCCAAACAATAGGTAGATATTCTCAATATTATTTTCCCTTACCTAGAATTTTTGTCCTTAGGGTTCTCCACGCATCGCAATCTCTAGATGGTATAAAGCATACAAAATTAAAGAGATCCGCCAAAGTTTGAAACACATAGAACGAAGTTAAAAAAAAAAAAATAATAATATATAAACAAAACAAACAACAGAAATCCCTAAATCTCTTTTTTCTAGGACACACAAATTTTGATTAATTGAAAATAATTTTCTGGTGATAAATTATAATGCGGAAATACTTACCTACACCATAGATATTATGTGTGTGTCTAGTCTATGTGTATTGTCAAAAAGACAATATTTTAAATTTCTCAAAGTGAAGCAGGTCACCACTACTATCACAGTCCGCCCCCAGCAAACTTTTGGAAACTGTTTTTATTAAAGATCAAATCCTTTAGACTTGAAAAAAAAAACACTGAGTTAAACTAACGCCAGTCAGAAGTTTTGATGTTGATGATGGTAGGTAGATACGTTTATGCCTTAAAGATACAAAATTGTTTTTTCATAATAATATTGGTATGTAGGTATCTACTCGTATACCTAGATTTATGGTTACGCGGATTATGCAATGTCGGCGGTTTTATTTCATCCAAGCTTAAATCCCTCTGGGGGCAAATATAGTATGTATGTATGTACCTATATTTTCAGCCCGTCATTCTTAAATTGCACAAGAACAAGAACAAGATGAAATTCCCCTGTGTCCTGTGTGACACTGTGTGACAGCAAAAATGTCCCAGAATAAGTAGAAGGCATTATAATCCCCCGGAAAGGATATAACATTATGTAGTTCCTTTGCTATTTTTGTATATGTATATGTGGGTAGGTAGGTATATGTTTTTTTTTTTTTTTTTTTTTTTTTTTGATTTTTGGCATTCAAACGTTTGCGTTGCATGAAAATTGCGATACCAAATGTATTTTTTTTTTACTTTATGGTGCGGTATGTATGTATATATATTGTGATGATAGAGGATGGGTGGTTTTGGAGACTCTATACACAATGACGTAAGCAAAAATGAAAAATATCAGCAAACTTTAGTTGCCATTGCATGCAATCTCACTCCACACGCACACAACAGTAAAGAAAACAAGCCGTTTCCCAGTTTCCATCACGTGTATGTATCCCTGATATTTTCTATAGTACCTACTATACATATATAAAGTAGAAGATATATGTACGTCCGTCGTCGAGCCTTGAAAACTCTTGCCTGGACGTGGTCGTTTGGGGAAATAATTCATTGGAACCGACCGACCGACAACGACAATGCTTTTGGGGACGAGTTTTTCGTTCGCTATTCCTTCAGGGTATTTTTGTCTTCTTCTATTTTTTTTTTTTTTTTTTTTTTTGAAACGACAACCCTTAGAGGGTCTGTCGTTGTGGCCCATAGCCCGTTAAAACAACGATAACATCGCCACTGTAGAATTTTTTTTTAAGCTTGACTGTGCTGTGCTAAAACATCATTTTCAAAGTTCTGTGATAGGTAGGTAAAGTTTGGTGGTGTGGGAATGGACAGGTTTCATTGGAACTCCCGCTAAGAGCATGGGAAATTGCATGGATGGAAAAAGCCCATGGTTTCATTATGTTAAGCCCCCAACTCTCCGGCATAGGGTACCTATATCTAACCAGTAGATAGATATAGCTAACCTGGGTATATGTACTGCATAGAAAATTTTCAACTACAAATGAAAAATCAAGCAGTACCTAGATATTTTTTTTTTGTGGCGACCTGCAGTTCAAAATACCTGAAGCCGCATATTAACGTGTCTAACATCAGCTGATGTTTCGATGTAAAAGAGATTTTTCATAACTGGCTACCTATTACGCTTATATTTTTAGACATTTATTAAAGAATTCTTATGCAAAAAATACCCATACCTATTCTACATGATACAAACTTTTGATTTCCCTTTCTATAAAAACGACTTGTAGAGCAATTGGAATCTCATAAACCGAAGAGAACACCTCAAACGCCTTTCACTTAAAAAAAAAATGGTACTTTCAGTCGACAAAATTCTTAACACCCTATGACTACCCTCTTTAATAAGTTAAATTCAAAGAAATATGTTTTAATAACTTCCCTTTGCGAATAACCTTGCAACCACAAAGAAGAAAGTAAAAATAAAATAAAAAATTAATAAATACAAAAAAAAAAAAAAGAGAAAGAACACACAATAACAAGAAAAATTTCATTTTTTACCTCTGTTTACCTACTCATAGAAAATTGAAACCATGCACAAGATTCAAGTCCCATATATTGCTTTTCGCATAGTTAACAGTATTGTTATACAACCATCATGCATGCATATTATATTCATACACATATACATAGTCAAATTCGTTACTAGGATTTTCACTTTCACTCAAAGTCTTCGTAGTCGTCATCGCCGTCGTTGTCGTCCTTGTATTAAATTTTATTTTTCTTTTCGTTGGGAAAAATCTTTTTAGCCGTCGCGTCGCGTCTCTTCGTGTCGGTTGGGTTTGATACTACTCGGGTGGATTGGATGTAGGGTAGGTATTTTGTTTTATACTTTTTTCACACTTTCTTATGTTGTTTTTGTTACAAGAAGGATTGATGTTGACACCACGTGGGTAACCCAAACCAAACCACATGGAAAATAAGAGAGTTGGAAGAGAGTAAGTATAACACGATACCACATATACATACCTACCTACATAAGAAATAAATAAAAAAAAGAATGCGAAGAAAATATAAATAAACCGTAATCTTTATTAGCTCCACTCACGCAAATTGCATGAGGGGGGTCATGGTGGTAAAAATAAAAAGAAAGAAAAATTGAAAAAAAAAAAAAAAGAAACAGAAAAACAGAATGCGAATGAACACACAAAAGCCCGGATAACATCATAACAATAACAAAGTCTTTTGAGAAATTGAAAAAGGACTTAAATTGGAACTGACTCGACGTCGAATAAAAAAATAAGTTTGGGGGATTCGTTGGCTTAAAAAAAGAAAAGGAAAAAAAAAAAAAACAAAACAAAAACAAATGAAAGTAAAAGTGCGAATGTTGAACAAATGGTTTTTGCATTTTCACCTCCAATTATTGAGACATTATATTTTTTTTATTTGTTTTAAAATTTAACAAGGGTATATTTAAGAGCTTCTGAGCAATTCGTGATAAGCTATGTTAGATCAATGTTAGATAAAATGAATTAGATATGATAGAAAGTCTAGCTTTCGTTTTCTCTTAAATTTGAGCACGAACTTATTAAAAAAAAAACTTCAAGGACTTCTTTTTTTTTAAACTTGGCGGGTTCTTTATGAAATGCAAATTTCTCGTTACCAATCTTACATAACGTTTGGTTTGAATAAGATTTTGTGGAGGCTTCTTAATGGCAGATACAAACCTCAGGCACTTTTTAGGTGCTTTAGGTATATATGTACTACCTACTTGTTTTTTTCATTCCACACTTATATTTTTCCTTCGTTGATTGTACCTATTAATGTATTTAATATATATGTAGGATATGCGTTAGTTAGCTAAGAAAATTATTGTTTGTTTTTTTTTTTTACCAGTTTCTCTTAAAATCGGCATCTATACCAATAATACGAAAACAATTATTGTGATATGAGGATTCTAAGATCGTGATTGCGGTCGTAAAATTGATCAGTATTAGCTCCCTCTATTCCAAGAGCAATTTTTAAGCTATGAGGCTAGTATGTAATCGAAATAAATGTAACTTCAAAAAGTTATTCTTTCAAAAAGTTATTCTTTCAAGAAGTCATACACGGCGTATGAGTAATATTTTTTTTTCAAACTAATTTTTTTTTTTTAATTTATTAAAATAAATATGAATGTACAGTCTTGTGCAAAACAATTGGGACAAACAAGTTATTTAAATGAATTTTGTTCTTTGGTAGTAGGCTTTAATTTTGGCGTTAATTCTTTAAATACTTTGGTAAGTGCTTATGAATTAGTTTTATCAAATATTTCTGTTGACTTTCTAAAGGTAGGTCTCATTTTTTCTAGTTTTTTTTTTTTAGAAAATGGAGTAGCTTTAGAAATCACTGGAGTAGGTAAACATCTTTTGACAGATTTTAGGCGAAAAAGAGGCTAAGGGGGATCAACATTGATAAGAATTGGATTTCAGAGGACCGGAAAAAGCAGTTTTCTCGGACGTGAGCCACTTAGAGGTCCTCTGGAGTCCAATTTTTATCAATAGTGGTCCATCTTAGTCTTTTTTTTTTCACCTAAAATTTTTCAAAAGCTGTTAATTTTTAATTGCCTTTTGGCCTTACGACCCACTTCGAGATAAAGCCGTCAATCTGTAGACGAATTCACCTAAGCTCCAGCTGACTCCATGTGCCTTTGAAGCTTGCCACTTGTCTTTACAGGGTTTATAACTCTGTTTTCAACCAAAATTCTGTTGTCATTAGCCGTAGTAAGTCGCAGAGAACTTTTTGCATCTTTCAAGTGATCATGTTTACCCGTTGAACGCAATTATCCTAGCAACATTTAATTTTGCTACCCCAATAGCAATGAAATTCTCCCTTGTAGTTCTTTTTGTGTCTTCATGTAAGGCCATGACTTTTGTACTTTTTTCCATGGATCTACCAATGTTTTGTTCAAGCAACGAAATCATGTTACATAATGTAGGTATACCTTGGAACGTGATTTCTTAAGCTACACCATTTTGTAAAAACCTAGAAAAAATGACAGCTAACTTTAAAAACTCAACAAAAATATTGCATAAAACTAATGCACAAGCAATTACCAAGCAATTTTAAGAATTAACGCCAAAATTAAAGCCTACTATACCTTAAAGCCAAATGCATTTAAAAAACTTGTTTGTCCCAATTAATTTGCACAAGACTGTAGGTAGTTTCATTTTTATAATTAAATTAGCTGACCCCGAAAACTTCGTTCCGCAAAAAACGGTGGCACTTAATCGCGCAAAATTTTGAAAAAATCAACTTGAACAGAAAAATTCACAATTTTTTTTTCAAAAATTTTAACTTTGAACATTAACTTCTTAAAAACTATTTATTTAAAGAACTTGATTTAAATAGCAAATAAAAGAATGGAATATTTACATTTAGCATAACATTGTATGTGCTTTCTTTGATTTTTAATAATTTTTTTTCCATTTTATGTCAATTTTTCAGAAAATATCCTCCACGTCTCAGAAGGGGGAGATAGATTTGTTTAAAAAAAATAAATAAATTTGATGGCACAACAGCTCATGAAGAACTAGGGCCTAGTGACTTACAACTCTCAACCATTCCTGTGTGCGTGTCTGCAGGAATGGAGGGGACCTACAGTTTATTGCCGAATCCGAACGGCTGACGAGCTGCACTTTTCTGTGACAGGAGATACTCTTGGAGGATTTGTCAATTCCTCGCAAGAGGCAGTAGCCTTTTTTTCTTTTAAATAAATAGGTGGCGAGGCTGGGGATCGAACCTTAGACCTCCGGCATGACAGTCCATCGCACTAACCATCACGCCACGGCTACTACAGATAGATTTATTTGCTCTTTCAATTTTTTTTCATAAAATTATCCCAAGAATCATCCCTCATAATATAAGGAACCAATTAGGGGACACTATATATGTATATGTAAATGCATATAAATATTATTTTAATAATAACATTATATGCGTATATTAAATATATAAATTCATATTATTCATATGCATATAAATATTATTTTAATTGAATCTGCTAAAATTTGTCAAACAAAATTTTGTTTATAGAAAGCTATTCTTTCAAAAAATTGTATATGGCGCATGAGTAATTTAAAAAAATAGTTTTTTAAAATAACTTTCTTTCCTGTGGGCCCTAAAGAAGCACGTGCCATGGCCTGTAAAAAATATCAACAGCTGATAAGGCCAACATTTTTTAGAATATTCTTCAGTATTTTTAGTCAACAAACAAATTGTTTGGTTTTTCAAAATCTCATATCTTCGAATCCATTCTTCATATAGTAATTTACTACTGTTTTTAAATGTGATTAAATTTCAATACTACTATCAACTTCTGCTAATTATTAAAATAGTAAATTTAATAAATTTTACATTGTCCTGAATTATTCAAACTATACTGAGAGCAAAAATTTTCTGGCGTCTTAAGTTGAAGTTTATCAACTTTTCACGGAAAGTATCATGTCAAAATTTTGCCATTAAATTAAATATTGGTTCTGATTTGTCATTTGAAACCATTATTTCTAGCTCAAATGAAAAAGGCTTGTTTACTATTGCGTTTCGATGAATCTGCTAATTTTTTTAACCCGCCCGATATAAACTGTGAGTATGTAGGTACGTAAGATTAAACGTGTTCATCAGATATTAGAATCAACTTTGTTAAGAAGTTGAAGAGTAAATAAAACAAAGTTCTTAAAAAAATGTCTATTAAATCTTAACCATTCCTAAAAAAGACTAAACAACTTTTATTTTTATGCAAAGTATTTTGCTATGTATCCCTGTTGGAATCTTTAAAGCTAAAACTGGCCTCCCTGCAAATTTGCAGAAAATCCTTCAACTCATGATTTGATTGCACATTAGTTCCAAGAAAAACAAAAACACGAGCTATCGCCATCATCACCGCATAAACTTTTGAGCTGTTGCAAAAGAATTTTTTTTTTTTTTAATTATATTTAATACTCCTGGTTCTTCTTTTTTTTTTTTTTGGGAGGTTAATTTTAATTTGTAGTTGAAAATTCCGCCCACAAAACTTAATTAGTGTACCTACATAATGCATTGTTTTGCTTTTTATTTAAAAAAAAAAAAAACCTCAAAAATCCTATTAAAAACTTTTTTGCAGCAAAAAAAAAAAAAAAAAAAAAAAAAACAAATAAAATAAACGCTAATCCACCCTAATACTTTGGCATATTCACTCTATTTGTATGTATATATTAGGCTTTGATTAAGTATATCTCGTTAGCATGCAATTCGATCGTTAAGTGTTGCGCCTAAGATTTTTTCACTGATTAAACAAGGGGTTGGAATTGGAATGTGATATACCTTACCGATAGAGACAAACTCTATATAACCAATAAAAATGAAAGTAAAAGTGAAATATCGCAAAATTAACAAAACAATAACTTCGCTTTTTCAAAATCCTTCTTTTAGTATGTATATTGAGGTTTTGTATATGCAGAAATGGAAAGGGATTGTTTGATATTTGCTGTTATGTGATTTGTTTGCCATTTTATTTTTTCCATCTTCAATTCCGCATTCCATATTGAAAAGTTTCAATATGTGTAGACATAGATATATGTATGTATTTTTATATGGAAATGACGTCTCCATCTCTATAGAATCAGGTAAAAACCAATCAAGAACGTCAATAAAAAGGACGACGTCCATCAACATCGTTCGACCATTATGATGGAGAAGAGTCCTGCGTGTTGGATGTTACTGCTGTGATGGCGATAGCGACGGCTGTCACTCAACGATAAATGGATGATGGGCACACAAAAGTCCCGACTAAACAAAAAAAAAACAGCATATATTTTTGAAAATTCCAAAAAAAATGAGTAAATAGAGAAAGTACAAAAAAAAAATTATGAAGGAAAATTGCGGAGTATTGGAAATCATAACTCTATGTGTCGCCCCAAAAATTATTCAAAAGCTATAAAGGACTTGGTTTTTTTTTTTGAACATGCTGCCTCGCATATGAAACTTGGAACAACCATTATTTTCACACCCCTTAGATTTTACCACTTATACCTACCATCCCCCAAATTAAAAAAAAAAAAAAAAAAAAAACAGATATCTCTCAAACAAAAGGCTAACATCGACATGAGAAATTGAAAACGCGGCCTACCCACAATTGTTTTTCTATAACTCTTTCTCTTATGACTCGCAAATTTTATATCTACTCCAAAAAGGGTAGACGACAAAAAAAAATATAATAATTCCGTTATGACATTAAATTTCTACCCATATTTTGGACCTTTATGAGCTGTACCTGTACATAATAAAAAAAAATCAAAAACAAACAGGGAAAACAAAGCATCCTTTACGACCACCATCGTCACCCAGTCTCTATTACATTTACAGAACCAAACTTATTGAATAAAAAAAAACTCATACAAATGTGCGTATACCTCTGTAAAATAGCCAATTCTTGAAGCAGTCTAGTTGGAACTTGCAAGGCTTTAAATATTTTAAATTATATTTTTTTTTTGTCAAACTGATAGCCTGAAATTAATATGTACCTATTTTTATTTTTAAATTAAATTTCGATCCCATGTCCATCGTGCATGGTCAGGTCTTGAGACATACTCCAGTCTTGAACGATTCGCGTAAAAAGCGAACTTCAATTCGAATAAATGCTATCACATACATATAGCGAGGCGGTAGATATCGTCGCAGTCGACGCAATAAACGGCGGCGCGGTGGCGATGGCGCTGCCCTAAACTTAAAATAAATTCAAAATCACAAAAATTTATATGTAGGTACCTATATTTGAAGTAGCATCAGTAGAAAAAAATTCATAATTTCAACACAAACACTGGGGGTCTCATAATGCTCATCCTAGAAGCCCTTAGTCTCTCTACATAGCTATATAGAGAATCATCGCTCCCCATGTAGAAAAAAAAGGATTCGCAGAGTTTTACATTTATAAGCGGGTAAATGTGAACGATGTGAGGGTATATAGAACAAAAAAATTGTTTATTACTTACTCGCATCCTGCATCCTATGGGGTAGCTTTCAGTTTTTTGCTGCTTCTTCAACCCCTTTTAACTTTGCCCTCTCTACATGCTATGCCCCCCCCTCCTCCCTCTATCTCATACACCAATTTTAGTCCTGTGTCCATATAGAAAGGATTTTTTTCCATTTCGATTTTCCACATACATTTTGTGAGGCCGACCCATATCGCCAGTTTGCATGCATGGTAGCCAGGATCCATTTATCGTACGACAGAAAAAAAATGTAAAAGAGAAAAAAATCATCCAACTGCAGAAGCAATATATCTATACCTTTAGAGAATCCTTTTTTTTCTGTTCAACCTTTTAAACAATAAAAAGAATAGGAAAGAATACGTGTACATACAAAACAACAGAAAAAAAAATATGTATTGGGAAGCACCGTAAAACCTGTACCGAATGCTTTAACTATACCTCTATAAGTATATGTATGTATATGTATTTGTTTGCCCAGCTTGGAGTCGTTATTAACATTCACATCCTGATGGGGCAGCCTGGCGCGTTTTCCGCCTACTAGCAAAGTGCAAAAAAAAAAAACAAAATTCAAATAAACTGCAGAGCCTATAGAAAACAAAAAAAAAAAATGGCTGATGATATAAAAGCAAATAAACACGTTTGCCATCAACTGATGAGAGGAAAAGTTTTCTTTTTTAAGCTCTAGGTACACTTACTCATTCTATTATCAACCTAGGTACCTATAGCAACTTTTTTTGCAACTCAAGACAGAATTGAACAGAATTTATATCTTTCATTTTGCTCTCGAAACAAATTTTAACTTATCAGAAATAAGATATACCTACGTACTGCATTTTCTGTAGAAGTTGCAATGCCTAAGTGTAGGACAGGTTGGGAAGATTGAAGCCGGTATCACGGCAGTTTGTGGGTAAGAGAAGTGCGGGGTAAAGTAGGTATCTTGTGAGGCGCGAAGAAAACATAAAAACTGAACTGATAGAGTCTCATTTATTGTTCTTTCACTGTGCGAAATTTCGAAATTGTTTTTGTATCAATGTACCTATTTTGAGGCGCCTCAAAGTTTATAATGTAAACACGACGACCCTCACCAGTCCGCACTCAATTTTCCCAATCTAAACGGGGTCTAAGAGTGATCCTAATTTCATTAAACTTATGGTCAGCGTTGCCAACCACTTTGGGGAAAATAATGCCTCATTTGAAATAAAAACATGCCTTTTCAATGATAAAAAGCCTCACTTATTTTTTTTTTTTAGTTTACGTTAAAAATGAAAAATTATATGTGATCTGTGAATAGTTAAACAAACCCAATTCTTTATTAAAAAAAAAAAACTTATTAAATCACAGGAAAACATTGCACTTCTTAATTATATAATTTTATCAATATGCAGGTAGCAGTTTTGTACGAAAGAATTCAAAATGAATGAATAGTTTTAATCTAGATCGTGCTGTTCCTTACAATCATAAAAAGAATCTTGAATTTTTTTTCTTTTAACATCAGGTAATAAATAACAATTAATATTTGTAGCGTCTTTCACAGACGTATTTATTAGATTTCCTCAGATCTGTTGGACAATTAACCTTTACTGTCCAGCTAGCCATTGACTTTAAAGCGCATTCCGATAAATTGTCTAAATAAGACCTCATTTAATTCAGTGATATTGTATGTAATCTGTCAATTTCGAATAAATTTAAGTAAACTTTTGGATAGGTACGTTCAATTCCATTCGGCAAGCATAATAATTAATTTTCCAAGAAAATAAAACATTTATATCCATCTCTGCCATTCTCTGAAATTCGGAAATATTTGTAAAATTTCTTAAAAAACTAATTCAATATCAACAAAGAAAAAAAAACCCTTTTTGTGAAAAAATAAGCCTCAAAGCCTCAGGAAGTGAAATAATGCCTAAAAGGCATGAAAAAGCCTCAGCTGTCAACGCTGCTTATGGTCGACTTATTTCTAAACTCCAAAGTTACATACATAAACATGTGGTAACTGAGAAGAACAGAGATAAGCACAATGAGCTTAAATACCGGCTTATCCACTGGCGAACCGATCTATTGTTTTGTTTATAAACTCTTTACATTCAGAAAAAAATATTCAATAAATACATTCATGCATTCAATTTAAATCAAAACAAAAAATACCCACCGAAATAATGTTAATTTCATACAAGATAAATCAACTCATTAAAAGGATATATATATCGTACTAGCTAAAAGTTTGGAGTGCAAGGTGCAAGTGCACTGTGACTGTAGAAGTGTAGACTGCACAAGTGCACATGCTTGCAAAAAATATCAAATTCTCTTCCCACTCAATTGACCGTCGCGTGCGTCGACTGGCTCAAATGATTTGGGAACGAAATGGGTCCATTAAACGTAAAAAAAAGGAAGTAAAACTCGAATGAACCAATTCCTTCACATTATTTGTACTCCTAAGCTTATCAGGCAATAATTGTTGTGAGTTTTTCCCAAGTTTGTTCACTCAAAGTATATGTGATTGTTGTTTGGTGAGATAGTGTACGGAAAAGAATATTAAAGTATGGGATGTTTGTATTTAGTACTGGAGGATATGTTGTAATGTACATATTGTATTTCTATGCCGGCTTTGTTCTATTCGTGTGCGAAGAAAATGAAACGAAATAGAAACTTTATTTATGCAAAGTATTATTTTTTTTAAGATTTTATAAATATTTTATTTACCTACTTATCGCCAATGAGCTTATCTAACTTTACTATGACCTAAGTATCATAATTTCTTTGTGCAAAATGTGATAGGTAAAGGTGAGCACACCCACTTAATATAGTTAGTCGTTATAAAGAAATAAAAACAAAAATAACTAACTGCCTTCGCTTTAAAGTTCGAAAATACTTTTTAACATTTGGTAGAAGGTTTTTCGAATAAAAAGGAATTTTAGTTATATTTTATTTTCTCAAAAACTGGTTAAGACATTTAAGCATCAGGTTTTTAGTTTTTAAGTAAAAATTAAAAAGAACAAACAAAAAAAGCAAGTATAATAATTTTAAATAAATTAAAAAAAAAAGAAATGAACTACATATTTCAATAACTATTCATTAAAAAGGCTTGATTTATAAATAAAATTAAAGAATAGCAGCCCAATTTATAAGATTTTCAACGAGTTAGACAATGGTTTAAAAGTTTGACATAATGTAGTTTGAAATGTGCTTTCTTTAATCAAATAAAATATCATCTTAATCAATTCTTAGGCAACTGATCCCATTGTCTAGATTAAATGACTAAGGGCCAGTTGTACAAACATGGTTAAATATTTAATACGTGGTTCAGGAAATTTAATTCGACGATTTCGGCAGATTAACTGAGGGTTAAGGATTGTTCAAGGTTCTAGTGTGTGATAATAGTTAAGTACATGCCTGAACTATCACCAAACCTCAGTTAATGCACCGAAATAGGTGAATTAAAAATCCTGAGCCACAGATCAACATTAAACCCACAATTGTACAACTGACCCTAAGAAGAAGGAAAACACAAATAAAATTATTATTTTTGTTCATTATTTTATTAAATGACTCTTATAAAAGAATTAAAAGTTTTTCTTTATAACTTACACGGCTATCTAAAGTTAGACAACGTTTATAAATATGACTATAAAATTCTGGCTTAAACAAATCATACAATCATTGTATTAAACATAAAAACGGGATCGAACGAGTTTAAATCATACTTCTGACTTTGTAAAAATTTTCTGCTTGTAAGTTCTACTTCGTTAAGGCTTCTCTTTCAACGAATGTCAATGGTTGAAATATATCGCGTTTTTATTCGAAACCTACATTCTTTTGCGTTTTAGTGGAAGAAAAGTTTTTGTAGCAGCTTAATATGTCTCAAAAAATGAAAACAACAAAATATTCAAAATAAATTTGGTTCTTTTTTATACTTAATAGGTACAAATTTTATATACCACTAAAATAAAATAAATTTGTCTATGTTATGAAAACTTCAGTCTAAATTCTTGTATCGGTAAAAACACTTTAGTGTCTTAATATGTAATATGTTGTTTTTTTGTGAAGCTTAGACCAGAAGTTTTTTTTTATATTTTTATTTTAAAAATTGACTATCTTTTAGCTCAAAGTTTTTAGTTACATAGACACAAAGTACACGCATTGGTTAGAAACAAAAATAAAATCTGCTTTTAGCCACATTTTAAACGATAAAAAATCAGCTTTCCACCATCAGGCGCTGATATAGGAATCTATATCTCAGCTTATAGAAATACATAGACAAAACCTTGATAACAAATCTCAATCAAATGTCAAAAAGGTGGACAAGGATTGTTACATATTTTTTCCCTACATAAATATTCCTATGTGTATACTTGATACGTATACGTTTTTTTTTTATAACAGAGTGAAAACTCGCATGTTGTACGTACTTAGGTACAATATAAATTTCCATCATAAATGAAGAGCTTGGCTATACAACATGCCGTCACCTTATCAAGGGCTAATGCTTTGAGGGATAGCAACTGAAATGTCACGGGTAGTTGAAGTTAGCACAGAGGATCGAAAATTATCGAAATTCTGCAAAAGGTATATGTAGGTCCATACAAAAAAAAAAATAACCTTCCAAATTGATGGCTATCGAATGTGAAATCCTCGAATTGCCATCAATGGACGTTGGCCAAAAAGACCCCCACTCTTTGCAGAGAGCAAAAAAAAATAAATATAACCAGCAGGTTGTGTGTCACGGTTGGAAAATGGCTTACTATTGTACTAAATTTTGTACTATTTAATTTTCCCAATACGCAAGTACCACTTTTCAACTTTCAGTACTATTTCAATTACTGGCAAAAGACCAATTTTGAAATTTTCATTAACTGGGTTTAACGCATCACTCAATAATTGCTAGTTTGGCTTAAGTGCGATAAAATTCATTCGAGATTTTCATACAAATTTCAATTAAGATAATCGAAAAATTCAAAAATGGAGGTACGTTTCGAATGTAAATGTTTGGTGCGGTAGGAACTCGCCTCAGTTGTGCATACATAATAAAAAAATATTTTTTCGTATCTAAAAAATTAAGGAAAATAATCAATTTTTTAAAACTTTTTTAAACAAGTAGTTTATATGAAAATTGAAAACAAATAGGTATTTAAAAACCCAATTATGAGCTACATATATCGGAACGGATACCTCGATTGAAAATTCTCCGATTTCGAACAAATCAGAGAAATTTTTCTTTCGAACGGATACCTCGATAGGGCTGATTATTTTTGACGCGTTTTGGAAGTCAAAGTTCCATCATCAGTCTCAATTTTATATCATAAAAGTTTCATCTTTTATATCATAAAATCGAACCTGAAAATGGAACTTTGACTTCCGAAACGCGTCGAAAATAATATTAAAAAACAAAAGTTGTGACAGTTTGAATAAATAAATATTTATATTTATAATTTATAAATGTTTTTGTCTTTTATTTTATAAAATAAAAAGTTTGTTTTTAATTTCTTAAGAACTGAAAAAGAGGGAAGATAGAACTTTCCTCCATGCATTTTTTTTCTTAAAATGATCCCAGGGATAATTTCTGTCCTAAAAACATGTGAACGTTTTATGAAATTTGAATTTTCACTCAATATTTCCAAATATGTAGGTATAAAAAAAAACTGTAAAAATTTTCTTCCGAAAAAATTCTCTCCGCGAAAAAATAAGTAAACCAAATATTCCTCAAACATGGGTCAAATATTTTATTGTCTTTCCAAAAATATTCAACAACGTAGGTACCTACTATGATTCTGATTCATCTCAAATTATTTATTAAACGTTAGATTTTTGAGAATTTGTTGACATATGCATTTAAAATGTACTAGCGGCGAGCCTGGCCCTCATCGCCCTTAAATAAAGTTGTCAAAAATATTAATTAGAAGGTAAACTTATTTTTTGATTTGGAATTTAACTGGCCCATGCATGCACTGTTGCACCTCCTTTGCAGAATGATAGACCAATTTTTACCAAAGATACATTTCAAATTTTCTTGAATTTTTAACAAAATATAAACTTGTTTTCCGACATAAGTACGAAAATGCATGCGATGCTGCATTGTTGATCTCCAAATCGAGATCGTTGCAAGGGGTCGATGGCTGAATACTCAAACCACATCTTCCTGTAATGATGATAACGTCCAATAAAATATTAAATTCCTGTAGAATTCACAATTGGAAAAATTTCGGTACTATTTGTTCATTTTCAGTACTATTTTTTTTCTGCTTTAGTACTATTGGCAAAAGTCGATTTCCATCACTGTTGTGTGTATATATGGTAATAAACGATTGCCTACTAGAAATTAAAAACAAAAAGAAGAATTTAGAGCTATCTCATACAACAAACTACCCCTAACGTATTATAGATATAGGTATTGTTTTGATGGAATGAAAAAATATTTATGCGCCAAGTCATAACACAGACCTTCTCCAAGTTCGAAATAATATGAAAACAGAATGATGAATGCAAAACAAAACAAACGAAACACAAAAAAAAAAAAAATAAACACTTTCGCCTCCCCCAACTTAGAGAAAAGGGTTGAACGTGTAGATCTGTCAAAATCCGTCCAAGCGGACATCATTGGATTTCCTCCAGAGATAGTGGAGGGGGGAAATTGAAAGAAAAAAAAAAAGGAATCATATTGTATATGTTTCCCAGAGGATAGAGAATGAGGCTGCAAAAGCTGGGGGGTATATCGTCAAATGTCGCATGGGGCTGCTGATTGTGAATACCCTGCCTATACTATTCTAACAGTTAGCGGAAGAGGCACAGCAGCAGCAGAGGCAGAGTGGTTTTTGGTGTTCGATTAAGCCAGCGGAATCGATTCCAGGATCAGGATAGGCATTCGAGTTTGTTTTTTTTTTTTGCTCTCGTGCGATTTCTTTCATTCATTCGGCATGCCTGCCTGCCTAGCCTATATGTGTTGCCGCATTGATGGCAGAACACCAGAACCTCACTTGCTGCTGCTACTATGAATCATTTTCATTTGCCCCTGAAAATCCAGCCGTTGCTGCTACCGCTGCCGCTGATGCCTTTGGTGGAATGAAACAAATGAATTTAACCCTATTCGTCGAGCAATAATAGGTACACATGGAACCAACCTTCTGTCGTACAAAAAATATACATATGTATATAAATATGTGTATATGTCCAGCACTTGATTAGTAAATCAAGTTTGAATTTTTATTGAATTTTCAAATTTTCCCATTTGCTGTATCGTTATGATCGTTATCACGAACTGTTGTTGGGGGTTAGCCGATTGTCTGTCTCCTGCCTCAGGCACATATACATATTCTATACTCGTTGTCTTCCCACAAAAAGTTTAATTTTTTTTTTTTCGCAAAGGAATGAATAAAATTTAAATGCATGAACGGTTGAATGGATGGAAACATCCTGAAAATTTAATGCAACGTTGGACAAACTTTACTTATAATAGCGATAGGTTGTTAGGAAGATATATAGGATGAAAAAGGATTTTCTAAATTACACAAACATATCTATTTTGTTTTAAATAATATAATATTAAATTTGAGAATTGGGACACTATATAAAGAGATAAAGTCGGGATAAATCCCAGGACAATGTAAGAAATTGATAAAAGTAATAAAACCATATACCTATTAGATTTTTTCTTAAAAGTTCCTCAAGATATATTTCTGTATTTGGTTTTTTAGTCTAACTTTGTTCTGTAGTTGCCCGAGGCTTAATAGATTACGTGGGACTATCACGTAAATTTTAAACAAATTTTTCTCGTATCATCTAGGTACTTATTGTTACTTCTATTTAATTTGTCATACAATTTTGCTTGTGCTTAATTGTATAAATTATACACTTTTGGTCGTATTAATAAACACTATCTAACATTAGACAGCCGAAATACTTAGACATAGTTTAAACAGTCAAAAATCTAATTAATACGACCATTTGTATCCTCAAACTTTTTCAAAAAAAAAAAAACTGATAATTTTCGACATACCTGCATGAAAACTGAATTTCACCCACCTTTCACTACAGTTCCTTAGCCCTGGTCCAAATTTGGACAAAGGCTCAAAATTAAAACCCACTGTTTGAATTGGAACACGTACATATGAGCCGTTTTTTTTTAAAGTGGAACAAGTCCTCAAAAAATTTAGAAAACTAATGGTCGATTTCATAAAGATTTAAAAGGCTTTTAAATTTTTAAATGACGTATTTTGTATGAAACAAATGTCATTTAAAAATTTAAAAGCCTGTTAAATGGTCAAAAGGGCTTTATTAAATCGGCCATAAAACCATAATATCTTTACGAATCATGAAATTGCCATTAAAATTGCATTCGACAAATGATGCATATTTAACATATTAAATATGCAAAATGCATTTTTTCACAATACCTAAATGCATATTTTCATAATAAATGCATATAATTCATTTTTATTTTATGATAAACTGTGTTTTATTTCGAAAAGAGTCAAGACCGTGTAATATTCAACAAAGTTATCACAGTTTTAAAATAAAAACCTCACTCAGTTTGAATTGTTGACGTTTTGGAAACTTTCACTTTGACGAGCAGCTTTTCTTCCAAAATGTACATTAATTTTTACAAATTTTTGATGACTGAATTCATATTCTGTATTAATAAAAACCGAATGAAAACTTTTTTATTATTTTTTGGGGAAAATAAGTTAAAATAATGGTCTTAAGTGCAGATTTTCCATTCTAAGAGCATATTTTAAGCGCATATTTCGATTTTTAAGTTCATGAAAAACTTAGCCTTAGGTTATTACTAGGAATAGGATTTTCATGCACTAAAAAACGGAAAATATGCACTTAAAAATGAGAAATATGCACTTAAAATATGCATTTGAAACCAAAGTATTTTTCCCTATACTCGTATCTTTATTTTGAAAGCAAAACTTTGGAATGTTTTAACTCGCGTCCAGATCAATAAAAATTTGCGCTGTAGGTTGTATTAGGCGCAAAAATTTGTACATAGACGAAAAAAAAAAGTCGGAAACGCACGCTATCCAATTCCGGTGGATTTTTGGCGCACACGAAAAAATTTTCGGTGCACAGGCATTTTGGAATAGACATTTATTTGAAAATAAATTTGAATTTTTCGCAAAAATATTAGCAGCTAATACAAAGTTTAAATCGTACGTACGGCGGCGCGGCGCTTAACGAAAGTTTATATTGATCTGGATGCGGCTTTATACATTGAAAAAAAAAGAATGTTTTACGTCAACTGACGTAAATAATGCATTTTTCAAAGAACAAGATTCATCGGTAGTAAAGTTTTCAAATTAATTTTCACCATTGAATTGGACTTCAAGAACTGAACCAAGAGATCCCTCAACACCAGTTGGTAGTTTTTAAAACAGCATCTTCAATTCAGTTCTTCTTAACTAAGAAATTTAATGTTGTACCTATGTCTAATTCTTTGAAACTGATGTTTTTATGTTTATTATCTTCAAAATATGAACTAAAAATATGCATTTATTATGAAGAAATATGCAAAAATATGCAATAATATACAAAATATGCATTTATAGTAAAGTATGCAAAAGTATGCACTAACAATTGAATGCCATATTAAAAGGAAAATTCATAATTCGTAAAGATAATTTGTGATCACGCTTCTAAAGGTTATCAAAACAGCATTTGCATGGAAATCCTGGCCAAGTTCATAAATGTAGAAATGCAGCAGTCCTGCAAGATTTGCGTTCATAAATAAAAATTGACTGCATTATCTGTGCATTAGAGCAGTTGACTCTTGCGTTCATAAAAGCAACATGACAGTCAAAATGCGATCACGTTTGCAGTGGTTTTTGTTTTGTTGCAAGAGGAATAATTTTAATTTCTGCCATAGTTAAGTTTGTTTGTATTTTTTGCAATGCAGAACTGCCGCATACTTGCAGCATCACCTGAATTCTTTAACATTTGCCTATATTTTTAAACATATTTAAACGCAAACCCTCAAATCTCTCGAAACATGAAAAAATGGACTTATAATACCTCTTTCAAAAACAACGGTTCATATGTAGGTTCTTAGGTATTTTAATTTATAACCAAAAACGCTAATCTGGGTAAATCGCAAATAGATAGATAGTTTAGTAAATATAGTTTAAACAAAATAATTTAAATTATTAATACCTATATCTAAAGTATACGAAGATAAAACCTAACCAATACGATATGCTTGGTGCTTGCAGACCTACCTGCTTAAATTACACATAACATGAAGTTAGTAGGCAAGTAGGTATATCTAACAATGAAAACGCAAAACGCATGACGATCAAAAACCTGCCTAAAAAAACAAAAAAAAGAAACATTATGTTCAACTCCACCTAATTCATCAAGAGAAAATACATTTCTTCACACACACTGCATTATCTTCTTCCAGTGCAATTATTGTGTTCTCTTCACTTCATAAAACAAAAAATAATACATACCCAAAAGTGTCATTGCTAAAGAAAGAAAAAATAAATTAACGCGCGTGTTGCGCATGCATTTCAATGGTATAGGTATAAAGCTACCTAAATAAGCTGATCACATCTTGCATGTTAAATTACCTTAAAACTGTATCTACGGCCAGCGGCGACGTCGGCGAACAAGCGAAAAACTACCGAATCATTCTCAAATAGTGGACTGTGGACGTTTGGTTGGTGTTTCAGTTTTGTATATGTCATTACCTGTTCTGATTAACTGAAAATTGGTGTAAAAGAAGATATAAAAAAAGAATAAAATAACCAAATCATTATGTTAAGTGACCACGAAGATTCATCATGGTATAAAGCTGAAAAGACATCAGAGGATGAAGACAGACTATGGGGGGTACCTACTCCCCTTAACTTCTAACTTCTTGTTCACTTCTTTTTAGTGATCATTATCACAAAAATATATGTATGTACCTGCATTCAAGTCAAAATAGGGAATATTTTAGCTGTTTGTTCAGATATTTTATTTAATTTAGGTTGCCATTTAATAACGGTGAATGTTGTAACTAGTGATTATACGCATAAAAACTAGAAAGGGGGCCTGATGGGGTGGAGTTATAGAGTAAAAGTTGAATGCAAGGCATATAATGATAATTATCGTATGTTTTAAGACAGTCATTAGATTTCATCGTCCAAGCAAGAGGAAGTGGTGTGCAGGGTGCATGCAGTCGTGCTTATTGTTGCCGAAGTGGTACGGTCGTGCTTTTTTGACACGATAATATCCTGGTGCCACCGAAGGCACGAAAAAGTTTCATTATTTTACTTAAAATAAAGCTTATTTTCACGAAACTGCATAAAAATTGGTCTAAATTATGTAAAAATTTGGTAAAACTCATGTTTTTTTTGACAATTTCTTTGACAAGCAAGTGATTTCATTTAAATTTTTTCTTGTATTATACTCCTTAATATTGAATTATAAATACATATTTTTCAAAAAATTAAAGAATTTGTGGTGTTTTTCACATGGCACGAAAATGACACGTTTTTTTCAGAAAATGTAGTACGATAATTTTTTTTTCGGACGGCAACGCTGCATCCTTTGTGTTTTTGTTCAGTGCTTGTCTTTTTTCTCTTTCGTGGGTGCAGAGAATGAAACTAATGCATTTCTTTTGTCCAATATTAAAGTGTGTTACTCATCATTTATGAATATTCGATTTCCACAAAAAAAGAAAAAAAAAAAACAAGCACTGGAACTTCACCCGCTCTGTTATCAGAGGATTGAAAAGCTGATTTTGTGCCAATATTAACTTAAGCTGTGCGCTTCGCTTAATCAAACATTTAAGGTCTATTAAGAGCATCAAATGATTAAATTCATGCAGACCTTAACGCACTCTTTTCTCAAGTGAATATGTTCACAAATGTATACTCATTCTTTGCGAGTGCACTTATTAAACTCTGAATAATCACAAATCAGTACCTACCTATTTAATCATTATGAGTGAAATGCGCAGTGATGTGTTTGTTTAAACAAAAATGTTGAACTCATATTGTTTCTAAACATCCAAACTAATGCACACTCATTCACATATCACGCAGTAGTAAAAAGAGATTGATGCAGGGTTCGGATTTGAGAAATCGCAGCTCATATTAAAAAATTAAAAAATCCTAGTGGAATCAAAATCTTCGAAGTAGAATTATAATTTCATTTTAAATGATTAATATAGAACTAAAAACTGCTTTCGCAGTAAAGTCCAAACGCTGTACTAAATATCTTAAAACTAGTTTAAAGTAGAGCCCCCTACTGCACGTGTACACGTGTTACATGTGTATTTAAATTATTCGTGTATTTATATTTACACGTGTATTTATTGTTACACGTGTATTTAAAAATACACGTGCAATTAATTGAAAATTGCTTTTATGATTTTTATCCAAAGATGATTTGTTTTTTTTTTATGAAAACGTAAAAACTAGATCTCGTATAGAATTTAATCGACATTTTAATTCAATTCTCGCGTGTCTTTAGTTTTAGTAAGTCAGAAAATCGTCTTATGCTAAATTAACTTGTATTTACAAGTCCGTCGCTTATATTTTTTGCACAAATACTTTTTTGGTGAAATACAGGACACCCCGATTGGTTTTAAAAAAGAATTTTAATGACATGTGTTCTTTTATTTACACGTGGATTTAGAACCTACATACCTACACGTGTACACGTGACACAAATACACGTGCACACGTGACACGAATACACGTACAGGTAAATACTCGCTGAAAATCGAGAGCTCTAGTTTAAGGACGTTTATACAGACACGTCTGGTAGATATCATTTTATTTAAGTACGCTGAGGGACATCCTACTTATCATTCACGGCTTAATATCGCCCACAGATTCTTCAGTTAGTCTGGATTCTGGAACTCTCAAACAAACACACTTATACCTACATAATATACGCGTAGGTAACTTTAAATCCACGAAATTCCTCCATGTCGCGATTTCACTCCTTAAAAGTTGATATAATTGATAAACTCCAACATATAAATGCTTTTAAGGACATATTATCCGTCTAAATTTAGAGTCAGTTACTAGGAAATGGTTACACATTTTAATACATAAAATCCATCTTTAAAGAAATCAAGCTTTTATTTACTTACGCAGTAATGTTAGACATTCTCTGAAATCTCTTCAATTATTCATTTAAAAATATATTTCCTGGAAATCCAAAACAAACAAAAATCATACCGCTTCTTTTCATCAATTTAAAAAATTTATTTTATATTAAAATTGAAAACCCAATAACCCAGCTCAATATACATATATCAATTCTTCACAATTAAAATAGATCTTCGAAAACCCCAAAAGTTTTTTCCAACTATTATTATCCTGAAACCTAAACTATTTTCTTTTATTTTTTTTTTTTTGCTGGGGAATTCATTAAGTCGAAAAATTAAAGTCCTTTTTTGAAAACCTTAAACCATTGACAAAAAATACATACCTTTATACAAGTATATAATATAGATATACTTTATAGGTTCTGTGGCTTTACTATAATGTATAACGAAGCCATTGGGATAAAGGATGAACATTACTAAAAAGCATTAAGGTAACCGTGTAACCTAGTAAAAGTTATTTTTGTATATAAATAGAAATACATGTCCCAAAGACATCAAAGGACACACACCGAAAAAGGACACCGCAAATGTATCTTTGATGAATTTATCGTATCCTAGGAGGTACTACCCTACCGACATTAACTACCGACAACACACAACATTTTTTTTTTTTTTTACTCCAACAAACATTCTTGAAAATTATACTCACTAAGGAATATATATATACCCTCTCATCCTTGCAACTAACTGCTACAATAAGTAGGTAAGAGTGATGAGTAGTAGGTGGTATACAATACATATTAAGGATTGTTGTTTTTGTCTTATCAATTTTTGGTATTCTATATGAGTGTTCGTAGATGTAGGTATAGAATTTAACAAAAAAAAAAAGGGAAAATGTCACTGAAGCTTGCGTCTTGGAAAAGTTGTAGTTCTTCTTTATCATTTTCGGAAAAGGATAAAAAGCACTTTAGTTGTTCACTTTCATCCTTCTTTGTTTTTTTTGTCTTTTTTTTTGCTTTTTAGTTAGTTGCTTCGATGATTTTTCACTAAAAATACACGAAAGCATCTCTTGAAAACGCTTTTATATCTACACAAGCATAAAGAAGCAACACAGTAGGTCTTCTTTCATTTTCCATTCATTTTCACAGAAGTAGCATCAGCTCAGCAGTGCCATGCCAATGCCAATGCCATCCACCATCATTGTGGAGTGAGGATTTTCTTTTGTAGGTAGGAATTATTGTGTGCGTTGTGCGTGTACCATTCAATGCACACCCAATAGCGATTCGTCAGCTGAATCTATACAAGGGATGAAAGAATACACCAAAGGGGGTGTGTGTGGGGGGAGGGGGGTGAGGTTGGTGGAAGATGAACGGTTGGCATGGGATTCGCGTGCTGATGCTTCCTTTCTATCTATACTATTTCCATCCTTGAAGATGTTGTAGAATATATAGAAAGTGAGAGTCCTGATGGTGAAACTTTAATAAGCAAACACTGAACTGTGCTGCAGGGAGGTGATGTTAAACAACTTTTGACACACTCTGGAAATACAGAGACACACAAACACAACCGCTCCTCATCTTCCATCTTCCAGCCCCCTGTCGTGCGTCGTCCCTGAATCTTATCATGCTCCGATTGCGTGGAAAATTCGTTGAATTGCAAACGTAGCTATGAAAAAAGAAAACTTTCAAGTTGTTTTCCTTTACGCATTTTCCTTCTCGCATTTCCCAAAGACTTTTCGTTTTCGTCTTTAAATTCGATAATACATTTTGAAATGTGCTATGTTGTTGTGGAATGATGGTGGTGGGGTTAGGGGTTTCTAGGAGCTCCATTTATAAGGGTAGAACAACAACAACAGCAACAGCAAAAAGAAAAAATGACACCAGGAGAGAAATTGCTTTTATTGTGCGCACCAGTGTGTTGCAACAGCATTGTGTTTTTTAGGGGGTGGTTGGGTTGTGTGGTGTGGTGAGGTGAGGAAACTTTCTTGGGTTACTGTATAATTCAGCAGGACGAAGAACGACGAAGACGTGGCACGGAATAATATCTACACAACAGAAGGGAAAGTGAAAGTTTTCTCTTGTTCGTCTTATGTAACAAGAAACGAGGATAGGAAGCATTTTTTTTTTTTTTTTTTTTTAGTGAAAGTAAAAGTGAATTCAAGTGAAAGTACAGAAGGGATCGGGGGCGGGTTGGCTGATGGTTTTCTTGTTGTTCAGCTGTAACATGACAGCCAGTGCTGAAGATGGTTGTTCGGTTGGCTGGAGGGCTGTGGTGCGTTTTTCTTCCTTCATTTCTTGCTTTTCCTATCCGAATTAATTTTCCAAGAAGACGTAGATTATAAAAAGAAAATTTTCCCAAGAGGGATGGGACGCAAGTCGAGAGAGAAAAAGAGAAAGAGGGATTGTTTTCAGATGTTGCAAGTGATGGTGGGCTATTCAGAAATTGGGACAAATACATTTATTTCGTCATCATCCTCGTTTCCGTTATTTTATTTTTTTTTTGTGTTTTATTTTTGTCTTGTAAGGAAAGTGAATTTTGTTGAAAACCAGTGAGATGCATATAAATTTATGTATGTATGTGTGTGTGTTTATATTGTAGGTATATAGCTACCATGTAATGACTATGTAGACCAAAAAACTTAAAGGAAAACTTAAGTCCTGCACACTAAGGGAATATAGGTAGGTAGGTATGTAGCTTAGCTTATAGTAGGTATGTAGGTAGGTATAAGTAGGTATACATTTTCTTGTCCGGGGAAAATTGATGTTAAGAGGGTTGAAAGTTTAGAATTTTAGAATGGACAACTGATGGATGATGGGTGGTGTGATGGTGGCGATGTTGCCTGATGGCTATGGGTATATGGGGTTAGGTTTTATAAGAGTTGGGCTTTTGGATAGGTATAGTTGACATCAGTCTTAAACTTCAAAGAATGCCAGGCCATGCCATGCTAAATTTTACTAACTTTTTCATGGTGGGTGGTAAGGAACAATATACCCACTATATATCTATATAAAGCACTAGGTATAGGTACGATGATGTTGGAATTGAAAATGTAGCAGCACTTGGCACTTTAAGAAAGTTTTTGACGGCTCTAAATGTTCTTAGTTTTATATATGTATAGGTATATGTATAGATATCTACTTCTGGTTGTGAAAAGTTTCCTATACACAAAATTTTATAATTTCCTGCTGGCAATGGTGATGACTGATGAAATAAATGCCATGAAGAAAACTTTTTCTAAGCTATATTTTAAGCAATTTCGCAATTTTAGTAGAGGTTTGTAGTACCTTTAGGTATATGTATTTGTACATGTTATGTAGATACGCAGAATATTTTTCGAGGATTCGTGTTAAGTGGGTCTGTTGGTTAGGTTTTTCTTCTTCTTCTTCAACCTATTATTATATCTTTCAAACGACTGACGTTGTCATTTAGAAGACAAAAAAAGGTTAAAAGGAGTTAATTGATCAGTCATTGTAGGTACCTACCTTCATAATGAATTATGTGGCTATTCAAGCATTAAAACATTTTTGCATGTGCCCTATAAACCAGGAAAATTCTTGATTATTAGGAACCGCACAAGGTTCCTAATCTGCGGCATATACCATTAACAACAGTCTAATTAAGCTGTTGAATGATTTAGTATGCTTCAAATGATTTATATTTAACAAGAGATTGTTACCGGATATTCTGAACATCTTTAGAATTTATCTTGAAGAAAGAAAAGAATTATGTATGTATTAGATAAGGGCTTATGGGTTCCAATACTTCCGTGTTAACTAAAAATTACGTGTATATGTATATTTTTTTAAAAATAATTTCAGGATTTAGCTTTGCTATTCTTTATAATAAGTTGTTTGATATAAAACTATTTTTAACAAAAAAAGATGTGCTTCGAATTTTTAACTGCAAAAAGAGTGAGATACAGGTTCAGTTGTAAAATAAATCCCAAAAATTTAAAACTCGGCCTTAACTAAAAAAAATTGACAAATATTGAATACATCATTTCCATTTAACTTACTTACTCTTGATTTTGAACAAAACGCATGAAATTTCATTAAATATCCATTTACATATGTTCAATCGTTGCAGTTTTAGCCACAACTTCCAGGGTTCCAGGATATTCTTACCCTGGCTGGATCTGATCTAAGCAAGACAAGTATCACTAGACGTCAAAAATTACGCAGTCCAATTTACCTAACAGGTCGATAAGACAAGTTTTTAAATAGATTGATTGTTTTGTTTCCTGTGCCTTTGTTCTGTTACTCTCACATCGATGAAATTGGTTAAGAAACGATGAAAATTAAAACAAAATATAAGAGTTTTTTGGCCCTGGTATTATGATACGTAGAGCCGTTCTTGCTGAAGACATATCTGTTCTTAATTCATGCCATTCAGTCGGGGAATTAAAAAGTCATTAATAAAAATTCTATATCGAATTCGAATACCGTTACTATAAGACGCCATTCTTGTTGTAAATATGTCAAATTGTACATGCAACATATCAACAACGCTCTCAATTGACAAAAATTTCTCTAATTTAAATAACCCTTTTAACACCTTCATTAAAAAATGTAGGTATGATTGAACAAATCAATTTTTATATCGTTCATATGCACGAATAGAACAAAGCTGGTAAATATACATAAATAAAATATGAAGAAAATAGAACCATCCCGTACTATAATATTCGTTTCCGTACCCTAATCTCACCAAACAACAATGCATACAAGTTGTGTGTAGAAAAACTCAAAATTAATTATTGCTCTCTTTGACGGTGTTCACATTGGACTCAGATTTACGATTTTTTTTGGCATAAGTCAGTCAGCTCGTGTTCAGACACACACATCCGATTCACTCTGACGTTCAGTAGTTGTTAAAATAAAACACAAATTTTTATTCGCCGGAGAATTTAACTAGAAATTTTTCAATCACAAAATTAATATTTCACTAAATAAATGGCCGCGTTCGGGGGGCAAGCCAAACCTATCCGGATAGGTTTGTGTTGTTGTAATCCCATAGGAAAATTCAGCTGATGAACCAAACAGCTGTTATCAAAAACAAATCTAAAGCTATCCTAAAATTTTCGGGATACTAAACTATCCTATGCGCAATTTGAGGAACAGCTGATTACAGCTGACTTTTGGTTTTCGGGTGACGCTTGAGTATTTGTTTGTTTTTATTTTTTGTTGTTTGTTTTTGGCTTTTAAACATAAAAATACATATACAAATTGTTGCAAAAATAAACAAAATGAAGACATCTGTCAATTGGAAGGACACAACATACGATTTTGAAGACACAGCAGAGATCTGGGAAAAAATAATTTTTGGTACTTACTTGAACTTTTTTCAGCTGTTTTGATTTTTGATAGGTAACCTATCCGGTTCGTTCGAAAACATATCCGATACTTAAGTATCTCAGATAGCCTATCTGTGTACCCCCCGAACGCGGCCAATATGTTTCCAATTGAAACAACTTCGATTCTGTAGTATTTAAGTGCCAAACAAATACTAAATACTAACAAAACACATGTCACAAAAGGAAACGTCAAAAAAAATCCACAATTTTTTAAAAAATTTAAAAAATCCTGCCTCACTTGCCTGTCTCTTTCTCACCACAGAGTGGGAACGAGAAAAAGTATATAGACGTCAAAAAAAATCCAAGGAGTAAGTCCAATGTGAACACCGTCTTTAGATCACAAATCTTTGAAGGGATTGGTAGTTTTTTTTGTTTTTTTTTTGTTTTGGATGTACGTAACATACATACTTTTAACTAAAGTCCAATTCGTTTTCAAATCTTTTGAACAAGGTGACGAGCAAATGAGTGGGAATGGATAAGGAATGGGATATTTTGTGTGTGTATATATTGCAATTGCATATGTATTCTTTGCGTTCCGAATTATTTGAACGCGAGTTGATTGGTGGTGATTGAGTGGGAAATTTTGCGGTATGTATTTTTTTGGTTAGCTTTAAATCGAGTACACGAATTTAATGAGTTATCTGTTTCTGTTTGATATACCTAAAATAAGGAATTTACTCAAATTAGGAGACAAGTAGGTACGTAATAATTTGTGGGTGCTAAGGTTGATGCCAAATGTGGTTTATTTTATTTAAGGTTCGTATTAAAAATGCTTTTGTCCATAGACAAAATTGAGTGAAAGATCAACATGATCACCAGTTTAGCATTATAGAATCCTTCAGCAAGTCGCTCTAACTCTCGTACTTTCGATTTTAATTAAAAAAAAAAAAATAAATTTTGTGGCTTTAAATACAGGGTCATCCGTTTTGTGGTTCCGAAAGTAAATTTGAATTAAACACATTTTAATCAGATTTACATCAGGTAGGTATATCAAATTTTTATTTCAATATTTTGTTTGAATCTTGTCATTATGAATGGAATATGGAAAATGTCTTCCACAGGAGTTTTGCTGGACCTAATCCTGTAAAGGTAATTCCGAAAGACTTTTCGTCACATATCGGGCAATAACTCAGCCATGACTTGACCAACATTCGTGTTCAAGCATAACCTCAGAAAAATAAATCCAACGGTTTCTCACACAATCTTGGTGATGGAAAGTTCACTTCACCAAAAACGTGAATTACATAACTCGTCCAATAATTTGTTTTCTTGCAGTGTCTTGTTGAAACCAACATGATTGTGTTTGTTAACGTATAGATTTACACGGAGTAGAAATGCGCGAAACGTGCAAAGGTACCTTTGTGGTTATAGTTTTCACAATTCTAACACCTGAAATGGTAAAACGGTTCATACAGTAAAATGGCAGATCTTAAACCAAACATAATATACAGTCTCGAATGACAGTTCGGTTTGACATAAATGTTAATGAAACAGAGAAGTTAAATCCGAACTACAAATTGGATGACCATTTGCTATAAACTAAAAAATCGTTATCAAAACAAGACTCTACAAATAATTATGTGAATTAAAAACCGCACCGATTACAAAAGTGAAACATGCTCTATATTTTTATTTGTGACGGGTTTCTTGCCACAAGTTAAGCTCATTGTCAGTTTAGTTTCTGACAAAATAATCTTCAAAAAATACCTAGATCGTTCCAATTTTTTTAATCACATCTATAGCGACAGCGAATCGCATGTGCGTGTGGCCACGCAGCCTTATACCTACCTACCTAACAAGTTTCAAAATTATTTGCAAACTAATATACCTATCTAATCATTAAATTTGTGCATAAATTTTCTATCTGCGTTAGTTTCTTAATATTCAGGAAATATTTTTCGAATCTAAACATGCGTATACGAGGTGTGCAATATAAAGCAACGATAAAAAATAAAATAATAAAAACAAAAAAAAAAAATAAAATCAACCACAACGCATCGATTGCGTAAACCCACTCAACTTTATTGTTTTAATTAGTTTCGCATTGGGTAGGTATAATAAAAATGCAAAATTTTGCCACTATCAGTTACGAATACATAAGTAGGTATGTATTTCTATTTTTTTTTTTTCACATAGAAATAATTAAATATTATATGCCTATACCTAAACAATGTATAAAAGCATGTTTGCTGGGTAGAATAACATTTAAACAAAAAAAAATTATTAAAAAAAAAGTCAAAACTACACTTAAATTCAAGGTTAAATTTCAAGGCAATCTCTACGCATTCTTTACGCATATAAACTCACCAACACAAAAAAAAAGATAAATTACTGCATATCACCTTCCTGTTTTTTTTGTTTTAACTTCAAATTTATTTTTAGTTCAATGTATAGTAGATACATAAATAGTGAGTTTATTTGGTAGGCATTTTTTTTATTAGAAAAGCACATATATTTATAACGCATTCGCTTAGCTTTTATGTTAAACAATGAATTACGCTGGTTATAAAAAAAATATCACACATTGTATTTTTCTAACATCGCCGTGCCAACTGTCATGTATTTACGAACACAGCTTTTGTATTTTTTTGAACCAATTAAGCATAAGCCCTCTCTGAAGGGCATAATGATTATGCGTATAGAGCTTCCTATCTCTCTCTCACACACACACACGCTTGCACACGCATATTCGCATATATGTACACAGAAATATACAGACATCCTACAATCTTACGCATTTTTATATGTGGTTTTAGATCAGTGTGTAGATCGTTAAACAAAATACAGCTTTGTGGATTTTGTTGCCCCTTTAACCCCCACATTCAGTAAAGTGGTGTTTCTATTACACAAGTGACACAACGAAGACGCGGCTTTTGACGTTTGTGATTTTGTGTGCCCATTGTCATTGCGTTTTGTTAGAGATTGGTATATAAGTAGTAAAGCTTGTTTGTGTTTCGAACGCACTATTTTGTGTAGACTTGACCTAATTTTTAACACCATGCTGCCTTATATTGCGGTCACATAAAAAAAAAACTGAAGCTTCATTTGAAAATTATACTTTATATACCTACCTACTTACTGCAGTTAATGTGCGTCGGTCTGTATTGTGCGTTATGTCAATGTATATTACGTTTAAGTAGATAGAGGTTTATCTTTTTATATCAGATGGCCCCTCTGATTCGATGAGTAAGTGTTATGTTTGTTTGTGGTGCTTGGTCAATTCATTAGCTTAGTTTGTATTCGCCTAAAAATTCAGTTGTACGATTTGGATTTGTTTTTTCTATAAGAATTCTAAAAATTTTGATTCTACGAAATATGTTTTATGTTTGGAGAGTTTCTTGTTCTTAACCTTAAAATTAGATATTTACTTATTTATGTACCTAATGTACCTAATCGTGTCAAGTTTAACACCGATTTTGTGTATTCATTATGGGAAAAAACTATCTATCAGGTAAGGTACCACCTGTAATAGTTTTTATAAAGGTACATAAGAGTGAATTTTTCAATCGTCAGTTAAAAAGTTTGTTACATACCCGAGAAATAAAGTTAATTGACTATTAAATAATCGTATAACAAAATCGAATGTTCCAATCGTGAGAAAATAATTTACATAATGTATACCTATGTATCTAGAATATGATATTTGAATGTCAAATTTATCTGTACATATTTAGCTCCCTATTCTGGCAAACCCCACTGATGCCTCACAAGTCACAACAACCGCACAAGGTGAGGTATGATTGATTAATAGAGGTTTTTGTATTCTGGGATCAGCCTCACAACTTGTGAGCTTCACAAGAACTATAGAAATTTTGATCTCCTATTGAGAACCTCATAGCCCACAAGTCCTATATTTGTCATTTGAAATATAATTTTTGACAAATTTTATTTCTTCTTGTCCGAAAAAAAAACTAATTAAAAGGAAAAAACGAAAAAATCAATCCTCGGTCGCAAATCGAAAGAAGAAATCAAGAAAATTAATGCTGGTTAGCTAAGACAACTTGGTTTAATGGGATGGACATAGAACAGTAAGTAAGCTGTCGCTCACAATAATCGTCGTCTATCATCGAGTAGTTCGTCGGGTTCACCGTGGTCTTCAGGATCATCTCCGTCTTCTGCATCTTGGGCTTCCTTAGGGTGTTTTGCTTTGTTTGGCATAGAAAATTGTTATTAAAAGTTGACTAAGGACACACAATGTGACATTTCAACAAATACATACATATTCAAAACTTAAAAATCATAATAAAAAATCACCTTGCTGTGGGGTGAGATTTTGTGAGGATTGTCTCAGAATATCGAAAATGTTATCGAATCAATCAACCTCACAAGAGCTTGTGACTTAAGCCGGATCCAAACATGTCTCGTGTGGTGTGTTGTGGAGTCATGTGTCGTTCATATGCGTAGATCCATATTTGTCTCGTGTGATGTGTTGTGATCGAGTGGTGTGTTGTGTCGAAATCTATTTTTCAACGATTGCGCCATACCACGCTATGGCGAAGACATTTTTTTTAGTGTGCGTGAAAGAGAACATTATAAGAATAATAAAAAAAATTAAAAATGTCAGTTTGCAAGACAGCACGCTTGATAAGTGTACTCAGTCCACAACACTCCACAACACACCACACGAGACATGTGTGGATCCGACATTATGAGCCTTTACAACGGCAGAAAAGCGCTGTTGTTGCTTTGGTTTTTTAAATTTTATTTTTGAACATCAAACATTTCAAAGAATTAAATTTTTATTTAACATTTATTTCAAATCAATATTGACCAAAGGTGTTTTTTACATTGAAAATATTTTTTCCTAGGAGTAATTTTCTTAATTGACAATTGAAAAACTGGTCCTTAGTGAGGTTATTTTCCTATCATAAATCGTGTTCTAAGCTAAATTTCATTAGAATCTTTTATTGAAGGACAAATATCCAAACATATATGGGTATGTTCTTTCACAATGTATATATGTATATTAGTTAGAAACGTCAAAAAATTGGAAAACAACATCATGGAAGATTAGTTTTAAATATTTTTTTTTCTTAAGTTACCTTAAAAGGTATGTAGTTTCTTAACTTTATTTTTGGTCTACATATTAGTATTATAAGGTTATAGAAAGGTACCTATTAGGTATAAATTGGTGTATTGATGGCCTTATCAATTTTTTTTTTTACATCGGAGCATTCGATTGTGTATCTTTAATTTTATTCACCCTCGAAGTGTAACACCTAACTACATAAATAGTGATTCTATGGTAGATTATCTACTAGAAGTCTATATGAATGTATTAATTTGATCAATTTTCAAATGGTCCCACTCTCCCACTTCTTAAGTATACTCAATTCACAACACATATTCGAGCAAATGCACTCACAAAATGATGTACTCAAAAAAAAAATAAACAAAACGGGTACATTATAATTTACAATATTCATTCTCTGATAACAGAACGTTTACAGAGTTTGTTTCTTTTCTTATTACGTGGGTACACGAAATGAGTGAAAAGAAGTGCACTCAATATAAGTGAATATTCTAACTCAATTTATGAATACTCAAACTCCATCATGTATTATATTTACTGCACTACTGAGTGGAAGAAGTGCAAACATTTAATTTTGTTCAATCACCGACGCGAAAGAGAAATAAAAAACAATCCTGCAAGCTGCAATTGCAACCTATATTATCTAGAGAACCGACTCGTACCCCTCTTGCCAGAATCACCCGCAAAAATTTATTTGAAATGAGTAAAAGAAAACCGGTTCTCTAGATAATATAGGTACTCTATGTGTAGAAGACTGAACTGAACCCGTACCGCTCACAAAGAATAACAAAAGTACACTTTTGGTAAAGTATTTGATCTGAATTAAGAGCATCAAATGTGTAAATTCGTGTGGATACACACTATTTTCTCAAGTGAACCCGAAATAAATTACTCATAGTGTTTCCAAACATCTCAGTTGCACAGTGCTGGGGGATCGTGGGAAAATTACCTTTCTTTGTGAATGGGTAGGGGTACGTTCAAAGCAAAGAAATCTGAAATTTCAGATTCTGAAATTTAAGATTTTTTTATTGAACGCAAAAAAAATCTGAAATTTCAGTCAAAAGCCACTGTGTCAAATTCCCGTATTCACTTATTGAATTTGCATAGAATGGAAATAAGAGAGAACTTTATATGTTCGTAAATTTTTAATTTAGCATGAGCTTTGTAGATGAAATTTTATGTAAAAAGATTAGCAACAGGTTTGTTTGTTATTGTGCAGTAAATTTATTATAACTTCAATGCAAAATTGTTCCACAATAATCCGATTGACAATTATGGGAATAGTTTTCGAAGACAAATCATTCCTTTTATTCAAAGAGTCACTAAACAATTAACAAAAAGTTCTTTTAATTAAATAAGTAAATATTACAATTTTATTATAAAAACTTATAAGCACACATCAACCACTAACCACACCGAAAACCATAAAGTTCAATTTGATGTGTAGCACTTCAGCTCTTTTTACACTTCCCCCACCACAAACAACTGTCATCTGAATTTTCAGATGGAATTTTCTTGTCTGAAATTTCAGAATAAACGTAACTAAACGTAACTAAAAGTCACTAAAAGTCATCTAACTTTTTATGACAGCTGGCCAATCAGAAGCTCCAAAAATTCAGATATCTGAAATTTTAGATGTAGGTTGAACGCGGCCAATTTCGACCCGTAAAGGGGGACAAAGGAAAAACCCAACCATTTTGTGGGAATTCCTTAATTTTTTAAATTTTACCCGAAAAAGAGAACATAAGAAAATTATAAGCATTTTTTTTTTAGAATAATTCGAAACAAGCCGGAGTACAAGAAATATCAAAATTATTTCCTAAAAAATTTTATGACATGAAAAATTTCGCAATAAAATACCGATTGTGAGTATAGTATCAACGACTAAAAATATATCTTTAGTGTTTTGAAGAAACACTACTTTTTCATTTCCACAGTACACCTTGAGCATAAACGCTTGCACCAATTTACTTCAAATTGAGTACTTGTATGTATTTAATAATAGGTAGGTATATGTTTTGAAAAAGAACAAATTATTCTATATTTCTGAAAGTTTTGACAAGTTCTTAACGAATATTTGTATGCATTTAGGGATTAAATTAATTTTTTCCAAAAGCCACAGACCAAGATCTTGAAATTCAAGTATGGAAATATATTTATGAAATTGAGGATATTGAATCGTATTAGTTTTGTGTGCAAAAAATCAATTTATTTTATACAAAATAAGTACCTATGTAAATATTCCTACTTGAAATTATTATTTTTTTTTCTGTGGGAAATAAAAAGGGAAAAAAGAAAATATTTGTGGGGCAAAAAGGGATTAATGTTAAAAATGCCCCTTAACACTGGTCACATATCAAGCAGTGAGTATGAATTGAGTGCAGCAAATGAATTAAGTGCAGCAAATGTTAATGAATGTCCCAAAACTAGTCTCAAGATATTCATGTTTCATGCAGATGTAGGTACGTTTAGCGCATTACGGCCGACGACGCGACGCCGACGTGGCTCATTTTTTACTCGGTGGATTCGATAACAAATGAAATTTATTCGATATAGGCCAGTCGCTAGAGGCAAAAAAGATTTCCCATAATGCAAACAAATACATACTGATCAAATTTTATAATTGGAATTGGTAGGTGGGTCGTTTTTAAGTAGGTATAATTTAAAAAAAAAAAAAAAATGGCGCGACTATAATTGTTGTGCGTACGGGGGAAATATACCCCGCTCCCATAAGATTTTTTCATGTCCCTGATGCACGCACGTGTCCCTGTATGTGCGAATCACCCTATATTTAGGAAAATATTCGTAGATATTCGTGCTTTCCAATAAAAGATAGGTATATCCTTTCTCCTATGTTCGCTTAGAAATTGTAACAATTGAGCATTTCATATTTTCAATAAGTGCAATACCTATGTAAGTATTTTGTATACAAATATTACAAAAACCATAAAAAAAAATGCTAATAAGGACTCAACTTGCTCAACGTTGAGAAGAATAATCATAATCATTTTCATTATCATCAAACATTTTCCGACCTGCTTTTCAATGATTTCTTCAAAATATTACAGCGCGCAATAAATATCACTTTCGCCCCCATTGTTGTTTCCTTACTGCATCTCTCCCTCTTCTCACGATATTGTAAGGAATTCGAACAAAAGAAAAACCTATAAAACACAATAATTCCTTTCTATTTAACTTGTACCGGAATGCCCTACATTGAATATCCGCCTTCAAAAAGAGTATTCAAATAAAAGAAGACGAAAAAAAAAAAAACAATGCCTCAATAATTTTAACGAGTTAAATACCCATTTAAACTTAACACGAAAACAATCAAGTAAAAAGAAAAGAGTATAAAATAAAATTAAAAGGAAAATAAAATGAATAATTCCTTCTCACCAGTTTTTTTTTTTACTTTATTTTTTTAAGTATTGTCTTGTCAATGTAAATGGATCTCTAATTATCTTTAATTTCGTCCTTTTTTTCAATCTCTGCGATGTGCGTAACCTAAGTAAATCAGGTTGTTGAAAGAAAGCTATTGATTATTGTAAGGTTATAGAGGTGCGTATATGTGTTGTGTATGTGTGGTGAGGTTGGTGAATCCTTTTAATGCAAATTAATATGGTTGACAACTCTGTATTATTGAGAATGATTTGCATACCTATATGGAAGATACAAAAAATCATGAAGGGCGAAAGACAACCTATATCTACACTCTCAGACTTTTCTATTCCTATTTGTTGTTGATTTCTATTTGGGTCGAGAGTTAAAAGTAATCGAATACATACATATGTTCCTATGTAAATACAGGGTGATTCGCATACCGTGTGACAAAAAAACTAGAGCGTGTATGTTCAGGACAAAAATCGCAGGAGGGTGAAATTTCTAAAAAAAAAAAATGACTAAAAACCGAAAAAATATAAAAACCATCGTAACACTTACATACAATGTCATGCTATATGTATCTATAAAGCCAGAGATCTCTTCTTTTATTTTGTTTATATATTAAGTTGTTTTAGTGAACAGTTTTTCAAAAATTAATTTTCAAGCTTAAATTTAAATTAAAAAATTATATTCAAACTGATTTTGTTCAAAAGTTTACGTTTTAAGCCTAGAACGCTGCTGATACGGAACGAAATTTTCAGTTGCTCTCCAACATGACAACGAAGATCATAACTAAAAAATTTCCCCTTGAAAGTGTCACCATTTGCAAAAACAAAATGTGTCATTAGGTGTGTTCGTTTACTTTCTGCACGAAATTTGTAATGTCTGTCAAATTTTGAGGAGTGGGTATAAAATTCTCTCAAAAAAAGTAGATTTGCATAAATGTAATAGAACGCTTTTTGGACAAAAATTGTTTTGAACGTTAAGAAAAATGTAAACAAAGCGACAACACAAGAATTTTTATTATCATTGTTATATTTTTTATGAAATTTTACTAAAGAAACCTTTAAAAATTAGAGCAACACTTTATTGAAAAGCTTGATTAATAAATAACATGAAAAAATGTTCACATTTCTGCCCGAAGAAATTTATTGGGCAGAAATTGTCAAGAAGCGGAAATGTTGTACTCTCTCGTGAGCGTTCTCTTTTGCCCAAAACTACATAACTTTTGCGTAAAAGAACAGCATTTGAGGGAAATTTGTCTACAATTTCTGAAAATTGTCAGTTTTGGTGAGTAAAAGAACAGACCTATTTTTGTATGGGATTTTTCATTTCGCATCAGCAGCATACTAGACTTTAAGTAGTATTTTTGCGTTTAATATTCAATGCTGCAATCGATTTTTAGTTTGTTTTTCTATTTCAAATCGATTTTTTTGAAAAGACCTCCCCTCCTTTACGATTTCTTTCTTTGTCTGAACTCAACCTACACCATATTGGCTATTTCTTACACCGTATGCGAATCACCCTGTAAACATTAAGTTCGTACACAAAACCAAAACCCATTAAAGTTCATCTTCATTTGGTTTAGTTTCTATACGCAACTTATGTAAAATTCTTTTATTTCTTACTTTTCCTTAGACTTACCCTAGTTTTTAAGAATAATAAAATAATATATAGGTACGCATTGGAACTGCAACGCGTATGCTTGCCATCATGATTGAATATTAGAACTTAATCAAACAGAAGCGAACGAAATTCATTTGACTCTCCCTAAATGGAAAGCAAGTTTTTTTTTTTTTTTTTTTTTTCTCTATCGACCTCGGTGTCAGTAGCAATTCCTTCCTTAAATGTTTTATAGCTATTGCATACATTTTTCATAGGTAGGTACGAACAAAAAAAATTTAAACGTATGTGCAAAGTATAGAAATTCGTAAAAAAATTTGCATTGCGTAATAATTGCGTTCAAAAAAATGAAATCCTGTTTACGTGCATCCAGGACCCTTTATTATTTATACCTATCTATACATACTTCCTTTGTCCCTTAACTGAACTGAAAGGTTTGGTATAGGTAGCTTTTATATCCTACCTACCTAACTTCTGACGGCGCGGCACGCTGCGTCCTTCGGTGGTTTTTGGTTTCAGTTTATGTCGTGTTGTTGTTTTTTTTTTTTTTCTTTCTTGTTCCAAAAAAATTCTTGAAATTGCCATAAAAACATGTTCTAGTTTAAATAAATGCGTCCTATTTCTTTTTCTAGAATGTAGTTTACGTGCGTACCTTACTACCTTCATTATAATTGTTCTGTCATACATTTCAAGAGTTGATATAATAAATTGTGCGTTTTTCTTTCTTTCTTTTTTTTTTTGCAAGAAGACAATTTTTTTGTTACCACCACTCCATTCAGCGTGATCATTTGAAAACAATTAAAATGGAAAATTCAATAGGTGCATTGTTCGTTGGGATTATTCACGCGTATAATTTAAGGATGTTCCTATATTTTTTTTTTTTATATATTTTTATTTAATTCCGTTCTGCGTTTGATAGTAAAATATTTCCAATTAGACCATGGTCTTATTTCAATGACTTTTGTAGTTAAGTTGCAGAGTTTTCTACGGAGAAGTCCAAAAAAATCGATTTTGTGAGAATTTCAATTTTGTCGTGCGATGTTTTCTATGTTTTTTTTTTTAATAAAAAAACATAGCAAACAATGCACGAGAAAACTGAAATTTTCAGCACTAATTAAGAACTAACTATAGGCAAATTGTAAAGCAATAAACATTTCAATATCACAAGTTTAAATCCCTTTTCGAGGGGTGCATTGCGAACTTTGTATGAATTTAGTAAAAAGACAAAACAAAAACATAGAAAACATTGCACGACAAAATTGAAATGGTCAAAAACAATTACCGACGGACGAAAAGCAATAAACCATTCCATATAAAAAATTTGTACTCCTTTTTCAGGGGGTGTTTTGCTGACTTGATACCAAAAAAAAAAAAAACATAGAAAACATCGAACGAAAAAATTCGAAACTATCACATCAAAATAACGTTTATTATCCAGATTTCCGGCCGACAATTTTCTATGATTATTTCATTTTTACTCATGTTGTAGCTTGTAGGTACACTATGTATCAGTATAAGCTCTATTAATAAATTTAAAGAAAAAAAAATCAGTGACGAATTATTATAATTAAAGGTGAACATATTAGAAACTCTTGTAGTTGTCTAACCATTTAAAGAGTGCATGTTCCATATTGTATATTGAATTAAAGCAGGTTGGCTGTGTTATTCATTATTTTCGCCATTTAATTTTACCGGCAATACTTTGAAGTGCTATATCAGCTCTATGAAAGCGTGGGCTTAGATCTAAATACTATGACCCATAATAATGTATCTATATACCTAGTTTTTATTGTTATTTTGTTTTTCAAACAGTCAACCAAAGAGAAAAAAAAAAAAAACGAAACATGAAGCAAAAATAAAAATGCGATCTTCAAGGCGCAGCATAGGTAGGTTAGGTAGGTAGTAAAAGACACAAAAGACCAGATGGACCTTTCTATGTGTGGTGGGCTAAAGATTCCATCATCATCATCATGATGCGTTTTCCGCGAATTTGTCTAATCAAGAGGAGAATTGAATTTTTTGTTTGTATTTTTTTTTTTTTTTTCGATACAAAGGTATATTCTGTGTGCATTTTTGTATCTCTGCGATACAAGTTGTTGTTTTTTTTTCTATAGTGCTTTTGGTCCAGTTTCATCATGTCTTAGAGGTTTTGCCGATATATTGCTTCTAGTAGTAGGTATTTAATTCATGTGAATTATAAGTCATAAGATCCATCCTAGTCTCTTATAGAGAGGTAACCAAAAAAAAAAAAAAAAAATGAATGTATGTTAAACTTGCAGTTTGGGACAAAATTCTCAGGAAAGGATATGGCATCATCATCTTTATTATGCGCTTTGATGCGCGCGAGCTGTCAAATTGGTTTATCGTTAAATATTTAACTTAAATTTATAATTAATAGCGATGGAAAGCGGTAGCTTAATAGCAGAGATACAAAACTAAATCTCAAAAAATCGGAAGGATACATGTGTTTGTTCTTTTTTTTGTTTGTTTTGTTTTGTTTTTGTCCATTCAGGATAGAATGGTACATGTACCTAAAGTATCTAAAATAATTGTGATTTTGAGAAATATTGGCATCTAAAATAATTAAGGATTTTTTTTCTTCTGCTGTGAACAAATTTAGTTGGTTTTAAACAAAATTTATTTATTTTCCACAGCAAAAATCCTTTCTTTATTTTAATTATTTTATATTATTGAAAAATGGATAGGTACTTGAAAGCATTTCAGAAATAGAATTATAGGAATAAATCGGTTTACTTATTCAAAGGACGTACCTTACGAAGGTAGGTACTAAAAAAGTTTCTGTTAAAAAAGGAAAAGGCAATACCTACATAGATGTGAAGTAATTTTGACAGTTCTTTTTTTTTTTTTTTTTTTTTTGTGACAGCAACTTTGATGGAAATTGTGAAATTATGGAAACTTGTAAGTCCCTTTTCACACGAGGAAACTGAGCTTCCAGCTAATTTCAATGTTTTTATTATTTTTTTTTTTTTTATTTTTTTTTTGTTTTTTTTTTTATTGTTTTTTTTTTTTTTTTTTAATTTTTTTTTTTGTTTCAATAAATGTAATCTCCCCGGTTAACGATATGAGGAGATTTTTTTGACATTCATTTTACCACTTAACGTAGTGTGCGTTATTAAATATCGCCTTTTCGCACCCAACTCCGGGGTTTTCGACAAAAAGTTTACCAAAACTCGAAAATCGTTCACACTGAACATTTACCAAATGTTTCACGTTAGTTTGGGAGTGCCTTAATTCTTTTTTTCACTCAATCACATTTCATTTATAAAAACGAATTGAGAATAGCAACAAACAGAATAAAACACTTGCAGTAAATAACAAAAAAGAAAATTCGAGAATCGGATAGAAAACTGCCAATCCTTTCGAATCTGCTGCGCCTACGTTCTGTAATTCTCACATGCATAAAATTGGTCGAGAAACGATGAAAACTGAAACAAAATACTTGAGTTTTGTTCCATTTTTCAGCGTTTTTCGATTGATTTTTTCGATGTAAGAGTTACAGAACGTAGGCACCGACTATTCGCTACACGTTTTACAACCTTCGACCACATTTACTCTCGACGAAAGGCAACAATCTGAATGTGGAAATCCTGGATATTTAATTTAATTTAATTTATAAGCAAACTGGGCTCCGTAGCAGTTATGTGTTCAAATTTAGTGAATTTAATTTCTCTTCACAACATCAAATCAGCTTATGTTTTGACATATGATTGAAAACTGAATGTTTCGAAAGGTTTGTTTGTTCAGTTCAACTGTGAATTGGAGGGAGAGGCTTCATCAAAAGCTTGTAGTCTACGAAAACTTGTGGTGTACAAAAATGTGTGGGAAAAGTTGTGTTATTAGGTTTACCGCCAAAATTTCAAGCAAACCGCGTGTTGGGCTTAGCGTGAAAAGCCTATAGAATAGTTTTACAGTAGTTGAAGAGTTTTTGAACGAAAATGTCAAAAATGAACACAATGAAAAAGAAAACAACAAAAATGAGATGATCTGTCAAATTGTCAAATGAAATTATTAAAAATTTGGAAAGGAGCTCATTTCACACCCAATTAAAATCAAGATTTCAAGCAAAAAAACACAAAGTCTCAACGAAACCGACAAGATTTCCCATACATTTTCATATTTCGTAATTTAGTAGATTAAACTGCAAAATCTACTCGGAACCTTCTTAGAACCAAATGAATATGAAACAAACACACTCAATTACTCTTTTGTTCTCTTCAGTATAATCATAGAGTACCTATATTATCTAGAGAACCGACTCGTACCCCTCTTGCCTAAAACACCCGCAAAATTTATTTGAGATGAGTAAGAGAAAATTCTCTTATTTTACTCTTTTTTTCCTATTCGTGAATCAGTGTGAATCGTGGATTCAAACACAAAATGGCGCCATTAGCTCAGTTATTTTTTTTATAGAGTCGCGTTTTCAACATAAACATACATGAATATTACTAGATTTGAATGCTAAAAGCAAAACAACACTAAACAAATTTGTTTCTGTCCATTAAAAAGTTATTTAAAGTAATTTTATTGAAATTTTGTTTTTAAATTTCAATTTTTGAATTTAACGTATTCTTATTTTAAATATCTCAGCGCAAGAAACCATCATAATTGAGCAAAAACGTGTATACTATTTGTTACAGCAGTGGTGGATGGGGTTCCATTTAAAATGCACGGGATCACTAATACATGCTCAACGAATAGTCGACAAAATGGTCCCATTCTCTCACTACAGCTTGTAGGGTGAAAGAGAACGAACACCTTAAGTCGGTTCTCTAGATAATATAGGTACTCTATGAGTATAATAGTAGCCCAGCCACAAAAGAAACGATGAAAAGAGAGTTAAAAATATTTATTGAGTGTAGTGTCAGCAGTGTTGCCAAGTAGATATTTTCAGAAATCTGCAATAATGACGAAAAAAATCTGCAATGCAGATTTCTTATAAAAAAATAACTTTATTTTATAAATAAAATATTAATATTCTTTATTAAAAAAACAAAAACAAGAAAAATAAGTTAAAAATTTAATAAATTAAAATTAATTAGATCACAATGTTAATGTTATTAATTTAGATCACAATTGTTCATTATTAATATTTAAATCATACATACTTAAGTTGAATGCCCTAAGCGTTTGTTTAATAACCTTTAATTCAGTACAGTTTTTGTGGTTTGTTTTCAAAGTTTCTTTGGAAAGAAGAACTCCACTTAGTGTGAATGCTCCCAATTTATTTCTTATTTTGATTTTATTTAAGTTGATCGAAAATATCGACAAAAAAAATTAATAACAGGAAAACCTTTATTTTATCCCCCCCCCCCCCCCTCTTTTAAACGAACAATTTATTTAGGATCTTGGAAAAAAGCCAAAGGTTTCTTTTGTTCAACTAGTCAGCCGCGTTCGCCGTTTCAGTTTTGTTATAACTGTCAAACGATTAGGAAATTTGAGATGTACCTAAACACTTTTTCTGTAAGTAAAAAAAGTCAAAATTACCTCATTTCAGCTCTAACAAAAACGTAGTATAATTACGATGCTTTCGATTTTTTTTCTAAACAGAATCGATTTTTTTTTTTTCAATAGAAAGAAAATCGATTTTTTCTTCAAAACAAATCAATTTTTTTGTTGAAAGGAATTCGGCATTAGTATTAGTAGAAAATGGCGAATCTTGTGCCCTTTCACTTGTCAAATGTCAATATTTGTTATGTTGTATCGAATAATGCGGTTGGCAGTTCTTGAGGCATTCGAACAGCCATTTTTAATTTTCGGCCCATTCTATTTTGACAACCTGGGCAGATTTTTGTACTGGTGTAATCCATACTTATGTATGTAGGTCTCAACCGCACTTTCAAAATATCAAAATGACGGTGATATTGTAAATGTCACATACATATTTGCTTTCCCATGTTTCAAATATTGAAGTCCCCGTTGTTTTAAGATTTTTTTTTTTTTTTTCACGGCGTAATGAGAATGGTTTTGTCGGTGAGTGGAAATAGTTCCACATCTGCCAATCTAAGTCACACAATCACCATAATGTAGTAATGGCTTAGTGAAAAGTCACAATAAAAACAGAGCCATACTAAATTCGTATTAATTATATTTTGTTTCGAACTTGATTTAAAATTTTTTTTTTCAAGTAAAAAAAGCATCACATCAGATTATGACCGGAAATGGGTTATCTACATACGGATTTAATTTTCTATGTCAAAAATTAATCATTTAATAGCAAACTGCAAGAGTAAATATGTCACTGTAATCATATTGTTTATTGAACGCGCAAAAAAAAAAACAAAAAAAAATATAAAATTGACTAGAATGAAAAAAAAAAATGTATTTGAACAAAATTTGAAACTGTGCACAGCGAAAGATCAAGTTTCACATTAGCGAAAGATTTCCTGGAAATTAACGATTTGTTGAAGTTTTTTTTATATTTTTTTTAGATGGTAGGTATAACAGTTTCTTTGTATTCTAGATATCCTCGTATGTGTGTTGTGCATTCTTATCGGTTAAGTTTTTTTTTTTTATTAGCCTCATATCCTATGAACTTCTAACCGTATGATGTTACTTGGTCAGTATGGTGGTAAGTTAGTTAGGTATGTATGTATTGTATATGTACACGCTCGTAGCGAGGTATCAAAAATATGCATTTGTTTTGTTTATATTTTGCCGACCAAATCCCTTGAATCGAAATTGTGGAATTTGGCTTTTTATTCCACAAGTCGTCATTCGCATTTTTATTCCGTTTGTTTTTTTGGTCGTTTCTGTCTAACCTACCACGTGAAATGCATAAATGCAAACAAAAGTAAGACCCATCAAATACAGATAGATAGATATTAGTTGTGGTGGCCTAAGTCAGGCTTCTTATTATTCCGTTTGCTTTCAAGTTCAATTTATTGCTTTTTTTTCTTGCCTATAATATGCTGCGTATAGTGTAGTATACCTTTGATTCCGTTAAATGACTCATTTAATCGTTTTGTGGGGTTAACGATGACAAAATGTATTTCTTGATTTTGTTTTGATTTTTAGTTTTTTTTTTGTTTTTTTTTTTGTTTTTTTTTTTGTTTTTTTTTGTTACCCTTACAATTAGTATGGCGGGCGGAACAGTTTACTTTGTTAAAACAAAACGAAAATTAGACTGCATATTATTAAAGACTTGTTCTTTTTTTTTTAAAGCAAAACGTACAAGCTTATATCTAAAAAAGAGCCCTTGCATTTAGGTATATACAACATGCCGTCCATCATGCCATTAGATTATTTAACTCACTGTCACAGAGCATCAGGAGTCTTATTGACACCGTTTTCTTTAGGATTATAATGAAAACTAATTTCGTTTTTTTTTTTTTTAATAATTTTAAAAATTTTCCTTAAAGTACCTATTTAAATATAATTTTAAAAAAATAATAGATTCAAATATAATTAGAATTAAACTAATTATACTCGAGCAATTCTTAAAGATTATAAAGTCTATTTGTAAGGCAAGGCGCACACTGAAGTGTTGGCGAAGTGGAGTGGTAAAGGAGTAGCGAGTGGCAGTGGATTGATGAACAAGTGGCTTGGCGATGGAGTGGCGGCGAAGTTATATGAAAGTGATTTAACACCCACTGCGGTGGAAAAATGCGTTTACTAGCTGTAGCTCTCGGTCTATAAGTCAATAATCACAAGCATACAGTACAAAACTTCACTTCGTCACCACTCACTTGCCACTTGAAAATTAAAAATGTTCGAGATATGTGGCAGTAGACTGGCACCACACTACCTGAAAATAATCATGCCACCGCACTCCATTTTGATGAGCTCGTCTTCATTTAATTACATACGGTTTTACCAATTCCATCTGCTACTTAGTCACCACGCCACTACCACTTCACTTCTACACCACTTTAATGAGGGCCATGCCTAAGAGATTTCACGGAATAAATATTTAAAGTATCTAAATACGTTTAAAGAAACTTTTCAAGATTGAAACCAAAATCCTCCAGATAAAAGAGATTTTCGCAAAAAGAATAAAAAGAAAACAAAAAACTGACAGAATTTTTGATTGCTCAAAGCTATGTTTTCAGCTTTCCAGATACGATTTGATCACAGAAGAGCTTTTAAAGCTTTCTCGTAGTCGGGTCGGGAATCACAACAAAATGATCTGTACCAAATAGAGACCGGTCCACCCGTTTTGGCGACAAAAATCATTTCCCACACAAATTCTTGACGGAAATCAATGAATTTGGTATACTAAATGGTTAAGAGACGCTTAATTCAGTAGTTTTGTTGTTTTACTACTTTCAACTTTCAGAATTCTTATTCTGACACCAGATTCAATAACAACAATCAAAAAAATTACCAAAAAATTTTAAAACTATAGTTTTTTTCTTAGATTATATTGAGTTTTTGTGACCTAAAATTCGCTTTTCAACTTTTAACTGTAAAAATTTATTTATTTATTCATTTAGCTACAAATTTATAACATTATTAGCTTTGAGTTTGTAAATTTCTATATAAGTAATTTTTTAAACAAAATTTTGATAAATTAAAATCAATTACACTAAAATATTTATTATAAGCTGCACATGCAGCAAACAAAGGTTCATGAATGCCATAATTTGTTCTATTGAATCTTTGATTTAAAAAATCTACAGATCTTAAGGACCGTGAATTTATGTTAATGTTGAGTTGTGACAAAAGATATTCTGAATTAATTGCTCCGATCAAAATATCTTTAATAAATAATATTTTACAAACTGTTCTTCGGTGAGTTAGAGATGGTAAATTTATTAAGGTCAGGCGTTGGTTGTATGGTGGTAAATGCGTGTTGATATCCCATGGGAGATAGCTAAGGGCATAGAGAAGAAATCGTTTTTGTACAGATTCCAGTCTATTGATATTAGATTGGTAGCTTGGACTCCAAACACAGCTGCAATATTCAATAATCGGTCGCACAAGAGAACAGTATAAAGTTTTAAAAATGTAGGGGTCTCGGAATTCTTTAGAAAACCGACAAATTATATCAAACTTGCGGATTTCGGTGAACGATGTATCGCCGTACTCCGTGTTGGGTAGTTATAGGGGTGGTACAGCTGGCATCCAATTCGTATTAATCGCGCTCATGTAAAAATACCATACGAACGAAAAAAAAAAAAACAATTCATAAAGTACGCTATTGTTTAATATCACGACTTTCCGATTTTTCCGGTCTAATTTTCCAATTTTTTTTATTGTATACAAATCAAACAAAAAAATCCTCATCCAGTTTGGATGATGTTCTGCCGAGTTAAGCGCCAACGAACAAAAAACTAAATTTTGAAAATTCAACATATTTTCACGATTTTCTGACTTTATTTGTCGAATTTTCTAATTTTTGTTCGAAATTTTCAATTTTCGGCTCCGTTAATCTGGTTCGATACAAATCTAACAAAAAAGTCCCAAACCATTTTTTGGACTTGCTTTTTTAAATTTGTAACAATGTAACATGCATTGAAATAATTTTCATGTAAAAGAATACATTTTTGGTACCCACATACATATGTAATTTGAGTAATTTCAGACATTAAATAGATTAAATTCCTAACTGTCATTTTTTTTTATGATTTTCGTACCATTATCATTCTGTATTTGTGAAGTCCCCTTTAAATGCATACAATAAAATAGGCATTCGAACTGAATTTAGTGCTCCAAATAATTAAGTGTACCAAATTTTATTTACTTTTGGCAAAACTTGGCGTGGTAAAGAGTTGTGGTCTAAATTCAATTTTTTTGAACCAAAAAAATTATATTTGCGAAAAACTGAATTTCATTTCTTCGCCTCATAAAACTAAAAGCGCAGCGAATTAAAGATTCTTTTTTGAATATGCTTAAGCCGTCAAAACAAGGCTCTATTAACTTAAATATATAATAAATGAATTTGCAGAATAACCCATCGCATGAACTTTTTCTCGCTATTTCTAACTGGTTTAGGTTAAAAACTACACGATGATTGAAGAAAAAAAGAAGTATTGTTATCATGGTCAGTAAATTTAAAGTGTATATTGCCATACAAACAGCCAAATACGAAATGACCAAATTCCAATAATATTGATAGATTTACAAGGATGTTAAACATAATTATTATCCTATTTGGCTTATTCACCTTACTTTATTAAATTATGATGTCTGACACATCATGCACTTAGTAAGATTTATTTTTGTTTTACTATATTTGCCATTGAATTTTAAATTTTAGCTTTGAATTTTAATTCACTTTTGTTTTTTTTTTCTTTTTTATCATTGCAGAAGTTTCCTTGCAAGAGAAATAATTATTTAAAATAAACAAAAAGAAGTCAACACACAAATTACAAAACTATTTTAAATGCTAATTAAGTTGGAAACGAAAAAAGGAAGGAAAAAAGGAAAATTCCGTTTGGCAAATAAGAAATTTATAAAAATTAATCAAAAATTACATTTGGACAAGAAAAATTACCGATTGGAGAAAATCATATAATTTTAAAGAAGATAATTTCAAAAAAAAATAAGAGAGAAGAGAGAGAACATCTGGAAACCAGTAATAAGAATTTATAACTCTTTACAACCCACCAACACAAAAAATATAAATAAATAGGAGTGTTTTTTATTTCAATTAAGTTTAATTTTATAATCCCTGATAGTTTGGCAAGAAATTCGGGATTTTAAACAAAAAAAAAAAAAAGAATATTTTTGTTGGACAATACTGAAAAATTGAAAAAAAAAAAACAAAATCAGTCAAAATGGATCCACAACAGCAGTTTTGTTTGAAATGGAACAGTTACTCGTCGAATTTGGCAATGACATTTTCGAATTTATTCAAATCAGATTTGCTGGCTGACGTGACGTTATCGTGTAATGGTAAGTTTTTTGACTTTTAAAATTAATTTTACTCTATACATAATAATTATATGTAGATTAGGCTTAATTGTTTTGATAATGTTTTGATAATACTCCTGTCTCTTACAAAAAAAAAACTGATAAATATATGTAGGCTGACTTCCGAAATGTAAAAAATGTTTTGATGCGGTAGTAATACCTACATTTTTCATACGCATCAGCAACGCAAATTTGATGCTTTGTAGAAATATTACATTGCATAAGTTTGACGTTTCGGAACGCAAAAAAAAAAATATTTTAAATCGAAGCAGCTACAAAATTTTGAATGCGCCGTTTGCGCAGTAAATGCGCATCTGATGCATTTTGGAACTTAGCCATACACAAACACAAGGTCTCATGTAAAAGAAATAAAGCTTAAAATAAAGAATTGATTTTTTTTTTTTTGTAAAACTAAAAAAACTGTTGTAAATGACTTTTAATTAGCCAGTTCAGGTTTTCCAAGCTCTCTGATATCTCAGAGACCTCAGCAATCTCAGAAATCTGAATGAAATTCCTCAGTGAGATTTCTCACTTTTGCTGTCAAAAATCTGAGACTGATATTTTTTGGAATCGCTTGCTCAATTATTTTTTGTCGCTTAATTTTGTTGATTAATTAATAAAAAAAGAGATAGAAATTGGTTTTGACTTCTAGCGGAGAAATGTTGTTCAGGTTTCTCCTCCTGCTCAGTGGAGCTGACGGAGCTTGCTCAGTGAGATCTCAAAAACGTGAACTGCTAAATTTTAAACGAACATGGAATAAACTGTTAATGTGAATTTATTAGTTTCATAAAATTTATATACATTTTTGAATTATGTGGAAGTCGTAAAATAGGCAAGTTGAGGAAAATGCGAGCCCTCAGAAATCTCAGTAACGTGAACAGAATTTTTCAGCAAAATTTCTCAGATTTGCTGTCAAAACTCGAGGAAAAAAAATTTTGGATTCGCTTGCTCACTTTTTGATGTGGAATATCTCTGAGATCTTATTTTTTCCTGAACACGCTAAATGAAGTTTTCTTCAGGCAATTAATTTTTAATTTGAGCCCAAGTAATATTAGCCGTGTTGTTTTTTTGTTCAGTAGCAACTTACTTTCTTTATACTAAACGTAAGTTAGGTTACACAATAATGTACTTGATTAAAGAGCACCAGATTGACAAATTACAACAAAATCGGTCGACCCCATCAAGAAGAAGGGGTGAGATAGAATTTTTCTCGAACGTCTATGGTGAGCGGCACTTCTCTATGACAAGGGATATGTAGATATCTTCTCTTGGAGGATTAGTCACTTCCTCGCAAGATGCAGTAGCCCTTTTTATTTTTAGATGGAAGAATGGGTATCGAACCGAGACTTCTGACGTGACAGTTCAACGCACTAACCATTACGCCACGGTCTACCATTGCTATTTCACTTAACTAAAAAGTTAGTGCCATTGAAAATCGAAGACATTTTAATTTTTTTGAATCATTCTAATGTACAATAAAAAGTTAAAAAATATCAGTCGTATTTAATTAATGTTTTACTACTTAGACAGTGTCTAAGTATATGTATTTCGAAATAGTCGGAAATATGCTTTATTTATTAGCCCGTGGCGTAAAGGTTAGTGCGATGGACTGTCATGCCAGATGTCTGGGTTCAATAATAGCCGCTTCCACCTTAAGTTTGTTTCGGAGCTAGGTACCTACTACCTCTTGCGAGGAAGTGACAAATCCTCCAAGAGTATATCTTGTCATAGAAAAGTGCCGCTCACCAGCCGTTCGGATTCGGCAATAAACTGTAGGTCCCCTCCATTACTGCAGACACGCACACAGGAATGGTTGAGAGTTGTAAGTCACTAGGCTCTGGTTCTTCATGAGCCGTTGTGCCACCAAATTTATTTATTTAATTAAAAAAACATTAAACCACATTCTCATGGTTATTAAAACAATTGATTTTGTTGTCTAAAGTTATGTAGGTAGGTACCTACTATGTGAAAAGTTAGGTAACTTCAAATAACAACTAAAAGTGTTTATTTTAAACTTGGACAGCTGTCTAAGGTTAGAAACATTTATACCTAATTACGGCAGTAAATCTTCAATTATAGGAGATTTCTTTTCGCCATTTCAGTCCATAGTTCTTAACGACTTTTCTGTAAAAATTGCTACATATAGTTACGATTTCTGTTATATTATATACTAAATATAAGTAGGTATACCCATACTTCCCAGGCATAACAAACCTAACCTACATTAACATTAATAAACCAAAAGAATACACACTCTACACCCTACCTACAGATCCCAAATAAACAACGAATATTTAAAAGACAGACTAAAAGCCACAAAAAAAAAAAAAAAATCGATTCATAAAACCAGACTCACTGATATACCTACATAAACGTACATACATATATTACCAAACAAAACGTCTAAACGCGAAAAAATATTGATTGAAAAAAATAGCACATAAAACCATATGTTTACTAAGTACCGACATATAATAATATTAGGCATAAATATTATACACAGTATAATGTTCCTTTTTCTAGGACAGATCACGTCCTTAAAGGAACAACAATGAAAAAAAAAAAAAAAGAAAGAAACCCTCATAACGTTTGGCAATAAAAACAAATCCACCTTCTTTGAATAAATTCCATGAATGAAAGCGTAACAGATAAACTTGATTCGGTAGAGACTCATCAACAGACATAACATAAAGTAAATATGTATTTGTATAATAAAATAAAACAACAGTCGTAAACCCCCCCCCCCCCATATGCCCCCAATATCACCAAACCAATCTCAATTCCATTCAAAGATATCAAAACTTCTCTCCTTTTTGAGTGAGTGATAAGGCCCAACGCACAACAAACAGTAACAGCAGACACCGACACACAACTTCCGAAAAATTACAAGGCATGTGAATTAGATGGTGTGTTGGTATAGTAGGTGCTAGGAAGGAACGAAAATAAAAAAAAAAAAAAAATCTCAAAGGGCAGGAAAACAAAACATAAACATACATAAATTATCTAGCAAGGACATTGAACTTTCCCAAGACCCAAATTTAACCCACTACACCAACTAACTATACAACACCCACCCGGTTCGTCCCGGCCCGGCCCGGCTATCACAAAAACGCCACCACACCGCGCGCTGCCGCTCTTTCCAGAAAAGAGTAAGGTATCAGAATCAGAACCAGGAGCCAACAACCAAACAAAAAAATCAACAATTCTCAGCCTCAAAAGTGCGCCCAATAACCCAAAGAACCAAAGGCATTATCATCGTCATCAACATCATCATTTTTTTTTAATGATATAATAAATGTTATGGCGCGTATACGTAACGTAGTGTTAGTAGTACTTTCCTCGGCTTCGGCTATGCGAAGAACCCTAATTTTTTTTTTCTTTACCGGCTTCATTTTTATTTTATACGACATGTAGTTGGAATTTTCTTTTTTTTTTTTCTATTCCTTTGCTGTCTTCGTCGCTTTTTTCTACAGTTACCGTCACCGTAGTGTGGTACTACTAACCGAACCGTCCTTCTGTCGATGTGTGCTTCTTCATTTTGATTATGAAATCGGAGCAAAAGAGTGAGCTAGGTCGTCGTCGAATGAGACACAAAAACTTATCACACGAAATGCTACCACCTACATACACCGACCGTCTTCTGTAATCTTGAAAAATGAATAAACTTGAATTGGAAAAGTCCTTTTGTCAATCAGTTTTTCTGAATAATAAATTATTATTGTGAAAAATTCTACATCGGCACTTGCACGTACTGTTCACATTAAGAAATGATTATAAAGAAACTTTAAAATACTTTTAAGGGAATCGCAGTACCTGATATTTTTGAATTCACTTTAGACATGGTAGGTAGTATATCTTTATGTACTGAAAACTACTAACTTTATCAAGCGAAATAAAAGCCAATAAAACACACCTCCTTTGAAATGTCAAAAAGTAAGTAGATTTGTTTAAATGCAGTCCTGAATAACAAAGGTATTTTTATTGCACACTAGGTTTAAAGTTAATCACATTTGAACATGTCCAAATCATCATTTTTGAACACGCTCACTGGAAATATTCATTTTGCGGGTCTGGATTTATGAGCATTCATTGGAATATTATTAATATTTTGACTTAATTTTGAATTCAAAATGATTATTTTTCAGAAGTGGGATTTAAGCACCTCATATATGGGATATTCGCAAAAAAAAAAAAGTATGTCATCTTAAAGGTAAGGAATTGGTCATAAAAGGTCAGCTATTTTCAGAAATTGGTCTGGCTTAGAAAATTTTTAATCTAGGGTTAAAGTTTTTCAAGGTCACCCGCTATTTTTGGCACCTCATTTATGGGATATTAGAAAAAAAATATATGCCATCTGAAAGGTAACTCAGTACTTACTCATAAAATGTCAGCTAGTTTCAGAAATTGGGCAGGCATAGATCATTTTTTATAATTTTTATAAAAAAAATTCAAGGTAAAGGTCAATGACATTTTATTTCTTTTTTGTTAAACTCATAACTAAAAATCTACAGCTGACCAATTACTTAAACTGCCTGAACTTTTATAAGGAATGGGTATTCAGATGGTGTATACTTTTTTGCGAATATCCCATAAATGATGTGCTAAAAGTTCACGTGACCTCTTAATGAACTTGAAAAAACTTTAAGAAATTATTTAAAAAAAAAAAACTATGCCTGAACTGAAATTACCTGACCTTTTATCGCTGTCCAGTACCCCTTCAATAAGTATAATTTTTTTTTTGCGAATATCCCATAAATGAGGTGCCAAAAATCGCGGGTGACCTTGAAAAACTTCAACCCGTGATTAAAAATTTTCTAAGCCTGACCAAATTCTGAAACTAACTGACCTTTTATGACCATTTACTGACCTTTTAGATTGCATCCTTTTTTGCGAATACCCCATATATGGGGCGCTAAGATTATTTTTCTAAAAAATAATAAAAGCTTTTTTCTTACTTAGCTACTGTAAAAAAAATCCGTTAAGGCCACATTGATATAATTTTTGAATTTTTTAATGAGTAAACAACTTTGTCCAACTAAAAAAGGCAGTGTAGGCAACATAGGACGTTTGCCTCTCATTCTGGCTACAGTGGACTGCATAAATCTGTCCTTTATTAAAGCTCTCACAGGGTGGTCGTATTGTTGATTTTAAATGGACCCAAAAATGAAAGAATGGTATGCAGGGTTACCGCCTTTTATTTTAGATAGAAATTTTCATTTAATTGTTTTATTGATACAAATTAAAACAAATCTATCTTTTTCCACACCACCATGAGGTAAGATAATACACGAATTAAAAATACAAATTGCACAAAACTCTAAAAAAAACACACCTCTTCAAAAATACACGAGTGAAAATACAAATTGCACAAGTTAAAGGACGATGAAGAAAAGAAGTCTGGTACTGACGAAGGCCCAAAAGAAACATTCGACAATTGAAATATTCTTAAATTTATGTTTAATATACACTTTGGTTAAATTCGTATTCTCTTTTTTTTTACTTTGTAAATATTACTTCAATTAAAATTTTTTTGCACACACACTTTCAAAAACTTTACAAACGTCTTAAAACACACAAATTGCACAAAACTTAAAAAAAAATTACATACAAATACTTTAATTCACATTATTTGACCGCACGCTAAGAAAATCTACGCAAATAATATTCTTCTTCAAAGAAAACAGCTTAAAATTTTGTAACTGCATTTTAACGTATTTTCCACACATTAAACAAAATGCAAAAGATGAAAACACTCTACGATAACCCTCATCAATAAAAACTTTTTTAAAGCTCTAAAATCAAAAGCACCTCAACAGAAACCAAAAGAAAAAAAATCTGAACGAGTTGCCAAATGGACATGGGTAATTCTGAATGCACATTAATATTTAATGGGGGTTAAAGTTGAAGTTAAATAGCAGCAGCAGCAGCCATAGGTAACAGCAATTCAGTGCGCACACTACGCACTCAGATGTGCGCTCGATAGTTCGTCTGCGTCAGATGCCATCGGAAGTTTACGGGCGGGCAAACACTTTTTATGAATTAGTTCTTTAAATTTAGTATGGTACAAAAATATGGTGCAAAAATATGGTGCGCTACTGATTTTGAAAAAGCTCTTCCATAAGACGTGTACTGCCTTTTTATGTTGGATAGAGTTTAGTTTTATAGAAGAAAATATAAAATACATATAAAATAGATAAAATATAAAATTATGTAATATTAAATTATAAAATACAAAATACTTTAATAAAAGGTATGTTTTTTTTCCAAAGATCTACTGTAATATTTTGTCAGCATATCCAATTCTTTCTACTATTCAAGTTTATCTAATAAAATAAATATAAAATTAGCACATGTATTGTATATGTACGTACATGGCTTTAAAAAATTACTTGTGAGCTTATACCATTTATATCGATTGGTTATATGAATTCTTGAACCGATTTTGGAAAAAATGACTCAAGATCAAAGTAATGTGGAACACTGCGATAAGAAATGTTTTGATAAATTTCTGCAAGACCATTTTTTTTTTTTTGGGCAAAAGATAAATAAATAAAAGTATCAATGCAAATCCAAAAACAGACCAAAAAAATAAAAAAAAAAACATGAAAACAGCAAATACCTACGATGATAGCAAAATATTTTTTTTTTTGTTTTGATAAATTTGTCTAGGAATGAATTGGAGAATTGTTATTTGGTCAATTATTTATTTTTCTATGATGATTTATTTTTTGATAAGATAATATTTTTCGCGTACCTAACTATGCATAATTTACTATCAAAACTTTTATGATTTTTGGAATTGGATTTTTGTCAGTATTTTAATAGTAAAAATTAAAAACTGCAATAATTCTTAGAAATTACTTGATTAAAAATTGTGGTTTGGAAGTGCTTTTTTGTTCTGTTAAAGAGAATAACTACATAAACTGCTTTATTCATAAAAAAAATTGGTTATTTCACGTCTTGTGTTCAGGGTAATTACACTATGAAATAGGACTCAAACTAAAGGCAATTGCTAACTACTCCATTTGAGTCCGGAAAATTTTTATTTCGTGGTGAAGTTTCGCTGAACACGAGAGCTGAAATAGCCGTTTTTTTCGGAAGGTTGCATTCTTTTAGGATTCCAAAATAGAATATGAAAATTCGTTTTCTACGTCTTAACATCCTAACGAGACGGATTCTTCAAGCATTTATCACTTTGGGAAATAATCTAATATAGAACGGCAAATTTTTGAAAAAATTTAAAATTATGAAAACAACAATTATTATTTCTGTTGTTAGTACCATTCAAACCGTCCTCTTTGTTAACAAAGCAAAAATCATTTACTCTAGGTTACTTTTCTTTAAATTAGGAGTAATGTAAGATCCTTAAAGTCCCTATAGAAGACGGCAGCGAGCTTTAGACAGGAGGGGGTAAAAACACTTTTGTAATAATCTATGTCTTCTAAATTATATAAAAATGAATCCCTTTTTGTTTTCGTACGCGCATAACTCGGCTAAACATCATCCGATATTTCGACAGTGGAGCCTAAAATTGGAAAATTCGACCGAAAATTAGATAATTCGACCTAAAAAGTAGAAAAATCGTGAAATCGACTTGAAATTTCAAAATTTCTGAAATAAAATTGTGTTTTCGTACGCGCATTAATCGACTAAACATTATCCGATTAGGTTGGGGACTTTTTTGTGGGATTTGTATTGAACCAGATTACACACAACGGAGCCGAAAACAAAATCAGAAAATCGTGAAAACATCTTGAAATTTCAAAGTTTCTGATTTGGTTATTTGTTCGTACGCGCATAACTCCGCTGAACATCATCCAAATTGAATGGAGATTTTTTTGTAGGATTTGTATTTGACCACATAAACACATTACGGAGATAAAAATTGGAAAATTAAGCTGGAAAAGTCGAAAAGTCGTGATAACAATTGGAGCTTGCTCGACTTTTGAAAGAAACATTATTAATTTGATCAAAAATATCCCCCCCCCCATTTACAGGGGGGAAAAAGACCCCTTCTCTTAAACTATTTTTTTTAGTAAAGACATGCCTAAAGAAACATTTAAAAAAGTAATGGTCAGTAACTTGGAAACACCGAGTACACTTCTTATGCCTTTTGAAGAAACAAATGCTTTTTATTTGAAAATTAACACTGTATCAAATAAATAATTTAATAATGTTTAACCCCCTGTCTCTTTCCCATCACGTCAGTGGAACTATAATGAATCAATGTTTATATATTTCTGGATAAATTGATCAATAAGAACTAAATGTTGTAAGCTAATAACTAATAACCGTTATTTTTTAGATTTTTAAGATTCCAACACACCGCATCTGCCTTAGTATTATTCCTAGCGGAAATATAAATAAGAATTTTTTTGTAGGAAATTTAATTTACTTTAATTTTGTAGTGTAGACTTTTCCACCTATATACGATTAGTTTTCAAAATATTCACGAAAAACTACAAAAAGGGTCCTTAAACCCTCCCCACTGCCTCCTGACTAAAGCTCACAGCCCTGGGCTAAAGACTATTATCTTGTACCTGAGGGTCACCCCTACCACTTAAAACAAAAACCCAAATTACATGGTTTTTTGGATGGACTACATGGCGTATGAGTGATTTTTTTTTTAATACGAACTTAAAAATTAAATAAGCCTACAAAATTTTATTAAGCTAATAGAAACAGCTTATTTCTTTTGTTTTGATAACGAAGATTTAAATTACTGCCGAATAGTAACGTATTCAAAATCTTTAAAGACTTAAAAATAATCAAACAAAAATATTAAACTAAGGGCCAGTTGTACAAACATTTGATCCGCGTGTCAGGAATTTTAACTTAGCAATTCTGGGGGATTAACTGTGGTTCAACGATGGTTCAGGCATGTAATGACTATTAGCGCATACTTGAACCTCAGTTAATTCGCAGAAATCGGCGACTTAAAATAGCTGAACCACAGATTAGATTTTGAACGACCGACGTTTGTACAACTGGCCCTAATATTTTTTCTTGAGTATTTAATTTATATTAAATTTATTCAAACCGGAAATCCAACAAACCAAATAAATGGTTAATGGTTAAAAGGGGATGAAGTCCTTAACTCTTGTTGAGAGATGTGGGTTAGATCCCCATACTCAGCAGTATTCTTTTCTATGCGCCCCCCAGTTTCAACTAGACGAAGCACAACCATTTTATTCTCAATCGACGTACCTACCTACAAAAAAAAAAAGATTTTTTCCTATCGATGTATTTTTTCTTAAAATAAAAATAAAAATGACAATTTTAAAATCGCTTTTCAAACTATATAAATTCCAGATTTCATAGTTAAATAGCTCAATAAGGCGAACATATTGATTTTCAGTAGCCTTTTTTCCTCGGTGTTTAAAAATGCTTTGATGTCTCAAGCAAAAAAATGAACAAATATTCAAAGGGTTATGCGTATGTAAAATTGTAAAAATACTAAACAAAATTCTCAAAGAATCAAATTAAAAAAAAAAAAAACATATAATTACAAAAAAAGTTATTTTAATAATTAATTAAAAAAATGAAAAGACAAAAAACAATAACTCGGGAAAAGATAAAAAAAAACATAACCCTTAGGATGTATGAATATTAAAAACATCTTCATACCACAAAACAAACAAAAAACTATGACGATGATGTCCAAAAGTCTCCCCAAGAATGTTGAGTTTTTTGAGAATACATGTATTAACACTTGTTTATGTATTTCTTTTTGTAAGAATACATAAAAACCCTTTTAATAATATTTTCAAAATAATACATAGTTACATACATTTTGTCCAAAACATATTATTCATTGTTGCGGTATTGGACTAAAAATATGCTGCTAACATTGTACCGTTTGACGACACATAACTGGTGAAGATGCAAAAATATAACAGAAAAAAGAATACCCCATCAAGAACAAAAAAAGAAACAACATAAGAAAAACAGAAAAAAAAAAGCTAAAATTATTATAAACAAATCTCTTGTAGAAGCACCTACTCATACCAATTTTAATCAAGAAACATTTTTTGATTGATTTTACCAGAAATCGCCAAAGGACTAGAATGGTCTTTTTTTTTAATAAATGTATGGTATAATGTTGGTACACAAGCAAGGAATGAGCAAATGAACAGAAAAAAAAACACGAATCCATTTCGGCTATCAGCCGTCCTTTGAATGTGAATTTTGTTTTTTTTTTTGGTTGTCGCGTTCTATTGCAAGAGTTATGTTGAACCGTCGAAGTCTGCTTCCGTCAAAAGGGCTGATACTGGCTTTTGTTATGTCAACTCATACGTTTCTGGTTTTGTGCGATTGGACGACAACTCTGCGGAAACAAGTTGGTATGAAATGCAAAATGCTCCTATAGTGTCGCTGTATACCAAAGTGTACACGCATCACTCACTCACTACTAAGAGCAGCAGCAGCAGCTAGCAGCAGCCAGCCAGCGGTAGCAACAACAGCATCAGCGAATGAAAAAACATAAAAATACACAAACAAAATGGTAGATATACACCATACACAACATCCACCCACCATCAGCTCAGCTAGCAGACAGGACACTTTTAACTCAACCCTTTTGCTATATCCTAGCGATTTTTTATGTTTAAAATTTTTGTATACCCCAGAAATACGAAATATCTCGCGATAGCCCTCCCAGGCATGTTTTTTTTTTTGTAGATATAGGTAGGTAAGTATACGTGGGTTGTCCATAACGATTGTTTTTGAATTTCTTTGCCAAAGAATCTAGAATGTTGTATGTGATGGGGAATGAGTTCGATGGTTTGTTAGGTATATGTGGAGAGATGTAATCAAGAGGGAGGCTATGATAGACGAAGCCTATGAAGCGCGTAATGAAAATGGCTAGATGTCTGGGCATTAGAGTTATGTGGTTAGGTTAGGATGTGATGTGGAGGAGGTGTCTTCCTCTCCCACCACAAATGGGGGATCAATCAGAAGTGAAAGATTAATTTTACCTTTAAAATGCTTTGAACATAATGGCTATAAATATTATGTTAAGAGCAAATTTATGTATCAAAGAAAAAAAAAATTACAAAAATGTGCAAACAGACAGACTGAATTTCTATCAAATCTCGAGATAGATTTTACGCTGTTCAAAAAAAAAATTGTTCTCACTACAATTGGACCAAATTTTGTGTGTTCATATTTTAAGCTCGCCTTAAATAAAAAAAAAAAAAAAAAAAAAAAAAAAAAAAACTTTTATCTGTACATCAGTCTGAAACAAATGCAAACCATCAGCTCCATCTTCTTAATTTTCAAATATGACCATCTAACACATCACCTCACTGCCATTTAATCGGATACCACGTGAATGTTTGTTCACATAATTCGAACATTTTTTTTTTTTTTAAATCCGTCAAAGTAAATGGGTTTGTCTGGTTTGCATTGGTTTACACAAAAATGATGATGGTTTTGTAAAAAAAAAAAAAAAATCATTTTACAACTTTTTGTTTGTATTTTCTAAAAATGAACACACTAGCATGAATGTGCAAGAGGAGATAAGAAAAATGCCAACTCTTAATATCATATGCCATATTTGATTGTAAATATTTGCAAAAAAAAAATGTTGTAAGTATTTCTACCTATTTCTAAAAGAGTAAATGTTTAAATTCGTCTATGTGAATATGATGCTGTCAGTCAATTATTGATATTCAGAGAAACATAGCTTATTCTTTTATTATTTTTGAATAATTTTTATTTTTTTATTTGAAATATTCTTTTAGAGTTGAGAATGTGAGTTTTAAGTTCATAGACTAAAGAGCCCACAGCTATTTTCGGGTGTGAAGTATAGCAAAAATTTAATGATGCAATAAGATAGGTCTTTACTTTCTATTCGCAAATATGCAAGTCTTGCAAGTTGTGGTTGGGGCGTTAATGCAAAAAAATGTATTTCTTTCTGAAAGCTCAGATAAAAGGTATACCATTAAAAAAAAAAAAACTATATTTAATAAAAGATCTGAATATTATAGACATGAATATGGGAGTCAAAGACCTCTTAGGTGGGTCTTCTGTATGCAAGACGCACTATAAAAATGAATTTCAAGTGCGTCTTTCATACAGAAGGCCCTACCTAAGAAGTCTTGGACTTTCATATTCATGTATTGTATATGGTATTCTATAAATAAATAAAAAAAATAAATTTGATGGCACAACAGCTCATGAAGAACTAGGGCCTAGTGACTTACAACTCACAACCATTCCTGTGTGCGTGTCTGCAGGAATGGAGGGGACCTACAGTTTATTGCCGAATCCAAACGGCTAACGAGCGGCACTTTTCTGTGACAGGAGATACTCTTGGAGGATTTGTCAATTCCTCGCAAGAGGCAGTAGCCGTTGGTATTCAGCTCTTTTATTAAATATAATTTTTTAAGTGATATATACGTGACAGACAGAACAATAGGACCATTAATAAACTTTTAGATTAAATAAAGAAAACTCAGATGTTTTGATTTCTTTTCAAAAAATAATGTTACTTCATTATTTATTGAAATGATACAAAATTAATCAATTTTAAAAAAATCAAAACAATTCAAATTTTAACAACAAAAAATAAGAAATTTCGAAATAGAATACCTACCAGTATTCTTAAAATTGTTCAAACATTCCGAAATTTTACGAAAATTTTTTTGTTTATTAAAAAATTTAAAAAAAAAAAGTTAATTTGTATAGTTCCTCGAAATTTGTTTTTGTTTTATTTATATTTTTTCGTTAAATTTTAAAATGAAATTTATCGGTTGCACCGACCTTTTTTAGTTCTATAAAACGAACCAATAAACTAAAGTTCAAATTTTCTCCAAATTAAAATTTTAAAAGCGAATTTAAGCGAAAGAACAAATAAAAATAATATCATTGTTTTTTTAATTAATAAGTCGCTATTTAAGTGCATAAAGTATTTTAAATTTTTCAATGAAACTGTTGTAAAACTGCATTGCACAGAAATGGGCAAACGGTCGTGAATTGACATTACATTCAAACTTCGAATTGTCATAAAACATAAACATAAAGAGTTCATTAATTGAGGTTTAATTCGATCTAATTTTTCAATTATTAAAATCACAGCAATTTACGTTTAGCAGTTTCCAGAACATAAGTTGTTGGTCACGTAGAAAATATTAAAATACATAATTTTCTAAATTAAACTAATTTTACTCAGTGTTTTCTATTTAAATTTGTTGATTCACTATTAATTCACTTCTTCGGAAAGTTAAAACAAAGCAAAAGTTTTTTTATTTTTTTTTTGTATTAGTTGTGGTATGTTCTATATTTTGGTGAAAAAAAAACTACCAAAAACCTTCATTAACGGTACCTGCCATATAACCTTTTTTTTTAATTTTCGACTTTCTCGTTAACCGCTAAACCGATTTTGATCAAAATTATTTAGGAGGTCCTAAATAATTTTTTTGCACACAAATATTTTCAAAAAAAAATATTTTTTGGATTTAAAAAAAAGTTTTTTTTGAAAAATTATTTTTTTGAAAACGGGTTAATGAATTTTTTTGAAATTATAGTTTTAGCTGTATATTATTATATTCTTAAAAATGGCATAGACAATTTTTTTTTCCAAAAAAATTTTAACAAATTTTATATATAAAAAAATTTTAACAAATTTTATATATAAAAAAATTATTTCTTAAGAAAACCGCTCCAACGATTTTAAACATTTTTTCTGCATAAATTCACATTTTTTCAAGAATTGAGATGGCGTTCTTCATTCTGCGATTAAGGGCCATTTGTACAAATATTTGATCCGTGGTTCAGGAATTTTAACTTACCAATTTCGGTGGATTAACTGTGGTTCAACGATGGTTTAGGCATGTTATTGGCTTTTAGTGCATATTGGAACCTTGAACCATCGTTGAACCTCAGTTAACCCGCCGAAATCGGCGAGTTTAAATTCCTGAACCACGGATCAAGACTTAAACCAATATTGTACAATTGGCACTAAAACATTTTAAGTACTACTTGTTTTATCAATTTAAAAAACGTGTTTCATCAATTTTTCCGCGCATATTCAAATTTTCATTCATTAATTTATTAAATGAATAAATATATAAGTATACGTATAATTATCAATTATGTGTTTTATATTACACTCAATCCTTTAAAATTCGAAGAAACTTTTACTACAAGAGCAATTTCGAGCGATCCAGTCGTGCATTTTATTTTTTTTTTATATCTGGATTTTACGGCAAATCTACCCCTCTTGTCATTAACTCCACTATACACCAGTGCTACGTTCTTTTTGTCTACTATAGTTAACGGTAAATGTGTCAAAAATAAAAATTGTTGTGCCAGTTAAGAAATTTACTTTGGATAACTTTTCATTTAGGAACGACAAGAGTTAAAAATATGGTTAATCTGTCAAATGAAACGTGTTGAAAAGAACATCGAAATACATTTAAAATGAATAAGTAAGTAATTAAGAAAAATTGTCATTTAATTGTGATTAAATTGTGCATTAAATGTATTGCACGAATTATTATTTTGAATTATCAAAATCACATACAATTTCCAAATTAAATTTCTTTCTCAGTTTTCATGCAAATCGAACAGAAATAATGTGCAATTTTGTTTCATTGCTTATGGCATAGAATTTTAAGTCGATCAAATAAAAACAATAAAATATCGACAGAACGAAAATTTATCAGAAAATAAAATTAAATTATATTCCAAAAATCTACGTAAAATAAAAAAAAAAATTTTAAATTGAAAACAATTCCAAATCAAAAGCACGAAGTAAACAAAAGATCCACACAATTGAAAACATTGTGTATTTCAGCCGTGTTCAACAGATTAACCATTCAAGGAGATGAGTTGGAAAAAGTTACAAAAAATAACTTTCTAACACTTTTACTTTGAATTTAGAAACAACTTTATGACGTCATAAAGTTAAATCAAAGTAACTTTTTTGAATTAAAGGAACGACCAATATTCACTATGGTTAACTATAGAAAACTTTAATTAGTTAGAAAAAGAACGCACCACAGTGCAATTGATAGCTAAAATAAATAAATAAAAAAATAAATTTGATGGCACAACAGCTCATGAAGAACTAGGGCCTAGTGACTTACAACTCTCAACCATTACTGTGTGCGTATCTGCAGGAATGAAGGGGACCTACAGTTTATTGCCGAATCCGAACGGCTGGTGAGCGGCACTTTTCTATGACAAGAGATACTCTTGGAGGATTTGTCAAGAGGCAGTAGCCGTTTTTTCTTTTAAATAAATAGATGGCGAGGCTGGGGATCGAACCTTAGACCTCCGGCATGACAGTCCATCGCACTAACCATCACGCCACGGCTACTATTAGCTATTAGTTAATTAAATAGCGGCCCAACAGATACGAATATACACTTACCGCCATATTATTCCCTCGATACATCCAGATTTAAACTTAAAACCAGATGAATTTACATTGAATTTGTATGATTTACATCCAGATTTAATTTTTAATCTAGATGTATTGAGTGAATAATATGGCCGTTATACTATGGCAACTAAAATTAACCTGAAATCGTAATCCATCGGCCACGAAAAAAAAATCAAATTTCAAGCAGAAATCTGAGTTTACCAAAGGAAAACCCCATAAGAAACTTACAATTATTTATCTGAGGAGTTCCTATTCTCTGTTCCATAAAAACATGGCAAAACTTAAAGAAAATTATTTAGCTAATTTTTGTATCGAATTTAAACAGATTGGTATTTTATATTTTTTTAAATTTACATTAAAAAAAAAAAACAGCTTTAAGTTTAAAATTATTATGCTTGTACGATAAACTCACCCTTCAGCATTTTCGTACAACTTTCCTCATAAGCAAACACATAACTTTTGTCAACGCTAAAAAGTCTGTAGACAAACATAAACCGATTGTTAAAGTTCCTCGACATTCGTAATACAACATGTATCTTATCGCAAAATGCAAAATAAATCAAATAAACAAAAAAAAAATGCACCAATAGCCTGCCTAGATTCAGTGTGTATGTTGTATGTATGAGTATTAGATTATTTAGCATAATGCGAAAAAAAATATCTAGCAACATGGGGTAATAATAAATTGAATTATTGGGCTAGGTGGTGGTGTTTTTTTTTTTTTTATATTTTTTTTTTTTTGATTAATTATTGTGCAAAGTGTATGATGCGGAAATAGCTCATACATGCGCTGTCAATTTTTGCATATAGCATTTTTGCTTTCAAACAAAATGACGCGCATTTAGTTTGTGATACGTTCATACTTTAATTTTTGTATTTGAGAATGTGTAGATTTGTTTTCGTTTTGCTAAAGAATTTTGTTTTTTTTTTTTTTTATATTCCGTAACTATTATTGTTTATCATTTAATTTGGGTTCTTTTGTGCAATTTGTTTGTTTGTTTTTTTTGGCACTTCTTCTATGTATTGGTTTATTTTTTAGATTTGATTTGAGAAATGAATAATATATTTTTTTGTTAGACAGCAAAAGTAGGTCAAAAAAACAAATTTAAGAAAAATAAAAAAGCCAACGCATTGGTCTTACTAATTGCAACTTTTGGTTGATAAAATATTTCCTTAAATTTTATCAGTTTTTTTTTGACTTCGTTGAATATATGTATTGTGAAATACGTGTGACAATTATGAAATACCGAATTTAATTGCAAGAACTTTGACTTGAATTCGCGACACTTGGAGGCGTAGATTTTAATTTTTGTTGTTATGGTTCAGTTGCAAGAGAACTAGAAGACAAATTTCAAGCATAACTTACAAGTTTAAATGGTACATACACATAGAAATACTTTGTTTATTAACTAGCTTCCGAAGTTTAACTAAAAATATATACATATGTTTTTTTTTTTTTTTTTTTTTAATTCATCCCAAACAAACTCAAAAATTTGTATCAATTCTGAAACAATCAACAATTTATGTATAAAATATGATTAATCATAAATAAAAAAAACAACGCTTTCAAAGATTTTACCCCCCAATGATAACTGTTATAATTTAGTAAACAATTTAAGAGCAATTTAAATGTTTTTCTACAAGATAGTTTGACACTCGGGCGTATACTTGTTTTTTTTTTTTTTTGATTTAATTATTAATTGCGTGCTATCTTTGTCGGTTTATAAATATTTTAAATAATAATAATTTAATTTATGTAAGCCTTACTATGCGCCCGAGTGTTGTTCGACTTTTTTACTTTACGTTTTTTACATAGTTTTTTTACGTTTTTTACGTTAGTTTTTTACCTGCTGTATGTTCAATATGCTTATGTAAAAAAAGTAAAAAATTTAAAAAAGTAAAATAAAGCGTGGAAAATAATCTAAATTGATTATAGCTTCAAAACTGAAAATGATGATTGAAGCTGATTATTCTGTGCGGTTTCTAAAAAAAACTTGGGTTTTCATTTTCTTTTCGATATGTTTATAAAAACAGATTTTCTAATCCATTTCCGTCACTATAAAATGCTTTAATTTATTGTTTTGTCTTTCGATTTCAATAAAAAGATTTTTCCTAATCTGAAACTACTCGTTCAACCATCCAATTTTTTTACAGGAAGTAGCCTTAATAATACTATTTTTGGCACTTTATAAAAAATTCAACTTACTTGAATGACTGCAAGCTTTCTTTATTTACTTAAATTTTGACAGATAGTGATAATTGCTCTCATTTTCTGTCTTTTTTCTCAGGTATTTACTTTTTTTTACTTCTAATTTACCTTTTTACGAGTTTTTTACGTGTTTTACGCGATTTTTACGTTTTTTTTACACCAATATAGACGTTTTTACCTACTTTAACGTAGAAAAGGTAAAAAATAGTTTTTTACATGAATTTGAACATCACCGGACGCCCCCCATTGCTATCAATTTAGCTATTTATTTAGGAAACCTCGGGTTTCAATAAATTTTAAAAAAATATTTCAGCATTTAAAAATATTAAAACTTTTCATTTTATTCACTATATTACAGGAACAGTATTTAAGGCACACAAATTGATATTGGCAGCATGTTCGAAAAAATTTGCAGAACTTTTCGAAACAACACCGACAAATGGACAATGTGTTGTTATATTGGAAGCCACCTCACCTGATAATATGGCTGCATTATTAGAATTTATGTACAAAGGTGAAGTGCATGTATCACAAGAGGCTCTAAATAGTTTTCTAAAATCTGCGGAAAATTTACAAGTGAGTTCGTATTTTTAATTTGAATTATCATAAATATCATCGTGTTCTAAATTATTTTTTGTTTTCTTTTTAAGGTCAAAGGTCTGTCGACAGAACATGGTAGATTAGCTGCAGCCCAAGCACAACAACATGAAACCCCACCACCAGAATCTCCATCATCGGGAAGGCGAAATAATCGCAATAGTATAAGTGGGAGTGGAGGAGGTAATGGTGGTGGAGTTGGAGGGAATGGCGGAGGAGGTGGGGGAGGGAATTCAGGCGGAAATAATAGTAGCTCAGGTGGTCCATTAGGATTGGGAATATTAAAACAAGAATGCGACTCCCTAATGCACCCGAGCAACTCAAATTTAGGCGGAATTCCACCCTACATGCCACAAATGTACAGACCGATATCATTTGAACCACCACGAAAACGTGCCCTCCGCAGTCCCTATGCTGAGCAAGAGATCCGCGGAAGTGTGCTACGAGATGGTTCTAAAAATAGTTCAGATAGTGCAAGTCCAAATAGCAAGCCCTATAGACCCTTAAGCAGTGCATCATCAACCGCACCAACGGAAGCGGACACAATGCAATCAGAAAGAGCTTCACCTGAGTCAAGGTAAAGGGTGATCATTGATTGACTTAAATTTAATGAATAGAATACAAAATTTCTTTTTTTTTCTCTTTTTTTTTCGTTAAAATTTGTCCAGTCGATATGAAAATCACAGTCCAAGTACAACAGCCGGCAATGGTAATGCGCCCAGCAGTGCTGGAGTCTGCTTAGACCGGCCGGTAAAAACTGAACGCAATAATGGCAGTACAAATGAGGCTAAAGAAGAAGAAAAGGATGATCGTGAATCAAATGATGTAAGGATAGATTGCGAAAGTACTACAAATACGAGTTGTTTTGCGTTGAAGGTATCTTATTTATGTTTTTTTTTTTTTGTTATATGCATAAAATTAAAATGTATATATTATTTTTATTCATTGATGAAAAAGTATAATCTTTTCGGCAATAATATATAGAGTTTTGTGTTTTTGTGAATGTGTTAATGTTAAACAAAAAAAAAAAAATAAAAAAATTAAATACAATATTTCGAACGTATATAAAGACATCTTTAACGCAAAACTTTTCAAAATCACAACTGAAATTAAGGTTTATTTATAAATTTGTGTTTTTTTGTACAAATAATAAAATATTTTGAATATATTAAACAAATTAGAACGGTGCTGAGGACTTACGTGTGAAAATGGAAAATACAAGCTATTCACCGCCCCCACCACCAACCTCGAATACAACAACAACAACACCAACTGCTATACCCGACAGTGCATTGGCTGGTGGACTTGCTGCATCAATAGCTCCTGCTGATATGTTGAATGTTTGGAATGCTACAAAACTGAATAACAAAAATAGTGGAATGGTTAATACAGCTGATGGTGAGTCTTGAGATTTGATTTGAAAGGAAATCAAAAAGATAAATGTGTCCTAAAGTTGAATTATAATAACTTGCAATGCACTGCAGTGGTAACCATATACAAGATATAATTGAAATAATTTATGTAAAAGATTCTGGTTACAGTCAAATTTTCTTGTTGATTTTCTTCACACTTCAATCACTTCAATCCATAAGAGTTTTTTGGATTCCTTGGAATAGAAATCAATATATATATTCCCCAATCTTTAAAAAAAATATAAAACTGAAGCCTTTTAAGGCCTTTTTAATCCAAAAACTTTCCCATAACTCCTAAGCTATGAGACTATTGGTTTCAAAGACTCCAGAATATAAAATAATCATTCGAGTTACCCAAATTACAACTCTTAGGGCCAGTTGTACAATGGTGGTTCAATATTTAACCCGTTGTTCAGCGATTTTAACTCCCCGATTTCGGCGGGTTAACTGAGGTTCAAAGATGGTTCAAGGTTCAAGTATGTGATAATACCCAATTATTGCCCTGAACCATCGCCTAACCTCAGTTAATCCGCCGAAATCGGTGAATAAATATTCCTGAATCACGGATCAAAATTTGAACATTGGACTTACTAAACCGAAATATTTTGAAGTGAATCGAACTTCTCTTGTTCAGGCACAAACTAATGTGAACACAACCGATTCACTCTGACGTTCAGTTTCTCCGGCGAGCAAAGATGTGTGTTTTGTTTTAACGTCGGTGTTCACATTGGACTGACATTTCAGACTATTTTTGACTTTTCTCTATCTATATCTCACTTCCACTGGCGAAGTGTGAGTGAGAAAAAGCACAGATGTCAAAAAAAAAAATTATGAAATTTCAGTCCAATGTGAACACCGACGTTTAAACAAAACACACATCTTTGCTCGTTGGAGAATTAATTAGAATTTTTTCAATCACAAAATTGATATTTCACTAAGGGCCACTTGTACTAACGTAGATCAAGATTTAACCCGTGGTTCAGGAAATTTAATTCGTTGTTTTTTTGCGGATTAACTGAGGTTCAACGATGGTTTAAGGTTCAAGTAGGTATGTGATAATACCTCTGTTTGGTAACGTGAAATTTTTACCAAGTTTCCCACACGGGTTTTTTAGCTATGGGTTTTGACAACAAAATATGAAAATTTGTGAAAATTAGCAATAAATTTCACCATCGCTAAACGTCAGTTAATCCTCCGAAATCGGTGAATTAAAACTCCTGAACCACGGATCAACTTTTAACCCATGATTGTACAACTGGCACTAAATAAATAGAGACATGGATTCTGTAGTATTAAAATGCCAAACAAAAACTAAATACTAAGAAAACAGATGTCACAAAAGAATCCGTCAAAAAAAAAATTCACAAATTTTTAAAAAAATTTAAAAATTCTGCCTCACTTGTCCGTCTCTTTCTCACCATAAAGTGGAAACGAGAAAAAGTACACAGACGTCAAAACAAATCCGAAGAGGAAGTCCAATATGAACCTTTATAATACATAAAGTTTGTTCAGTAAAGAAATAGTCAACAGCACAGAACAACAACTCATTTTGACATTTCTCACAAATCTCTGTTCTAAGCTTTTCTCAAAAGCAAGTACAGAAATCCTGCTCTATCTGTTCCAAACAGTTTAGAACAGAAAATTTCTCATTGAACAGCAAAAACTTGTTCTTTTCCAAACTTTTTGGAACAGCCTCACTGAACAATCCTATAAAATCAGCATGGAAAACATGGCTGAGTTCCAACACAGTACACAAATATAAGGTATTATCTTGCGCAGGTTGTCAGAATTGAAACTGTCAGAAATTAAAAAATGGTTGCTCGAGTGCTCCCAAAAATTTCACACTGCAATATTACAAACAACAAAAAATACAGAAATTTGACATGTAAATGGGCACTGGATCCACCATTTTTGATCGATTTTGATAGATGCGCAGAACAGAACAAAAATGAAAACGCTAATGATATTACCTTTAATATATGTACCGTGGAGTTCCAAAATGTAGAAAATGTTTTGATGCGGAAGTAATGCCTTCATTTTTCATAGGCATCAGCAGCGAAAACTTGATGCTTTGTAGAAATATTACATTGCATAAGTCTGACGTTTCGGAATGCAAAAAAAATTTAAATGGAAGCAGCTAAAAAATTTTTGGATGCGCAGTTTGCCCAGCCAATCTTTTTGAAAAATACCGGTTCTAGGAAACTCCATCTATCTCTGACAGTAAAAAAAACTCAGTAATATCGAGCAGCGTTGCCGCACGAAATAAAATTAATGTGCAATATTTTCTGAAAAAACGTGCCAATTTTCGTGCCACATGAAAAAACCACAAATTCTTCTATGTTTACAATTTTATTACGCCGAGTACAACAATAACAAAAATCAATGGAAATCATTTTCTCTATTCGTGCATTCTCAAAAATGATGTGCTTCTGCCCACTTTTTACGAAATTTGGACCAATTTTCATTAAATTTTGTTGAAGTTTGCCTCATTTTAAGTAAAATAATGGAAATAAAAAAACGTGCCATATTGCACTTTTTCATGCCACTGTGCCACGAGGAAATTATCGTGTCAAAAAAGCATAATTGTACCACTTCGGCAACGCTAATATCGACTGTAGTAGTAGCTCGTGGCGTAATGGTCAGTGCGTTGGACTGTCACGCCAGTGGTCTGGGTTCGATTCCCAGCCTCGGCCACTTAACAAAAATGTTTCTCGGGGCTTGCGAGGAAGTGACAAATCCTCCAAGAGAATATGCTGTCACAAAAAAATGCCGCTTATCTTAGCCGTTCGGATTCGGCAATTAATTGTAGGTTCCCTCTATTCCTGAAGACACGCACACAGGAATGGTTGAGAGTTGTAAGTCACTTCACTACGCCCTAGTGCTTTATGATCTGTTGTGCCACTAAATTTATTTATTTATAATATCGACTGTATAATATACAAGGATTTAATTTTATAATCGAGATTTTTTGATATTGCTTTGCATAGTGTAAATTTCCTTGCAAGCTGCATAGTTCTCTGATCTTATTCGCAATACGAAATTCCTTAATATTTTTGTATATTGGTCATTTGCACACATAGGGAGGTAGATAATATATATCTTTTCGACACATTATTCTTAAAATATTTTTAAAATTAAAAAAAAAAAAAAACTAGAATTTATTTTATCAAGTTAAAAATATTCTATATTATTTTTAATTCTTCTTAAACCTCAACCTCAAATTGGCAATTTATAAGTTATTATTTCTAAAACAACAAAATCCCCCCTCCATCCACCAACAGGAAAAAAACTAAAGTGCCTGTACTGTGATCGTTTATATGGATATGAAACAAATTTACGCGCACACATCCGGCAACGTCATCAAGGTATACGAGTTCCATGCCCATTTTGTTCAAGAACATTTACCCGCAACAATACAGTAAGGCGACATATTGCACGTGAACATAAACAGGAAATCGGTATTGATCATGTACCTCAACCGAATCATACGCAATAGGCAGCGGTTCAACCTTTGGGTTTAAATAAAAAGGGACAACGTAAAATCCTCAAAGGACACAGTTAAATTAACTCTTTTTTCCTGTGACATCAAAAAAGTGTTTCTAAGAAGTTGACAAGAGAAAAAAAAATGCAATAGAAACAAGATACATCATTATAATTGACATCGTCAAAAATACGCCGCCTAGATCGAAGCTGCTGCTGTTGAACAACAACAACATCCAAAAAAAAAAAAAAACGTGTAAATTTAGAAAAAAAAAAGAAAAATTTTGTTACCATTTTCCTTCAAATCAAGCCTTCTATATATGTAAATCTGCTTATGCATTTCATCGTTTTTTTTTTTAACACAACTTATATGCCTAGTGAAATATTTGTTTAATTATCATATATGACTGAAATATTAATGAAATGGTTAAAGAAAAATAAGATTACAACAAAAAAAGAAGAAAAAAACATTCAAGCAATAGAAAATATTTTTTGTTTTTAAAGAAATAATAGTTATTGTTACAAATATTATAATTTTTTTTGTTAAAAAAAAAAATGCAACGCAACCTCTATTGATTTGTTTCCTGTTATTTAAATAAATTATTACTAAACAAGTTAATTCAATTTAAAAAAAATATCCGACTGAAAATAGTTTTCAGGGTGCTATATGATAAACAATATATTTAAAAAAAAAATAAAATAAAATAAAAATGAAGATAAAAATCAATTAAATCTAATTTTCATACTGTTTAAATCTTTTTACATTGTATAGAAAAAAAAATATTAAAGAAACAACAATAACAAATAAAACAGTTGCAATAACACAAAACAAACAATAAAAATAAGAACAACAACTAAAAGTCTGAACGTTTTTGACTGGCCTCAATCAAAATACAATAATAAAAAATTACTGATAAGAATTTTTTTTTTTACAGTTTTTGTTTTTTACCAATGCAATAGAAAAATAATGAAACAAATAAAATAGTACCTAAAACTTTATTTTCCTCTCTACAAACATGCATACATATTTAAAGAAATAAACTATACAATGATATTTATACATATTTACATGAAAGCAAAAAATATAAATAAAACATAACTATATACAATACATTACTATATTCATATATTTTTGTCCTGTTAATATTTCTCTTCAATTTTATTTACAATAGTAGAGAATAAAATAAGTTTTAAAGACAAAAAAAAAGCACAATAGAATTAAAATTATAAACTAAATAAATCAAACCAAATCTATATTTGTTATGTATTGTTTCTGTACCCTCAACATCATTATTTAAGCCCTACCCTTCATAGATAGCCACACGATAAATTTATACAAATTTTTCATTTTCTTCCGTTGTACAAATAAAAAGTCTATTGCTTATATTTGTATATAAAAAAATAAACTTACAAACATATGTATAACGAATTTGTGCGTATGTTAACCCACCATAAGTGTCATTAATAAAAAGTATATAAATATATAAAAAAAAACTATTAAAATATCGGTATCATCTTTAAAATAGAAATTTAATTTAAAAAAATTAAAAATCTAACTAAACCTATTGGCAGTAATGCTAACACTCAAAATGAAATATTAACTTTATTTGGTTTCCTTTGGCTCTTTGAATGAAATTTGAAAAAAAATATTATCATACATCAATAAATAAATATATCAAACAAGTTTCGCTAATCGAATTAGAGCTCTTCTTCCACCAAAATATCTTTTTGCGATTTTTTTTATTGATGAAATAATTAATTTTTATTCAAATCCATTGCACACTATCCTTAAAATGTATTTTGTAAATTTTAATTATGAGGAATACAAAACATTTCAAATGATCGATTAAAACAGCATTTTGAGATCAATAAAATAAAATCATTTTGAGATCAATTAAAGAAGGATAGTTATTCAGATTTAGTAAATTTCATACAAAACCAAGTTTTTTTTTTTTCATCATCAAATATTTGTCTATCCGACTTAAGACTCTCTAAAACATTAGCAAAATTGGCTATTTTTTATTCCTACCATTCCCAACATACAAATTACAAATCAATAAAACTGTGTTTTTGAAATAAAACAAAAATATATATATCATTAAAAAAAGAAATAAATAGTGAAAACAGTACCTGCAATATAATATTAAAATATTTATCTCTAACTTACACATAAAATATAAAGAATATATATTTTTTTATTTAGCTATAGAAAATATAAAATCACTTAAACTTAAACAAAAATATTTGATTTTTTATTTAAAAAAAATTCTTTTTGTTTAGCTTAACGCACAAACTATATTTAAGTGCTTACAAAATTCAATCAATTCATTTTTTTTTTTTGTAAATTAATATCTCATGAATCAATTTTTTCCTCTTCAAATCTCATTTTCAGTCGATTCCTTTTTATTTTCTTTCTGTTTTTAAATTATTTTTCTGCCCCTCAGTTATTTTGATAAAATTTTATTTCTTTAGTTTTGATTAAGAAATATACATTTAAAGAAGAAATAATACAGAAACGGTGCCTCAATATATATTAACATTTAAAAAAAGGAAAATAAATAAAAATAGACAAACAGGATATAAACGTAACGCAAAGTATTGATCACACAAATCTATCACACACTATTCAGTTCCTCGCCAAACAAAAACAAACAATAGCTCAACCTTTCAAAAACGTTCCGAATTTTCAATCAACCCAAATAGCCATTTTTTTTTGTTCATATTAAGAAAAAAAAATATATCAAAATTACACCTTTGAAACAATTTTTCAGGACAAACAATTCAAAAAATAAAAATTCAAAATTTCAAATTTGGTTAATAATTTCAATTTTTTTATTTTAAATTGGAATTTTCTTATGAAAAGGTTGCAAACAAATCAAATACTAAAAAAAATAATAAAAAAACTAAAAATGTAAAAACTGCAATAGTGAATGTTGTAAAAAAAAAAAATAAGAATTAAATAATTTAAAAAAATAGTTAAAAATATACGCAAATAGTTGATATTTTTTTAAGTTTCTGAAACCATAAGCCTTTTAAAAAAATTGTAAACAAATACTGAAACAACCGAATACAATAGAAGTGTTAATAACAACGGATGTTTCTCAATTAAATGAATGAATAAAACAAAAAATAATATGTAATACAGGGTGATACAAACAAAACTATAGAAAACAATAGATACAGTGTTATTATTTTTTTAGACAAAATATTAATTTAATTTTGTTTAAATACCATTTACTACTTACAGTTGAATTTAAGAAAAAAATCCGTAAAATAAAAAGTTTTTAAGTGTTAAAAATACAGTTAAAATTAATAAAACACACATAACCAACCCCAGTTTATTTCTGTGATCAGCTCGTTAAGGAATATTTTCAATGAAAACAGCTTCCTTACGAGCAAACCATACCATAATTATATACTAACTTAAAGATTTATATAAATATATATATGAATAATTATTAAACTTATTAAAAAAAAAAAACTAAATTGATTTCAGAATCAAATAAAAAATAATAATTTTAACTATTATTTTGTAAAAAAAAAAAAAAGGCAAAAAAGGGAGTTAAACTAAGAAATAAAAGCTAATTTGAGCATGGAATTGGTTAGAATTGTAATTATATATTGGAGAAAAGGACTTATTTGTGCCTGATTAGGTTTTTACTTCTTTATTTTTACTTCCACATTTCGTAGCATGGAGTCTGAATTACATTTTTATTTATTTGCGTTTTGTGGATGTAAAAATACGGATAAAGTTGTTTTTGGTTAAATTCTCCTTAATGTTTTTTTTTTTTTTTTTTTGTTAATTTTATTATTATTATTACTACTACAGATTACTACAAGAAAGATCATACAATAGGAACTCATATACCTCAGCTTTATAATACTTTCTTTATGTTGTTTATATACGAAAAGTTATTTAATTTTTGAAATAAATCAAATCATTTCAATTTAACTGACAAAAGACAGAACTGCAATAGTAACTAAACTACCTCAATAGCCAATAGGAATTCTGTTTTTGTTTTTTTTTATATAAAATTCAACAATCATATAACTATTTATTTTTATTATTTTTAACAAAACTTAAGCATTAAGCATTTTGCATAAAGTAATCATTTAATTAAAACAAAAAATGTAATTTTGGGTTGAAAATCCAATAAAATCAATGACAGCATAACTACTCAACTATAAGTAAAATGGTGACAAAACGTAAAAGGAAAAAAGGAAACTATTTCAACAAGAAAATGTATTGTAAATAAAAATGTGAACCAAAAGAAAAATCAATTTTTACATTTAGGCTACTCTTTCCCATGGTTTTTTTTTTGGTAAAATTTTCTATCAGTAAGATTTCCCGTTTTGTTTTGACAAAAATAAATATACAAATATATAACATTTAATAAAAAAAAATTAAATAACAACTTTCGTAGAATTCACATACTTTATTATTAAACATTTAGGCTACAAAAAAAAAATATTTACAAAACTTATGTAAAAGTAAAATGAATATGTTTGGATATACGATTAAAAGCTAAAAACAAGAAAAATTATCTTCAAAAGAAATTAAAAAAAAAAAAACATACGAAATTTAATAATCTAAAAATGTAACCCCTTTAAAAGAAATTAACTTTAGACTAAAATATAAAACTTTGGATAAATTGTAAAAAAAAAAACATTCATTAAACAATTTTTAGATAGGTTTTTGTAAATATTCACAAAATTAATTTAAACTAATACAAATAAAAATGTAAAATTAATATTAATTAAATTCAAAATTTCTGATGGGAAAATATTATTCATAAAAATAAAAAAAAAAATAAACATTTTGTAGTTTGGTAAATGTATACAGATGACTTTTCATGTTGGGATTCATGTAAACATGTGCAAAATTCCAAAAAAAAAAAAAATACATGATTTCATTGCTGTATATATTACAAAGAAATTATTTAAAAAAAAATACAAATTTAACATCCTTAAAATATTATATACGAATCACATTTTCAATACTATTTGAATAAGCGTACCTTATTCACATATTTTAACAAGGAGTTAATAATATTTATAAAAAAAAAGCAAACCGTCATTAAATTACTTCAAATCAATTTGATAGACAAATTTTATAATTTTTGGATTTTATATAAAAAAAAAAACTATTCAAAATTTAATAATATAGCCCAAAATAAAAAGAAAGCAGAAGCAAACTTAAAGTTACAAAAAAAAAAATATAATAACCAAATTGAAAATTTAGGCATAAAATGTATAGGACACAAAATTGTAACTGAAATTATAAATATAAATTAAAAAAAAAAGAAAAATTAAAAAACAAATAAATGTGAACATTTAGGCAAAATTTAATGCAAAAAAAAAAAGATTCTTTAAAATGTAAGTCACTTACGTATACCTTACCTTAAAGCATAAAAAAAAATAATTTCTTTGTAAAAACAAAATTTAAGTAATTGTTTACAAACAATGAAAGATGTCGCCATTTTGCATTTATATATAAGAAAAACATATAAAAAAAACGAAATGAACAGGAAAAAATATTTAAAATATTATATAATTAATAATTTGTTCTTTGTAAGTATCCTTGTTTCCTGTAAAAAAAATTTTGTTTATTTTCTTTTAATTTGTATTCAATAATATTATGGAAATATTTTGTATTTTCATATGCACAGACGCTTTATAAAACTAAGTTGTTAAGAGATATATATTTTCCTGTGAACTAAGAACGTACATTTAAAAAATGAGAACGCAATTACGGTTCTGTATAAATTTTTATTGTTTATTTTATGTGTTAGATTATTTTTTAATAAATATATAAATAAAAATAAAGGAATGTACTTATTTTCTTATACTTTTTTTCATTATATTGATTTTTTTTTTGTAATAAATTCATTGATGTATATTAAAATAAAAACGAATTGCCCCTTTAAATATAAACAAAAAAAATAACTAAAAAAAAAACCAACTAGTCAGATGTGCAACACACTCAGGTACAATAGATTATAAAGCAAAAAGAAAAATAAAATACTTCTGAAAACAAAAAAAATAAAACCTAAAAAAATATAAATAGATGCTGTCCAATTTTATTTTGTTCTTATGTAAGTTTAATGTGAAAACTAATATGAGTTGTTATGCAACGAAAACGCAGTTTATTTTATTTTTATATATAGAAAATTTGTTTTCTTATCTTTGTTTGATTTGTTTTTTCCAAATTTATTTTTTTTTATATATATTTTTTATTTTTGTGAAATTAATAATAATTCATTAAGTTATAATAGTTTTGTAAATTGTTTTTAAGTGAAAATGCGTTCTCACACACTACACAAATACACATACTTTTTATAAATAAATTACAAATAATAATATTGATTGTAAATTTCTTGTAGAATTTTACGAAAGTGTTTTAAACAATTTCGTTATTATTTTTTTAAGTTTTATATTTTTATGTTCTAAATGCGATTTTAATTTAAGCTTTAGAAGTTTTTTTTTTTTTGTTGTAGTTATTATTACATTGAAAAAAAAATCTATATTTTGTTCAGTTATAAACTGTTTTATTTTTATTATTATAATTGATTTATATTATATATGAATAATATATATTTAAAATATATATTGTGAATTGTGGATGAAAAATAAAATGTTTTCAATTTGGAAATATTATTTCTGTTCTTTTTGTTTTAATTTTTTGAATTTTATTTGATTTAATTTAGCATGGATTTGATTATTTTTGTGCATAATAAATATTATTTGGTTCCACTTTGATTTTTTATATGATTTCATTTTAGCAGTGTGACATTAAATATAGGCCCATATTCAACTTTAAAGTTCGATATATCGATTTATCGATCATACCAAAACATTGGGCGTGTTAAAATTTGTATATTAATTAAGCTATCTAAGTAACTTTTTTATGTTGTTGTAACCACTCTTTTCGAAACACACAAACGAGTGTAAGGGCCATAAATTAGTTCCATTACGATGAGATACTTCAACGAACTCCGAAAAAATCTTACACCGAATCCATGTGTAATGGAAATTCGTATGACATTTGTTTTGGAATTCGTAGCAAGTTTCCGATTACGATGGAATTCGTGATAAGGCTGAAGATATTTAAAAATCGAAGATCGAAGTACATAGTTTATATATGACCCTATCGAGGTAACCGTCGGAGCGGAATTTTCTTCGATTTCCTACGAATCGGAGACATTTTGCTTTGAAGTAGTTCTCCTACCAGCAAAATGTCTCCGATTGGTAGGAAATCGGAGAGTTCCGCTCGGATGGCGATGGTTACCTCGATAGGGCCGATTATGTCGACTATGGTATGGTATGGTTAGTTTATTAATTGAACTCATTTCAATCGATCCTGAGCCCGATAATACGGTGGTACAGAACAGGGGTGCCAGCATGTAACTTGAAACAATCGAGTTTAGTCGATACAATCGAGTATAGGCAGTTCCTAAATTAGTTCAATCCAACCGAAAACACTCGATTGAGTTCAATGAGGAACTGCCTGTGATCGATTCATATAATTTATGCAATAAAACATAATAACTTATTTATTTTGAGCTTAATCTAAATTTGGGCCAGCTGAGGTAATTTTATTGATAATTTCCTAGCCACATCATTTCACATACAAATTTACGAAAATTACAAATTACGATTACCGTTCAAAATCCCTCGTTATCGTTAAGTTTTCGTTTTTTTTTTTAACGATACTCATTTTCTTTTACGGCTGCTTTTAGCGGTTGTTTTATAGTTTTGACACTTCTGACCTAGGATTATTATATACATATCTCTCGCATATTTATTTAAAAAAAAAATAGGTGTTTTGATTTAATCTTGCAATATTTTATTGCATCCATTTTCGTTAATCGTAATCATAAATATCGTTTTCTTATAGGCATCGTTTGTTTTGCCTTTTGTTTCGTAATACGGGCCCAGAATAAATTGTTAGCTGCCGTTCTCGATGAATAACATAGGAATGGTCAATAAGTCAATTATCAAATTTGAACTGAACTCTGCTTAGATATGAACAGACACTGCCGGCTGGCAAGACGAAAACCATACTTATTTTACTGCTTTGTCATTGGCCGCGTTCGGTTGATGGCAATCCGTTAGCTTATCTGAGATAGGTTAGTATCTGATATGTTTTCGAACGAAAAAGCTGGATTAGGTCAAAACAGTCGACAAAAAGAAAATCAAAGTTTAATTTTTTACGCGAATATTTGTTTAATTTCATTGCAAATTACACTAAAATGCATTTTAAAGTATATTTATAATATTTGTATTCCTTTACAAACAACGAAAAATCAACAATAAACGACGCGACACCAGCAAACCAAAAGTCAAATGCAAACGTAATCAGCAGTTCCTCAAATTTCCCATTTTCGGTTAGCTTGAGATTTGTTTCTGACAACAGCTGTTTGGTTCATCAGCTGAATTTTCCTATGGCATTACAACAACACAAACCTATCCGGATAGCTTTGGATTGCTTGCCGAACGCGCCCATTTAGACGTTACGAATATGTTCATTTTATCCCTTTGAAATTACTTCTAAAAATTCTTCACTTAACATGGAATTTTGTGAATTTTATTGTGTAGTCGAATTGATATAAAAACGAGGTTCCATAGTTTTCAAAAGCAATATTTTTAAGCAAGAGCGCCCACCAGGGGGCCTATTATGTAAAACGATAATCGTAAGAAATACGGCGTATTCGTTAAATTGCCATTATGAGAAACGAGAATGGTGGTTAAAAAAACGAAACTCGTATTTTATTAGGGATTACGAGTAACGAGACTCGTAAATAAAAACGAAACTCGTTAAAACTAACGAGTGACATTCCTCGCGTTCAGAAACCTATCCAAGGCGGTGTCAACCTATCCAAAAATGTTCAGATACGTTTAGTTGTTGTTGCATCAGCTGTTTTTTTACAAGGGATTACAACAACACAAAGCTATCCAGATCGCTTTGGATACAATCCTGAACGAGGCCATTTGCTGTCGTTTGGGTTTCGTTTTGGATTTGTTGTCGTTTGTTTTTTTGATTGCACTCTCGTTTGTTATAATCGCTTTACGCCGTGACTATCATTTCCCTAGGTTTCGTTTTCTCTGCCGTTCGTTTCGTATCTCATAATAACGTCGTTTCGTATCTCATAATAACGTCCCAGGCAACTTCCATTTGTGTGGATAAGTAGCGGAAATTTAGTTACCTACCTATTGAGCGTGATTTCAATTATTTGACCCGGAGCAAGGTGGCCGTCCGGACTAAAATCCATTCGTGTAGATACTTCCAAGAAATAAAGTTAATTATCAGGCAGAGGTTACACCAGCATTTTTGTATTTTTAATAGTTTATTTTAGGATGAGACTAGAGAAGTGCACATTGATAATAGTTATAACGGTTTTTCGCCGTTAAAAGTGGGTTGTGCATGAGCGAGCTTCGCGCGAGGTGCCTAGAGGCATACCTACTTCCCACAGGCCCTGGCCCTGCGGAGCCGCATAAACAGTATATATTTTGTTTTCTGTTTTTCTTTTTATTTTTAACTAAAATTTTAATTAATAATTACTGTATGTTCTTAACCACATGGGAAATATAAAAAAAATTATATATATTTTTTTTCACTTTGCCATTAATATTTTATTTCCAAAAACAAAAACTAAAATACGTATACTAGAAATTTAAAAACAACAAAAAATGTATATAAAAAAAAAACAAAAAACAAAATTTAGGCTTAAACAGTTCAACAGTTCAGAACAATATTAAAACCACTTAAAAAAAATTATTTTATGTATTATTTTACGAAAATTTTATGTTTGATTTAAATATATTTTTTGATAAATGCTTCTTTAACAAATATATTGGAATATAAATCCTTAGTCAAAATAATCTAACAATGGAATTGTTTGTATGTAAATTGATGTTGCATAAGACATTAAAAAAAAAACAACAAAATTAAAGAAAAAAAATTAAATGTTTGTAATATATGCAAAAAAAAACCATCATTAAATGGTTACAAAAAAAAAAAACAAGTAAAAACAATTAAGTACAAATTAAATTAAAAAAGAAAAGCAAATTTTTCGGAGTACAAAATTTTCAGGGATACCTTAAACTTTCGGAACAAAATTTCATTTAAATAAATAAAGAATTATATAAATTTATTGAAGAAAAAACAGCTTACAGCTGTGCCAACCACATTTTATTAAAAAAAATAATAATAAAAAAAAAAAAACATTACAAAAAAAAAAAAAACAAAATTTATATCGAAATCGATATTAATGTACAAATTTATTTCGGTGTACTGGATTGGGATTGCATGTATTTGAGAAAAAATAAAAACAAAAATTTACAAAATTTAAAATAATTAGAAAGTAAGCAAACAGAATTAAAAATTATACATTCGACAGACTTAAGAAATTTTGCAAAAAGGATATACGTAAAATTTATTAATATCTGCATGATCCAGTTATTTTTTTATATTATTTATTTTTAACACTGATTTAGTGCAATATTTAAGTTATGTTTTTTTTAGCTAAGAAAAAAATAAATAGTTGGAATTTTTGTTTTTTTTTCTAAGAATAAAATATTTTAAGGAAATAAAAATAGAGAAGGATAGAAACTGTTCTGAACTGAGAAAAAAAATTTAATGCATTTTTGTATGATGATTAGAGATGTTTGATTTTAACTATGTATGTATTTTAAAATTGTTCAATTATTATTTTTTTTATAGTTGAAATCTTATTTTTGTTTGTCTTATAAATGTATTATAATTTTCAAGTTCTTTTGTTTATATAGTTCTTGTTTTTAATTTTTAATGAACAAATAATAATAATTGAAAACGAAAAGGACTTACAACTTCCATTCTTTGCATTTGTGTAAATTAATCTCAGGGGCTCTAAGACTCAAACTAAATAGTTTTAAGATTTTAATTAAGATTTGTAAAAAAAAAAGGAACATCGCAATAAAATCTCAGGTAAATAATAAATTAAGAGCAAACCAAATTACCAGGTAGATTTTTAAAATCTATAAAGTAAAACGAAACAGGTCATGTATTTTCCAGAGTCTTAACCTGACATATACATACATGTTATTCGTAAAGTCTTTCAACATTTATAATGCAAACTTAAAAAACAAAATCTTGATAACCTTCTTCTATTGTACATTTGTTTTTGTTTTTTCATAATTAATACAAAATAAAAAAGTTTAAAAAAAAATAAAATTTAAACAAAAAAAAAAAAAAACAAATAGTAAAAATATATAATTATATCTGTGATTTTACCTTATTATAAAATGTATTTTAAATATACATTATTTATTATCGCAAAGAAGAAATGAAATGAGGAGAGTATATAAGTATACAAATTATGCAGAAAAAAAAATATAAAATTAGGTTTAATACAATCAAGAAAACCTAATAATGAAATAAACAAATATTTGAAAAATAGCAACATAATATGCAATATTTGAAAATATTTTTTTTTGTTAATTGAAAATTTTGTTGAAACGTTTTAAGTTCAAGATAAAGTCTGACGATTTATTTTTTTTTGTTTTTATTATCTTAAACATCAAAAAAATATAGCAGCAACTTAAACTAAATTGACTTGTTTTTTTTTTTAAATAAAGTGAAGATAAACAATATGAATTTCTTAACTTTTATTATTAATTTGGATGTATGATTATATTACCGACAAAAGTAAAAACATTTTATGGATAATTAAATTTGGAAAATAATGGAAAGATAAAAAATAATTAAATAAAAAAAAAAACATTTTGACATTAAGGAAGTGTAAGAAGAAAAATAATTAAAATTAATGATTAAGGTAAGAAATTATTGATAATTATTATTATTATTAATTATTATTATTATTATTATGTAAACCGTAATTTGATGGACAAAAATAACTGAACAAAATTCACTGAAATAAAAATAAATTTAATTTGTTGCTAAATTTTGTTTTTATTTCAAGGAGGATCAAACTAATCAAGCTGCGTGTTTTGTAGTATGAAACAGCACAGGAAACACATACATTCACAGCACACACTACGTCAGCATATCAAAAGAAATAAATTAACTGTCAACGAATTATTGCATTTTTTGTCAGAATAGGGTAAATTTGAACATTATGGCGCACTTTATTTGATTCTTAAATATTAACTACGGACTACCTACATCAATTTTAAATACGAAAAAAAAATCAATAAAAGAACAAATTTAAAAATTAAAGTAACAAAAAAATACCTAAAAAAAAATCTCACGAAAATCAAAATTCTCAGGGAAATATGGCGAACCCCGTAAGGGGCTAGTTATAGCGATCAGGAAAGGCATCAGGAAAAATTTTGTTTTTGGTAATTTAATGTTTTATCATACGATTTGAAACATAAAAATGATACAAATCGATGATAAATCATTTGAAATATTTATTTCATTAACAAAATTTTCTTTACAGGAAATATTTATTCTTTAAGCCTAATTTATACATCAATGCGAAGTGAAATCCAAATAAAAATGAAACATCAATAAATCTCGCATCGAAAAGCTTACAAAGAAAATGAATTTTATTTTAAATTTGGCTTAGATAAGTCCGTTGAATTATATTTACTTCGAAACAAATTTCTTTCTCTTTGTCGCTTAAATACTTGCATTTAATTTTTTTGTATTTTTCACGCCTGGGAAAAAAAAACACTTTTTTGTATGAACATTTCATTTTGCTTTGATCTATAAACTAGGCTTTAGAATGCATTTCCTGGTGAAAACTCGTTTTCTGTACGAAATTTCCATCAGAAAAATGAGTAAGTACTTGTTTTAGACAAAGTATTTTTTCCAAATTAATTTTTTTTATGAAAAAAATATTTCAATTGATCTATCATCGATTCGTATCCTTTTTTTAATTGCAAATCGTATAATAAAACATTGAACTAGTCAAATCAACTACGTTTGCATAGTCAAAATAAACTAGGTTTGCATAGTCAAAATCAACTACGTTTGCATAGTCAAATCAACTACGTTTGCATAGTCAAAATCAACTACGTTTGCATAGTCAAAATCAACTACGTTTGCATAGTCGAAATCAACTACGTTTGCATAGTCAAAATCAACTACGTTTGCATAGTCAAAATCAACTACGTTTGCATAGTCAAAATCAACTACGTTTGCATAGTTGAAATCAACTACGTAGTGCGGTTATATTGGTGTAAAAAATTAAATACGCGTAATGTTTGCTCATTGAAATTTTGTTTTCAAATGAAGTCGGCGAAACGGTCGTAGAATGTGAACGCTAGCAAAACGACTCGGGTCGGTCGACACGTCGTTGAATGTGAACCCCCCTATTAAGGGGGGTTCACATTCAACGACAAGTTGATCAACATGTATCTAGTCGGCAGATTTTTGTAATGTGAACAGCAGTCGAACGACCGTCGATCGACTTGTTGTGTAGTTCACCCCCAGTTTAGACAAGCGAGTAGAACTAGTAGGATTTTTATCTTAGTGTAAGTTTTGTTAATGTATCTGTAACTAGTAGTTCATTGCGCGTTCGATCAACTAGTATGCTATTTAATTTTATACAACTACATTTTATCCTACACACTTTTTGTTCAAGCGTAACCTTTCATATTAGATGAAAATAAACACTCGTTTTCGCAAATCTGCCAAAAATATTTTCCAAAGAAAATCATTCCTACGAATATAAAACAGAAAATAAATATTACACAAGTGTAAAGAGGAAAACAATACATAAACGTCAAATTACTAGCAGGATAACTAGCAAGCAACTCGCAGGCGAAAATATTATGCTATTTAAGCTACTAGTCGGCTCTCTCGTGTACAAATACACTAACACATATAAAGGCTACTAGTTCTACTCACCTGTATAAACTGGGGGTCAAATTTTTTATTATTTTGCTCGGTCGGTCGACCAAACCAAAACAGTTTGGTTTCGATTTTATTTATTTTATTATTATTACATTTGTCAAGATTTAGAAAATCGATTCCGTTTTCTATAGTTAAATAAAAAGTTAGATCACCCTAGCAACAATTAAAAATGTTTTTTTTATAACTTTGACGGCTGTCTAAAATTAGACAACGCTTATGAATACGACCACAAAAATCTTTAAAAAAAAAAACTAATGGTCGTATTAATAAACACTGTCTAACTTAAGACAGCCGTCCAACTTTTGAAAAAAAGTCCCCTTTCACACAAGGCAACTGAGTTTCCGGCAACAATTAGTTTGGCGAGAAGGGCAGGAAGAAAGAGGGGTAAACGAAATCTCTCCGGTCAACAAATTCAGGAGACTTTTTTGACGTTTCTCTTCACACTACGTTTGTGTGCGTTCAACAAACCTTTCTAAAGCCTTAACTACATAAGCCAAAAAAGTGAAAAAGTACAAAAGTGAAAATTTTCAAACTCATTTTGGGATAGTGTTTCTCATTGGAAAACTTATAAAAATGATGCGGAAAGCTTAAATTTTGGTTTAAAAAGAATAGTGTACATTCTTTTTCATAAAACAACTGCGCTAGCGGGAAAAAAAATATTTTTACTTTTGTAATTTTGCAAAAAGTGGCCAATGTATAGTTAAGGCTTAATTGTTGCTAAAGTGATCTAACTTTTTATCTTACTTTAGACAACGTAATCGATTGTCTAAGGGGCCAGTTAAAGCTTTCATTGAAAACCATCATTGAAAATTTTAATTGTTAATTTTGGGACATTTAGAAAGTCAAATCGGTAAATATTTTGATGCTAAAATATAGGCAATGACTTGAATTATTATTCTAGTCAAAAAAATATTTCAATTTGGCCAAACTTTCCATTTAAAATGACTTTTATTATTTCAATGATTGAACTACTTTACAAAGGTCATTGAAAAATTCAAAGCCATTTACATCGAAGTTTAGGCTGGAATTAATTTTTTTCTTGACTAGAATAATAATCCAAGTCATGGCCTATATCTTGGCATCAAAATATTCACTGATTTGACTTTCAAAATGTCCCAAAATTAACAATTAAAATTTTCAATGTTGGTTTTCAGTGATAGCTATAACTGGCCCCTAAACCTTGACAATGTATTTTTTTTGTATTAAATAAACCATATTTCCGACTGTTTCGAAATACTTTGACATAGTTTAAACAGTCAAAAATCTAATAAATATGACAATAAATTTTTACAAAAAAGAACTAAAAAAAAAAACTACAATAAATAACAACAAAATCGATAAATTCTATACAGAAATTACAAAAGAGACAAAAGCTGCATTTTATTTTCCCCCAGATCTAATCCGGATCAGATCATGATAATAAAACAAACTGGATCACAAATTTATTTATTTCTCACAGTTGGCTTTATTTGCACAATAAAATTGACAGAAGGAAAATTTTCACAAATATTATTTGAAATAATATTTGGAATTGAATGTTTAAAATGGAACAGTTTTATTTTTTTAGTTTAATTTTCATTAAGTTAATAGTTTTTATGTATTTTTTCCGTGCCTCGCGACGCGTCGTCTCTATTGAATGAAGAAAAACTCATAAAAAAAATTGGAATGATGGCGGCATTTGTTTGATTTCGAGAATTTTTAATTTTATTGACTTTTTTCTGTAAATCTCAGCAGTGGTACCAACCTATAAAATTAAAATATTGCTAGGGAAGTGTTCAAAAAATGGATTTCGAAATCCAAATCTAGAAGCAGACCTGGATCTTGTGTTGTTTTTGTATTACTTGTATTTATGTTTCCAAATCCAATCCGGATCAGATCTGGGGGAAAATAAAATACAGCTAAAGTTTCCTTGAAATAATTTGTCATTTTTAAATGAATTGAAAACAAAATAATGTCAAAGTTTTCATTTTAATAACTTTAAAACATAACGCTTAAGGCTATCCCAAACCACGCTGGTTGTCAAACAAAACAACATGTTGTTGTTATTGTTTTCTATTGTCGCGGCGATTAATCGCGTTGGTTTGGGAGAGCCTTAGCGTAACATATCCTATTTATTAAAACAATGCCCTAGCGGCAAATAGCTAAAAATAACCATAGACACGAACCAGAGCAATAAAACCAAGGTTTGAAACTTCCTTTCCATTTGCACAGTAAAATTACCGACTGCTTTGTACAGGTACCTTGGTGAACTGTCATCTGTCACTCGGCGAATACAAACAAAAACAAGACAAAAAACCAAAAAAACAAGTGACTCCATCCATTTCTTTCTCATCTTTTTCTTTCCTCTACCTCTAGAATTCTTTTCGCTGTCAAACGATTAAGTACTTTCGATTCGTATACACGCTGAAAAAATACCAAAAATCGGACGCGATTACTGCCAGAAAAGACAAATACTAAAATATTTCTTTTTTATCAATTTGCAAATTTTGTATTTTCCAATTAACCGAAGTTAAATCCCAGTTCTTACATTAAAAAACCAGTATTTTAACCGCAAATTCTAATTCACTTCGGTGTTTCGGGTTGTGTAGCTTGGCATTTGTATTGTCGATTGTTTTTTTTTTTCTTCATCCCATTTTTTTTCACTCCGCGAGTGCCCAACCCGAATCTTGAAATATACGTTGCAAATTTTTACCAGACTGCAAAAAGGGGTATTGGTTTATTCTGAATATTCGGGGGGGCTGTGACCTTCACGTATGATCACACCGCATTTGTTACAGTGCTCTTTTTTCTATGACAATTACATCCAAAGTCAACAGAGTTTCAATCAGCTTCTTGCCGAATTTCCATTCTTCGATCGAGTTCACTTCTACCGGACACTAACAACAATGTCGACAGCTTTCCTCACCGCAATTGCAGTTATTCTGTGCATTCTCTTTAGGATATTGAATGTGAATAGCCAGCCGTTGAAGCCGAGCGTTTGGTGCTTGGATGAGACGTTCCTTGATTGTCTATACAAAATTGCACCAGGCCTACGAGAACCGTAAGTACCTACATAGTCATAATACGGTGGTAGAATGAGTGACGAATGATGTGGAGTTCAATTAAATTTTTCTTTGTATGCAATTGACTCTGAAAAGAAGCCGGATACATGCTGTGTTCTGGTTTGGTTTCTTTCTACTTCATCGAAATCAAATTGGATATAAGGTTAGGCTATTCAACTTAGTTAACTAGGCCATGCACATTGATTCATAAATCCATCGCTCGCAGAAAACAATTGCAGAAATCATAGAAAATTATGTACACCCACCTTTGGAAGGAACATACATAGAACACTTGACACAAGATTTCTCATTTTTGTTGTTGGAAAATAAGGATTTTTTGTAATCCTGCGCAAAATAGCTAACAACCTGCATTCTATTTGGATAAAAACGTAAGGCAGTACGTAGTTTTATTCAACAAGGATTTTTCGAATTACTTAAAAATACAATGTGATTTCTTTTTTCTTATTGGTGGTGTTGCTATATAATGTTGTTGCCTAGTTCCCTTTAGTTTCTGTCAACAAGAAGAAGAATATTTGTTTTAGAGTCGTTTTCTTTACAACTTTCACATTGACTTAATTCCTGGTAAACTGAAAAGCAAAAAGAAAAAAATTAAGTAATGTTGTTTTAGAAATTTAGGCTAAAGCAATAAAGGTTATTTTAAAGGTCCCGATATGCTTTTATTTGCGATTTACCTAGGAACATAGGTTGTAGGTATATGTATATTCGTATAGATTTCTAGATTCCTTATCACACATGATCATAGCTAGAAGATGAAAAAGTTGTTACCGACCACAATTCGACTTTCTATACCTATCTACCTCTATCAACATCCTAAGCTGCGAAACGATTTTCTTTTATCAATCTACTTCAGGGACCTAAAAGAAAACTAAATGCCCACCGGAGGAGTCCCGGCGGGGCCGCGTAAACAGTAATTTTTATAAACAAAACTGTCCTGAGGCTGATCAACTTGTTCCCGTCAGCTTATAAAAGGAACAGCCGATGAAAATAACCCATAATTTTGCAAAATTTTAAAGTAAATTGCTTTTCAGGATCTTGTGATATGAAGCTGCTTGATTATCCTAAGCTGTTTAACGCTACAAAAAACAAGGTACTGCAAACTAAAATGCTTGAAAAGTGATAGAATACTTTATCCTTCGGGAGACATTAATGAGATTCAGTTGTATTTAGAACTTAATTGCAGAATATACTCTCGAATGAACACAAATAAATTTCTTAAGTAGGTATTTAGGGAATTAAATTATGTGTTTTGTTCAAAATCAAAGGCTTCATTTCCTTAAAAAGAAAAAAAAAAAACACCATGTGCTATATATGTAGACTATATAGAGAAGGATTAAGCTTTGAAATAAATACCTCTATATGGATCAAATTTCATCAAAATTACTGCGATATACAAAATGTTTAACTAGGCACCTACCCATCAAGAAGCTATAAGGTACACAAACCTTAGGTGGAGAAACATCACCAATTGTAAGGCGACTAAACAAATCTGGCCAAAGCTGGATTTGAAGCGCACTAAGTGTCTGATTTCTTTAAGCAGATTGCACATAAGCTCCGTTATAAGCATAATAACAGGATACTGTCTTATAGGCAGACATGCCACGCGACTTGGCATTTTTTCTAATTACTACTGCAGAAGCTGCATGGAGGAGCAGGAAATGGTTCCTAACTTTCTCTGTACATGTCCTGCTATATCTCAAAGAAGTAGAATCCATTTGGGAGACTTTTACTATAATGATCCAAGTGATCTGGCTAATACTGAAATATGTAAGTAACCTTGCACGCTTCATAAGGAGCTCCAAATGGTTCAACGAGTAGGGAAAGTTTCTCCTCAATCCATGTGGTTTCACAACGGGCCACTGGTTGGCCCATGTGGGTTGCTTGCCAGAGCCACTTCTACCTAACCTAACATAACCTAACCTAACCCATATATCGTAACCTGAATGCAAGAACTAGGCTATAACCTTTTACCACAGATAACAAAATATATAATTTATGGTCTGTGGTTTTAAAATGTTCCATTTTTGCGATATAATTCCGACATAGCTAAAGAGTAATTTAGCTTTCAAAATTAGGGAGTTTTGCTAAGATCACACAAACCTAAAGATTTTCAATTTATAATAGGTATGTACATAAATATCAGTTCGCACTTTTTCATATTTGTTGAATTCAATTCAGACATCAAATAAAAAGAAGATTATTTCCAAAATTCACAGAGCTGCTTCATGCACGCTCTTAAATTTTCCTGTTAAGGAACATTGATTTATTAAATCTATATTTATATTTCAATATTATTATACAACTTACGTTTAGTTTCTTCTTTAAATTGATAGTATTAATTTACAAATTTTATTATTTCTTATTTCCAACTTAGCTTTAATTTTAATTTTTAATATTTCATGAGGCGAAGTTCGTGCTTCTTTGTTTTAATCTAAAGCAGAAATCATATAAAAATTAGTATCATGAAAAAAGGCGCAATTACAGAATGTAAAGAAAAAGACAGATATATTTATCAAATATTTAGGTTGTTTCGTTTTTAATCGCGTTGGAATGTTCGGTGAAGCCAAGTTCGCTAACACTCCCCCCTGGTAACTTGTTAAGGGACAGGTTACCATCTGCTTCGAACTTGTGAACGTCCAGTACCGCTAACTTGACAGCCGGTCGGGTATATACACCGCCACTAGTTTGCACAACTGCGCTACGCACTGTTCCATCTCTTCCAGGCAGCACTTTAAGTATCTTTCCTCTTGGCCAAGTTTTTCTCGGATTATCGTGGTCAACGATAATAACAATATCTCCTTCCTTCAGCTCTCTACGTGGTGTGAACCATTTTGTACGTCGAGTCAAGTCTGGCAAGTATTCGCGTATCCATCTATGCCAAAACGTTTTTGCGTACTTCTCAGCTGCAAGCCAGTTTCTTCTTATTGCACGACCATCATCTATAGTCTCCTCGCTCAAGCACTCTCGGTTAGAACAACCCATTAACAGGTGATTAGGGGTGATTGCTTCACTATTCTCACAATCGATTGGTACATAGGTTAGGGGTCGTGAATTTAGAATACTCTCTACCTCCGCCATCATGCTCAATAATAACTCGTCGCAAGGGTTGCGCGTTGGTGTTATTTCGGCGAACGTTTGTTTTACTGATCGAACCATTCGTTCCCAACTTCCACCCATGTGAGGTGTCGCTGGTGGTATAAAGTTCCATTTAAGTTCCATTTCGAATTCTCTAGCCACTGCATTTTTGTTAAGGTCTCGTATAGCCTGCTGTAACTCATTACTCGCACCTCGAAAATTTGTGCCATTATCGGAAAATACCTCTTTTGGCAACCCTCTCCTTGCTACGAATCTCTTAAAGCCCAATATGCAGGAATCGCTGGAAAGACTGTGAACTATTTCAATATGGATTGCCCGCACAGTCAGACAGGTAAGCAGCATTCCCCATCTCTTATCTAAGCGCCTTCCGATCTTTACATAGAGTGGGCCAAAGTAGTCCACTCCTGTGTAGGAGAATGGCCTCAAAAAGGGTTGAAGTCGCGCTTCCGGTAGTTCTGCCATACGTGGAGGCTGTGGAGTTGCTCTCATATTTTTACAGTGTTGGCAATTTTATATGACTCTCTGTAAAACCCGCCTTAAACTTGGGATAAAGAAGCGCTGTCGTAGCTCATTTACTACAGTTTCATTAAACATGTGATGATATTTTATATGACACTCATTAATGACCAACCGAGTGATATAATGGTCTTTTGGCATAATAATAGGTCTTTTGGTTTCTAAGGGTACATTTTTTATCGCATCAATACGTCCTCCGAGGCGAACCACTCCATGCCTATCTAGATAAGGTGAAAGTTTATAGAGAGGACTGGATTGGCAGATATAAGGCACCTGTTGGCTTTTTACTGCACTAGTTAATGCTGCACATTCGCTTGGAAAACTCTCCCTCTGACATTGTTTGTATAAAAAATTTGTAGCTGCATCTTTATCATCCAAAATAAACACAGGTGGTTTATCTTTTTTTCTCCATCTTAGAACGAAAATCCTGACGAATCGAAAAATGTACATAAGAGTTTTATGAATTCGTTTCCATCTTGAAAAACGGCTGTAGTCCACTATATACGCACATGCGGTTTTTGTGTGGATATAACATTCCTTAATCTCTTCGTTCCCTTCATCAGGATTTATCTCACAAATATTTGTTTGAAAATTCAGCGGGCTTTCGTATAAAAGTGCAGGTCCTGTATACCATCTGCCAGATGAACTAAAGTCGTAATTGCTTTTGTATTTTGACGCATCGTCGGCAACGTTCTCCCTGCTAGGGACCCAATTCCAATTTTTTGCATCTGAGCCTTCAAGTATTTCTCCAATACGAACTGCTACGAAGCTTTTATATTTTTTGTTATTTGATTTTATCCAGTTTAGTACCACTTGAGAGTCTGTCCAGAAATTTAAACTGTCGAAGTGTATGGTATGCCCACTTTTAATATAGTGTGAGAGCCTAACTCCAAGAACAGCCGCTTCCAGCTCTAGACGTGGTATTGACAGGGTTTTGATAGGAGCTACCTTCGTCTTTGCACTGATTAGTGAACACTCTACGACACTTCCATTCGAAACTCTGATATATGCTACAGCAGCAATGGCCTCTTCACTCGCATCTACGAATATATGTAACTGAACAGAGCTTCCATCTCCGAATCGTAAACTTCTGAGATATCTTTTGTTAATGGAAACATTTTTTATTTTGGGAATCAAGTTTAACCACCTTCTCCATTTTTCAAGTTGTTTATCTTTTATCTTCTCATCCCATTCCACTCCTGAACGCCAAATTTCCTGTAAGATGATTTTCAAATGGATCGTAAAGTTGGCAATCAGTCCCAGGGGATCGAAGATAGACATCAATGCTCTTAGAACTTCACGTTTTGTAGGAATGCGTGCACCGCTCATTACGTCTTGATGTATCTTATCAGATTTAAATCTGTAGGCGAACGTGTCAGTGGCTGGGGACCACCACATACCCAGAAGTTTCTCAAAGTCGTTTATGACATTATCAGTAAACAGTTTACTTGATTTCGTAGCTGTGGATGGAAGAGCATTCAAAACGTTTGTGGAATTCGATATGAAATTTCGTATTTCAAAACCAGCTTGTTTGTGAATAAATGTCACCTCCTTCACAAGACGTATAGCTTCCTCTTCTGTATCTACACTGTCCAAAAAGTCATCCACATAGTGGTTTTCCATAATCGACTTTGCTGCTCTCGGATATTGCATCTCAAATTTTCTAGCATTTTGTTTTTTATGAACTGTGCACAAAAGGGTGAGCAGGTCGACCCAAATGTCATAACTTGCATCTGGTACACCTCGATCTTACCGGTTTTCATATTCCGCCACAAAAAACGTTGAGCATTTTTGTCCTCCTCGAGGATTTCAATTTGGTGGAACATTTCCCGTATGTCTCCTGATATTGCAAATTTTCTCTCTCGGAATCGAAAGAGGACCGATGGAAGCTCCGGTACGTTATCTGGTCCTGTCATTAAAAAAGTGTTAAGAGACATTCCGCTCACCTTCGCTGCCGCATCCCAAACTATGCGTAGTTTATCAGGTTTATTAGGGTTAATGATGGGAAAAATAGGCAAATACCAGACTCTAGATTGAGGTCCACTCTCGTCTTCCCATTTTAGTTTTATGGCATATCCTTTTATAAGATATTCTTCGATTTGGTTATTTAATTTCTCTAATAGTAACGGTTGGTTTGAAAGTCTTTTTTCGAGGCAGTGCAGTCTTTTCTCTGCCATAGACCTGGAGTCTGGTAGAGAAAATTTTTGATATTTCCATAACAAAGGTACTGCATATCTATCCCCTAAGAAAATTGTTTTTTCTTCCAAAGTCTGCTCAGCTTTATACTCCTCTTCTGACAGTTTTCGCTTCATCGGTTTAGTGCCTGAACTTTCGAGGCCGAAGTATTGCTTGACTGTCTCGTGAATGTTCAAATCGATTTGGTTTTGGCAATCGCAGAAGTGGACATTTATACTCTTTGCATTTGAATTGTTTGTTGTTTTGATATCAGCTGAAACTTCGCCAAAAAGAGTCCATCCCAATCTGGTTTTGATGGCTGCCGGCTGAGAACCCTCGCCCTCTCGAGTTTTTAGAGCTATCCCTAGTCTGCAATGCTGTAGACCTAGGAGAATTTGTGGCTTCGCGTTCCAATAAGCTTTTATTGGGATTCCTCTCAAGTGACTATATTGCTGTGTCAAGCTGTATGTATCGACGGATTGTCTCGGAAGTTCTAGAGACTTAACTGTATGGGCGTTTGGAAGCAGGTACCTTTTTTGGGTACCTGGGGCTGATATCTCGAACGTTATTCTCATTGATGAATCTTCGATTCGATGCGTGTTGGCAGTCCATTTTAGACATAAGGGATCCTTGTCACCTTTAGCATCGAGTGCGAATGCTAACTCTTCATCAACGAGGGTTACTGAGGACCCGTCGTCTATGAAGGCGTAGGTATCGATGGACTTGTTGTTGTAATGTAAACTCACGGGAACTATCTTAAATAGCATTGCTGAAGCACTTGGGTGAAGAATTGTACCACTATAAAATGCATTACTTTGACTGCTACGGCTTGTAGTCGGCTGCTCTGCGTTTACATCACCATTGTACTTCCCGTTCATATGAAATGCATTATTATGTAGAAGCGCGTTGTGTCGATAGGTGCATCCGTCAATACCACATAATTGTGACGACTGGCAACGACGACTACCATGACGACGCAAGCATATGCGACAGATGTAGAGACGCTTAACTGTTTGCCATCTATCTTGAGTAGACATTCTTCCGAATTGATCGCAAGATGCAAGCGTTTTACAATCATGTTTGCAGACCAAGCACTTATTTTCATCTTTAGGCTTAGCTTCTTGATGTACATTTATAATGGCTTTTGTTTTTTTATTTGCCTTTGGTTCCAGCGAGGATGGAACTGTGAAGGTCACTTCTGACACCGCTTTTGCCAACTCGGCAAGCCAGCCATTAAAAACTGACAAATCCACACAGTTTACAGTTTGCTTAAACACACCCCAATTTAGTTTAATCTGTATCGGCAACTTATCAACCAATTCTTGCAGCAGACTAGGGTTATTGAGATGAGCAGTTAAACCGGTTATTTCCATAGTGCGACATATGTTGTCCACTTCAAGCGAGAAGTTTACCATTGTCTCTAGTTTGTCGTACTTAGGTGCAGGTTCATTTCTAATTTTATCTAAAAGTGACTTGATAATGATTTCGGGTCTGCCAAACAACATTGTAAGCGTAGATATCACTTGATCGACTTGATCTGGGTGAAGTAGTCTAAATCGCACCGCTTCAAGTGCTTTTCCTTTGAGGCAGCGTTGGAGACGAAGCATATTCTCATATTTGCTGAAGCCACAAGCCTGCGACGAGTTGTTCCACCAACTTATAAAAAGCGGCCACTCTTCTGGCTTTCCCGAGAAAATCAGCTGGTCTTTGGCCATAACTTGTCTCGCTGCAATTTGGGCTTTATTTATCGATACCTCACCTTTCACGTCGTGAATTTCTTTGTCACGTGGCCTTTTACCTAGCCATGAGTCATAGAAGTCGGGGTTACAATCTTTGTCTTCTCTGTCAATCCTTTCATCTGGAAAGGTGGTATTCTTCACCCATTCGGTAACTCGATTTTTAACAAGAGGTTCAAAGCCAGTTGAATCTTGTTCATCTTCAGAACTAAGTTGTTCGAGAATGGCATATTTCTTATCAATGTAATCCCGATCACGTTTCTCTTGGAGCTTTCGCTCTTCCTCTAGTTTTTTCAATTGCATTCTGATAGTTTTAGCACTGGATGCTGTTTTAGAAGAGTTATTACTTCTTGATGTGTTGCTCAAGCTTTGAACCTTTGTGAACGGCACTCGAGTACATTTGTTTGTCGACTTTTCAACAGGATCTACGGAAGTGGGACGTCTTGAGGTTGATTCTTGAGCAGCAGTGTCCGAAGCGGCAGTAATTTGTTGATTATCCTTTGAGGCTGTATCTGGGACTACTTGTTGTTGTCGACTAAGAACACATGTACTGCAGAACCAATCTGAATTTTCTATTTCTTGTGTAACGCCGACGCAGGTAAAGTGGAACCAGTTGTTGCAGGTACCACATGCTACCATTGGACCCTGACTATCAGGAGCGGAACATTTTTGGCAGTTTTGAGCATCGGATGGCGAAGGCGGATTCTGATTTCTTGACCTACGACTACGACTACGAGTTTTCAATTTATCTGGCATGTTGACTTACCTTGTACCAAGATCGAACGTGAGAGGCAGAATGATGAAATGATGATGATGGTATATTGCTGACGTTTTCTTAGATGATGGTGCTGCGTGCCGGTTTTTGGTTATGTGACTTAGACCATGTGGTTAGCTCAGCAGGATTATGTATAGGTATTCGTTAAACGAAAATTTAAGTTATGTTGAATTCAATTCAGACATCAAATAAAAAGAAGATTATTTCCAAAATTCACAGAGCTGCTTCATGCACGCTCTTAAATTTTCCTGTTAAGGAACATTGATTTATTAAATCTATATTTATATTTCAATATTATTATACAACTTACGTTTAGTTTCTTCTTTAAATTGATAGTATTAATTTACAAATTTTATTATTTCTTATTTCCAACTTAGCTTTAATTTTAATTTTTAATATTTCATGAGGCGAAGTTCGTGCTTCTTTGTTTTAATCTAAAGCAGAAATCATATAAAAATTAGTATCATGAAAAAAGGCGCAATTACAGAATGTAAAGAAAAAGACAGATATATTTATCAAATATTTAGGTTGTTTCGTTTTTAATCGCGTTGGAATGTTCGGTGAAGCCAAGTTCGCTAACAATATTCTTTGATTAAATGTTTTTTGTTAATAAATTAAGAGCAACTATATGATTGTTATCATTTAAATATCGATTGATTGACTGTTGGTTATGAATCACAATTTAAATTTGATATCAACATAACAGCTCAAATATTTTTATAGATTTTTTTTTTTACCATTTGGATAAACAAATGTTCTTTGCCTGTTATTGATGTTATGACGTAAGATATTTGTCATCAATGTTTAATGGAATATTTTTACTTACTTCTGCAAAACATTCCTACATGTAGATAGATTTTGTAGAAATTGTTAAAATGTTAAAATTTTTCGATAAGTCTTGAGTATTTTTGAAAAATATCAAGTGCTATCTCAAAACCTGGTAGGTTAGGTAGATATCTTCCAATGTTTTTAAACGAGAAAAAGGTTTATTAGATAGATATAAGTTCGTTTTATAGAATTGTGTCTTAAAATCTTATAGCACTTACCTACATAAATATAAATATTGAGTCACCTTACCATCCCTGCAAACACTCACATAGGAATGGTTGAGAGTTGTTTGTAAGTCATTAGGCCCTAGTTCTTCATGACCTGTTGCGCCAACAATTTTTTTTTTTAATTTACCTTACCAAATACTTTTAAAATGCATCTATGCAATATGTATTACCTGTGGTGCGTTTCTTTTCTGTAAAATGTTAGCTATTAATTGTTGATCTGTCAAAAAAAAGTGTTGAACTGTCATTGTTAAAAATGTTACACTTTAGGAGTGTTCAGTGAGGCTGTTCCGAACAGTTTAGAGCAGGATTTTCTGTACTTGCTTTTGAGGTAGAACAACTTAGTACAGAGATTTGTGAGAAATGTCAAAATCAGTTGTTGTTCTCTGCTGTTCTGTTCTGTTCGGTTCTGTTCTATTTCTTTACTGAACAAAGCTTTCGTAACATTTCATTTAGGAACGCTCAGTTAAAAGTATTGTTGATCTGTCAAACAAAATGGGTTGCAAAAAAAGCCAATTAAATGAATGGCCGCGTTCATCAGCACATTTGACAGTTCTGAACTGTCATTTTTAGAGTTTCTGATTGGCCAGCAGTCATAAAAATTCAGTTGACGTCGATTGAAATTTAAGGTAGAACTATAATAGTTGGAACGCAGCGTACGCAGCCGTATGAAACCACACGAATACAAGTAATTCAATAGACGCACACATAATTGCGTTTTGTTACGTTTCGTTCATTTTTGCTTTCGGAGGGGAAGAGCGCTTCTCGACCGCACCTTACGGAAGAAAATTGACAGCTACATGTAAATTGTTGTAGTAAACTAGTCTCGAATCTCTCGTGCATTATGGTTTACGTGTGCATTTGACGTTTCGGAAAGAAATTTTTCGTTCGTTTATGACATTAGTTTCCGACAGCGTCCACCTATTATAGTTCGACCTTTAGTTACGTTTCTTACGTTTTTTTTCTGAATTTTCAGATGAAAAATTCTATCTGAAAATTCAGATGACAGCTAAAAGCAACAAAAAAAAAACAGTTCTTGATCCAGTTTTTTTTTTTGGTGTGTGGTCTGATCGTTTGGGTCTCGTATCGCTTTTCGGATTTTGATTTTAAAGTGCAAAAAATAATAAAAACAGAATAAATAATTTCAGACTTTTTTGTGCGTTTAGTGTTACGTTTTTCAGAACTGAATTTTCAGATCTGTCAAAAACGTGGTGATGAACGCGGCCAATGAAAATGAAAGAAAATTTGTGATTACATCAAATTTATTGGAAACATTACAATTTTCAAAATGTACACAATTTATAAATTTAATTAATTTATTTATTTATTTTTGCACAAAATAGAATCATGAAGCAAAATTGACAAAATGGTTGCAACTTATTTCCATTGCAAATAGATACCGACGCATTTTTTTTGTAAGAAATCTACCTTATCGAAAAATTAAACTGTCGGAAAAATAAAAAGTAATCAGTAAATAACAGAAGACAATGCTTGCGTTCGGGTGGTAGTGAGATAGGCTATCCACCTATCCCAAAAATTTTCAGATACCTTGAGTTGTTGTTGCATCAGCTGACATCAGAAGTTTTTCAACAAGGGATTACAACAACACAAACCTATCCGGATAGGTTTGGCTTGCCCCCCGAACGCGGCCAATTATAAAAATCAAAATCGACAGTAAAAATAAAATAAAAAAATACCGACATTTAAGGAATCGAAAGGAGAAGAAGTAAACAAAAGATAACCGCAAAATGAAAATCCAAATTCACCTGCTTTTGACAGATTAACATTTTCAATTCATATCGACGAGATGAGTTGGAAAATGTTACAAAGTGTAACAAAAGTGTAATAACGCTTTGTTATCTTTTAAATTTTATATAATCTGTCTGAAGAAGGGTGTAATCACGCCCGAAACGTCACATAAATATATAAAATAAAAAAGAACACTGACCTAAAGCCCACAAGAGGTATTAAGATTCAGAGAAGAAGGTCACAAAAATAAGATTTAATTAACTTCTTAGAAGTACCTAAACTGTATTAGATATTAAAAATATCCGTCTAGCCATTACCGAGAAATCACTGGAAACGAATGGTCGTATTAATAAACACTGTCTAACTTTAGACAGCCGTCCAAGTTTAAAAAAAAAACCTTTCTAATTTTTGCTAAAGTGATCTAACTTTTTATCTTACTTTAGACAATGTAATCGATTGTCTAAACCTTGACAAATGTATTATTTTTTTTTATTAAATAAAGCATTTTTTCGACTTAAACAGTCAATAAATCTAATTAATACGACCAGAAGTGTTTATTAACTATGAAGATTAAATCATTTACCAATTTTATTTTTTGTGACTTCTTGGCATTACTGTTTGCGACTCGCCTAAATAACATTCTCCTGAAATGACACAAGAATTGGCATTGAAATTACATACAAATGTCGCTCTATATCGCTAATTTGTTGCAAGACCGTCATAACTCAAAATATGATGTTTCTAGATAAATGCAATTGAAAAATTCGTTTTCGTGAAAAAAGCTATGGAAAAACAACAGTATTGCATGAAACAAGACGGTCGTGTGTAAAATTGAGAAGAGATCTATTTATATGATGTTTACAAAATAAAAGCAAAAAAAATATTATATGTACATAAGATATTAGATATAAAAAAATGGAACACGGCAGCAATTAAGAATTCAATTGTGACAAATCAAGACAAAAAGCCTCCAATATTTCCTGCTTATTCAGTTCAGATTGAGGGAATTTTCAAATTAAATGGATAAGGATTTTGAACTTAAATCAATTGCTTTCATCATAATATTTTAATTATGAATTTTAATTAGGCAAATTTAAGCTTTTGTTATATTATTTGTAAGAACTTTGAACTTATTAAAGCTTGTCAGACATTCTGACGTAACTTTTGAGTTTATCAATGATTTTTGAATACAAAGCTATAATAGTTATTCAGTGAACTTCAGCTCTTATCTTATCAGCAAATTATCTATTTTGACAACTTAACTTTTTATTGATAAGAAAAATTAATTCTCAGAATATTTGTTTGGTTTTAATATTTAAGAATACTACTTTATTATGAGTAGGTTGGTAACACAAACATGCTAATGTTAAAGTAGAATCGATTTAAGCGATTATATTCTTTTATCTAAACATTTATAAGAACTTAGTTGATATTGATAAAACTTAAGTATCTAAATAATAAATAAGACACTAAGTCTTGCATGCAACGATTTTCAAAAACGTTTGTTGTAAAATAATTTAGTTTCAGAACAAAAAGTTGTTTTTTATTCTGTTTAATATAAATTTAATTCAATTTATTTTTATTACCATAGAAAATTATTCATACCTACTTACATAGAATGGAAAAGTAGCTAATAAAATAGAAACAATTTCTTATCAAAAAATATCGTCAAGGGTTTGTCAATAATAAGCAAACAAGTTGAAATGTTCTGCGATTAATTGCAATAAATACAATTTTCATTTTATTTTATAAAATTAAGTACCTACCTACCTACACACTTGAGTCATGTTTATAAATAATTGAATCATACACCCAATTACAAAAAAGTCGTATTACTAAAACGTATTTTGTCTTTATGTTGATCTTTTGGTTTTGTAAATTCATGTGTAATAAAATATCACATTTGTTACTGCTAAGAAAAGAGATAATGCTAGTATTTAAACTAAATATGTTTTATTATTATTATTGAATGACATTTTAAAAAAGAACAACAACGTAGGTAGGTTTTTGGAAAATAGTTTTGTAATTGGGGTCATTTTATTTCTCATTATCATTTGGTCGTTTTTCTTTTTGTTTTAGTTTCTTTTTTTTTGTACCTATGAATACATACATATGTATGTATGAATATTTGTTAGATTTTCAGAAAATTGGGAAAATGCAAATAACTTTAACATTATAATCTCCCAGATAAAACTCTTAAATATTATTGCAATGTAATTTTGAATAGAAAAAATAGAAACTGGTAGAATTTTTTTTAGAATCATCGTTTTTTTTTCGAAGTACTAGTACTAATATTCTAAAATAAAGGGCCCTATTATCGTTTGCAAAACGAATAAAAAGACTGGCGAATGAATCAAATCCGTATTACAATTAGCGAACATTCGTCATGTGATTCGCCTCAGACGTCAAAACTAAGCAAATGAAAAATGTTATAGATTGGCCGGCGAACACAAATAAAACTCGAGTTTATTAGGTACAAATATTGCATTTTCATACAAAATGTCTAATTAATACACAAAAGTAAAAATTATCATAATCAATTGAAAACCACTGTTTTTAAATAACATAAGGTGCGTTTTATTGGCAATTTTATAGCGAGCGCAGTCAAAATAAAAACCAAAAGTGCCGATAAATAAGCCGGTAAATTAGTGACCATAAAAGTGGACAAAGAGTGTGGACTCGAACCTTGAATGTCGGTAATGTTGATCGTTTTTCACTCACAAAAGGATATGAACACAGCCACAGAAATAGAGTGGACATAAAAGTGTAGCGTTTTATTGAACTTGTGTTGCTGCCCTAGCATTAAACCACAGTACACATATTGAAGGTAATATATTGCGCATCTTCAAAAATTACAGTGACCCGCCTGTCAAAATTTACAAAAACAAAACAAAAGTGTTTCCGAATCGCAGTGACCCTTACAAAAACAAAATACATGATATGCGCAGAATTGAACAACAATGAAAACTCGGAAGATATTACCTTCTATATGTGTACTGTGGCTTTGAACTGCCAATTAGCCGGTTTCTCAAGCTCACTGAGATCTCAGAAATCTGAACGTAATTCCTCAGTGAGATTCCTCACTTTTGCTGTCAATAACTGAGGCTGATATTTTTTGGATTCGCTTGCTGAATTATTTTTTGTCGCAGTTGATTAAATAATAAAAAAGAGATGGAAATTGGTTTTGACTTCTTGCGGAGAAATTTTGTTCAGGTGTCTCCTTCTGCTCATTGGAGCTGACGGAGCTTGCTCAGCGAGATCTCAGTGAGATCTTAGAAACGTGAACTGGCTAAATAAAACGCGCCTATACTGATACAAGAATTTAACAAACTGACAGACGCACTTCCGGGTGTTGATTTTTTTTTTTTTTTAATTTTGTGATTTGCTGCAATTTGATTGAATTATTACCATAAAGATGTTGTGCCACGAAATATTAAATTGAACTTATTAAAAAACGTATAAAACTTGAAAAAAACTGCAAATGTTCCACATACATATGTACATATAAAATTAATTTATGAAAATTATTTTTTACCTTTGACATCTATAGCAAATCATTGAAAATAAATGAATTTTCGATGAATTTTTGGCGAATGAGTTCATACGAAACTTTACAACGTTCGCCAAACTGTTCGACTACACGAGAACGTTCGATTCGCGAATTATAATAATACCCTTAATCGAAAACTAATTTGAGAAAATGAAGAAATGTAGCTTAAAAAAGCAGCATGCAAAGAATTTTGATAAACAGCTTTACTTTTGTTCAGATTTTGCAAGTACGTAGTTAAATTGTTGTCCTACGTTTCTTTTTGTTTTATTTTTGCTTCAAAAAAAAAAATCAAATAATATTATTAATATATTTGTTTTATTAAATTAACCGGTTATTATGAATCTTCGTGAATCAGGTAGGTTTTTTAAGAATAAAAAATCAAAACAAACCGAAATAAAAAAAAAAAAACTAATTCTAGCAGAACACATAACATTGTTAGCATTACGAAATAAGCTTGCCGGTATATTTGTGTCTTTAGTTTGTTTTGTATATAAACCAGGCGGTTTAACATGCAAACAAAAATATAGGTAGTGAGTCATGGAAACTTGTTTGTTAACATTTACATTACATGTCTCGTCGTTTTTTTTTTATTTTATTTATAGTAGACTTTACAATTAGGTATTTATTGTTGGGTTTTGCCTTATCTCTTCTTAAATGACAACTTTAATTTTTGTTTCATTAATTTTGCTATGGTTTTGCATTTAAGTTGTTTATGATTCATTTAATAAATTTTAATGGGAACAAAATTGTTAATACCTGTGTGTACAATGTACAATACCTACCATATGGTTTTGATTATCATTTGCTTGATAAATAAAAAGCCTACGGAAAATAATCTAACTTCGTAATGAGTAAATTAATAGCGCTTCCAGAACTCAACGTATTTCCGGCGTGTTAGATCTCGTTCCAGGGACGTATTATAACTCTCGAAGTAAGGTACCTTATGTTGTATATACCTACATGAGAATACATTTCGGAAAAGATTAATTCACAAAAAACTGTTTATACTTTTACACTCCGCTCCACTTGAATAGAAACAAACTTTCTTTTTACTATCAGAGCGAGTAGTGCTTTGGTAAATTTATAAATCCACCATTTTGTTTATGTTCTTTTAAGAGGGATCTATTGCGAATAAAACTGTATGGGCAGAATAATTCAGAAAAATACCATTCGGTTATTTTTTACCACTTTTCTAATTACTTCATTAAAAACATTGGCGCAAAATTTTAAATAACCTGATGTTAAGGTATTATATCATTTCCGTTTCCGTACGATAACCGGTTGAAAAGTTATAAAATTAAAGAAGCAAATAAAAGAAAACTTCCCATACAATTTGTACGGAATAAAGTAGCGATGAGCGACCTCTAAATATTAATCTAAACGGCTGAAATTTTACCAGGATTATTATTTCACTATAAACTCTAAAGCATAGTACATACTTGTGTACCATGTCGTGAAGTCATACAAATTTGCATTTCTGTTCACCTCGTGAACGTGCTCGGGAAGCCGTGTGGAGAAAAAAGTGGAGAACCAGTTCACGTGCAAAATGTGGAACGCTTTGATTTGGTTTTAAACGTCAAACGTTCACAACGAATTCAGAAGTCTGTACCAGCGATAAATGTCAAACATTCACTTCCTCCACTGTCAAATTGTTCACTTCACGAGCATGTATGAACAAGGCTTAACTAAAAAGCTAGTGGCATTGAAAATCGGAGATATTTTAATTTGTTTGAATCAGTCTAATAAACATACATACCTATCGTATCTGAAAGTTGAAAAAAATGTAGGTGGGGTTCGATACTAAAGTCAAAGAGAATTTTTGAAAAAAAATAATAGAATATAATTTCTATCGGAGCCGGAGGTTTAACTTTTAACTTTGTTTCTTTGATTGTGAGGTAGATGTAGCTGTGAACGCGACGATAAAAAACAACCGGCAGAAAGAACAAAATTATTCCACGACAAAAATACAAAAGTACAATTTGGTTCTGAACGTTTGTTTATAATATACACTTCGCTTTAACTGAATAAGAACAAAAATTTTCTAAGGTTCGTTTTCCATTTTTTCCAAAATTTGTGCGTTAATGCATCAACTTATGATACTAATTGTTGGCTTATGATGTTGAGAAAAGAAATCAGAAAGAATAATTCAAAAAGTACCGCTATATTTTCTCTCGCACTCTGGCAAAGGGTTCCATATGGAAAAGCAGATTTTTTTTGCGTCAACTGAATAGACACAAGGTCATTATCTTCATTATTTATGAGCGTTCTGAGGTTTTTGACATATTAAATCAACAGTTGAAGTATTCTAAGTGAAATTTAATCGTTTAATTGAAATTTAAATAAAGATCGGTATGTCAAAATCTCTAAATAGTGTTGAAAAAGCTAAAATCGTTTTATTAAGAGAACAAGGACTAACTGGGCGTTCTATAGCTAACAAAATTGAACGAAGTTTTATTGTGATCTATTCCCACTTAAAAAATCAAGATTCGTACGAAAAAAACATGAACTGAGGTAAAAAACGGCAACAACAGCAGTCGATCGAAGCGCAATTTTAAGATGTGCTCCCAATTCGTGTGACTCGGCGGCAAAAATAAAACAAAAAGCTGGTGTAAGTGCAAGTGTTTCAACAGTCCTTAGAGTAATTAATAGTGCAAATCATCTAAAACGATTGAAACTCAACTCCACCACTTCTAAACCAGCAACGGAAATGCATGCGTTTAGAATTTTCTAGAATCCATAAGAGTTGGGAAAATGAATGGCTTCACGTGGTTTTTTCGGATGAGAAAAAGTTTAATTTTGATGGCCCTGATGGCTTTAACTATCACTTTCACGATGTGAGTAAAGAAGAACGTTTTTTGACGCGATATCATAGTCGAGAAGGCGTTGTAATGGTATGGGGAGCAGTTAGCTACTATGGCACTATTAAGCTTGAGTTACAATCATCACTACATGACTACAATTACTTAATAGGGAATCTTGAAAAGAAATTTTCCAAATTTTTCGGATATTTTTGGACACATAATCTGGACTTTTCATTAGGATAACGCCTCCATCCACACGACACGCATTATTAAAAATTAGATGAAGAAGCAGAATGTGGAATTGCTTCAATGGCCGCCGTAGCCGTAGTAAGCTGACCTGAACCTTATTGAAAATGTTTGGGAATGGTTAGTACGAAAAGCTTATTGAGTCTGGCCGTCAGTTTTAGGACAGAGAATCTCTTATTGTAGCTATTAAATTAGTCTGGAGTGAAATTTCTCTGAACTACATAAAGAGGCTGTACGATTCCTTGCCGGACCGATTTTATGAAGTCCTTATGAATAAAGGCAGCGGTACCCACTACTAGAAATAACCAACAAAAAACTTATTTAAGAAAAACTTGTTTCAAATGGAAGATTTTTTGCGACCTTTAGTCCAAGCGTTTCGCCCAGGCACGACAGTTGGGCTCATCAGTTAGATGCTGTCGTACCTTTCTAAGACGCAATTTTTGGTCGATGACTACCGACTCTTAATAAAATCTACAGCGCATACACACTGTAAATTATATTCTTCTAGGGGAACATGGTTATATTCTTGCACCTAGAAATATATGTTGTTGTTGTAAACCCGTGGTCTGGTTAATGTACGAAGAAGAGAATTAACAAAAACAAAAGAAAATTATTTTTGTTATTGTTTTAGTGGACTGTATTGAATTAAATTCAAATGGAAGATTTTTTGCGACCTTTAGTCCAAGCGTTTCGCCCAGGCACGATGAGCCCAACTGTCGTGCCTGGGCGAAACGCTTGGACTAAAGGTCGCAAAAAATCTTCCATTTGAATTTAATTCAATACAGTCCACTAAAACAATAACAAAAATAATTTTCTTTTGTTTTTGTTAATTCTCTTCTTCGTACATTAACCAGACCACGGGTTTACAACAACAACATATATTTCTAGGTGCAAGAATATAACCATGTTCCCCTAGAAGAATATAATTTACAGTGTGTATGCGCTGTAGATTTTATTAAGAGTCGGTAGTCATCGACCAAAAATTGCGTCTTAGAAAGGTACGACAGCATCTAACTGATGAGCCCAACTGTCGTGCCTGGGCGAAACGCTTGGACTAAAGGTCGCAAAAAATCTTCCATTTGAATTTAATTCAATACAGTCCACTAAAACAATAACAAAAATAATTTTCTTTTGTTTTTGTTAATTCTCTTCTTCGTACAAAAACTTGTTTCATTTCATTCCATTTACTTATTCAAAATTTCAATATTTGTTGACTGCATTTTTCCATATGGAGCGCTTTGCAAGAGTGCGAGAGAAAATATAGCGGTACTTTTTGAATTATTCTTTCTAATTTCTTTTATTAGCATCATAAGCCAATTGTAAGCATCATCAGATGATACATTAAAGCCCAAAATTTTGAAAAACTCGACAACATAGCCTAGAAAATTGTTGTGCGTATTCAGTTGAAGCGCAGTGTGTGTATGTAGGTACCTACGGTTCAGGAACGGTTTGTCTCAAAAGATTCACCAAACTTACAATTCTTCTGCCTCTTTAAAATTTCCATAACGATCGCCCTGTGGTATAACATAGGACGTTAGAACGATGATTCATACAACAATTTAATACCTATTTCATGGTTCCCCCAACCCAATTTTATTTTGAGGAAGTTGCTTATGATAATCTATCAATTTTTCAAGCTAACAATATCTTTATGACCACAATAACTTCATTATAAAGTCATAAACACGGTTTTATCAGAATGTATAGATTTTTATTAAACAAAACATTATGATGTCTCGAGTTGAGGGCATAAGGCTGAAAACAAAACGTCTTGGACCTACATTTTTAAAATCAGGCGTTTTTTTCTGAATTTTTGGTATATCGTTTATTTGGTTATACCTCAAAGGACAGAAGTTAATTTTCTGCAATCTTTGGAGCCGTCTGGCGGCGCGATGGCTGAAACCAAAACGTCTGGGACCTACATATTTGTAATCAGGAGAATTATTCTGATGTTTTTATGTATTCCAAAGTTGATTTTTCACCCTCTTTTGGGGGCGTCTGGCAAGGGGAAAGCTGAAAGTAAATCGTCTGGGACCTTACTATTTTTAGTCAGTGCACGATCCTTTATTGTTTGTATATAAATTCAAGGGGTTATACCTCCGACATCCAAAACGGAAAAATTACCATTTTCAAACGCCCACCCCCACCCCCGGCTGAAAAAAAAACCTACCAGACGGTTGAATTTGATATAATAATGCGTATACCTACCTACACATACATGCACATGAATTTCGGTTATACCTCCACTTCCAAAATTTGCTACCGGCTCTTAGACTAATCGATTTTACTCCAATTTTTCAAATGAACACTTCTTAAATATAATCCTTTAAAGCGTCCCTATGAACACTGTATACATACACAAATGAAGAACAAATTTTGTATTTTTTTGCTTGTGTTTATATAACTAGGAATGGTACCTATGTATGTCTATTTTGGCTTCTATGTTGGTACTTTTTTAAAAGTAAATATAAAATTGAAATTCAGCTGTCAAAATACAAGTGCCTAATGTTTTTTGAAATAACTTTGCTAACACGAAGATAAGTTGAATTTCTAATGAATTATGAATTTTCAGATATACATTATGTACATACCTTCCTATTTTTCAAGTTCTTTCAAAACACAGGGTGGGGCAAAAGGTATATGAACCGATTTTAAAGGGATGTAAAACAAAAACAATTCAACTTCCAGAAATTATGTTTATATTGTTTAATTCAGTACAGAATCTAGTTTCTTACATTAAGTTTTAAAGATGATATCACGTAGGTGGCGGCCGTTAGCCGCGATGCACTCTTGGAGGCGAATTCTGAAGTTTTCAACCGCTCTTCTGCACATTTCGATGGGTATTGCCGTAACTTCCTCTCTAATTCTGTGCTTAAGTTCTTCCAGGGTATGTGGACGAAGCTTAAAAACTTTTTCCTTTATGTACCCCCCAAAGAAAAAAATCCACAAATGCTTAAATCTGGTGAGGGCGCAGACCACTCCACGTCACCCCTCAAAGAGACGATGCGCTGGGGGAACACTTGCCTCAATCTCGCCATTGAAATCCTAGCAGTGTGGGATGTAGCCCCGCGTCCTGTTGGAACCAGATGTCTCCCAGATTAGTTGTTTCACTCAATTCTTCCAGCTCGGGTTCAAAGCAACTGCATGTCTACGGGCTGAGCGCCTGGGAGACTGTTCGATAGCATTTCTTGCCAAGATGACATTTTCAGGAGTTCTTACAGTTCTGGGTCTTCCAATTGTCGAAGGAGTTGCTGTTGAACCAGTGTTTTCCAATGTCCTAGCCCAACGACTAATTGCATTACCGCCCAGGGACGTTTCCCCAAACAGGGATATTGGAGTGCTGTCGGAAGGCTCTCTGCGTGGCGATAACAGAACGGCCATTTTCAAAAAAATTCCTATCAACAAACCAACGATGCTCTCCCGTCCAAACCATGGTTGCTACTGAAAACTAGACTCACTGCCACAGCGAGACACTTCCCCTTCTCCCATCACAACCACAGGCCGAGCGTCAGCCGGTCAAAACCAGTTCATACCTATTGCCCCACCCGTTATTAAATAACCTTCTTTCTAAAAAATATCTGTTTTAATTTTGCTTTGACATAAACTCCATTAACTTCTTAGAAATAATTCTTACTGATGTGTTTGGTATTAATAAATTATATTTTCGATGAAATGCAAAATCATCCCTGTAACTGAAGAATTGCATGTTTTTTCTTAAAAACCACTGAGATATCCATTATTTCTATATTTGTATGACAAACGACAATGGCTCAGAGTTTTGTTTACAAAAATATAATTCGAATACGTATACGTTTTGCTGTAACACCAACACGTGTTTTTTGTTTAAATTAATTGTAGGCATTTGTAAACAAACAAAAATTTTTCTTATTTGTTGATTACATTAGAATGCTCATAAGATTTGTATAAAATAATTTGAGTGGTTTATGCCGGCCGGCACTTTTCACCGGCATGGCGTGGTGGGTCATTTAAAAATAAAACAGATTTATGTTATTTCGGTATTTTTATGAAGAAATTAAAATAAAATTTATTGAAGACACTTTCATTTCCGAATACATGTATATATGTATGTATGTATGTACATACGTTATATATCTACGTATATATGTACATAAGTACAATGTACCTTCATGTTCATATTCGTCCGTAGTTCTTATTTTCACAATGTGCCAACGGTGTTTGGCAATTTCGCAATAAGAAATTTGGTATCAAAGTTCACAAATATGACGTCACACCATATTATGATTGGAGGATTTTAAAAAATCTTTTTTTTTTTAAACACTATCAGATCTTTGCGAAGAGTGTTTAGTACAAGCGACATCTTGCGACCAAAGATTTGCCAACACAAAATAAGTGTTCATCTGGCTCATCACTTATAGTGCAGTGTTAGTTAGTAAGCAAAAACAAACTATACTATAAGACATACACTAGGAAAAAACAATTAAAACGAAACTACTATTATTTTATCATAATATTATAAATGTGAAAGTTTGTTTGTTTGGCTGTTTGTTCCTCTTAATCTCCAAAAATACCTAATTGATTGTAATGAGAATTGGTAGAGCGAAAGCTTTGAACATGTGGATAGGCTACTTTTGTTTTCAAAATTATTATTATTATTTATTTATTTCATCAATTGATAACAAGGATCTGCTGATTACAAAATTAACAAAAAAATAAAATATACAAATATAATATTAACAATATTAACAATTTAGTTAAAATTAAAAAAAAAAAAAAGAAATTATCATGAACATAAATCAATTACATAGTTGAAGTACTTTCCTCTTAAAACATTCTCTAATCATGCAAAGATCTGTTTCACTACTAACCATGTTAAACAGTTTTAAGGATCGCGTTATAGGTTCGTTAATCCCATAATTGGTTCTATGACGAGGAATGTAAAATAACTCATTTCTATTTCGTAAAACTCTAGTTGGGACATAGAAGGACATTAATGAAAGCAAGTCAATAGAGCTTATTTTATTATCAAAAATATCTTTAAAAAACAATATACATTGAGCTTGCCTACGACATTTAAGTGTTTTTAGGTCAATAAGGGAACACCTAGAATTATAATCTGGCAAGGAACCATCAGCCCAGTTAAGCTTACGTAAAGCATAAAGTGTAAATCTTTTTTGAACCCGTTCAATTATTAAAATATTGCAGTCATAGAAAGGAGACCAAACTACACAACAATATTCTAAAACAGGAAGAACTAAGGACATAAATAAAGTTTTAAGCGTATAAGCATCCTTAAAATCATTCGAGTTCCGTTTCAAAAAACCAAGCAAAGAATTACCTTTAGACACTATATAATCGATATGAGATCTAAAATCAAGCTTTCCAAGCACTCCAAGATTATTAACAACATTTACCTTGAGAAAACTAACATCAAAAAATTTGTAATCAAAGTCGATAAGTAAAGGCGATCTTGTTGCACTAAAAATTTTACATTTTAAATAATTTAGCTCAAGATGATTGTAGTCACACCATTTAAGGAAGTTATTTATATCCGATTGCATCAAAAAACAATCTGCAAGAGATGATATTGCCAAAAAAATTTTAACATCGTCGGCATACATCAGACAGCTACAATATCTAAATACAGACGGTAAATCATTAGTAAATATAATGAAGAGAAGAGGGCCGAGGTGACTCCCTTGTGGAAGCCCTGATATAACATCAATCTGATTTGAGACGCATTCATCTATCTTAACGGCCTGTTTCCTGTCAGACAGGTATGATTTTAACCACTTTAAGAAAGCGGCATTTAATCCCAACTTTTCCAATTTTAGTATAAGAAGACCATGATGAACACGATCAAAAGCTTTAACAAAATTGGTATACAAGACATCGACTTGATTACCATTTTCTATGTGATTACAACAACAAAAATTTGTAAAAAGGCTAAGATTCGTACAAGTCGATCTACCTATTTCAAAGCCGTGCTGTTTTGAAGGCAATGATTTTTTGACAGCAAAGTAAAGTCTTTAAGTGACCATTTTTTCAAAAAGTTTGGGTACAGCAGAGAGCTTAGAAATTGGTCTATAATTCTTAACTAAGTGTTTAAGACCACTTTTATAAACGGGGACAATGAATGACATTTTCCATTCTTTAAGAAAGACACCAGAGTTAAGGAATTTATTAAAAATAAGAGTTAAAACTTCGCAAAGTGATGAAGAGCATTTTGACAAGAGAATAGGTGGAATCATATCAAAGCCGGATTTTTTTGTTACATCAATTTCTATTAAACCTTCCATTATATCCTGTTCTGAAAAACTTCGTAACGAGAAATCTGTTAAGGGAGTTAAATCAGAGTAAGAGTCAGAAAGATTAGAGTTGTTTTTTTTATATTGGTTTCAGTATTACTTAAGAATAGCCTATACAAAAACTTATTTAGAAACTCAAATTGCTTCCTCAACTGACAAAATACAGCTCGGTCAACAGAGAGTTTAGTAGTTTTAGAACGCTTAAATGCCTTATTTTTAGCATTCTCCAAGTTGTTTTAACCTTTTATTAAACCACGGAAGCTTAAACGATTTCTTTTTCGTTAAAGAAGGAACAAAGCGTTCAACTCCATCAAACACAATACTTTTAAAATCAATGTACATAGCCTCTAACGACTTGCCTTCCAATAATTCCCTCCATCTCACATTACTAAAAAAACTGTTAAGAGCTGTAAAATCTGCGTTAGCAAAATCAAAGGTTTTGCGATTATTATAGCAAATAGAAGCATAATCATACTATTCAAAAGTTATAGAAACAGCCTTATGATGGATAGAAATCTACAACAGTTTATGGTCTAAGAAAATCCCACAGCAAATTTTGGGATGTGAAAGTGAACCAAAAAAGAAGTATATGATTTGAAATAGTGGCCAAGCTGATGACAGAAATGAAAGTCTTGCAGTCCCTGGTAGTGGCTTTAGTGAGCAATAGTGCGGTGAAAACCCAAAAAAATCAACTCTGGGGATAATTGTATGAACCAAAATTCGTTTTAATCCACCCCTAGATAATGCTCCCCTGATGATCAGGGAACAGTGGGTCCAAGACCATTTGGAAGTGGCTTTTGCCCTGCCAGACCATTTGAAAACCCAAAGGGCCAAAGGGGATTAACTGGGCGAATCGCATAAAATGCGAAAAAACGTTAAGTTTTACACTGTATAAGTTCAAACATGACAATAAAAGAATTGTGTCAGAAGGAAGGTTTATTCACCTCCCCCTCTTAGGTGGGAGGGGCAATTTTGTTCAAAAAATGACTTTTAATGAAAAAAAATTGTAAGAAAATAAAGGCAACACGTAGAATGTTAGACTATAACTTTAAAAAAAAAAGCCAGAGATCCATTATTTATCATCATCATCACAACGGCAAACACAAATTTTGTGGTACAATTTACGCGGTCTACAAAAGCATATAAATTATATATCGTTGGAAAGGTTTTGTAACACAGAAGTGCAGAAAATATAAATTTATTTAAATATCAAACCGCAAAGAAGTTAAATTAACAAAAGAAAATTTCGTATTAAGAGTGAGCGAGAGAGAGAATATTTGGAAAAATAAAACAATGAGGTGGTTGTTCATCGCCCATGGTGAGCTTCAGCGGAGAATCATCACGAAATACCTACAAAAAAGAGAAAAAAAAAAAAAAAACAACCACGAAACAATGCAACGCAATTATTGTGCATGTTCTTGGTTTGAACAGATATAGGTAAAAGTGGGAGCGAGATAGAAACAAAGTCATAGTGGAGTTGGCAGCTTGAGGTTTTAAAAGACATAAATTCACGGAAAATGATGTAAATTCATCAAGGTACTTTGTATATTTTTACTTACCTACAGTCAAAGTTTCTGTCAATTAAAAGATAATGTAATTGGCACTCGAATTTCGAGGGTTGGACGTACTAGTATAAAAGAAAAGTGATAAATTGTTTGAACTCTCAGATATCCAACTATAAAAATATCAAAAAAAAAAAAAAACAAATACAGAAGTATTTTACAATCATAAAATTATTGAAACATGCGAAGCAAGGGGAGCACGGGCCTATTCGTTATACATAAATAAGTAGATAAATAAAATTACAGTTAAAATATAAACTAATATTATAAACATTTAAGATTGTGCACTATGGTCCTTAATGTATGTTTTAGACTATATTTTTGTTAAAATTTAATAGCTTGTGCATGTCCGTTGTTTCCCAATTTCAACACACCCCCTGTATAAAATGTTTATGCCGTACAGTTTTTATTAAAATAAATATGAATGTACAGTGTTGTGCAAATTAATTGGGACAAATAAGTTTTCTTAAATTATTTTTTTTCTTTGGTAGTAGGCTTTAATTTTGGCGTTAATTCTTTAATGTACTTTGGTAAGTGCTTATGAATTAGTTTTATCAAATATTTCTGTTGACTTTCTAAAGGTATAGGTCGCATTTTTTCTAGTTTTTTTTTTTTTTTAGAAAAATCACAGCAGTAAACAAACATCTTTTGACAGATTTTAGGCGAAACAGAGGCTAAGGGAAACCAACATCGATAAGAATTGGGTTTCAGAGGACTGGAAAAAGCAGTTTTCTCGGACGTGAGCCACTTAGAGGTCCTCTGGAGTCCAATTTTTATAAATAGTGGTCCATCTTAGTCTTTTTTTTTTGCCTTAAATGTGTCAAAAGCTGTTTTTTTTTAATTGCCTTTTGGCCTTACGACCCACTTCAAGATGAAGCCGTCAAACTGTCCTTTTGAAGCTTGCCACTTGTCTTTCCAGGGTTTATGACTCTGTTTTCGACCAAAATTCTGTTGTCATTAGCCGTAGTAAGTCGCAGAGCACTTTCTGCGTCTTTCAAGTGATCATATGTTTACTCGTTGAACGCAATTATCCTAGCAACATTTAATTTTGCTACCCCAATAGCAATGAAATTCCCCCTTGTAGTTCTACCTGTGTCTTCATGTAAGGCCATGACTTTTGTACTTTTTTCCATGGATCTACCAACTTTTTGTTCAAGCAACGAAATCATGTACCATTTTGTAAAAACAAGAAAAAATGACAGCTAACTTTAAAAAGTCAACAGAACTATTGGATAAAACTAATTTACAATGAATTTAAAGAATAAGTCTTAAGTTGAAGTTTATCAACTTTTCACGGAAAGTATCATGTCAAAATTTTGCCATTAAATTAAATATTGGTTCTGATTTGTCATTTGAAACCATTATTTCTAGCTCAAATGAAAAAGGCTTGTTTACTATTGCGTTTCGATGAATCTGCTAATTTTTTTAACTCGATGTTTAATTTAATCTCGCCCGATATAAACTGTGAGTATGTAGGTACGTAAGATTCAACGTGCTCATCAGATATTAGAATCAACTTTCTTAAGAAGTTGAAGAGTAAATAAAACGAAAGTAAAACAAAGTTCTTAAAAAATTTCTATTAAATCTTAACCATTCCTAAAAAAGAATAAACAACTTTCATTTTCATGCAAAGTATTTTGCTATATCTCCCTGTTGGAATCTTTAAAGCTAAAACTGGCCTCCTTGCAAATTTGCAAAAAATCCTTCAACTCATGATTTAATTGCACATTAGTTCCAAGAAAAACAAAAGCACGAGCTATCGCCTATACATCACCGCATAAACTTTTGAGCCGTTGCAAAAGAATTTTTTTTTTTTAATTGGATTTAATACTCCTGGTTCTTCTTTTTTTCTTTTTAAATGGTTTCGCGCATTTTATAAAAAAAAAGTATTTAAAATGAAATTTTTTTATAGTTTTTACCATTTTTCAAAACCAGAAGTCTGTTCTTTTATTCCTTTTTTAAATCAACGTATTACTGTTTAAAGCTTTCGAAAAAATTGCTTCCAACTTAAAAATGTTGGAAAACAAAAAATTTAAGATTGATTTTTTTCACAATTTGAAATAGGTTCTAAATTGGCTTTTATTTAGAATTAGAAATGATTTTGTTACTAACAAAAAGTTAAAAACTATTTATAAATATTGTATTTTATAAATAGTTTTTAATATAATATAAATTTATAATAAATGCAAAATCTTAATAAGCATGGCATTGCCGTCTGCCGAAATTGGCTTTTATATTAACAACCTCATAGAATTTTTTTATTTTAAATTGTAAAAAAAATTAGTATCCAATTTTTCGTTTTTCAACATTTTTTAGTTGGAAGTAATTTTTTGAAAAACTATAAACAGAAATAATTTGAATAAAAAAGGGAATGAAAGAACAAATTTATGGCTTTTAAAAATGGTAAAAACTATAAAAAAAAATTTATTTTAAATACTTTTTTTTTTATAAAATTCGCAAAAACACCGTTTAAGAACTCGATTTCAATTAAACCACATATAATAAAATAAAGTACTCTCCATTAGCTTTCATATGACATAGTTTTATCACTGTTGAGCAATGTTAAAAGTGGGCCCAAAGTCCATACAAAAGTGCACATGGTCCGTTTTACGGAATTTATGAACTTTTTACGTATTTTTTTCCTCCCGATATTCAGATATTCTTAACTTTCTTGTTGTTTTTTTTGTTAATTATATGATCATTAAAAAAACATCATTCAAAGTTTATGGAGCAACCGCACCCCCCCCCCCCTGCACTGTTTGTTTGTTTAATTAAAAGCTCATCTTGTAAGTTCAAATAATACTTTCGAATATGCAATTGGAATTTTTTTGTTCTTAAAAAATTGATATGCAATCATTTTATATATTAAAAAAAAATGCATTGAAAAATAATATCCCTTTATGAAGTAATAATAAACTCATTATCATAACATCTCAATTGGTAAGGGTGAAGCTTTCAGTTTTTATTAAGCAAAAAAACCAATTAATTTAATTGGTTCACTATTTTCTTTTTATAACTTTAATTTTGATTTAATGGTTTGTAAATACAGAAAGAACAATGTCAAACTGCTGTTACTTTATGTCTTATCAGATTATATTCCCACATTAAATGAGTTCATTTATCGTAAAGTACAAACAATTCTTTGCTTTTATAGAAATAGAACGACAATGAAAATACAAATTAGTTTTAATGATCTTAATGGAGCCTTATACATATATGAAGAGATGTTTTCGGTCATTTATTAAGTTGATTCTTGTTCTAAATTAAATTTCATTTTGAATAATTATTGTCCTTAGAGTTTAGACTATCAAAGCATACCTACATTTTCAATAATAAAAGATAATGATAATAATATAATTCAAAAAAATATTCCTGCATGTTTAGGTATACCTCTCACCTATAATCTACTTAGTTTTATTCAATTTTTGGGAAATAATGGAAAACCTTGGAATGTGGTTGTACATAACGTTGTACCTAGTCGTAATGAGCCATAGCTTCTGAACTTGAACTAAATTACATATTATACAATAATAATTTTTATTATTTAAAATAAATACATAGTAAATAACATTTAACGAATCTTAACTCGTGTGCAATACTTTCCTTGTTATAACTCAGAAATACATATTGAAAGGTTGCCCACATTAATTAAGTAGTTTTGTCTTGTGAATGATATTAAACATAAAAATTGACCTTCTGAACTTTTTAAACATTTACTCAACTTATCAATGACCGCCAAAACGATGTAAGTACCTACTTTACCTACGTAAATAATAATTTATTTTTATTGTTTGTAGGTACCTCTTTAGTTAATGCTTTTTGGATTCCGCCTTTTTCTATACCTAATTCTATCAAAAGTATTATTGTACCTGCGGGATACTTTTATGAAGTGTAGGTGTAAGCTGCTTTTCGTTTTCAGTACACCATACTCTTTTAAAAGTAGGCACCTATCTACCTGCGTTTTCTCAATTTTTTGCAACACCGTTTACATGAAGTATCTCCATAGACTGATGGTAAAGGGCCCGACCCAAAGAATCTGTTGCGTCCGTTGCGGCGACGTATAAAACTGACAGCTCGATAAAATACACACGTTCTAATTGGAAGCGACCTATAAAGTAACGCATGCGCCGCGCCGGACGCAACGCAAAAAGTAGCTGAACTTTTAAATTTTCTTTCCGGCAGGTCCGTTGACATCAGTTGTCAATAATAGGCTTGTTCCATGACTGCAATGTATTTAGTGTTCTATTGTGCTCTGAACTCGTGCTGATGTGTTTTATATGCCTCTTTATTGGTTTAGTTTGAAAAGAAAATATATAATGTTATTCTGTGAATTTTTATGAAAAACCGATACCATAAATGAAGTTTGTCTTTTGCAAAAATTTACTTTATAAATTAAAATGTGTGTTCTTTTACTTTAAAACTTTGATATACTTTTGTGTAGAAATTCACACAAATGCAAAGAGTTTCAAAATAAAGGAACACAGCTTAAGATGTCAAAACAAACGCAACGGATTCATTGGGTCACCCCTATCCGTTTCATCAGTCAACGTCGGCGGATCCGTTGCCGCAACGCACGCGACGGATTCTATGTGTCCGGCCCCTTAAGTCTGTCCTACTGCCTGACAGAATAGAGTTGCAGCTGCAACTGGAAGCACTTTCAAAAAATGTCGTACGCAGCTGCAACTGGAAGAGCTGTCAAAAAATGTCGTACGTTATGTTTTTTTTGCGTGCCCACAATGCAGCTGTACAGCTTTGAAGGAATTTTGAAGAAAAGCAAAAATATTCTTGTGTACAAGCTAATATTTTTTTCCGACGCAAATAGTTGTTTTTTTTTTTCTTCATACAAAAAAAAGTGCTGCACGTGAAAAGTTAAAAGATGGCGAACTCGTCCGTCTGCGACTGCAGCACCGTATTCGTATATTGAATAGCATGACATTTTAAGTGCGTTTCCGTTGTTGTTTATTGACTTTTTTTTCTGTTTTAGATCGACTTTTTAGAAAATGGGGGGAAGTAGACCCCCTATCCGATAAGATTTGTTTTTTTTCTCGAATTAACCTACACGCTCTAGCTTTTTGTGACAACTTATGTGAATTACCCTGTAGTGTATACTTATACATTTATACATACATAGTACAGCAAAAATTACACAACTGAATGAAACAATCGCATGAATACCTACAGCGAACATCTTATCAATCTGAAGCAATAATGCTTCTTTCAGTTAATTATTTGTTATTAAGTTCCATCAACCCCGATGATAACCCCCAGATTTTGTGAAACTATTTTTCTATTTTTTTTTTACTTCCAACATATTATAGAAAGAAAAAGCATTAGTTTATTGTAAAAAAAAACTTGAATTGTATTTTGTTCTGCAATGCATGACTGATTTTTACAAACAAAATAACCGATTAGCTTCGTTGGTCTGAATGAAGTCAAAAGATTAATTCATAAATAAGAACACACATATGAATAAAGGTTTGACTTAACTAATAAAGTAATATTACCTTCGCACACATGGTGCATTATTATTTTTAATTATAAACTGGTTGTTGTTTTTTTTTTTTTTTAATAAAATACAATAACAACAAATGTCGTATGTTTTTATTAGTGCTTTTAGAAATACCTGGAAACCTACCTAAATAAACAAACAAATTTGGGATACTTTCTTTTAACTAAACAAGGCATCCCGATATAGGGACGAAATATTTACATATTCTGTAAATTCATCACGGCATTCGAGTCAGCGTTGCCGCCCGAAATAAAATTAACGTGCCATATTTTCTGAAAAAAAAAAAAAACGTGGCAATTTTCGTGCTACATAAAAAAAATACAAATTCTTCTATTTTCTTGAAAAAAACCTGTAATCAATTTTATTACGGGGTGTAGGTACTTAATACAATAACAAAAATTAATGGAAATCATTTGCTATATTCGTGCATTATCAAAAATTATGTGTTTCTGCCCACTTTTTAAGGAATTCGGACCAATTTTCATTAAATTTTGTTGAAATTTGCTTCATTTTAAGTAAAATAATGGAAATAAAAAGCGTGCTATATTTAACTTATTCGTGTCACCGTGCCACGAGAAAATTATCGTATCAAAACAGCACGATCGTGCCACTTCGGCAACGCTGAATCGAGTAATTTGAATTTTCCGTTTTAATTTGATTTCTATCACACCTACATATGTACATATCTGCACAAGCATATGTATGTAGGGTACTAGAATGATAGCTACCATGACACCCTCGGGCAAAACGAATTCCAATCCGATTTATTTTTAAACTTTTTTTTGCATAAACTTCAGCATCTCTCTAAATTAAAAGACTGATCTGCTACGATGACCAGACCAGGCTGTGTAGTATAATAGCCTTCTCTTCTAATCGTCATTCTATTGAAATTTTTAATTAAATGATTTAGTTTAAAGTACATATAGGTACATTCATTTCATAGGTATACAATATAAGTACCTTACCTGATGTCTGTGTTCTTTTCAATTGAAATCCGTTGTCAATGACGACAGTAAAACATTATAATTAATCAGTCGTTGATTGGTTACATCTTATGGTTACATGTTACATACGAGTGATACCTACATCTCAGAGTGTGGTGAGTAAACATTTAGATTTAGTATTAAATAGAAATGATTAGACTTTGGAACTACGGATTCCCCATAAGTGGGATTACTCTTACAGACGACTATGTCAATTCTCGTAATAAATCTTGTTTGTTACTTTAAGGCTATTTTTTTTTTTAAATGGAATTAAAATTGAAATATAAATTAATATAAGGTGCGTTTTATTGGCAATTTTATAGCTAGCGCAGTAAAATTTCCCTTGGTGAACAATAACAAAACCAAAAGTGCCGATAAATTAGCCAGTAAATTAGTGAATATAAAAGTGGACAAATAGTGTGGATTTGAACCTTAAAAGTCGGTAACGTAGCTTGTTTTTAACTCAGAAAAGTGGGTGAACACAGCCAGAGAATAAAGAGTGGACATAAAAGTTGATATAGCGTTTTATTGAACTTGTATTGCTGCGCTAGCTATGAATTACCAATAAAACGCACATATAGATATATGTAGGTAATTGCAACAGCTGGTATCTACATCTACATTCTTCTCAAGAATAGTGAACAAGAATTGCTGTTCGTTCGTTTGAAAATCCTTCACCTTCCAAAGTATAAAAATTGTTCCAAGAATAAGGAGTTACCTAATTTCAGAAAACAAAACTCAAAAATTGGTTAAGGAATAAGAAAACAACAACGGAAACAGGAATCAAAAAATTTATCAGTCTTCCTTTTTATAGGCAAAATTAATAATGAAAAATTAAAATTAATTAAAATACTATGTAAGTTTAAACAAACGATTTAAACAAGTTTATTTTTATAATGACTTACCGCCATATTATTCACTCGATACATCCAGATTTAAACTGAAATCCAGATGAATTTACATTGAATTTGTATGATTTACATCCTGATTTAAATTTTAATCTAGATGTACTGAGTGAATAATATGGCCGTTAGAATACAACTAGGTATGTACATACCTACTAAACAATACAAAAATATATACCTATGTGCATATGTACATATATAAATTGAAGGCTTGATGAAAAGAATTACTTTTATTATTCAAGATGACTCATCTGATGTTGACCCTTTTTAAACAACTTTGAAACCAAAAAAAAAAAAAAAAACAATAATTTATCGTGGCTTCTCGTGGTCTTTGTCATATTGCGTGCCATAAACTATTATAAACCAACAACTTATAAATAGGTTTCTGCGTAGTTGGCCGTTAGTAACTGATGGAAGATGTTTTTTGTACTTCTTAAGCTATTTTATAGCAAAAGTGGTAGATATTTGATTTTGAATTTTCCTATTAAAATATGTATGGTTAAAATTGTTACAATGACTTTTAAATCAAATGAAATTAAAAAAATATAACTGACAAAGTTTATTCCTATACCTTTATGCCGTTAAAAATAGGTATGTACTGTACATATAACTATACCTACAAACATAGTCTTTGTATGTGGTTTCATTCATGAGAAGAATGCTATCTAGCTACATATGTATGTTATGCATATACAAGTCGAAAAATTTATCGATCGATAAATAATTTAACGGGTGGAGGTATACATAGGTATTCTATTTCATCAATCATAATTTTTTTTTCGTATTTTCTTCTTTTTTTTTACCAAAAATTATAAAATTCAAGATAAGTAATTCCACATTATATTTCCATTCGGTAATTTCACATTCCATTATTGTTTTTAATAAAATGTTAGAGATACCTACTCCTACATAAAAACAACGGCAATACTTGGAATGATTGACTATATCGGGTTTGAAAGCCAGAAATCTCTTCTTTCATCCTTAATTTAAGTTAAATTATTAAAGTCAATAGTTTAAAAAAAAACAATTTTTTTTTTAAATTGTGAAATGAAGTCCTTTGTGTTGATGATAGGTTGTACTTTGTAAGCAAAGTACAGCAGCAATTCATGTAGCGTTACCCAGAATGCACCACGAGGAGATAGACTCACATTGCATTCCATGCCCTAGTCGGTCAGTTAGGTCAAGTCAAGTCAAGACAATGTTCAAATATCTTGGTAAACAATGACCTGTTTTTTTTATGATCTAAGTAGATATCCATACTTTGAACACTACAATTGTATTATATAAATATGTAAGACGCCGTAATACTGGGTGCTAGAATTGTATATACATATGTAAGCAAAAAAAAATAAAAAAATTTTCATAACAAAGCAGTTTTAGTAATTTCTAATTTTTTTCCATTCGGTTTTTTGTTTTCGATTTAGAATTGATATGCGCACTGACCACAAAAAGCCAATTTAGCACTTAATTTCACAATTTAAAAAAAAATTGGTCTAAACTTTTTTTTTTTAATTTTTTTATCAAAATCTTGAGTTTGCTGGCGAATTTTTAAAAACTATTGACATAAATAATTTAATTTAAATTAAGGATTAAAGAACAGATTTCAGGCTTTCAAAACCAGTTAAGTATTTCATTGTAAGTGTTGCCGTTGTTATTTTTTTATTTTTTTTTTCATTTTAAGTAATTTTTTTTTCTAAAATTGCCCCTACCTCCTAAACGGGGCGAGATAGACCTTCCCCTTCCATAGTAAAACAAAATGCTTGTTTTTGACCCTTCTACAAAAAACCGTTCTCAATTTTCGGCGCCAAAGTTATCGTACTCGTGCCCGTTGCAGCACTGACCTTGTCTAGATATGGTTTTTTTCCAAAAAAAAAATTAAAAGACTGTACATTATGGTTTTCAAGATATCGCGAATAACTTTTTACGCCCTCTTTTCCAAAATGATGGCCGAATGGGGGGGCTTTCAACCCCGAAAACTCGTTTTTTACACTCACACTGATCCCTCCTTCAGATGCATCAAAAAAATGTTTTCCTGTATAAAATACAAGGTTAATGTAACATTTCAATCGACTCTGTGTATGTTTGTCTATGTATGTACCACAAGGCCTGAATCAGTGAATCAATAGCCGTGTTCCTTTGGGGGTGGCGAATTACTCATGTCATGTGTAGATGAAAACTAAAATCTAGTAGGTACTCTCATCTACTCAAGCTCTTATGCTTATTATTAATTAGTAAATTTTAAATAAATGATAAACTACTTTTAAATGTTTTTTTTACATCATTTTAGTGCATTCATGGAAAATTAATCACCAACAACAAAAAAAAATAAATCATTTAATAAGTAGGTAAGGCTTTTCAGTCAGCTAGGTTTTCGGGATTTTTGACGTCCTATATCTCAGTAGCCACTAATGCTATGGAGTTTAAATTTGGTGAGTCTCCTGTGCTTTTCCAGTTTGAGTTTGACCTTTCTGACTTCATTAGTTTCGAAGTTAAGAGGGGGTAGGGCTAAGAAATTGGCTTCTGTGACTTCCCTGTCCTTTGATTATGATTCTAAACTCGACTATAATTTCCAAATACATAGGTAGTGTTTTTTAACTCAAATTGTTTTGCCTGTACCTTTTTGTAGGAATAGAGTAACATTTTATTTAGTGTTGCTTAAGCAAATATCAACTGTCAGCAGTAATTATTTTGTTTGTAAATCTTTCGTAGCGAGATTTATTAATGGCCGCGTTCATCACCACGTTTTTTGACAGATCTAAAAATTCAGTTCTGAAAAACGTAACGCAACAACAATCTGAACAGCCATATTTCTGCCGTTGCAGTATGAGCATCGGTGGTTCAGTGGTAGAATGCTCGCCTGCCACGCGGGCGGCCCGGGTTCGATTCCCGGCCGATGCAATATTATTTTTTTTTTTTTTCAGTTTAAATTTATTTTTTAGTTCTATAGACCCTTAAAAAAGGACCAGTCAAGTACATATATCATTAGATTTTTAGATACGTAATTCCCTTATTGATATAATTTTTTAACGAATGAAATTGAGTAGGTACCTATAGTTTTTCCTTTAAAATAACCTAGGTACATTTATTTCCTGACATAAACAAATAACGTCACTCTATTATTATATGTATGTATATTTGTATGTACGTACATAATATGTACATATTCGATTAGTTCATTTTCAAGGCTTGGTGAAAAGAAGTTTGTATTCAAAATTTCTTCATGGAAATGTGCAACTAATATGATACAAAACTACTCCTTAACTCGTACTTTATAATTCCATTACGTCCGTAAAATAACCTTTAGTTTCCTTTGTTAAAAGGAGACCAATAACAAGGAAAACAATACCTTGACCTTGAAGTTGATTGAACTGAAATGTATGTGAGTTTAAAATACTTTTTTCCTCCTGACTTTACATTCAATAAATCTTCCTTAAACGAAGAATAAATGTACTGTACATTATGTACATACATAGACATACATAAATAAACATAAATTGGAACACATTTTTTAATTGACGTAGGTATTTGAAGAGAAATCAATTGTTGATTGCAATTGTGTCGGATTTTAAATGAATTTAGAGAACATATTTTTAGCTTCCTGGTAAGCCTTTAGTTGAGTGCACTTGGAAAAATGCCAAATAGTTTAGTTTCTTTATGTTACTCTATCAAAATAAATTTCATCAGTATGTCGCACAAACTGGTGCTCATACTCATAGCTTGAAGTTGTGCTAAGGACTAGTTTGTTCACAACGGGTTTCATCTGTATACTATGATAACTAGTTCTATTTAGAGGAACTAATAAATTAAAATAGGCTAAATACAGATTAACATGAATATAAACTAACTCCTTGATTAAAAAAAAACTCCACATTCGATGATTTAGCAGATGCAAACAATTCTTGAATAAAGATGAATAGTTTTGAACAAACTGGCCCTAAAAGTACTGTTATCAAAAAACTCAAAATGAAAAATTATAGCTAAAATTTTGAAAACAAATACAAAACACTTTGAAAAATATTCATATATTCTAACGCTTTGACTTGGTGGCTATTCAAAGCTTAAATAGCTGCATTTTATATCCCCCAGATCTGATCCGGATTAGATTTGGAAACATAAAATACTATAGTATTACAAAAACAATACAAGATACAGGTCTGTCTTTGGATTTCGATTTCAATAACCATTTTTTTTTAACACTTCCCTAGTAATATTTTAATCTTATAGGTTGGTACCACTGCTGAGATTAACAGAAAAAACCTTAATAAAATTGAAAATTCTCGAAGTCAAACACAAGCCAACGCCATTCCAATTTATTTTGTTGTTTGTTTTTCACTTAATAGAGCCGACGACGACGCACAGAAAAAATATATAAAAATTAAAAATTGTTCCATTTTTAAGCGTTTGTTCTTTCTTAAGCCTAGTACGCTGCTGATACAAAACGAAATTTTTCGTCGGTCTCTAACATGTCACCGAAATTCTAACGAAAAACACAACGAAAAATTACCCCTTGCAAGTATCCACGTTTGCAAAAACAATAAACAAACACAAACGCATAAAAATCACAGAAAGCCATATCGTGATGAAAGAAACAACAAATACAAACACAAATAGAGACCAAATGTCACTTTTCCGCACACAATTATTGGTACAGGCAATTAATTCTGTGCCAAAAAAGAGGGGAGATCTGTCCAAATAATCTGCTACAATTATCGATTTCGCACATCGAACAGCGTACCGAATAACGAAAAGCAGAACGAAATTTTTGTTTGTGATCTCGTTGTGTCATTTTTACATGGGATTTTTCGTTTACAAAATATTATTAGGCGTGTCCTACCAAATAAAATCTCACTGGCGGTCAATGTCAATTTGACGGAGGCGAAATCATTTCGTGGGACAACATTCTCCGCTCAATTGTAAAAAACTCAGGTGTTATAATTCTCGTACTGAAATTCTGAAAAATCACTTTCAATTTTTGCTTAAAATATTTAATTTTTGAAGGAGAAAACTTATTGAAATTAATGAGAAATGATAAAAAGTTCAATTTATTTTAGTTTTTATTAAAATTCCGTCTTTATTTTGTATTTATTTTTGGCTGAGAAAGAAAACAGGAATGAATCCAAAAAATTTTCATCTCACTTATCTCCGCGAAATATCTCAGCGCTCAGGTGAGATTTTTTGTCCCACTTCGTGGGACTGGCCTATTTTTTTAAACAAGATTTGTGAAGAGTTTCTTTCTGTCAATTTTATTACGCAAGTATTACCAACTGTGAGAACTAAGCATGTTGATGCAGGTGATCTACATATGTAGTTTGTTTTATTATCATAATCTGATCTGGATAAGATTTACTGGCTGAACAGAATGGTGACGCAGACTGAACTGGAGCCGGAGCTGGAATAGCTGTCAAAATATTGAATACACGCAAATTCAATGTTGCGAACACAACGGAACGTAGACGCATACGGAGCTGCAGACGCAGACGGAAGAGTTCACCAACTTTTAACTTTTCACGTACGGCACTTTTGACGTTTCAAATTGTATGAAGAAAAAAAAAAACAACTTTTTGGGTCGGAAAAAAATATTGTGGTTATTTGCATCGCGAAAAAAAATTATTTATTAAAAGGAAAATTATTGGAAACAAAAAATGTGAATTCTGAGCTTCTACACAATAATATTCTTTTGTTTTTCTTCAAAATACTTTCAAAGCTGTACAGCTCCATTGTGAACATGTAAAAATAATAACGTACGACACTTTTTGACAGCTCTTCCAGTTCCGTCTGCGGCTTCAGTTCCGTCATTCTATTCTGTTCAGCCAGTTAGTGGAAAATAAAACGCAACTAATATTTATCCAGAGAAGATAACTTTTAAAACTTGTAGATACAGAAAAAATATAGATATATGTAGAAAAAATATTTTGCATGATTTGTTTCAAATCAGTCAGATAGCTTTAATTATTTACCTATAAATCAGGAGTTACTGCTGTCAAAAAAACTTCTGTTTTTTTTTTATATAAATACAAATACAAATTCAAATGGATCATTCCGCAAAAATTACAAAATAAGTTCTTACATGGTCAATAGTTGATAGTCTATATTCTTTTTATATTATTTCATTTTCATGAGTATTTCCTCTTATTGCAAAATATGAACCCAGGTCATTTCTTTCAAATTAAAAGCTTTCTCCAAATTTAAGGCGCAGCATAAACTACTTAATGACAAGACAATAACTCCCTTTTTTTGTAACACCCATTTTCAAAGCTTAAACTACTTTTAACATGCACTCTTGCCAAAAGAGTTTTATAACCTTAACCTTTCCTTTTAATATCATTCTAGCTATGTTCCAACGCGAATATGGGGTTTTAGTGGACATGTTCAAACGGTTCTACACAGTATTGTTGGTCGTGTTAAGTGTCCATGGCCACTAGGTGAACGTGTCTATTTGTCACTATTTGATGAGTCTACGTTGACCTATGATCTCTATCAGCCGCTGAACGAACACGAAGGTGAGCTATAAACGTTAAGGTGACATGAACGAATGCCTAATATTATAGACATAGGTTGGGCTTCGGATAGTGAAAAAATAATAATCAACATGTTGGCTTTATAATTTTGTAAGGGAGCTTATACTATCTTATCTATAACGAAATTAGTCGTTCTGTCGTAAAAGTATAATACAAAATATACAAACATTCATATAATTTGTTTTTCTTTCAGATGATATCACCGTAGCTATTTGCCCTGGAATTGGAAACACATCGGAAAGTGTTTATATTCGTACATTTGTTCATTACGCACAATGTCATGGCTACCGTTGTGCAGTTTTAAATCATATCGGAGCCTTACCCAGTGTTCAAGTCACAGCATCAAGAATTTTTTCATACGGTTTGTTAAGCTTTTTTTTTTTTTTTTTAATTAATAAGTAAAAATATTGCATAGGTTAATAATGAAAATTCTTGTAAAATATCATTTCAGGACATACGGAAGATTTTACAGCAATGGTTGAAAATTTGCACAAAAAATATCCGTCCACCAATATAATTGCAGTCGGTTTCAGTCTAGGTGGTAATTTAATTACAAAATACATGGGCGAAAAAAATACAAAAAAACCGAAGAATGTCATTGGGGGTATATCAATATGTCAAGGGTACAACGCTGTCGAGTAAGTTTTAACTCTTTAAACCTAATCTAGTCAAATTTCATATTTTCTGCTATTACACATCCCTTTCCTTGCTAACAAAATTGTTTATGGCCATAAATGACAGAAATAGTCGTGTGGTCCAGAATTAGTATTGACAACTTTCTTTTAATACTGAGAAAGAGTTACTTTGTATATGTTGAGTCCTTTAACGACAAACTGACCCCTATCTTAAGCGAAAAAAAAAAGAAAAAAAAATATACACATTTAATTTCTTAAGCGTCAAAACCAATAGGTATTGTCAATACACTGGCCAACAAGGTTTTTGCTACAGAAACCAAAATATACATTTCCGAAGTCGTGCCATAAATACTGAACATAAATATCAAATAAATTATAAATTGTATTAAATATGATATAATGTAGTATTATAAATAAAATTAATCACTTCTTACTCAAAGTGGCCACCCTTAGCTTTAGCTTGGGCCACTCATCTATGACAACACGCACAATTTTCTCGAGAAAATTCGCCACTACTGTAAGAAGACTTGATTTCAAACTTTCTAAATTCGAATGTCATCTCGGGTAAGCCATCACCTTTAACTCTGTCAAAAAAAATAATCCAGGGGATCGAGATCGGGGCTACCTGAGGGCCAATCAAACACCTTGATGAACTCAGGACATTTTTTTTTTCCAACCACAGCTCGGTCATTTTGGCTTTGTGGGCTGAGTCTTGCTGTATCAGGCAATGTCTTTTATTGAATAGAGTTTTGTTTAGTGGTTTCACCACTTTCTATAAATCGTCTTCTTCGTAGCTTTTTGCTCTTGTTTTACAACCTATGCAACGTGGTGTAACTTTCGTGGCTCATTCCCACAAAATCACGACCGAACTGGGAAAAATGACTTCTTTCGATTCTGACAATTTTTTCCTTTGCTTCCTGAAAATTACGAGCATGTAACCTTATCATTTTGGCGCTTAAATTTGTCTTCTATGGTGAAAATTTGTTCATCATAAATAAAGATTTTTCGTAAATTCCATGAGCGTGATGTCTGAACAATGCTTTTGCTCTTTCATGTTTAATTTTCTTCATGGCATTATTAAACTTCTGATGGGTCACTATGCGAAGAGCACACATCCCGAGATAATTTTTTATAAGCCGTGACATGCTTCTTTCTGAAATACCCATCCCTCGGGATATGATTTTCTGTTTTTCAACGAATCGGAGTCGTCACTGCTGGAACGGCATTTCTTGTCCTCAGACCTCGTGTACGACTAGGCAAACGTTTTTTTTTCACGCTTAGATTATCCATTCAACATTTAATAGTATGCCACTTGAACATTCGATTGACTCTGGCCGCCTTTAGGGACTTGCAAGTATAAGAATTTGATTTACCTGCCTTATACAACGCAATAAAAGCAATTATAATTTCCTTCATTGTTGATTCCTTCTTTTCACTAATAAAGTAGACCTAAAGCTGTATTTTATTAATATCCTATTAAATAGTAGTTTAGTTATCAATAACAATTAGTGCGACCAAATTATACAGGTTCAAAAAGTTGTAAGAGTATTTATGGCATGACTAGGTATTTTGAAGATTACCTATTCCTCATCTGCAGGGTCTAAGATCTTATTTCTTAACACAGTCACCGACTAGCTTCCGTGCTATACGCATCTCTGTCATCTCGGCTGCTTTCGTTGTGCTTTAACCTCTTACAAAAAAAAAAAAAACTTGTTTTACTTAAAACATTCATTCCTTCTCTCTTTCATCCATACTCTTTCAAGTGCGTAGTTTTAATCTATCGCGTGTGTAGTGTTTTTCTATCATAACCACATGGCCCCAGGGCCTAAAATGAAACCTGGGTGCCGCTTCGGCGGACTTTCTGAAGTCTCGCTATCGGAACCTAGTGATAAAAAAAAAAGAAAATCCAATTTGCCCTTTGAAGATTTCCCTGAACTACCCAAGAAAACAATTTCCAAAAATCCCAGATTTATCGTTATCGCCCCAGAAAATGAAAAACAACCTCTGACGTCAGTCAGTATTTTTGCGCTCAGAAAAGCTATAGATTCAATCAGTACAGAATATGAACAAATAACTCAACTAAGAGATGGAAACATACTAATTTTGACCAAAAATCAAAAAATCGCTGATAAATTTACTGCCACAAAAAATCTTTCAGGGTTATGCCCGGTCTCAGTCACTTTGCACAATCAACTCAATGCGTCAAAAGGTATTGTTTATGCCCCGTGTCTCATAAATGTGCCCGAATCTGAAATCCTCTCTGAAATGAAACCTCAAAACGTCACAGGAATTTACAAATTTACTAAGACAGTTGATTCTAAGCCCAAACCAACTGGGTTAATGCTTTTCACTTTCGATGCCTTCCAACCTCCTGAAACCGTGGAAATAGGTTGGTACAAGACAAAAGTGTCTGAGTACTTCCCTAACCCCATGCGCTGTCAGAATTGTCAAATTCTCGGTCACACAAAAAAAAGATGCAACAACAATCCAATATGCAATGTATGCAATCTACCACCTCATGTCGATACCACGTGTATAAGAAAAATGTGTGCCAACTGCCTTGCCCCCCATTCATCTGATTCAAAAGACTGTCCGAAATTCATCCAAATGAAAGAAATTTTAAAAATAAAAACAAAAAAAAAGTGTAGCATGGCCGACGCCAAGCGTCTGTACAAAGAACAAAACCCCACACAACCTAACCTCAATAAAAGCTCATTCGCCGAAATAACCAATTCTAATTTAACAAAATCACCTTCTTCCAACATAAACATACCTGAACCTACTCAAAACCACACTACAACCCCTAATCTCACAGATAAACCAATTTCCACTCTTAAAACCAATAACAAATCTAACAACGTAACCACGTTTCTAACAGAACAATCAACTTCGTCACAAACACCCATCTCTTCCACTCAAATTAACTCAAACAACACAAAAATTACTCCTCAAATAAACCATTCTTACTCAAATATTAATACGACCCCCATCATAACAAACAATACTCTTTTACCACCAACCGCCGAAAATTCTAAAAACCTTTCAACCAACTCACCCTTCTCGAATACCACCCAACGCCTCCTCCAAACTAACAATTATTATGTTCATAACGCCGAAAGCGATGATGAATCTATATAATAAAAACAATTCAATCAAAAACCCTGACTCCGCTGTTTCGAGGTTGAATCATTTAGGCTCCTTAGGGAGCCTCAATGCTTCAACTTCTGGACAGCGGAGTCATAAAACTAACCACCCTAAAAAATCTAATCAAAATTTTTCACAAAAACAAACAATTCTTACAGCTCTCCAGTGGAATATACATGGTTATATTAACAACTTCGACGAGCTAAACATGTTAATAAAAGAAAGATCGCCATGTGTAATATCTCTTCAAGAGACACATTGTGCGTTTCAATCTAATCCTATAACTCCCAAATCATATTTGGGATATTTTCACAACAATCCTCAAAACTTGACTGGCAAACAAGGTATTGCATTTCTGATTAAACAAAACATACCCCACTCACAAATCAACATAATCTCAAATATCTTAACACTTGCAATAGAAATAAACTTATCAATTAAATTCACTATAGTCTCTATTTACATTCTACCAAAACAGACTTTCACTCAATCTGATCTTGAAAACATAATTTATCAAATACGCACCCCTATATTGTTTTGTGGTGATGTAAACTCCTGGAACGTTCTGTGGGGCTCCCCCACCACAAACCAACGAGGAAGCACAATCGAAAACTTTTTATTTAATTCTGATCTTATGATTTTGAATGACGGCAGTCCGACCCACTTCTCAACGCACAACACCTTCACGCATATCGACATATCCTGCTGCTCACCAATCCTCTACCCGCTGACTTCGTGGTATACTTTAGACGACCTCCACAATAGTGACCACTTTCCAATTTTAATACAAATACATTCCACTTCCAACAAATCCGAGACGATTCCAAGTCCAAAATTTAAAACAGATCTAGCTGACTGGGACTCCTTTCAAATAAATATAAACAAATATTTGGACGATCATACTTCATCCTGTAATATAAATAGAGAAGCTGCTTTACTACAAAAATCCATTCGGTACGCAGCCAACATTTCAATCCCTCAAAGTGCACCTATTTCTACTACCAGAACAGCACCTTGGTTGAACTCTACTCTTAAGAGCTTGAGAGACCAAAAAATGAAAGCTTGGAGATGTTTTAAAAAGCATCCTTCGCAATCTAACCTCATTGCCTACAAAAAATCAAACGCCTTATTCCGTAGAGAAATGAAAATTAGCAAAGCTAAATCTTTGAAAGATTTCACATCAACAATAAATCCAAACTCCTCCACCTCAAAAATCTGGCATAACATCCGCTGTCTAACTGGAAATTTCGTTCCCCGTTCAATCAAATGCATTAAAACGCCCGCAGGTCCAATATCCTCAGCTGAAGAGCTAGGCAACTTCTTCGCACGTTCTTGGTCTAACCAATCGAACGATAATAACTTTTCATCGTCCTTTAATGACTTGAAAACCACTAGCCTTTCCTGTACGCCGCCTCAAACCGCTGGCAACACAGCATCAAAACAAATAGAAAGTTGTATAACATTTATTGAATTGGAAAGTTGTCTCAGTCTTTTAAAAGGTAAAACCCCAAGTCGGGACCGTATTTCTTACCCCATTATTAAAAAGCTGCCACCCGAAGTCAAATTAAGGCTTCTAACTTTATACAATGGTATATTTAATACCGGGTTAATTCCTCAAACTTGGAAAACAGCCAACATCATTCCTTTGCCAAAACCCAACAAACCAATAGACTCTTTAGAAGGTTACCGTCCGATATCGCTTATTCCATGCATATCTAAGGTTTTAGAAAAAATTGTAGCCAAACGCCTTTTCTGGTTTATAGAAACCAAACAATTAACAAGCACCAACCAAGTAGCCTTTAAACCCAAAAGAGGTTGTTCCGATGCCTTGCTACACGTCGACCATTACGTATCAAAAGCTTTATCAGCTCGTAACCACGTATCGCTACTGTCGTTAGATTTTGAAAAAGCGTTTGACCGTATAGGAATTCATTTAATATTAACTAAATTAACAAATTGGGGCATAGGCCCTAAAATGTATGGATTTATTAAATCTTTCTTGTCCAACAGAAAAATATCTGTCAGGGTCAGTAATTTATACTCCTCAACTAACCCACTTAACAATGGGATTCCACAAGGATCACCATTGTCTGTAGTGTTATTCCTAATAGCTTTTAATGATATAAGTATCATGATTGAAAAATACAAGCTTCTAGATCATTGCGCTTACGCTGATGACATCTATATCATGTGTAAGCTCAACGATTTAGAAAAAGCCAAAAATACTTTTTCAAAAGTTTTAAAAGACATCCTTGAATGGTGTACAATGTCAGGCGCTAAACTTTCACTCAATAAATGCAAAATTCTACATATCTGTCGTAAACTAGCATGTCCAAAACTTGATTTAGCCATTAATAACATTAATATTGAATGCGTAGAAAATTTAGATATCTTAGGACTAAGATTTAATAATAAGTATAATTGGAAACCACATTGTTTAAACCTTAAAAAGAGCCTAGCCACAAGAAGTAACATAATAAATTTTTTATCTAATAAAAAACTTAATGTTCACGTAAATACTCTTTGTAGCATAACAAAATCCTTAATTTTAAGTAAGATAGATTATGGTTTTTATATTTATGGTAAATGTCCAAGCAGTACTCTAAACGTTCTAAAATCAACGTACCATCAATCAGCAAGAAGAAGCATCAACGCTTATCGCACAACTAGAATTGAAAATATCATGGCCGAGGCTGGACTTCCTACGTTGGAACAGCGGCAATCCGAATGTACAATAAAAATCCTCTCAAAGCTTTTACTCTCCAACAACTCAATCATTGACAAAGATATCGACTCAACGAACAAACTTAAAACAAATATGCGTTTTCCATCTACTATCGCCAAAACTTTATCAGATGCGAAACAAATGAATCTACCATTCACACGTGTCAAAGGGAACAATTCTTTGCTCCCATCGTGGAACATAAGCCCAAAGTGTTTTGTACTAACTTTATCAAAGTACAACAAAGAAAACACAAACGATATAGTTTACCATTCAAATTTTGTTGAAATTATACAAAATTTAAAACCTGAAGGTTGGACACCTGTATTTACGGATGGGTCTAAATCAACTCACAATACCTCATTTGCTGTAACCCAAGAAAATGGTACTTTGTTAAGGGCAGGAATTTTAAGGGAATACTCGTCTACTTTTACCACTGAAGCACTAGCCGTTTATGAAGCCGCCAAAATGGTACTACAACCCGATCTCAAATTGTTAATATGCTCCGACAGCCTATCTGTGCTCAAAGCCGTAGCCAATCCAAACCACAACACCAGGCTAATCAACAACATAAGGGACCTTCTCATAAAACACCCAACGAATTTAAAGCTAATGTGGGTTCCCAGTCACATCGGGATACCAGGTAACGAATTTGCCGATAAAGAAGCAAAGCTTTGCAATGAATCACCTGTTTTTACTTTTGATACGTTTTCAAAAAAAGATATTCAAAGACACATCGATCAAATATTAAAACAGAAAAAAATTCTTAGTTGGAGAAGTTACGAAAATCACTATAGCAAAATAAACACTGATCAAAATGCTCCTGTTTACCCATCATCTTTATCCAGAGCGTCAATATCTAACTTCATTCGTCTTCGATTAGGACACAGCGCTTTAACCCACCAACACCTACTAAGGAAGGAAAACCCACCTCGCTGCCCATCCTGCAATAACATCATTAACATGTCACATCTACTTGGCCTATCATCATGCGTAATCTCCAAAAAAAATAAACACTATCATGAACGTAAACCAAAATATTCATTCATTTCTAAACACAATTAGTATTGAAAATATCTTAAAGATAGATAAATACCTGCATATCAATAAATTAATTATATAGTTATCATAATAATTATATTAGTTTTGAGTGGAAAGCTTTTGTAGCTAGTGCTCTCTTAGATTAGCATATAATTTTAATTTTATGTTAATAAATAATAATAATAATAATAATATTTCTTAACAAAATTTTCTTCAATACTTTTATTATTATTTTAATGAAGATTTTTTTTTTCAAATATTAGATAAGAGAAAAAATCCTCCAAAAATATTGTTTGATAACTGAAAAATAGCATTTTTAATTTCAACTGAAAAAAGTAAAGCAACAAATGAATCTAAAATTTTGAAAGTGTTATAGGTATTTGCCTGATTGGTTTTAATGCTCGGCAAAAAACTAAGTAATGCAATGTGTTTCCTGAACAACTTTTATTTTTTTTCGCTTATGATAAAATGGCGGTTAGGTCTCGAAATATTTTTTTTAGCTTTGTAAAAATCATTTAATTAAAAATAAAATCTCTTCTCTTTTAGGGGTACGAAATGGTTACTTAATTGGCAAAATTTCCGACGTTTCTACTTATATGTTATGACTGAAAATGTAAAGAATATAATTTTGAAGCATCGTCATATATTGCTCTCAGATGAGGTTAAGACACGTTTTGGATTAAAAGAAAGAGAAATAATTGCTGCTGCAACACTGCCAGAACTTGATGAAGCTTATACTCGAAGAGTACACAATTTCCCATCGACACACGAACTATACAAGTGGAGCTCATCATTAAATTATCTTGACAATATTGAAAAGCCAATGATATTTATTAATGCTAAAGACGATCCCTTAGTTCCAGAGGAATTATTATCACCTATTAAAGAGTTTGCTCGTAAGTATATGACAACATTTAATACGAATTTATAATAATAATTATGCAAAATGAAATCTACTTTGTGTGTATATAGGTGTGTTCTTAAATACGACTTTATTAAACAGATGTATTGTACAAATGAGAAATTGGTCAGGTATTTGATAAGAGCAGTCGTGGCCGAGCGGTTAAGGCGTCTGACTAGAAATCAGATTCCCTCTGGGAGCGTAGGTTCGAATCCTACCGACTGCGGTGGGTTTTTTTTTTTTTAATTGATTTTATTCAATTGACTTCATTGGAGAAGCTGCTTAAAAAAATCTTCTGTTATACATTTTCAAAACCTTTCAATAATAATGATGTTTTAAATTACTTGTTTAAAATTTAACTCATGAATGTATAACTATAAGGCAAGTTTTGGACGCGACAAAAACAAAAATGAACTCGAGGTTTCAATCAAACTTGACATTATGAAGATAAACATGAAAAAAGTGGGTCCCGCAATTCCCTTCTGTCTGTCTGTCAATACCCCGCATCACTTCTATGATGTCCTTCTAACTTGGAACTTCGAATTTGTAGGTGATTACTTACCTAGAGACGAAATAGAAATTTTGTATGTCCAAAAATAACGGTACCTGCCATACAATCTCGAAAACAGATTTTAATTAAAATTTAGCAAAAACAGTTATCAACGGTACCTGTCATAGAACCATTTTTTATTTTCGATGTTCTCGTTAACGCCTTAACCGATATTAATTAAAATTTTTATTCAGAATTTTGAGTTATAAAAAAAAAAAAATATTTTTGTTTGTACATAAAAAATTAATTTTTGTTGAGTATTCATGCAACGGCGGAAAATCCTGATAAACCTCAGAAACCAGATCATTTAATATACGCAGAAACGAGCTGTTTCTGTCTGATAAACTAAGAAGAGTCATTTGATGTGACATTTTACATCTTTAACTCACTTATTGCTCATTAATATTACAAGGCCATAATAACTCAAAATATGATGGTTTTGAGTTTATTATGAAATCTTTATGTAAAATATTTTAAATCTCCCATTGGAAGTTTTAGTAATCGGTCCGATTTGTGAAATTGAAAATTTTGACATTTCTCGACATTTCGAGGTCTCTGGGAGTCGAATTACATTGTTTTTGGAGAGATGTCTGTGTACGTTCGTACGTTCGGACGCCGACAATATTTCGAGAACGCAGAGATGTCGACTTCAAATAAATTTTATTAAACAGATAATAAGGCCGTTACGTGCAGAAAGGATTTTCAGAAAAATTCAATTGGGGTTTTTTTAATTAAAGTAATTTAAAAAAATGTTGTAAAATAGCTTGTTTCTCGAATATCTCTAGAACAAATAATGTTATCGACTTCGGCCTGGTTTCATTCTATGAATAATGACGTAGTAAAAAACTGGTAATACTTAAAAAAAAATCAACCCACAGTTGTTTTTTTTTGATTTAAAAATTTTTATTTAAAAAACTATTAAAAATTGTTAAAAAATATCGAATATCTTGAAAAACACACAAAGATATTAATTTTAGGTTAATTTTATTTAATACACAAAGTTATAGTTGATAATCGGTAGAGTTTGTAAAAAAAATCAATTAACGGTTTTTTCTATGCCAAAAAAAAAACTGCTAAAATTAGTTAAAAAACGTTTTTCGGCTTGAATGTCCCGAGAACAACCAATGATATCAAATCCGGGATAATTTTAGTCTACACACAATGCCATAATAAGTAATTGATAAGGTTTTTTAAAAAAAGCAATCAACGGTTTTTTTCTAGGCCAAAAAAACTACAAAAGAAACTGCTAATAATTGTTGACATTTTTCGTGTCGCATATATTTAGAGCAAACAGCCATCCCTTGATTGCACAACTAATAAGTTTTTCGAAAATTTTTAATTGGTAGTTTTCTTATAAAAAATAACATCGGGTGTCGAGTTTCAAAGGGAACCAATGGGAAGTTATCAGTGTGGGTCAAACCCAGACTCTTTTTTGCTTTAATTTTGTAAAACATCTCTTCTCATAACTGTTTATATCTTGTTTCATGCACTACTCTACTAGGCGTGTTTTTTGCAAGCCCGGGGGAAGTTGTTCGAAAAAAAACGACAACGGAGATTACCGACGCCATAAGAGAAAAAACATGGAGTTTCAATAAAAACTATCGATAACATGTATGGAATTCATTGCGGTAAACCAGTTTTTATGCGTGCTTAAGTTAAGCATCGGAATTTCTCCGTGCTTAGCTTAAGCCCGAATGGTCTTAGTTGTTTTTACATTTAACATGTAAGCTGTTGAGCCCCGAAATCGTTTTTTTTCATCCAATTCCCTTCGGCTTCGGGCTTAAAAAAAACACGGCTACTGTTGTTTTTCCATAGCGTTTTCACGAAAATAAAATTTTCAATCGCATTTATCTTGAAACATCAAATTTTGAGGAATGTCGGTCTTGTAATTAATAAGCCATATATGTATGTATGTGCATGTAATTAGAACAAAATTGCGTATTTGATCAGATCATAATTATTATTGCATACATTTTAACGAGTTTACTTTGAAATTTTAACAAATAGCTGATGAATTCCAAAATTTAAGCAACTATCAAGAATGTATTTATAAGGGGAAGCTCATTCAAAAGTCTGGCAGAAATTTATATTTTTCTGCAACGTAGAAATAAATTTATCTCGTTATTTTTTTTGAAATTACGGTTTAAGCTGGTTAGGGGTCTTCTTTTACGAACACGAAAACGTCATAAAATTGTTTTGCGGCATACGCAAATATTTGGCGTCTTTTATTAAAATTTGCCTCGGTGAAGTAAACAAAAAGTAAAAGTGCCGATAAAAAAGCCAATAAATAAATAATTGAATAAAAGTGGATAGAGTGTGGACTAGAGCCTTAAATGTCGGTAACATAGATTGCTTTTCACTCACAAAAGGGTGTGAACACAGCCACAAAATAAAGATTGGGCATAAAAATAGATATCGCGTTTCATTTAACTTGTATTTCTGCGCTAGCTATGAACTACAAATAAAAAAAACACCTAATATAAAAGTGGACGAAGAGTATTGAAATCATTAAGATGAGAGGAAATGACTTAACCTTTAATTTAATGTCGGTAAAAGTATGTAGATTTTTTTTTACAAAAAGGGTGTATTCTACGATATTAGTGATTGACAAAAACCAATGCAAATCCACAAAAAACCATTGCTGTGTGCGTGTTATTGACAGGAAGGAAGGGACTTAAATTTTTAGGCCGAGTCCAAACGGCTAAGATTAGAGGTTCATGACAAGAGTTTAACATGTTTTTAAATTTTCATCAATAATTTGTTTAACTAGAAGTCTTTATAAGTCGAACTTTTTTGACTTTTGACTGAAGCTAATTTTAGGCACAAATAGACACGCAAGAAAATTTAATTTAATTTAATTTATATAATTTACTAGCTGACCCGGCGAACTTCCTTCCACCTATAATTGATTAAATTATAATTAATGTTCCTTTCGAAAGTCGAGTAAGCTCCAATTGTTATCACGACTTTTCCGGCTAACTTTCCAATTTTTATCTCCGTAGTTTGTTTATCTGGTTCAATACAAATCCATCAAAAAAATCTCCATCCAATTTTGATGATGTTCAGTTGAGTTATGTGCGTACGTACAAAAAACTAATTCCGAAAGTTTAAAATTTCAAGAAGTGTTCACGATTTTCTGACTTTTTTGGTCGTATTTTCTAATTTCGTTCGAATTTTTCAATTTTCGACTTCGTTGTCAACCCAAATCCAAGAAAAAAAATCTCCATACAAATCGAATGATGTATTGCCGAGTTAAACGCGTACGAACACAACTTAATTTCAGACATTTTGAAATTTCAAGGTGTTTTTTAACGATTTTCCTACTTTTCCGTTTGAATTTTCTAATTTTCGGTCGAATTTTACAATTTTCGTCCCTGTTGAGTGTTAATGTGGTTAAATAAAAATCCAACAAAAAATCCGCAACCGAATCGGATGATGTTATACGCGTACGAACACAAAAAGGGATTCATTTTTTCATTTTTATATATATAGATTTAAACTTTCATCCATAAAACATGTATGATTTTCAAATTTTAACTTTTGTTTTTCAGTTTCGCACGAAAAAACGGCTTATGTTGAAGTAGCCCATGGTGGACATCTAGGTTTCTATGAAGGAGGACTTATCTATCCCAATCCAGTAACATGGTTGGACCGCACATTAGTCGCTATGATAGGATCAATTGTAATGATACATGCTGATCCAACATCCAGAAAGATCTCAGCTTAAATTATTTGGACTCTAAACGAAACAAAAGAAGCAAAATATAATAAAACAATCAAAATAAAATCTTAAATTGTTTTATAGATTAAAAAAAAAAAAACAAAAATAAAAAATCTAAATAAAGTATTATGAAATATATGTATGTATATGTATGTATGTAACTTTTGCTTTAAGCAAATAAAAACAAAAATGAATTGTTGCATCTTTCACATGAACAGCTCACCACGAATATGAACTTTTTTGAGAATTTGCAGAAATAATATACCTACCTACACCTTACGCTCAATATAAATTCATAAAAAAAAAAAAAAAACAAATTTATATATATGTAGATGTGAAGTGGTTCATAAAATATGCGCAAAAATAAATTAAATTGTTTATGACAAATAATAAATGTGTATCAATGTTTTAAACAAATATATACAAAAAGAAATCTGTACGCAGAGACATCTTATGCATTTTTATAAACATTTTGAATCCATTTTTTACACACGCAAAAAAACAAAAAAACAAAACTGAAAATTCCAATAAGTTTAACTTTTAGTTGTTTTTTAAATGTATATGTACTTATGTATTAGAATCGAAACAAATTTGAAATAAAAAAAAAAAAAAAAAAATTGTACATCTATGATGGAAAGTCATAGAAAAGAGGCTGCACTACTTCGTATTAATTTTTTTACAAAGTTTATTTATAAATTTAAATAAAAAGAAACCTTTTTCGTTCAAAATTATTTTTAAATTGAAACCTCTAACGTTTACCAAACATTATGCTTTAAAATTTGAATCTGAATTATTTTAGTGTCATTGAGACTACAAAAAAATTTTAATTATTTTTAACTCTGTCTTAAAATATAAGAATTCAATTTAGAAATTATACTTTTCTTTGTAATGAATTGGATTAATCAATTTATTCTATGTTAATAATAAGGCCAGAACTCTTATGACAAGACTCGAGTATATAATTGCATTGGCAATTGTCTCGAGTCGGACCTTCATTACGGCTATTAATAAAAATACCATTTTGTTTGAGTCTGTGTTATAGATAGTCCATTTGCTTTTATAAGTTATAATTTATTTTTATATAATACAGCTACCACTGTATTAATAAACACTTATATGAAATAAGAAACGATTTGTCACCAAGTGTTAAAAAAAAATTAATTACAAATATTATTTTTTGTTTAAGAAAATGTTACTTTGTCGTTTGACTGTGATTTAAATTTAAATTGATGTGAAGTTAACAAGTAAAATTGGAATCTTGAGAAACCAAAAATATAAATCCCAAATAAAAAAAAAAAAAAAACTGTTGAAAACGAATTTTTTATTTAAGAAATTACAAAAGAGTTAAAAAAATATTGTTTATTTCCTGACTTGATTTTTTTGAGCATTAAATTGAAACTATGTAATTTATATTTTTTTAAAATTAAATGAACTATTTATTATAAAATAAAATGTCATTAAATGTGTAGACTTACTAAATGAAGCGTTTGCGAAAAAAAAATGACAAAATATCAATAAAATGCCGTTTGATTTACTAAACAGACTTTTATTTAAAATGGAATACTTTTATTTTGGTCTCAAAAGCCAAAAGCAAGAGAAGACTTAAAAAAAAAAAAAAATCACAAACCTATTAGAAAAAGGATTTGCCGATTACCATCTGCTCCTTTATCTATATATTTTGGAGTTCTCACTACCATGAGTGCTACAACAATGACCATCAGTTCTTTTTTTGAGAAGATAGTCTTCTTTTTCGGTATCGTCCTGTTTCCTTTTTTCTTAAGGAGGAAAGCACCTACTTTTTCCTTTTACTGAATTGCCCTCCCAATTTCCCCTTTTAAACCATTGTTCCTACGATTAAAAACAGATTCGGGAATTTATAGTCGTTCATTACAAATACTCAGCGAAGGCGAAAGTGACGTACCTACATGACGAGCGAATATACAGTATAATTGCATACTATTAATATTTCACAGATGCACAAAATAATGAATAAAATCAATGCCTTAATGGCACTCATTTACACGAAGTCAAATAATGATGCTCTGATGATTTGGCATTATAATGACAAGAAATGAGCAGGTACATTATCTATTTTACATTGCCATTATTTGCAAAATGATGTCATAATTCATTTACACGGTGTTAGTATAATAATGGTTAAATTAAACGTCATTTGCATTTGGCCATTATTATTATGACAAAAATAATGGTAGGTTTTGAACCATTTACACAATTTGCTTATTAATGGCAATATAAAAGAAATTATGGCAATTTATCACTCTTAATGCAGCATACGATACAATTATCTCCTTTCAACCGAATCTGTTTCACGGTACGCGAACCTATTGACACCAGGGAAATTGCTTTCGACACCACCTGCATATCAGCGCGTGAACTACTAGAGGGGGATAAAATTTTTTTCGATTTGACATTCAATGTATTTCCCATAAGAGAAAACGAAAAAATGGTCTGGAAAACATTAATTTTACTAATTTATTTTATATGAACGGGTATCGGTATTTTAATTGCAATGTAATAATAAAACACGTGAGTTTGTGAATCGAGCTTAAAATATATCGAAACTTAAAACTAGAATGCTTTAATTTATAGATAAAAAGTGTAAACAAATCATCCTCACAATGATAACCAACAACAACGATACCCAGTTAAGAAAAAAGCAAGGCAGAGGCGTAGCCAGTTTTATTTAAAATATGTTTTGTTTTTATTTTGTGCTGTGTAAAATGTGTTTGATAATTTTAAAGAAATTTTGCCCATAATTATGAAAATACATGAAATTATTTTTTATGGTGAAAATTTGTTGTTTTTTTTAAATCGAATAATGCCGAAAATTATTTTTTACTTTGTTTTGTACTTTTTACAAAATTTAATTTTAATGCTAAGAAAAGCTCCCAAAAGCAAAAATAGAATCAAAAATTTAGCAAGAATAATAACAACATTTTAAGTGAATTATGTGCCCTTAACAAGCTGTTCCAATCCTGTGTTTAAAAATTTACCATATCTATTAATTATTTAAGTTTTCTTTATATTCTGTTAGAAAGTTTTACGTTAAAATGTTCTAAACATAAAACATACCTATTATCATATTTCACATACTAAAATGCAAATACATACCTACATAATATATCTATACTTCTATGTTAAAAAATTATTTCAGTTCAATCCATAATTTATTTTGACCCTAAAACCCTTCCCTCACTACGCACATGATCTCGTTTCAACTCCCGACGTTCATCCATTTTGAAAAACAACAACATTAATACACGTTTGTTTACATTATATATAGGCAAAATAAAGCAAATAAGAAGTTATATTCGGTATATATTCTTCTTGATTAACAAACTAACATACATTGTTAATCTATTGCAATTATTATATGGATACCCGTTCATATAAAATTAATTAGTAAAATTAATGTTTTCCAGACAATTTTTTCGTTTTCTCTTATGGGAAATACATTGAATGTCAAATCGAAAAAAATTTTATCCCCCTCTAGTAGTTCACTTACTGACTGCCAGGTGCCGTGACTCCTGGTGCCAATAGAAAAGCGAACAAATATTGACACCAGGGAAATTGATTTCGACACCACCTGCATATCAGCGCGTGAACTACTAGACGGGGATAAAATTTTTTTCGATTTGACATTCAATGTATTTCCCATAAGAGAAAATGAAAAAATGGTCTGGAAAATTTTAATTTTACTAATTAATTTTATATGAACGGGTACCGGTATTTTAATTGAAATGTAATAATAAAACATGTGAGTTTGTGAATCGAGCTTAAAATATATCGAAACTAAAAACTAGAATGCCTTATTTTATAGATAAAAAGTGTAAACAAGTCACCTTTACAACGAGAAACAACAACAACGATATCCAGTTAAGTAAAAAGCAAGGCAGAAGCGTAGTCAGATTTATTTAAAATATGTTTCTTTTTTATTTTGTGCTGTGTAAAATGTGTTTTATTATTTTAAAGAAATTTTGCCCATAATTAAGAAAATACATGAAATTAAGGTGAAAGTTTTTTTTAAGAAAATACATGAAATTAAGGTGAAAGTTTTTTTGTTTTTTAAAATCGAATAATGCCGAAAATTATTTTTTCTTGTTTTGTACTTTTTACAAAATTTAATTTGTATCTAAAGAATGCTAAAAAAACCCCCAAAAGCAAAAAAGAATCAAAAATTTAGCAAGAATAGTAATAAAATTTTAAGTGAATTCTAAATGTGTGCCCTTAACAAGCTGTCCCAATTCGTGTTTAAAAATTTATCGTATCTATTAAATATTTAAGTTTTCTTTATATTCTGTTAGAAAGTTTTACGTTAAAATGTTCTAAACATAAAACATACCTATTATCATATTTCACATACTAAAATGCAAATACATACCTACATAATATATCTATACTTCTATGTTAAAAAATTATTTCAGTTCAATCCATAATTTATTTTGACCCTAAAACCCTTCCCTCACTACGCACATGATCTCGTTTCAACTCCCGACGTTCATCCATTTTGAAAAACAACAACATTAATACACGTTTGTTTACATTATATATAGGCAAAATAAAGCAAATAAGAAGTTATATTCGGTATATATTCTTCTTGATTAACAAACTAACATACATTGTTAATCTATTGCAATTATTATATGGATACCCGTTCATATAAAATTAATTAGTAAAATTAATGTTTTCCAGACAATTTTTTCGTTTTCTCTTATGGGAAATACATTGAATGTCAAATCGAAAAAAATTTTATCCCCCTCTAGTAGATCACGCACTGACTGCCAGGTGCCGTGACTCCTGGTGCCAATAGCTATCTATTAAAAAAGTTTATTTTAGAGAGGCGATAAGAAGCGGTAAATATGTTTTAAAAATTGGTTAATGGTCATTGGTCACTCTGTAGAAGTACTAAATACTGCACTACCGACATTAAAAATAAAAATTCTGTGGTTTTTGTCTTTGATATCTAGTGTACCATACCGGTTTGTGTACTAGGATTTTTTTTTAATGTAGCCGCTGTACAGTGTACACAAGGCACGGCTATCAACTTCAGCAGTTTTCTTATGTGTACTGTCAAATACTACGTTTATATTCAGGATCGAGTGCTCGAGTAGGATTAGGGTTGGATTTTTGACCCAGGTGTTTCGTTCATTGATTTGAGAGCTCGATATTGAGTTGAATTGAAATGGTGTTGAGATGACATATGGTGTTTCTCAAGTTAACTCCTCAACCCAGGTTTTTTAGCACAAATTTCGACTCGACTCCGCTCGTGAAGTGGAATCGAGTCGGTTCAAGCTCATTTCAACTCGATGCAGGTATACAAAGGGTCTAAGTGAGTCAAGCTCGCTTAAATACCACATGGAAACGTAGTAAAAAAGTACTGTGCGAAAAAGTAGATTTCGTCGTAGTTTTTTAAATACAAAGGTCATAACTAGCGTGCGTCGCGTCGTTCGGTTCGTTAGTTCCCTTTCACACAAGGCAACTGAGTTGCCAGCAACAATCAGTTCATAGGAGAGAAGGGCAGGAAAAAAGAGGGGGAAACGAAATCTCCTCGGTCAACAAATTCAGGAGATTTTTTTGACGTTTCTCTTCACACTACGTTTGTGTGCGTTCAACCAAGGTAGTTTAAAAGGAAAATACAGCAAGTCTCTTCCGACTTTGTATCTTCGTGTGAAAGGTACAAGAGATTGTTAAGGAGATTTAAAGAAAACGTCAAAAAAATGACCAGCAACTAGTATCTTCGTGTGAAAGGGGACTTAATGTGCATCGGTGTTTCCACTGTAATTTGAGGTTAAGTCTAAGGAGTAGACCGATTTCTTTCAAATTTGGTACGGAGTATTTTTATCAATGCAGATGATATTGACATCATTGAGAGAACGAAGCGAGCTGTTACCGGCGCGTTTGCAAGTATTGAATCGGAGGCGGCGAAAATGGGTTTGGCTGTTAATGAGGACAAGACGAGGTATATGCTACCATCGAGAAAGGAATCTCAACATCGTCGCCTCGGCAAAACGTCACGATGGATAGGTACAACTTCAAAGTCGTCAAGGACTTTGGCTACCTGGGCTCCGCTATAACATCGCAAAATGACATCAGCGCAGAGATCAAACGAAGAATTGCACTTGCCAATTGCTGTTTCTTCGGGCTAAGAAGGCATTTGAGTAATAAAGCCCTCTCTCAGAGAACCAAGGAGACCTTATATAAGACCCTAATCATCACGGTTCTGCTATATGGGGCAGCGGCATGGACCCTGTCAAAAACGGATGAGAATCTGCTTGGGTGCTTTGAAAGGAAGATTCTTCGGGTGATTTTCGGTCCAGTCTGTATCGATGGAGTATGGAGGAGAAGATTTAACAACGAGCTTTACGGGCTTTACAGCGACGTTGACCTGGTCAAGAAGCTGAAAATACAGCGGCTGAGATGACTGGGACACGTGGAGCTTATGGACACCGACGCACCAGCCCGACGAGTCTTCGAATCTACCCCTGACGGTCTGCGCAGCATAGGAAGACCCCACCTTAGGTGGCGCACACAAGTGGAGAACGACCTCAACCAACTTGGAGTGCGTAACTGGAGGCAGCTAGCTAGGGACCGAGCTGGCTGGAGGGGCTTGTTGGTTGAGGCCGGTAGTCCATCCTGGGCTGTGAGCTTAGATGGCGCTCACAGTAAGTAAGTAAGTCCTATACAATAATCTGTTCCCCAAAAATTTTCAGTAGGTACAGGGCTTATGAGCGAACTTTTTTCAAAACACTGGTAGGTATAAACGCTATCACGGCACGACACGACATTAAAAAAATTGCAACTTAAAAATATACCAAACCACTGACTTAAACATTTAGAAATTGTTTCTGTAACTCTTCGCGAAATTTCGTACAACCTACCCTAACCGGTCTCCCCTACTACCGAAGTGCCGATAGGACAGGAAACTGATTAAACAGCTTCACAATTCCCAATTAAAAGTAAATCAGCAGAGTTTTATACAGTGGTACCTATTTATGAGCCAACCAGACTGAGGAGAATCGGTCCTATCTTTCCTTTACTGACAATTCAATGGGACAAACATTTTCAGCGCCTTTAAGCGCTCCCGAAACTTTCGCCTTAATTAATTTACATGGAGATTAATGAGAGTCATGATGGCCCAGCCCACACTGGAACGATGCGAAAGCGAATATTGGATCATTTTTCGTTCGTGCGACGTACAATTGCTCCAAATGGGAGCGTGTCGTCGTCGGCCGCAATGCCAGTATGGGAGAGCCCTAATGATTAAGAATTTTAATCTTATTGAATATCTACAGTTCACACAATCGTCATTTAAATTATTTTTTTTATTACCTATTATGAAATTTTGATTTTATTCAATTAAAAAGAAACAGAATTTTAATTTGTTATATATCAAATTTCATTTCTTTATTTCAATTTACACAAAGTTTTAATTCTTACAATAAAATATATTTACATTATATACAAATATTTATATCAACAAAGTCGATAAACTTTTGCTTATTTAATTAATTTATCTAGTTTATTCTAATCTACTTTCTAATACCTTCATTACAATATTATTCGCTGCTAAGGAACACATTTTATAACTACTGCATAATCTATGTGCTGTAATAAGTAAATTATAGAAAAACTCAAACGCTTGGAAATTAAATTATTTTCTTATATTTTATTTCTTCATACAGGTTGAGAATTAAACTTAATTTAGTTTTCTTTTTTCTCCAATTTATTTTAGTATTTTTTTTGAATAACATAACTTTGATATTTTCATGAACTCAGTTTTACAAAAAAATTTCAAATAATTGATTAAAATCATTAAATCACAATAATAATATAACGACTGGAAAACTTTATGTCACTTACTACCTACCTGCAAGTCAAGAATTTTAAAATTTAAATTAAATTAACTTAAGTTAACAAGGTAAATTCTGTATTTAAGAAATTTACATACGTATTGTACCCTATAGAAAAGGTCAAATTATGTTTATATTTGCACAAGTTGCTACTGAGTACATACGAGTAGTTATAAAAAATTGGTGTAGGTAGAAAATTTAATTTTAATTTAATATTGGGCCCTACCAATAATCAAATTTAGTTACGACTTATAGTCGAGTCATATTAGATATTTGACGCCGGAAAAATCGCCGGAAAACAATTTTACGGGGGATTAAAAGGCAGAAATAATATCCCTAAAGGTGCATTATACAGTAAAAATGTTGATAACAAATTTTAACCTAGAAAATTTCCTACAATAAAGATTATGACACTTTTCTTCATAAAAATTACGGTTTTCAAAATAATTCAATCCGTAGAGCTAAGGTTTTTAGTTTTCCATACAAATGAAGAATGCACAAAAATACTTGGGGCGATTCGCATACGGTGTGACAAAATGCTAAAGCGTATAGGTTAAGTCGAGAAAAGAAAAAAAAAATCCCCGTAACGAGGGGAAAAAGACCCCCGTTTAGGCGGGAGGGGCAATTTTTTAAACAATCGACTAGAAACAGAAACGAGATCAATTATTAAAAACCAAGCTATACTTTTTTTTAAAGCTGTAAATCTGTTCTTTATTTCATTTTTAATTCAAATTGTTGCAGAGAATAGTTTGTGAAAAATTTATTTTTAACCTCCAAATTTTATTAAATAATGAAAAAAAATGTGTTCAAACTAATTTTGTTCAAAATTTCCTGTTATTAACCAGCAGTTTCACAGTGTAAGTTTAAACTCTGCTTTTAGTTTAAACTTGAGTTCAACACTTAATTCAATTCTGAACTTAGTTCAATCTGTAGTTCAAGTTAAACGCTTGTATTCCGCCGTAAACTCTCCCATCCATAAAGGAAAAATGTTTATAATGTTCTTCGCTCATGTGTTTCTCTTTTCTCTTCAAAAGAAATACAAAAATGAGAGAATTGCCCTGACTGCGCATGCGCTGCAGAGAAAATGGTAAGGTAGTTCGGTAATATAGTTCGTTTAATAGGCACACGGTAAGGAGATTTTTCCGGAATTTGGCTTTTTATTACGGCTCCGTGAAATAACTCCCTAGGAAATAACTATGAAAAAACTCTCCAAAATTGGGGATTTGTTTCATTGATTTTTGGGACATATTTAATTTTTAAATTAGGGGGTTATTTCATGATGAAATATGTCCCCAAATTCAACGAAATAAGTCCAAATTGTGGGGACTTATTTCTTTGAAGAAATAACAAAATAACGGCATATAAACAGTGAGGTATATATGGGAGGTATGGTGCCCTCCTGCAACCCCCTTGCTTGGCCCACTATAGGATTTGGGGTAGGTGCTAGATTGGGTATATGCAAAGTTTCTTTTAAATTTAAAGAATCTGGATTTAAACAAATTTTGAATGTATCCTATATGTATAAACAGTCAGGTAGGATTTACCAGTTAATTCTAGAATTTCATTATTTCGGCTTTTTACGGTAACATGTATATTTAGAAAACAGCTGTTGACATTGGATATATATCTAGATTCTTTAAATGCAAAAGAAACTTTGCATACACCCAACCTAGCACCTTCCTCAAATCCTATAGTGGGCCAAGCAGGGGGGTTTCAGGGGGGCCATACATCCCTCACTGTTAATACGCCGCCGCAGTTTTCTTTTTTCTTTGGGGACCTATTTCATTTTTAGTTTGGGGACTTATTTCATTCGCTTTTGGGGATTTATTTCAACTTTGAATTTGTGGACTTAAAAAAAAAAAAAAACATTTTGGGGAGTTATTTCATTTTTCGATTGCGGGGTTATTTCATTGGGGAGTTATTTCGCGGAGCCTGTTTTTATGTCTAATATGACTGGAATATTAAATATTTCAGCAAAATAGACCATAATGGAATGGGCTCTAAATAATAAATCGTGCATGATATTACCCAAATATTTACGTTGACTATAAATAATGAACAATATATCGAATTGGCTAACAAAAAATTAAGAATAAAATGTTTGGTTAACTATTTGGGATCCATAACGTTATAACTATATTTGATTATTAAGGCCCATAGTATTTTAATTGAAGTTGTATTTTAAATTAAGGAAATTCTTAAATATTTTTAATCTTGCATGTTGGTAATTAGTTTCATTAAAAAAAACAAAAACCAGGTGAGTCACCATTACTTTCAAGTTTTAAATTAAAACAGCTTTGTAAATTTAATGAAAACAAGACCTCATTCTAAACATTAAACCTAAAAACGGTCACCATTTAAAGTATTTTCTTTAAAAAAGAGCAAGAACAAGATGTGTTATAAATTCCAGAATTGCAGGCAACAAGCAATTTATAGTATGTAATTTGTTTATTCATATAAATATGTTTCTCAATAAATGCAACATAGTGCATTTATATGTATACATAGATAAGCTATGGCAACAATAAATTTATAAATCCTAATTTATTTTAATATATTCTATTTTTTTGTTTGCTAATTTTTGTACAAAATATTTTATTTACAATAGTCTCTTTATAGGTAAGTTTTTTTTTTGTGGTTTTTTTATTAAACATGTCCCGAGTTCTTAAAAGTAGAAATGAAATTGATATGACGAAACAAAAAATCAAATTAAGATGAAGTTTAGGTTGATGTTTCAAATTGTTTCTGTTTTTCCATTAATTAATAAACTAATTCAAATCGTACATAAGCTTTTCTGCATTATTTGGCTCTTCGCAGTCAAAAGATGCCATCATGAGTTCTGCAAATAAATAAATAAAATAAATTTATTATACAGTTGTAGTTATTTTAATCAAGATTAAAAAAAGATTTTACGGAGAATATAATCAATAACAATAAATGAGGACCACTTTAGTCTTTAGACATTAATCAATGAACTATTATTAGCAGCGTTTTATTATCTACGGATCTGGATCAGGATCATCCCTGGAAAATGAAACGACATGGATCACAATGACAGCAGTGTTATATGAACATCTCTTTTTTACTTACGTTTTAATTATTTTCAGTTGTTTCCTGTCTCTTTTCTTTACAATGCAATTAACACTACCTTACTATAAAAGCCATCTACCCGCCAAAGGAAGAATCAATGTTTGGATCTTTGAAATAGATCCAGATAGAGAGCAGGATCCCGAATTGTTTTTGTATTACGTGTTAAAAAATTATCCTGATCCATATCCGTAGAAAATAAAACGCGGCTATTAACACTATAGAACTATTTTGGTTCAAAGTTGCGCATTTATTAAATAAAGTTTTTTTTTTTAATTTTTATAACATGTTCAAAGAATAAAAACTGTAGATAAGGATTCAATAAAATAAAAGGGTGCGTATACGCCCTAGTGAACTGAAATAAATCAGCCTTGTAGAAGACTAAAAATAAAAAAAATAAAACAAAAGCACGACTGGGTCGCACGAACTTGCTCTTGTAGTAAAAGTTTCTTCGAATTTTAAAGATTGAGTGTAATATAAAACACATAAATAATAATTAGGTATATGTATATGTATTTATCCATTTAATAAATTGAAGAACGGAAATTTTAATATGGAAAAAAAGCATGAAATACGTTTTTTAAATTGATAAAATAGGTACTTAAAATGTTTTAATCTCAGAATAAAGAATGCCATATCAATTCTTGAAAAAATGTGAATTTTTGCAGAAAAAATTTTTAAAATCGTTGGAGCGGTTTTCTTAAAAAATAATTTTTTATATATAATATTTCTTGATATTTTTTAGACAAAAAAAATTGGTATGCCATTTTTAAGAATATAATAATATACAGAAAAACCCATATTTTCAAAAATATTCATCAACCCGTTTTCAAAAAAATGATTTTTCAAAAAAAAAAAATTGAACTTTTTTTTTTTAAATCCAAAACATATTTTTTTGAAAATATTTTTAATGCAGTATTATTTACATTTGATCAAAATCAGTTAAGCGGTTAACGAGAAAATCGAAAATAAAAAAAAGGTTCTATGGCAGATACCGTTAATAACGGTTTTTGGTAATTTTTTTTCATTGAAATATAGACCATACAACTACTAGTACAAACAAACATTTTAAAAAAATAGTTGGTTAGCCGGTAGCATAAGATTTTTTCCCCTCTAGGAAATCACCAAAAAATCTTATGCTCAAAGTTTAAAGAAAATCGCTTCAGTGGTTTAGGCTGTAGGCCGAGGTACAGACAGACATATACACAGACAGACAGACGGAATTGTGGGACCCACTTTTTTCGTATTCTCTATCATCGTAATGTCAAGTTTGATTGTTATCTCGAGTTCGATTTTTTGCTCGAATCCATAACCTGCCCTGTACCTATATCGCAAGTAAAAAAAAGATGTTTTGAAAAATTAAAAAAAAAAAAAATTAAACTTTCTTTTTATTATTTGCAGCATTTTGTGAAACAGTGTTTTACAATTTAAAAAAATACATTATGTATTTGTTAATAGAAATAATGTTATTATTATTTGTTGAAAATTTATCTTTGGGAGAAGCAAAAACTATTAAAATAATAAACTCTTGAAGTGCTTATAAACTTTTTTCATTATTTTTACTTAAAAGGCAATATTTAATATTATTTAAATTATTTAATTTACATTTACAGAGATTTAAAGAGACACTCAACAAAATTTTAGTGCTTTTTTCTACGTCGCTAAATTACTTTTGGTTGCCGTTAAAAAATATTGCAGGTGTCCTTCATTTTAAAAATTGACAGGAATATTCTGGAATTGGATGTATCTTTTGCTTTCGAAGTTCACCAGTGTTGTCATTGATGCATAATTTTAAGGGTTGCTACTTTTGTATCTTTGGTGCTGGCTTCGCAACTTTTCTTAACATTATTAGTAATGTGTCGCTTAAAAGTGCTGGTTGCTCGGAGTCATGGAATTAAGATTTTTTTTTTTTAATCTCAATAAAAAACCCTTATTTACTTTCAAAGCTGGATAGCAGATAGAGTCATAAAATGGAGAGTACATAAAGAAAAACAAAAAAGAAAATTATTAACCACAAAATAGAAAATAGACTTAAGCGCTAAGCCGAATAAGATTTCTTAAGAAAATAGCTAAAAACATCATTTATTTTTTTTTTTTCACTAATTATTATAATGCGTACCGACCGAAATCTTGTTTAAAAAAATTAAATGAAATGTGAGTTTGCCACCCACCCCCCCCCCCCCCCTAATCGAACCTTGTTTCCAATGGGAATAAGTTAATGAACAGTTAGAAAAATCGATTTAAACAAATCGATTATGGTTGGAAGGAATTTAACATAAATCTTACGAAAAATAAAAGAAGTACCATTTAAGTGACCAATAAGGGAGATAAAGGCTCAATATCTTAGTGTTAACTAACCTGAATGAGTGGCATTTAACATGCTACCGTGCGCCGCAAAAAAAAAACACAAATTTGGAAAAATTCAAAGTTAGTTTGAATAAATACAAAAATTAAATTGAATAAATTGATTTTAAATTCATTCTTAAATAAAAAAAAAATTCCATAAATAATAAAAACAATTAAAATTAATATTGGAATGTGTTTTAAATAGTAATATACATATATTACAAAACGTTTATATAAAAAATTAATTTAGAACAAAAGTTCTGCTAGATTTTACGCGATCTTATTAGGACAAGAAGATTCTAACTGACATTCTTGCAAACACTGAGCTATTGCATCTTATTCAGTTACATTGTTTAATAAGGTACACACTAAGCAGTTGCTTAATAATCGTGCTTATATGTTTATGCAAGTACCTAAAATATATGAAAAAAGGGAAAAATGTTGAGATCTCTGGGATCTTAGAATTATAAACTACTAGCTGACCCGGCGAACTTCGTTCCAACTATAATTGATTAAATTATTAATGTTCCTTTTGAAAGTCGTATCAATCGCCAATGTAGAAAAACCGTTCGAACAAAAAACAATTAAGAAAGTATGCAATTTATTGTCAAAGTATTTCCGACTTTTCCGATTTAATTTTCCAGTTTGCTGTCAAATTTTTTAAAATTTTCGGCCCCGTTGTGTTCTAATCTGGTTCAATACAAATCCAACAAAAAATTCCTAACCAAATCGGAGGATGTTATGCGTACAGGGACACAAAAAGGGATTCATTTTTATATACATATACCTATGTATATAGAAGATTATTATTTTTTTTTAATCAGTTACATATTTTGTTTGTGTTTTCAATTAACTCAATTTCAAGGAACATTATCACCTGATTCCATGTAACTTAAATATTCTCAATATACCTATGTATATGTCTAGTCTATGTATAAGTTCGTAGACAGTGATAAATTTCTGAAATACAGTAGTGGACCAGATTTTAATTACCTATTAACTTACATAAACTTAATTATAATTAAAAAATCTACTTTCTTTGCATCCACTGCAAAAATTATTGAATGAAATTCAATTCAATGCAGTATTTTAGCAGAAGATGATTTTTCCTTTATAAAAAGAGAAAATTACAGACTTTTTGAGCATCACATCACTGAAAAATAAAACCTTATATAAAAGTCATATGGTATAAAAGAAAGAAAAAAAAAAATACGTACTCTTTTTGATATAACAAGAAATCTCAACAAAAGTTTTTCACCCTTATACCCATACCCATGTTGACACATGGTCACTTTGTGCCGAAGGCAAACAAAAAGTTTTTAAAAAAAAAGGTGAAACTCATAGTAAAAACTTCCCCACTGTCATCCGTGTCGGTCGGTATGTTAGCAAAATAATGCTGGAGCTGGAAGTCAAAAGGACCAAGGACACAACACTGAAACTCAATTCGGAGCTACCTGTATGATAAAAGTGTCTGAAAGCGTAGAGATAAATTTTTTTTTTTTTTTTTCAGACGCTCATTTTATTGTCTTTTGTTCGTTACCATCGTTGTCGTCATCGACAACGATAACTATGACGACTATGACGACGATGATGTCGATGACGACGACTATGAGGCGTTACTTGGTGAAATATCAAAAACTGACAACGAAGAGATTTTGTTCAAATAAATGCTATTTCGCGGAGTGAATGGTGTATGACAAGCCTGCAAGGCAAGCTGAATGATGGTTTGATCACACGTACTTTGGGCTACCACTTTTTTTTTCAGCATTGCAGAACATTGCCACACCCATCGTTGCAATATTCATACATAGAATGTTATGAGAGCATTTAACCTGGGTTCTACATAAAAAAGGTTTGTAAGTTGAAAAACGCGTCAAATGTATATTCAGCTGATGTCTTCACAAAAAGATTCTGATAGTTTGAATATTGCAAGTCTACAATGAAAATTCTAAAACTACGCAAGGAAGTTATGAAATTTTAATCAATATTTTAGATGGTTTGTCAGAAGTCAGACTAACACTACACTCGAAATTCGTCCCGAAGCCTATACGCACAAAAACACTTTCTCTTCCTTTCTTTCGTATTTGATTACTGCGACAAAAAATAATTGAGCAACGAATCCAAAAAAAAAAAAAACCTTCCTTAGTTTTTTGACAGCAAAACTGAGGACTTTTTGTGAGAAATAGTGTTTTTATTTCTGAGAATACGGATTCCTCTTAGATCTCTGAAATATAAACTGGCCAAATGTGTATCCAACAAGAAAACAAGATTAAAATAATTAATAATATTTAATTAAAAAACAAATGCCCAGGTAAAATATGCTTATTGACGGCGCGGCAGTGGCGTGAGGTGGCGTATGAGTGTTATTTTGTTTGCAATATTATGCCAGTCCATGGAAATGTTTTGTTTATGCACTGCAATTATTATACTGTCCCACAAATTTATTCTTAGACTAGTTTTTATTCTCTCAGTGTACGCATAGTTGCTAACAGTTTAAGGCTTTATTTACACTACTATTGTGTCGATACCGACAAAGTCTCTAAGCGTCCTCGGTGCAAAAAAATCCCTTTCTATTCAAATTGCCACCCCAATACCGACATCACTCCAGTTTTATGCACAGTGAACTCTCTCATAACCGGACACTGATAGTAGGATTCTTATAATAATAATTATTACTTTCAGACGTGTTCGCATATATGTAAGTAATTCGATGTGATTCAATGTTTGGGTTTTAAATACATATATTAATATATCCTTATAATACATATGTACTAATGTATGTACATATAATTTTATGAACTACTCACAAGAACATGAAAGAACTTTATCTTCACGCAGGTAATTTTTCGTTATTAGAACTCATTTGAAGAGCAATATTAACTAATTGCGAAAGTTTAATATTAGAATTGGAGGATTATGTACTTGGTTGGTTAGAAAGGTTTAACTTTTACAATAGAAGTTACGAAAGTAAAAAAAAAGAAAAAAAAAAAAAACAACCTTTGTTAATTAATTTATCTTAGAACTTTAGTGGCAGACTTATTAATTCGTCAAGTTATAGTTACTTAGTTTATATATCTAATTATTATCTAATAAAAAAAATAACTTAACCTCTTTGGATTTGTGGAGAATTTTATTATAGTTCGTCCAACTATTCTTGTCAGTACAGGCCTTACGGGAAAGTTTTTTCAAATCAGTGGGACCTACTGATATCCTAAGGCACTCCACGAAACAAAATGCCACTTAAATATACACAATAGCCACTGACTTCCCACGGCATTGTTTTTGTAATTTCTTTTTCAAGCGACATACATCCCTCACGACCTATCTCGCCCACAGCCGTAGGCACAATGAAATGAATAACCAAACATGATCTCTTGCTGTTTGTGATATTAAAAGTATTCACACAATATAGTGTGACCATTGGTAAGCTAACTCACATAAAAGACTCCTTTTCCTATTGCTTACGTGCAAGAGCTTTCAGAATTAAAGCTTTTTTTAAAGCTCTTAGGATCAAAAAAACACTAAGTGTGGTCGTTCGTCGTTGTTTTAAACTGTTTAGGCCAGTCGGCCGGCAAAAATATAATGGTCAAATTTTATGATTCAAATTAGTGTGTGTGTTGTTTTTTAGTATAAAAATGAAATGGCGTGGCTGTAGGTGTTGTGCGTCGGCTTTCTTAAAAAAAAGACGCAACCAATGTCTTGAGAACGGCTCATGGTACCTACACAAAATTTGTAAGCACATTTGTATGTAAGGTATTCATGTATTAAATATTTTGTTATTTTATATTTTAAATTATTTAGGTAGGTAGGTTTTAAGGTCAATTTATAACTCAATGCAAATATTATTTTTTATTGTTAAAATAATTCTGTTTTTTAATTGCTCAGTGAACTATTTATAAATAAATAAAAGAAGTGGTATTTTTTGTTATTAGTTTCTTCTTTTTAATGGATTAGGCCTACTGGGGATACCCTTACAAAAACGCACCTATTTTAATTTAATTTTTTTTTAGTTTTCATAATAGTATTTGTGCAATTTTACCTACTAGATGGCAACGCTGATCAATTTCAATTAAACTTGAAATGATTTATTATGTATACTACGGCATCGCGATTAGAGCTTTTACATGCGATAGACTTATGCAATACGCTGCAACTAAACTGAGATGCAAACGTCCTATCTTCCCTGTACTGACAAAAATAATTGGACGAACTTTAGTTTATATTTATAAAGTAAAGTGCACGAATTGGTCGCTGTTATTTGCTCTTATTTCTTTCAACGAATTGAAGCTCAAAGATAGTTTAAAAAAAAATGAAACGCGTTGCCTTATTAATTAATAATTACATAATATTTATTGTTGTGATAAATTTTATAGTTAAATAAATAATTTAAAGAAATTGTATTTTTCACAAAATTAAAAATTTTTATTTCCATTTCATTTTTTCTTATGATGTTCAATAACATAGTCGTATAAACATATTCATATATATATATTATATACAGTATACCCATCTAATATATATGTATACATATTTTAACAAATCATTTGAAATTCAAATTTTCATTAATTTCTTGTTGCTTATTTTGAAAAATGATATTTTTTATTTCATTTTGAAAATCCTTGATATAAAAATATAAAAATCTACAGATTTCACTCATAGAGTAACCATGGGGACATTGAAAATGACACCTGACTAATCTTTTCAATTTAAATTAACTAAAACGTAATAAGCTGTTTCAGACACCATTATAGGTTCTGAAGTTTCTAGGTACCTCTATGCAAATTATGTATTTAATGTCACTTTCCATTTGGCAAATCTTGTTAGTTTTCTTAAACAACCCATCAACTTTCCTGTTCAACCAAAAAAATCGTTTTTTTAAGATCTGATATCAAAACTCATATATATGTAAATATTAGGGCAAACACAAATATGCCCTAAAAAACAGTTTTAAGCGCTTATAATTATGCCCTTAAAAATCAATTACATACATACATATGTGTCCTTAATAAATTATTATATTATGCTCAAAAAAAAAATGATATGCCCTAAAAATATTGCTTAATAAATAGGCTAAAATAAATTTTGTGGTACCATTTTCTCAAAAAGTATTTGACCGATATCGATAAATTTTATATGTATAAAACTTTAAACTATTCTTTTCGCGGACATTAATCATTTTCACTTTAAAGATTTTTTCGGAACTTACCAAGTTAAATATAAGAAATATTAAATTTAACGCGGTAAGTTCCGAAAAAATCTTTAAAGTTAAAATTTTATATGGTTGGAAAGCCACAATTGTGGAGATGTGCAGAATCTACTTGAGACACGCATTTACACACTGTGGGTCATTTTTGTTTTTTAACTGTCGAACACTGCATATTAAAAAAAAATATGTTTTTTTCCTTCAATATTTTAAAACAAATTTAAAACTTTTCTCCTTCCTAGAGTGTTTCAGTTTTTGTTGGCCGAGTTTTGGCCACGGGACGATACTAGTATACTTAATTTTGCTTGTAAAAATATATTCTAAGTAGGTTTGTATACCTCTGTATGTTTAAAAACTGCACTAAAAAGAACGACATAAATCTAAAAACCAAAAAAATAGGTAGTGTACAAGCAAGATTGTCGAACAAATTTTGCTTTGGCTAAAAGCCATTGTTGAAACCTATTTGAAATAGGTACAGGTACATGTATGTTTTTTAAAATGGTGAATATCGTTTAAATTCATTCACATGGATTTATTTAACACATTAATTGCATCAAAAATAAAAAAAAAAAATTACAAGAGTGAGCCCCACAAGTTTGCTCTCGTGGCTAACAAAAATTTTGGTACCTTTTAACGAAAGAAATGTTAAAAAGTCAGAATTACTGGGAACATGATTTTTTTATTTTGGGTCAATATTTTTTAAATTTTCGAAAGCTATCTATACATACTGTTTAGGCCGTGTGCGAACTGGGTTAAAATCGCGTTAAATTTTATCCGAAGATTAATTTTTGACGATAGTGGGGTGAATCTGTATACGTAGAAACTTCAAAATTTTATTTCGAATTAAATTTAATCGAAATTTTAATTTAATTCACACACGGCCTTTAATATTTAGAAGTACTAGATTACAAAATTGAAATAAAATCGTTCGAGTCGATTTAACCTTAAAAAAAGGTTAATTTTCTCAAAAAAAATTTCCGTAATGCGAATTTTTTCGACATAACCTGAAGTTAGGTTTTAAGTTTTTGGTTAATAATGCTGGTAATGCTTCCCTATAGACCTTTATTATTTATTGAATAAACATTACTGAATAAATTATAAAAATGCTGATGCTCCAAATGCATTTGATAAACAAACAGCATATCTCAACCAGTGACGTCAGTGGTCATAAGTAGTGGAATGCGTAGTGCATACGACTTCGAAGACTGGGCAATGGGTTCAAACCTCATGGTGTGCATGTAGAAAGTTTTTCACAATAAAATTGGATTAAAGCTCAGCATCACTAAAAGTAGGACTTGGCACACCCTGAAATAGCTATATCTCCAGCCAAACAACAATAAAACAAATTAAAATACCTAAAATTAATTCCTAAACAATTGGTGGTAGCGCCTTTAAGTTGTTGTTGTTTTTATTTTTTTTTCAAAAATACAATGAAATTGACGCAATAAAGAATGGTCAAGTCTAATAAACTGACGTTCTAGTATGAATAATACAATAAATAATAATAATAACAGAATAAACTATGTTTTTTGTTATGAAAAATATACATACCTAAAAAAATTGGCATGCCAAAATATGCACGTAAATCGTAAATATACAAAAATATGCATTAACTTATAAAACGGATTTCTAATCTAAAAATAAATACCTATCATTTTCAATTTCAAAAAATCACAACCTACCTACCTCCATAATTATGTTGATATATATACCTACACTACATACAAAAATCTGGCGGAGTACCTATAGATACATACACTTTTGTTGTTTTTTTCTCTTTTTGAATATTCTTCATTGAATATTCTTCCACTGAAGCTTGTCTGTTGACCACGACTTTTCTTCGTTTTTCCTCCGTATACCTATTGCCTACGCCTGCTGTAATTCATCGCTTGTGTTCGTTTGTTAATTTTCTTCATTCTAGTAATGTTTTAGTAACACCAACCAAAAATTTAATAGTTGTCCCCCTATACGCTGGAGTTCATTTTTCATATTCTAAGTTCATGTGTTCATTTCAATCATTTCGGTCATTTCAACCAAAAATTTCGTTGTGATGCCCAATACGCTGGAGTTCATTTCTGATTTATTGAATTTATTTCATTTAATCATTTTAGTAACACCACAACTCTGTCAAAACGATCCTATAAACATTTTCAATGTTAAAATATAAACATTGCGAGAAAAAGTTTTTTCTAAGAATGTATGACTCTTACAATTTAAACTAAAAATCTACTAAAAATTAACAAAATTAAAAGCAAATTGATTAATTGATTGGACACAAATAACATTACATTATTTTATGAGAAAAAAAATCAAAAAATATGGCGCAAAATTTTAAATAGCCTAATGTTAAGGTATTAGCATGATACTACTTAACAATTTTCTAGCTTTAAAGCTCTTTACTAAAATATTCTTAATTTTAAACATTTTTTAACTAATATCATACTAAACCTATTTTCTTATTAAATTCCAGCTGAACACGCCTAAAACTGTGACAGTTCATACCATTTTCCCATTTGTAATTGTCAAAGTGACATTTGAACTTAGTATGATACTAAAAAGATAAAATAGGCATTTGGCGATTTTAACTTTAGTAAAATATTAAAAAGATAATACGATGCTAGCTCCTTTAAAATTTGTAAAATCCTGTTTTTAGTCTAGCATCATGCTAAAAAATGCTTTAACATTATGCTAAATCGTAAATTTTGCGCCAATATTTTTAAATTGTGTAAGCAAATATTGGTAGATATACAAATTTAAGGTATTAATTAATTTGCAGCTGTAAACGAAATTTCAAAAAATTATCAAACAGTTTTTGAAATAAATATAATATATAGAGGTACCCTATGTAGAAAATGTACATATGTAGAAATTTTTGATGTATACAAAAATTTAAATTTGTTTACTTTTGATAAATACATAGATAGTCGAAAATAATAAAAAAAAAAACTTTTAATTGATAAATCGTACTGATAATAGATACAAAAAATATTTTCCTTAAATTATGGGAGAAGTTTTTAAGGAAAATAACATTTTCTTTAACAGATTTTAGAAATATTCTAGAAAATGCTAAGTTGTTTTCAAAATGTATTGAGTTTTCTTAAAAAAAAATTTTCTTTGAAAAATTAAGTTTATGAATACCTTTTTATAACTTTCGGTATGTATTATTTGATCAAATAAATTGATTCGTTTTCGAGAAACTCTAAAATTAAAAAATAAATCAATACTTTTCGACAAAATATAATAATAATAGCCAAAAGGTAGCCGATATTTAATTACAATTTGTATGCTAACAAAAGATTTAAGAATTACAAAGAGCAAAATAAGACACAATACTTTAAAGAACAAAATTAAAAAAAAAAATACAAGCTCAATAATTCTTCAATTAGCAAAAACCATAACTATACCCATACAAATAAATAACTGTAAACACTCTATACCGAGGCTGAACGCTGACGCTAGTATCGAGTGCACCAAGGAACGAAACAAGAAATCGAACTGAACTTTTCTGAAAAAAAAATTTGTGGATCCCTTTTTTGAAATTAAAGGTACAGATTATTGTTTAAAAGGTAAACCTCACATTAGTTTAGGTTCTAACAAAATTTAAAAAAAAAAGTTTCAGGAAATATTCAAAAGGCTAGATATTAGTCTGTAAAGTGGAGTATACATTAAGTATACATTAATTTAAAAATTCGCTGTTTGAAAGTTAATAGCGAAAACACTGTATTTTTTACCTATGACCTTATTCTGTTTAAATAATGATAATAATGATTTCTTAAGGCAGTATTACATTGTCATATATATATAAAAATATTTGATTTAATGAAACGTGATTGGTCAAATAAATCATATTTTTTTAAATATTTTATTTTTCGTAGCTAGTGTGTCATATTTGTAAACAAAAATTGACATAAAAAGCTTGTGATCATGTATATGGCATACTTATATGGCATAGTCTAATACTGCTCGTCATATATACAAATATTGTGCCATATTTTATATGACTAGCATCAGTCATATATATATGACAATGTAATATCACCTTTATTGATAGTCAAAAAATATAGAAACTTTGTACGAACTTTGTTTTTTTTGAAAACACATTGCCATTTTACATTTTGATTGAACTTCGTAACTGTAACGTTCATAGTGGTTGTAAGAAAACTGCGTTTCAGATATTCCAAAAAAAAAAAACTCGTATTCCAATTATTCGTGTATATCTTCTGAATGAGTCGATCGAGTTATAATGAGTTATTTTTTAACGTAATTACACCCGTGTCAAAAAAATTACACATATACCCGCGCATGGTCTTTGAGACCGAAACCGCACGATTTCGTTTTTATTTTCTATTGGGACAGTTTAAATGAAATTTATATTCATTTTTTTAATGGGATATGTTTAAAAAAAAAATAATTTTTTATAAAATATTTGGTTTAATAAACGGGTAACAGCCATTTTTAGGAGGCTCTGAAAAAGTGAATATTTGGCATGGTTGCACAAACTCGAAAAAAGCTATATTTTCTTTAAAAAAAATTACCAAATTTTTTTCGAATCTTAATGATAAAAAATGAAGAAACCAAAAAGAAATAAAAAAAGGATAAACCCCTATTTAAAACAACGCGGAAAAGTAAATTGCGCGGGTATAGGAAGGTTATAATAATAATTGCAATTAAAAAATTTGGAAATAATTTCTTTTTTAAGCAAAAAAAAAAAAAAAAATCTATCAAAAATTTAATAGTTTTAGTAGTTTCAATTGTTTTAACATGTTTTCGTTAAATATATCAATCAAAATCATAAATTATAGTTCTTAACTACCAAGGGCAAGTTCGTGCAAACCAGTCGGCCATATTTTTTTCACTCCTTCTACTCCAATTTTTCTATTTTTGATAGAAATAAATCCCAAAATCTGATCGAAAACTTTAATTCTTTGAGAGTTAAAATTTTGAAGTTTGAGAAATTTTCAGCGGATTTTAAATCCTAACAAATCAAATTTAATAACTTAAAGTTTAAATATATTTAACACTTTATAACAGATTTATTCCTTGAAAAGCTACTTTTAAAAATTCAATTAAATTAAATTTACGAATCAATAGTTTATAAAAAGACACAGGTAAGTATTAATACTGAAGATAGGTTCATTGAAAGGCTAACAGCGAACTTAAGAATTCAATACAAAATAAAGCTAATTAAAAGTTTATTTTTCAAAGGAAAATTACCTTCAAAGTAGATTAATTATGCAAAAACTTTTGCATTACTTTACAGAGACGAGATTGAACAGAACCTGAACCCAGCAAACAAACAAAACTTAAAAAAAAAAAAGTAAAAACATTTATTTAATCTGAACTGGAAAATGTTGTAGAGATTGAAATTTCCAAATGTCCAACGCCATTGCTCGTATTGAACCATTTAAATCTATTTTAGAAAACTTAAAAGAAAAATCCTGCTAGCAGGTACTTCCGTTAATTGAATCAAATCATGAAATTAAGAAGATTGATTATTTTTTGAGGCTATCTCGATAAGCCGCGATAGCAGTAGGTTTGATTGTTCAAATCTTTTCGCCATTTTGTTTAAAGGCTATGTAAAAGTACAAAACTTTTCTCGCGCATTATCTACTTAAAGGACCTTCAATGGATTTTAGGAAAATCGAAGGAGAAAGAAAAAGAAGCTACAAAAACATAATCAAAGTCGGAAACCGCCCCTCTTGTAAATTTCCATCAACAAAGTCCAACCCATTGCCTCTCAATGGCAAGTAATAAAAAGAAAGCCAATTCCAAACGCCTGGTTTCTGTACTACATCTTAATCTATGGCCATTTGGCAAATTCAAGGAAAACTTTTCGATTGCACATCAATGAATAATTTCATGGGTCATCAACTCGAAAGGAGGAAGACAAATCTGATAGTCATCGACGACGACTATGACTATCATCATCGGCAACATAATCTGAAGCCCTAATATCAATATCACTCAATGATTGTGTGGATATACCTATACTACCCTACCTAGCCTTTTATACCGTATCATCAAGGTCCAAGGACTGACGAAAAGGACGATAAGACACGGACAAAGGAATTGATTAGGTCTCTCCTTGAAATGATGAAAGTTTTGATGAATGTACGAACGTAGGTATCTACTATTGTTTTGTTTGGTGTGATGTCCTGGCGTCCTGCTGTTGTTCTGTCGGACGGACGTGTCTATTTCTGGTATTTGTGCGTGAATACATACTTCTCTAATAATTCCGTGCTGCCCATGAATGGACCCAATATGGTGGTATTATGGCGAAGAATCCATGCTGTTTATCTGTTGAGGTGTGAAGCCCAACTGTTTTGACGTATATACGGTTAGAAAGAGGGTGCCAACTATAGGGATGTTTGATTATTTTTTAATTTGAGGTTAATATTTCTGATGATATGTTTACATTTGGGATTCCTTAGTCTCCATAGCTTCAACTTCAGTGTAGGAAACAAAAATTATTAAGTCCTTAATCATATTCCTACCATATTTCTTCAAAGCCATACATTTATCAGTTACCGCAATACCTGCAGGGCGGAATTCTCAGCAACATGAGATGAGAAATGTATATTTCGAAAGAAGGGTAAATACTTTCCAGATTTAAAGTACCAAATACTCGTACGTATGTGAAGGAATCTTGCTTTAACTAAAGTATACTATGCTCCTTTAAAAATTAATTTTGGCCATAATTCAAAAGTCAAATATGAAAACTCATATAGGTATGATGCAGACACTGTTAAAGTACACCCTCACTCAATTTTCGTTTCGTTCTTCAGGCTTGCTTGACACTCTGGTAGAAGGGAGGAGTTTTCCCATTTTTCTAATGGATCTTTTACTCATGCCCTCGGGGTTAAAATTACCACTGAGAATTTATTAGCACCAAAAGCGAGAAGATTATTTATTGATTTTGTTTCTTGTACTAATATGTGTGTAACACTGGTTTGTATTCGTTGTAATTGCTTTAGATTTTCTGAACCTTTTGTTTAATGACTTTAATGAAAGTGTATACATATATTTACTTATAAGGACACAGCTGGTAGACATTAAATAACTTTGTGCGACTGACCAGTATAGTATCTATATGGTTTTTTATTCTCTATGGGAACATCTTATGTTTTAAAAGAGCACAGGTTTTAATTAAATTTCGTAGACATTTACAATTTTTTTATTTTATTTTAAGGTCATACTTTTGAAAAATAAGCCGAAAAGAATTTTATAGAAGAATGTTGGAAGCTAATTTATCTAACTGTTAAATACATGGTGTACCAGAAGTCAATGACTGATTAAACAAAAAAAAAAAAAAATAAAGAACTTTTTTTTTTAAATTCTTTTTTCAGATTTTTGTGTATGTGGACTGCTGAGCCCAGACTGGACTGCATCTCCTCATGCCACTCAAATTTAAGTATTGGAATTAATAGCGAACAGAAAATTGCGCGAAAATGTTTCACTCCTTCAAAAATTGGGAACGTGCAAAGTGTTTGAAAGTTTCCCACTCAATTAGTTGATATCGGTAATGAATTTTTGAGGGGAATTTGAAAAAAAAAAAAATACTGTTTCTTCAAAGGTAAAAAGTGTACTTTGACCCCCTCCTGTTTAAAGCTCACGGCCCAGGGCTGGGGACTTTTAGTATGTTGGACCTGAGGGTAACCCCTATCACAAAAAAAAAATAACCCAGACTACACGATTATTTTCATTAATTTTTCCTTCGTTGAATATTTTTTAAGTTTTTGAATTAATGTGTATGAAATGTTTTAAGTCTTTTTTATTATAACCATTGTGAAATTTTTGTGAATGGGACCGTTATTAGGGGGTGGGGGCGCAGCCAGTCAGCTGACCAGAAATTTTAAATTATGGCCTTACCTACGAGGCTGCGAACAATAAGCAATTTTTTTGTTGGATTTTCGGCATTATCTTATGTTTGCTTATATGCGTACTTCATAAGCACCACGTTTACATGCGGTGTTGTTACATAGCTAGCTTGTTTTTACGTAAACGAATTGATTATTCTGACAAAATGTTTCCTTGAATTCTTTGTTGGACATTTTAGAACAAGTTGTATTTTCCAAAAATCTTAAGGCCACATTGGAAAAACACACAAACTAATTTATTGCATAAGAGCGATTTCCTTGCAAGGACCCCAAACCTTTCTAATTGGATCTCTGATTTAAACAGTTTTTCTTCAATTTAAATCCTGAATTTTAATTATCACAGTTGAACAATCGTGGTTGAAATATTTATCCGTGGTTCAGGAAATTTGATTTGAGGTTCAAGGTAAGGGTAAATGCACTCTTTGAGTCAGGGGGGATCACACACTTTCAAATACTATATCAAACAATCACGCATAAAATTTAAAAAATTACGATCAGTTCAGTAGATAATATCTATTAGTCAGAATGAAGTATCCAATATGTAAGTACTGCAGTTATTAATTTCATATGATGTTTTTTTCTATTTCAAGTCGATTTTGTTTTTAGAAATTTCCCCTCCCGCCTGAATCGGTGAAAAGAGAATCGCCCCACATCCAATAGGATTTTTAATTTTTTTTTTTGTTGGTTTGGAAGAAACATTGAATTTTGTTTGAAAATTTTGAAGGACTTTTTATTCTTCAAGATTGCTTGCAAAGCAAACCCGAAGCACCGTTATCAATGACTCTAGAAATGAGCATGAAACCAAAAAAAGTACCCGCCAACGCTCTTTACACACTTGGTCATACAAATCAAGCTATCGCTCACACAGTGCATGAAAATATGAAAGAATACTTTTTCTGTGAAATTATAATTCACACTCAGTTTTAACCAAACTATATGTAAGAGACCGTGAACAAATAGAGAAAAATCAAGCTCTGCCATAGTAGGAAGTAGTACCATACCAATTCAGTTCCAGAATACTTGGTGAGTCTCCTTTTTGAATGATTTGACTCCAGAGTAGACAGTGGAAGCAGTGCTGTCGTTTTCCAAATTGCGAGGGTAGCACTTTTCAGAAATTTTGGGGAGCATTTTTAAAAGTTGAGGAGCCCCAAAAATTCAAAATAATTCATTTAATAATATGATTTCATAAATGGAAAGAAACAAATACTTTTTTCTATCGAAACAACAATTTTTAATATTCATTTTTGCAAATGAGTTTGCACAATCAAAAGAAACAGCACGAGCCAATTTTTTTTTTTTTTAGAATATAATTTTCTTTTTTGTTAACCAATTAAATATAGTCGTCCGATAACTTGTTCATTAAGTTTTAATATCATAATGTTTTGTTGTTCTTTAAATTTTCTTCCGAAGCATATCTGACTTTGAATGAAAAAAGACAACTTTAAATTTGGTGACCAAGTTTTGGAAACCTGAGCTAGTTTTCTACAAGAGCTTTAAAGCCAATATGTTTTTTGGCACCTCAGCGTTAGTTTAAAAAAAGCAGAAAAAGCGGCTTTTTATAGACTTAACAAAAATAGTCGTAGGATTTAATTTGGTAAAACATTTTGAAGACCTATTAGACCACCAATTTTTTTTTAGATTTAAAATTGATCGATCGAATTGTTTTTCTTTACCGAATGATCAAGTCGTACAAACAAATTGGGTCAATAAAATAGAACAGAAAATATAAATTTTTGACCACTTTTTGTCACAGTAAAGTACGTCGACGTCCACTTTCCACAAAGAAACAGATACAGCTCTTCAAAAAAACACTTAAAAAAAACTATATAAAATTATGTTCCCTTAATTTGTTTTACTAGTAAGTGTATAATAAATAAACACAATGGAAAATGAAAGACTTTTTGGGCATTATTTTAATAAATAAATACATAACATCACTTTGTTAAATACTTTCATTGAGAGTTTGACATTTCGAGTAGTTCTTAATCATTATATCGCTTTCTAAAACCTAACAGAAATGTGCAATTTTTTTTTGAAACAGCGAGCGATGTGAAAAAATAAAAATTTGTGTTCATAAAATGTAAGACAATCTTTTCAATTAATTCTTTAATGTGGTGACTTGGGTACTGGGGAGCCATTTTGAGATATGGGTAGCACAGTAGCCCTTTCCGCAGCAAAGTAGCCAAATGCTACTATAGTAGCCAAAACGACAGCAGTGAGTGGAAGCCCAGGTTTAAAGTAGTTAGTTAGTGACATCTGCTATTAAATTGTAATTTAATCATTTAGTGACTTCTGCTATATCAGCCTGTAATTTAGTGACGTCGTCTGCTATCTCAGACTGTAATTTAGTAACATCTGCTATCCCAGACTGTAATTTAGTGGACTCTGCTATCTCCGCAGCGTTGCCGGAAATAAATTTTTGTAAGTGCCATCGCTGACAACAGAAAGTGCCATTTTTAGACACTGCGTGCCATTAACGGAAATATAGTTAAACAAAAAGTTTTGTATATGATTTCATAAAATTTTACCAATTGCGCGTCATATAAAACTAAGATTTATTAAATAAAAGAAAATAAATTCTTTACGAAACGAAAAATAAATAATAAAAAAAAAATAAACAAGGAATTATGTACCCACTAGCAGGCCCGTGCTCGCCTTGCTTCGCATGTTTAAATAACTTTATGATTTTGAAATACCTTTGCATTTGTTTTTTTTTTGAGATTTTTATATTTGAATATCTGACATTTCAAACAATTTATCACTTGTTTTTATATTTTAACAATTTTTTTATAAACTGTTGTAGATTATGAAATCAAAAGTAGCCTTAGCCTTTGTCCGTCCCCATGTTCCAAGCTCTCGCTTTACCAATTCTCATTATAATCAATTAGGTATTTTCGTAGATTAAGAGGAACAAACAGACAGACAAACAAACTTTTACATATATCATATTAATATGATTATAATTTTATAGAAAAGCAATTTGTCAACTATCTGCCGCAATAAGTTTTTAGGTGGTATGAAATCTTGGAAAGTTTCAGTCTTCATTATTTTGTGTATACTACAAAAGTGATTTTATGACTTTAAAAGAAAGGCGTTTGGTTTGTAATATAGGAGGGTCTAATATTATTCACTAAAAACAAAGTGCCATTTCAGGTCTTTGAGTGCCACATTTCCATTTAAATGAAAAAAAGTGCCATAAGTGCACGATCGTGCCATATAGTTTTAGGAGGATATGACTTGTCGATTATAACAATGTATGTTATTATAAGAATATAAAAATTATAAAGACATTGTAAAATGAATTGTAAAGTACTACTGAATAAAGCTAAACCTCAAATACACTAAAGTCTGTTGCTTTTCTGGTACAACCCTGGCTCTGACGAGCATACCTCAGCCTATTATAAAAACCATCTCACAAAACTATACAAATTAAAACTTTAAAAATTCAACTCCAAAAAATTACGTAATTTTTTTGAAGATTTTGGTGGTCTTTTTTTTTAAATTCTATTACTCGTGTCTGCTATTAGTATTTTTGAATAACAGAAACTATATAATATAACATATCAAAACGGCATACAGACGTGCTGCTACCACGTTCTAGTGGTCGATTTTTTTTTTAACTTTGTGACCCCCCCATTCCCAGAGGTACTATCAGCTAAGATTATGAATGCCCATTTCATGCTGATGAACTCTAAGACAATGACTTAACTTAATCGTACTGAAATACCGTAAGTCTGCCTGCTACTGGCTCTTGGAACGTTAAATAATTTTTCTATATTAATCTAAGTTTCTATTAAAAGGTTTTCGATTTTGAATTTCTTACAGATAATTGACTTTAAAAGAACTTCAAAAAACATAAAGACTCCAAGCAGTAAAAAATTTCATTGCAGTTAAAAGACTTTCAATGCGATCAAAACACTCCAAAAATGCAATGAATGTAAAAGACTTTAAAAAGTCTTCAAAGAATTCAAAGAGTCTTTAGTATTGCATTTTTTTAAATGTTTGCATTATTAAGAACTTCTTGATTAATTGGGAATAAAATTAAATCGGAAGGTGCTAAATAAGATTTCAAAGAATGAAACACCAACTCTGTTTCTTTAAGTAAAAACCATAATTTTGATTATATTGACAGCAATTTCAACAGCTATTTTAATTTTTAAACATAATTTGATAATTCTTTTTCTTTCATCTTCAAATTCCGTATCCCGAAGGTATTTAAGCAATTCTATTTAATCCAAATATAGAAAGACAATTTTCTTTGAAGTTCCCATTAACAAGGTGCGCAGCCCCACAGGGTAAAGAAAGTAATTTAAAACTATACTGTCGTTCTTACCTTAAATAAACAAGTATAAAATATTTTCTATTTTCAACTACAAATATAAGTAGGTATAGGGCCCTGCCTATCTGATTTTCAAAGAAAAATCAAGTGAAATTATATAAAGCGTTAAAGAGCTTCATGAATTTTTTTGTTTTTTGAGAGAAATTATAAGCAAAGGAAATTTATTCTCATCTCTCTGTTTAATAATAATAAACACACAAGATGTGGCCTTCAAGGTATTCGTATTAATTCTTTGGAAACAAATTCTCCTCTACAGCTACCGTTAGATCTTTCTATAAGGTTAAAAGTTTTTTTTTTTTTTTTTGTAAATTCTTTAATTCACAGCCAAATCCAATTAACGAACAAATTTGAAACGTACGCTAGTTGGTAAAAAAAAATGTCGTTGTATTATAATAATCCACTGACAAAGAAGAATAATTAAATACACTTCACCTCTTGATTCTGCGGATGTGGAGTCATTTGCATGGACCGCTTGCTTATCCCGGGGAGTTTCATGCAAAGTTAATTTAATTTCAAAGTAAAATACAATTAGCACCTCCTCACTTTGGTATGTTGTCTGCATCAACATTTCATTCCAAAATTGAAGCTGAAGCTGGGAGAGTTCAGTGTATACCCTGTGCCTTTATTGTGATACACATTCCTACAAATTGCATAAATTTACAAGAACTCCAATCGAGAATGGTAACTGGAAAACGGCACGTCGGTGGTTATCCTTAACCTGTGTTCAAATTAAGGCAACACAGAGGGGTTTAAATTTAAATACATACGTATACACTATATAGGTAGGTACCTATCCCATTTGGTTTCACACTCATTCCTCCCTCTTCTCCTGCTTCATCACTAAAACAGTGCTGGCGTTCATTTTCATCCACTTAAGCGAGCAATTAAAATAAATCCAACCCGTCCTTAGCTCGCAGCAATTCTTACAGCCTCAAGCTGCTATACTGTTATTGTTTGTATTTGGCGCTGCTGCCTTATGTGTTTTTTTTTTTTTTTTTTAATTTTACAGGACGACAACAACGACGAGAAATGAGGAAGTCTAAATGCGCAAACTTTTACAGTATATCTCATGCGTATCGTCATCATTCTCAACAAGTACCCCAGTGACAATAGATTTCTTTAGAGCGAATCGGCTTTAAGTGCACTGCTTAGGAGGGAATCCAAGTGAGAGAATTTCCATTCAATTAAATAGGTCAAACGAGTTGTTGTTCTAAAGTCACAGCTAAAGCTTTCCTGCTTTAATAACTGCTAAAGGACCCGATGTGACTCTGGGCTAAAATTTTAATTTTGTGTCTGCTGAACGCAGTTAAGTCCACTTTTAAGGTTTCAATTTAAATTACAAGAAGTATGCAACAAAACTGCCACAAAATGTTTTGCCAAATTTGCAGCTTTTCAGCATTGTTGTTGTGGAGAGTTTAAAATAGTGATGTTTATTTGAAAACACAATGCAGTGTTAACATTTTTAGGATCTTAATTTCAACCAAACATTATTTGGGAAGGTAGAACAAATTGGATTTAATAGAGGTCACTGTGGCGTATACTTACTATTTTAAAATCGATTTTTTTTTCCTCAAATGAATAATTGAAACTTTCGTTTGATGGAATTTTATTGCTAGGGTTGACAGTTGCTAAAGTAAAAGTACTTTCTTTTATTTTGGTTAAATATTCATTAATAATTTACTAAAATAAAAAAAAATACACATGTGCACCTACTGGTTTTTATGGTTTAAGGCTATAAAAGTGCTGAACATAAAAGTTATATAAGTTACTTGTTTTTCATATGAGGCATATAGCATACATAGTTGAGGAGAAAGAGCTAAAAAATTCAAATGTATTTCGGGTTTATTGCGGTCTTGCAATATAGAAAATGAACAATTTGGTTGACTGAAGTTGAAACATTTCGGCAAAGCTAATTCAAAATTTATCGATTTAAAGATTACTTACACAAAAAGTTATATTATATCCAAATCATTGGTGCTGTTTTCAAGAACTTTTAATAAGAAAAATCAAGGAGGTATCCATTTAAGATAGGCTGATTTTCTCCTCTAGAAAACTACATTCAAATAATAAAAAAAAATGATGCACTATTAAAGCTCTAATAAGCTGACAATATGAACCCTTCATTTTTGTCCAGTTATATATGTATTATTAACCCTTTTGGGACGCAATTCAGGTGTTGAAGTTACATAAATTTTTCATATTGGAAATAGTTATGGCCTTTTCGAACATATAAAAAACAAACAAAAGTTGAAATTATTGATAGGTGTGGCAGGTGGGCGTTGGTACATATACGTACCATTCGGGATATTCCGTAGTAAAATTGTGTAACATTCGTCTTGTGTAACACAAAATACGACAAACCACTAATTTTCAAAATACAAAAATCATACATATAATAAAACGGCAAACACGATTTTTGTGGTACAATTTTACGCGGTCAACAAAGGCGGAAGGCATATAAATTATATATCGTTGGTTAGGTTTTTTTTTGCACAGAAGTGCAGAATGTAAAAATTTATTAAACAATTGCACCACAAAAACTAGAGAACAATAAAAGAAATTCGCATAATATGTGAGAGCGAGAGCTAGAGCGAGACCGAGTATTTGTTCACGGCACTTTAAAATTTACGACACTATAAAATCAAAATACAAATGGATAAAAACGTTATATTATTTGATACAAATGAATAAAAACAAATAAAATTAAAATAAAAACAAATACAACACTCGAAGCAAGAAATAAAACAAAAGAAAAGTGTAAGTACATTAAAGGAAATTTCAATTTATGTAAAATTTGTTTTTATTTGTTGTATCGTAATTTCAATTTATAACCTAAAACGCCGACTCCACAGGACATACAGATGCCCAAGATCCAAACCACAATCCAATCAACAATCAGCTTGTTTTTTCGCACTGGGCACTTTTTTGCAAGTGTTTAGTTATGTCGATAAATTCCACTAAAAAGTCAGAGCAAGAGAATCACACAAAAATTCCTTTCAGTACTACTTCTACCTCTCTCACACACATGGAACGTCAAATCTCATGGCCAAGCTTTTAACAGAGCTCATGTCTTGTTCAAAAATTAGTTTTCGTCGACATTTTCATGACATGGACATGGATTTTTGTGCCTCCATTGGATTTTTTGTAGACATGTTCATAATCATGCCATCGTTCATGGCCTGTGGAGGCGGGCGGCATGTAAATGTGACGTTTCGATTTTTCCACCTACCAACCAACCAATTTTCCAGCATAACTGGAAAGATTATTGGAATATCAGTTGGCAGCGTTCAGACAATAATAGTAATGAAATGCAATGAAATTAAGGGTTGGACACAAGTCTGCCGCGGCACATTGAATTTTCTTGGGATGATCTGTTATTGTCTGCTTACATTGGATTTTCAATGAATGGCGCAACCAGGAGACGGGTAGATTTTATATGTGTGAAAAAGAGAAGGATAGATTCCACCCAAATTATGCCATAGCAGTTTCAATAAATATTCTCGTATGCAGCATGAAAAAAATTTTTTGTGTGAGTGAGAGATATATGGATTTTAAGGGTGGACTGTGTGAAAGAGGGAAGGGTAGATTGATCTAAAAGGATTTTTTCTTTATAATGTAAACACTCTTGTCAAGCGGTTGGTTTTGCGTTTCAATGATCACGGATGAGCTTCAGCGGAGAATCCTGAGGGCCCATGTTCTGTAACTCTCACATCGAAAAAATCAGTCGAGAAATGCTGAAAAATGGAACAAAACACATGTATTTTGTTTCAGTTTCCATCGTTTCTCGACCGATTTGATGCATGTGAGAAGTTACAGAACATGGGTCCTGTGGGCTGACATTTCGGTTTGCCTACAAGCTGAACGACCACCTGGAAAACAGCTGATGTACTAGTTTTTCAAAGTATTTGTGTGAAAGACGCACACCAAACGCACACATAGATCCAAGTCCTCTGTTCATTTATTCATCGACACGAAACGAATTACAACAACAACAATGTAAACAAATGGTTTTCATTATATAGAGCGTTTTTGGTCATGATTTCAGTTCAATATTATGTACATGTGTTTGAATAGGTAAAAGTGGAAACGAGATAGAATACAAAGTCAGTAGAGTTAAGTTGGCTGTTGGCAGCGTCGCATTGGTAAAATCGTCGTGTATAACAAAAAAAAAAAAAACATTTAGTTGGGTATTGTCGGTTCGGTCAAGGTCTTTTTAGATTTTAATAGGCGTAAGTTCACGAAAAATTTTATAGATTTTTATAATTTAGTCAAAGTCTCTAGCAATTAAAAGATTATGTAAGTATGTATATAATTGGCACTCGGATTTCGAGGGCTGGACGTACTAGTATTTTTAATTCAGTAAGTAAATTTTGTACAAGGAAAGCATAAATATGTATAGTATATATTATATATGTTATTTTTATAATATTTCAAGTGTGGCATGGAGGAAAAAATTTGTTTGCATAATGCGATTTTGCATTCTTTGCATATTGTTTTGATTTGGGTCTGTTTTTCGGCCTTCGGGAAACTTACACATCGGCGCGTCTGGAAGTGCCCTCGATTGGCATAATGTCTTGATACCGTATCTCTGAATGCCTGAAGACTCGATATATAGACAGATCGTGGCCATAACTCATGAAAAATTTGAAGAATTCAGGATGATCGGTGAATAGACAACGACGTGAAGGAAATAATTTTTGTTTGGGAAGAAATACTCTTCTATTGAGTGTGGTCCAAATAACGTCTTTATATTGTGCCAGACTTGTAGAATTGGGTGCGCGATCAATTGGAGGTTCGTTGCTTTCAGTAGCAGGAGCTGCCATTTTTTCATCCGAATCCTCTTCAGAGCTACAATCTGATTCTCCATTTATTGCAGATTCATCGGCTGGATCTGGCCGAAGAGAATCATCACTGTCAAGAGAAAAGTCTGCTCCGCTTGAATTTCCTTTTTCATCATTCAAGAATCTTTCAATTTCTTCGTCCTCCATTGAAATCCTTGAATAAAAGAGAAACAGCATAGCAGCGATGAAGTGGCGAGCGGTACATATAAATACCAACATACAAAATGAATAATTTGCAATGGCAGAAAATGTCAAAAAACGGTTATATTTTGTGCCTAAAATACTCACGGACGGAATGGTACACATTTAGTTTGATTATAACAACTAATTGTGATTCTAGGTATGTTTGAACTTTTGCTGGTTTTGCGTCCCGAAAGGGTTAAAAATAAGGTCTTGAGATTGCAAATAATACACTTGTCAAAACAATTAAGGGAACAAAAAAAAAATCACTTTTTTTTAGGGTTTTTTGAAGAGCTGTATCTCTGTGAAAAGTGGTCGTATTGAGATGAAACAAAAAGCATTCTAAAGCTTAATCCTTTTTGTATTGAGAAATTTTCGCAAATGATTTTTTTAAGGTACCGTTATTGCGCAATCATAAGAAGCAGGACGACCCAAACATTTTAAATTTTTTTCTTTTTTTTTTGAACATTGTCATTTTCTTTGAAATTTTTTTTTGAGCCAATTTAAAGTTTTTTTTTCAATAACTTGTTTATTTTCGGTGTCCTCATTCCTTGCGATAATATTGGTAGTCAAAGTCAAAAGTCTGTTTTTTCATTCAAAGCCAGATATTCTTTTGAAAAAAATTTGTACAATGACGAAAAAAGATGACCTTAAAGCTGAATAAACAAGTTATTGAAAAAAAAACATTAAATTGGCTCAAAAAAAAATTTCAAAGAAATTGACAATGTTCAAAAAAAGAAAAAAATTTAATTTAATTTAATTTAATTTAAAAAGAAAAAAATTTAAAATGTTTGGGTCGTCCTGCTTCTTATGATTGCGCAATAACGGTACCTTAAAAAAATCATTTGCGAAAATTTCTCAATACAAAAAGGATTAAGCTTCAGAATGCTTTTTGTTTCATCTCAATACGACCACTTTTCACAGAGATACAGCTCTTCGAAAAACCCTAAAAAAAAGTGATTTTTTTTTTGTTCCCTTAATTGTTTTGACAAGTGTATATGAATTTGATGATAAATAGCTTTCTATGAAAAGACAAAGAGCTTCCTTGCCTGTTGATAGTCTACCTGCTATCCAGTTTTTCTATGGATGACATCTGTATAGTTTATTATCTGTGCACAACATAATTTTTGGTATGACCAGCAGATAATAGTTTAAATAATAGTTGAACTTTTTGGTGCAACTATTTTCTTGTAGTAATTGTGGCTACATTGATTGGAAAAAATATTTTCACACTTCAATCTAATCTAAATACTTTTTTATGATCAGAAAAAGTTTGGTGCGCGCGGAGCCCCCAAGACCGTGGGGCCCGTAGCAATTGCAACTCTTGGTACGTGGCTAATACGGCCCTGCTTATGGTATAACATTTTTAAATTCATAAACTTCCAACTAGAAAAATACTGGTGTGAACCGTAGCCTCGTTTTCTTTCCGAGTCTATTTATAGTTTTCATAAAATTAAATATTTTATGTATTTGACTCCTTCCATCCCAGACCAATAAATTGTTATGCTTTGTGGGAAAATGCAACTACAGCATAAGTTTACCTCATTTAAATCTTATCTACTTACAACCAGACTTATTCGGTGAAAATTAAAATGGTTAATCATTTTTCCTGGACCTACCACCCACAGTTTTTTCCACAAAAAAAAAAAAAAAAAACTACAAACTTCTTAGATCTCTCTCGAGAATGCTTCCCTAAGTAAAAGCAAATTTATTTTTATTAGAATTTAAGATTTCGATATAAAAATCAATATGTATTCTCCTCAAGGCACCCCAAGTGGCCATTTAACTTAAATTGCTGAGTTGTGAATTTATAAATTATACAAATTATACAAATATACAAGTTAGTTTTCCGAAAGAACTTTAGTCCCAAACTCCAAGAAATCCCTTATTCTCAATGTAAGCTTTTTTATTCTAGCATTCCTTCCAATATTTTCAAACGAAAAAATACTCCCAGCGCCCTCTTAAACCTTATGCACGAAAACAAACCTGAAAATCTATAAATATAACTCGCGTCGACAACCATGCTTGCCTTTAACCTATTCTCCAATTGTTTTAAGTGCACTTATTGTTGTGTATTGTTTACATAGCAAGTTCAATACTTATTTAGTGTTTCATATTATCCCTTGCACCAGGAAGGCAATACCAGGCGTTCCATCTCCTGTAGCCTAGCATCCTCGATAGTGTGGCTGTTTCCGCACAAAAAATAGATGAAATAGAAAAAAAGACAAAAATAAAAAGGAAGAACAATATGCGGGAGGAATATTCTTGTAGCTTGGAATAAAGAGAGAGGCTACCATCAGAATCATCATTTTGTGTGGATAGGTACCTTGGGGGCATAAAGTCGCAGCCTGATTATAAATGCAAGTGCATTTTCAGTAAGTCCTTTCGAGTTTTACCCAGAAACACACAGGGCCAAGCAACAACGAGGACGAGTATAACCTAAGGGGGCAAAGTGAATTCATTGTCAGGATAGAATAGGGTAGGGATCTTCGTCATGGTTTGTTGGTTTTACTGCAGAGTTAGTTGAGTTTCAAAACCAGTCCAGTAAAACGTTTTAATTTGTCTCGTTGAAAGTCCTGATGTCGGTCGTATAGAAGTGGTGTGAGGGGTTGGTTTTTTGAGTTTTTAATGAATCAAGAATAATAAGATTTTTTTTTTGTTTAATTTTTTGAATTGAGCTACATATATTTATGAGAAGAGAAGTTTTTGCAGTTTAGTTTTTGTAAGGTTTCGTTAGACAAGAAAAAAAGAAGTTAAAGTTAATTTATTTATAAAAGTTTATTATCTTTTTTTGAAGAGATCTAAAATGGTTTCATATTTCCAGAGGAAGGAAGTTTGAATTCAAGTTTTTTTTTTTTAATGAGTTTTTTAGCCAGATAAATCCTTTCTTGCTTAATTTAAGCTGTTAAAACTTTTATCTCCAAATTATTATGTATTTGCATTTTTTAAGAATTCAAAAATTTCTAAGAATTTTACATTTTAGCGCAAAGGGTATTTTTGTTGATTTTTTTGATTGGTTTTTGATTTGTTCTCATTCTTACAAATATTTTTGTTTTAACAAAAAATCAGGAGTAGGTTTTTTAGGAAATAGCTTTCTCAGATAAACTTTTCAACTAATTAAGCGGTTATAAACTGTTAAAATTAATAAAATATTAGACCAGACTATTTTGTTCGTGTCGGTTAGAAGTTTCATGGTTCTTTGGAGCTTGGTATTCATAACTACCTTAAAAAGTACGTAAATTTTTTGGACTTTCATTTTGGACATCATTTTTTTAATTTAGAATTCCAGGAATCAATTTCAATTGATCTCCCATTACGTTTTTAGGATAGAAGGAGGTACCCCTCCTCAAAAATTTTTAAACACAATTAAAGTCTGACATTTTATTTTTGTTTTAAGCTCTTAACCTTGAAAATCGAATTATTACAACGAAAGATATAATTTTTTTAAAAAAGCTTAACTTTAAAAATTTACACAACCAAATACACCTTTTCTATGCAATTTTTCAGATTTCTCGATTAAATTCAAATTAAGATTGTGTGCACGCTGTTGTGCACGTAAAATATCAAATGAAGTATCAAAATAATCGTTTTTTTCTAACATTCGGAATAAGAAAAAACAAAATTAAACCATGAATACATTAAAAAGATATTAGCTCATAGAACGAGGGTTCTAATATTGCCGTTATCTCAACTCAACGCAACTTTAGGAACTCAAGTTTTTTAATTTAATTTAGGATACATTATACATTACACTAAAAAAAAGATTAAAAACCGTTAAGTATCAAAAAAGGTAAAAAGTAAAAATTTAAGATTTTTTAAAAAATCGAAATAAATACAAAAAAAAATTGTACATATATTTTGGAGTGTGTTTTTTTAAAAGAACTATTAATATGCAAAAAACAATAAAAAAAATTAAAACAGCTGCCGTAGTTAAAAAAAAAAAATAATTAACTCAAAAAACGGGGAAGAAATTTAAATATTTAATAATTTAAAAAATTAAAATAAATTATAAGATTTTGTTTTTCAGAATTTTTGATTTTTTTTTTTATTAAAAGCTTTATTATTTTATAAGAATCAAAAAACAAAATTGGAATAGCTTGTTTAGTTTCAGAGAAAAAAAAATAAAAGGTGAAAAAGATGAAAAGTACAAATTAGTGAAATTTTTAAAATTCAAAATAAATTATAAATTTTTCTTTTTACATAGATTTTTTGATGCGGTTTTTTAAAGGAATAGTTGAAAAACACTAATCAGAAAAAAAATTAAGAATAGCTACATTATTTCGAGAGAAAAAAAAATAAAACATAAAAAGTGCAAAATCTTTATACAAATTTGTATGGGAAATGTATGGCTTTGCAGGCATGGGTTAATGACATCGGACAAAATTGTATTTGGTCAATAAATTTTTCGTAGCGCATAAACTTTCGATTTATAAGTTGGCCGATCCAAAAAAAAAGAGTTTGGGAAATAACGGACACCCTGATGTACATATTTGTAATGTTATGTACATATGTGTGCAATGAGCTATATTGTTCATTTTTGTATATTAACAAAATAATACCTTTAACTTATAATACGTATAGTACACTCAATCTTGGAAATTCGTAGAAACTTTTACTACAAGAGCAATTTCGTGCGATTCAGTCGTGCATTTTATTTTTTCAAAATTTTGAGTTTGAAAATGAATTTTTCAAAAAAATTGAATTAAAAGTAGAATAAAAGAATGGATTTCTTGCTTTACAAAATTTTTTAGCATGACATTGTAAGTGTTACCGTTGTTTTTAATAAAGATATAGTTTTTTTTCTGTTTTAAGTCAATTTTATTTAGAAAATTATCCCTCCCTGATTAACGGGGGGATTTGTCTTCCAATTAAAATATACCTAATTAATAATTTCTACATTTTTTTTACACGAAGGATGCAGTGCCCTTCCAAACATAATAATCTGTTATTCACAGAAATAATCTTATCAAATACAAAATTATTATAATCTTGAATTCAAAGCGTTAAGTAAATTAAAACAATCCAGTTGTTAAGATAGCCTTGACCATACCTCTTAAAGTTTATGAAATTAAAAATTGCCCCCCTAAACACAAACCCTTCTTTTTGCAATCTAAAATAGTACAATTAATATCAATTCCCTTGGCCTACAATATAATAAAAAAAATAAAACCATTCTATTCCTGTGACCGTAAATCATTGACCAACTGCCCTATTACTCACTAAACCTACCCCAATTAAATACTTATTTCCATCACTCGTCCGGTTTCCAAATTAGGCTACACTTATTTAATTTCTAGTTAAAAGAAACGAGTGTTGCTACTTGAATATTAATTTCCTTTTTAAATCAAGGTCTCCATTTAATATTATGATTGCACCCATTTTAGCGTTTAGGGAAGGATTATAAAACAAATAATATTTTCCAAGAAATTTATTATTTTTTTTTTTTAAGAGAGAGAAAGTGTTGTATAAACAAGAGGGAGAAACTCAAGAAGAATCCAAAGTCAGTTGGGATGAGTAGAAAGGCTTGTTAGGTTAGGTAAGAACCACCATCAAGGTCATCAGCATCACTCACAGAAGATTCTTAGAAATTAGCTGAAAATAATTATTTTTTATGTCAGATATTAATGAATGTAGAATAAATATTTGTCAAAAAAAAGGGGAAAAAACAGAAATGCCAGAGATAAATTTTAAATCATTTAATGCCCCACCCATTCTAGCCATCACCCGTCCAGTTCCGACAACAAATTTTTCATTCAGGAGTTTTCGTTTTGTTATAAATGGGATGATGGTCCGGCAGTTGGATGTTTTTCTGGTTCATAATTTCGTCTCCATCTCTCCGAGCATTGAGTAGAAACCTCCAAAGGGAACTCATCTTGACGCTGATGATGATGATGGCGATGATGATGGTTTTTTGGGTGTAAGATGGGTGGATGGAGAAAAACAAGCCCCAGGCACATATTGCATTAAAATCTAGAACACCTACATATAGCCACCCACTGGGTTTTTCTACACCTTTCGAAGCCAAATACGTATAATCTTATGCTCAGCATCGTTAAATTCCACTTTATGTTCTGCGGTCGTTATCTTCATTTTTTCACTCTCTACAAAAGCCCTATAACTGGATGATGCCTTCCTGCGTTTCACCTGAATTACTGCTTTAACTCTTTGTGTTTTTTTTTTTTTTTTTTTAAGTCGAGAGGTTTTGAGAAAGATGTGGAAAAGCAGCTTTTCCCTCTCTTTTGTTCTCTAAGTAACATAGATTTAAGCAAAGAAGTGCGTTTCAGAAGAATTGCTTGTGTCATAAAGGACGTTGAATAAGCTTAAGCTTTTAAAAAGTAAAAAAGAATAAAAATGTTTTCTTTTTAAGAATATTTAATGGTAAAATTTTAGCTTTGAAATGGCATTCTAGTAGAAGCAAAGGTATAATTAAAGCCACTTAAGCTTATGAACTTTAATATTTCTATAAAAAATTTAAAACGAACCAATAGCGACATAATAAATATTGAGATTTTAATTGTAATTGTAATAGTATTATATGTTAAGTTACTTTTCTATTATACAATTCAATACTTAATTTTTATTGTAAATAAATCAATTAATCATAGGTATTCTTCCACGCTTTCAAAACCTTTTGCGTAAGCTTTTCCATCTATCCTTATCTTCTGGGCTTGTTCCGAGCAGTTGGACAACAGCATTTGTCTAGCCAACCCCCAAAAAAGGCGAATCTTCTTCACCCCCTAATTACCGACCGATTGCACTTCGTCCCTTCTTTCCAAGGTCATGGAAACGTTGATAAATTATCAGCTTAAAAAATATCTCAAAGACCGAAAGCTTCTTAATGACCGGCAGTACGGCTTTCGCAGCAATAGGTCCACCACTGGTGTTCTGATGGTTTATCTCACCGAACAGTGGAAAAAATCTATACATCATTTTGGAGAAAGTAAGATTATTGCACTTGATATTTCAAAGACATTTGCTTAAGATCTGCATCTTGCTCCTCTTATTGAAAATAAGTGCTTTTGGTATTGATGAATATCTTCTTCGTTGGATTAGAAACCTTCTTTCGAACCGTTCTATACAAGATGTATTGGACGGATTCAAGTCTTAAAACTACAACATAAATGCTGGTGTGCCCCAGGGGTCCGTTTTGTCCCCGACCCTCTTTCTCATTTTTATTATTGATCTGCTGTCTGTAACTTCTAATCTAATCCAATAAATTGTTTCGCTGACGATAGTACCCTTAGCTTTTCATATTCGTTTTCAGACTCACATCCCTGCTCTTCGGATGTGGAACTGCAACGGAAAAATATGATTAGTCGTTAAATTCTGATTTATACAGCATTGTACAGTGGGGAATAAGAAACCGCGTAGAATTGAATGTTTCGAAAACTCAAAACTCTTCTATCGTTAAAGCGAGACTTACCTGTTACCTCCCTTGCCACTGTCTATGAGTGGCACTTGCGTCGAAGAAACTAAACAACTTGCGATCCTTAGGATTAGGATGTGTATCACAGACCACCTCTTGTGGAACGAGCACATACTCGACGTTGCCAAAAATTCGGCAAGATGTATAGGTTTCCTTCGGAGATGCAAGAAATGTTGTTCCCCTTCTGATCTGGCTATTATCTAGCAAAGTTATATACGTCCAAAGCTTGAGTATAACTCCCATCTTCGGGCTGTACTCCAGCAACTTATTTAAGCCTCTTGGAAAGTATTCAAAGACGAGCCTTCAAATTGATTGGAGATAGGAACATTATAGATTCATTTACATCTCTCGAACACCGCCCTAACGTTTCCTGTCTCTCTCTCTTTTATCGTTATTTTTATGGTCAGTGCTTTAATAAAATAGCCAGTTGCATTCCCCCCCTTGAAAAATTCAACCATAATACTCGCTCTTCTAAGAATGCCCATCAGTTTACCCTTGAGCCCAATTTCAGGCGTACTGTCAAATACCATAGGGATTCGTTATTTAGCCGTACTACGCGAATGTGGAACGTTCTTCCAAGCTCTGTCTTTCCCTCTCATTGTGATATTCAGAAATTCAACACCAATGTACACCGACATCTCCTCTTAAATCCCATTCCCTCTGACATATTAAGGGTACCGAAACCCCCTGAGTGCGCGTGAATTACAAAAAAAAAATGTGTTTTAAATACGCCCTTCAGTGACGTGCCGTGGTGCTTTCAGTAGGGTGTTCGCTATGTTTGTTCTGCAGTAAAATTATCTATTTGGGGAGAGTACGATAACTTTGGCGCCAAAATTGAATAACGGTTTTTTGTAGAATGGTCAAAAACAGGCATTTTTTTTTACTATGGGAGGGGTGTCTATCTCCCCCGTTCAGGAGGTATGTGCAATTTTAGAAAAAAAAAATTATTAAAAAAACAATTATGTCAATGGTTTTTAAAAAAATCCCAAGTTTAGACCATTTTTTTTTAAATTTTGAAAAGAACTGCTAAATTAACTTTTTGTCGTCAATGCATATATCAATTCTAAATCGAACAGAAGAAATTGAATGGTTTTATATTTTCTAGTTCTTGAGAAAATTGAAAATACATTTGATTTTGAAATGTTGAAGATTTTTTATAAATGATTCGGTGTAATATTGTGACATTAATAAAATGCATGATTCATTGACATTTTTTTGATACCTCTTTCATAAGGAAGTAACAAGTGTTTATGAGGTAAGAATTTTTTTTTATAAGTCAAGTCGAGCGATTTTTGCAATGAAATTTAAGCAATTATTGTTTAAAATCGTAGTTTACCGCTACACACTGTGATATTTTTTGACACGAGACACGTGAGTCGATATGCAAATAACGACTTGACATCAGAGTTGTAGGGACTGCATTCAATTAAAGACTGCAGTCAGTTAAGTCAGAGTTAATTGACAAATCATTACTATTATATAAAGACGAAACAAATATTTTGTTTGTCCGCTTTTTTCTCAGAAAGTATTCAACCGATTTACTTGAAACAAATTTTATAATTTTTCTTATTCTTTGAAGCATGTTAATAGATATTTTTTATTTGTTATATATATATTTGTTGAATTAGATTATTAACTTTTAAGAAAATTTCGTACACTTTTTGTCGAAGTTGACCAACATATTCAATTATGCTTTTAAATCTGATTGATATTTTACAAAAATGGGATTTTTCGTATAAAGTCAATAGTTTTATGCAAATTTTAAGTCCTAAATCATTTCTTAACTGTACTTACAAGCTGAGAAATAAATTTATTTACTAATTATAAATTTATCAACTTTTTAAATTTTTGCATCTATGAATTCGATTCAATCGCAATGACTGGGTTGCTGCTTTGTTTCATTTCATTATCGTTCCGTGTTTTATGCATTTCCTTTTGTGTATTTGCTTCTGAATCTCTGTCCACTCAATTCACTCATTTACATTTTTATTCCTCCTTTAATTCCACTCAACTGTTTACTTTTTGTAACGACGACGGCCAATGCGTAGTGTGTTTGTTTTCTCATTCTTCTTAAGCGAACCAAGATGTTACATACATACCTACATATTTTAAGTATGGGCACCACTGCCGTGCACAGTGTGTTTATTTTTTGCTTCTTCTGCAGTGAACCGAAGTGTTACATATAAATGTATGTACATATTTTGAGAGGAAAATGGGCAGGGCATTCAGTAAAAAGCAGCATGAAAAAAAAGGTTTACTGAAAGCTGCTAAAGATTATGAAAATGAAACATTACTGATTTCAACTGAGTGGAGTAACGAATAAAATACAGTGCAAGCTCCCTTAGCCGGACAGTGACGGTCGCAACACTGTTGTTCGTCTAAGGGAGTTTCCGTCCAAGGGAAAAAATAAAAAAAAGTTATAAAAGGAAATGTAGAGTTGGCATCATGGAACTGTTTCAGTGAGAGAAAATAAAATTCTTTATTTGGTTACGGAAAGCATAAGTATGTATGTATATAAAATTTTTGTTAATAACATATTAGAAATTGCAGTTAGTCTCAGGAAGCATTTGATATACTTTAATCTACTCATATTTATTAGTATATTTAAAGCTTGCGAAGCAACGCGAGCACGGGTCGGCTAGTCTTCATATAAAGTTCGAGTTTGAAAACATATTGGCTATTTTTGAGAGAACCACTGTCGCGACTATTTTTTTCTTTTCACGGCATTTTACGGCAATTTCTGAGAAAATCAAAAATTACTTTTTTCAAAGTTGACATGCTAGCTTTATACGGACAGAGAAATCTGATAATCCTAGTCCTATTGTGTTAGGACACCCAAGTATGAATAATTTTATGTGAACATTGCTTGAACTAAAATGTTAATCCTTATTCTAATTTCCTCAGAACTCAGTACCTTTCTTTTTCCCATTTCCAGTCGTATATATATATACCAATGTATATAATAATGATGATACACTGTACAAAATATTAATTCTTTTCAAAAGTTAAATAAGAGTTGGTAGATTATGATCGACATTTTTTTAAGACCCAAACATATGATAAATAAACTTGTATTCAAAGATAATTCTCCCTTACGACACACACCCATACATATATGCCAAAGAAATTCTTTTATCTTATTTTATTCTTTTAAAGTAAAACAGAGATAATTTCTTAACGCTTACAGAGCAGAGATGAATTGTTTTTTTTTTTTTGTTTTTAACTTTGAACAGCAACTAAAGTTGCTTAAGTGAACTTAGAAAAGCCCACAAGCTGGATTATGTTTACAAATCGTCTTGAGAAAAAATTTCTTTGTTTGGCGGATGTGTGATTTAAAGTAAAATTTCAAATGAAAGCACAAAGATAAAAAAGTTTAAAAGTGCAATGCAAAAAGAAAAAAAAAAAAAAAGATAAAACTGCATTTTCGCTCATAAGATGAGAAAACGAAAACCAGAAAAGGATATCTTTTAGCAGATATGTATTTGTCTAGTTTTTCTATATATTTTGAATCTATTCGAATGAATTACAGCTTTGTTTTGCTTTTAAGTTGAGGTGGATACAGCAACACAGAACAGAGATAGGTACAGAGATACAAAATCCTCATTCCATATACAATCAACAACAAAAACGTATACCACAAGTGAGTTCCTTGGAGTTTTTTTGTTTTCGAAAATTCCCTGAATCCTATGGATGCCTGTAGGTGAGCAAACACAAACTTTCACGTTGAAGAATGAAAAGAAAGATGATATCTTACTTCGTATTCGTATTGCGCTGCTATAGAGCCAGCCATTGAAGAGTGGGAAAAGTTCCATTTTTGTTGTTTTGTTGTTGTCCTGGTCGAGTATTTTCCTATATTTCTGTTACATCGCGATTCATTCTTTTACATTGAGAACCCCAGATGGCCATACGATTGCTTTTTGCCATGAGCAAAAAATACCGGGAACATAAATCACCAAAGATTCAACGTTCTTCTCACTCGGGTTGGTGTTTTCGTTGCACAAAAAAAAAATATACAAAAATAAAAAATAAATAACAAAAAGAAATTAGAAAACAAAGTGTAAATGAACAAACCAAAAAAAAAAACACCTTCTTCTATTACATGCTCTATGCTTTCTCTAAGGATTCTGAAAGATATTGTGTTCAATCCTTCCGATACCATATTAAATGCAACTGCAATAGAAGAATCCGTAAGCACGAACATTATTTCCCTTCAGGTTTCTCGCTTGAAATTGTAAAGGAAATTAAAAAAAAAAAAAATGGACGAACCTAGGAAATTTTTTAATAGATCGACGAAGAAGATAAGAGGGAAGTGTTAATAGACTTAATAGACTTTAAACAAATTGCTAAATGGTCTTCTAGAATCTTTCGTTTTTGAAATTTTCAAAGAAAAAAAAAACAAAAAATAGGTTAAAATAAAAGAAAATTGCACGTCTAATCCTGAATATAGCTACTACCTCTTAAAGGAAAATCAAATAGAAAACACAATGGCATGCTAAATAGGGTGATCTTTGCTTAAACAACTTTTAATTGACAAACTTTAAAGATTTAAAGGAGAAACAATTATTTGAGAGGAGGAGGTCATGAATGAAAGAATACAAGATTACGCCATTTCCATTGTTCCGCTTTGTTGTTGTAATTTTTGACAGCTCGTTATGACGTCATTTGAGAAGAAAACTTACTTTGTTGATTTTAACAAAGAGGCGAAAATTTTTATTTTCGCTAATGTTCCTCATCTCTTGAAACTTTAAAGGCTGATTTCCAATGCCGCGTTGGGCGTCGCTTTGACAGATTTTTCTTTCAGCGCGAAAGCTCACACATAGTAATTTAAGCAAATTGTTTACAATGACGCGTTGGGTACTATGTTACGATTTGGCACCTATTAGCATGTACACAAACCAACGTAACATAAGCTACCTCAACGTTAAAGTTGAAAAAAATCAACTTCAGCGTGCGTTTTGACAGTTAAACTAATGTTCGAATTCCTTTCAACAAAAAAATCGATTTATTTAGAAGAAAAAATTGGTTTTTCTGGACAAATTCCTTTTATTGAAAGAAAAAAATCGATTTTATTTAAAAAAAATGGAATGGTTTGCTGTAAGGAATTCGAAATTACAGTTATGTAGGTTCATTTTGATTTTCAGGTTCTCTTCAAGTCGTCTGTCATGTCGACGCGTTCGTAAAGCTTGTAAACGTATACGTAAGCATCTCTAACGCGAACGCGCCATTGGAAATCAGCCTTAAGAAACCATTTCGTCGACATAATTGTTGAGCTCCATTCATGGACCTCAACAGAATTAACAATTACCTACATTTTAGGACACAACGAGCGTGTTATTTATATTTATTATTTATTTATTTATTTACTATATAAGTTTTAACGACACCCCAGATTTAGAAGCGCCATTGACAGGTTTGCAAACATTGCTTTTGCTTGATACAAACTAATCTCAAATGCCTCACTAGGTTCTATATTTCAAAGCATTGCTTGGGAACCAGAAGAGAACAGTACCTACTGACCAGAACACAGACGATGAAGGCTTTGCCACTTTGGACAGCGATGAGCAGAGATGTTAAAACTTAAGTCAATTGATGACTTAAGTAAATCGACTTAAAAGACTTATTTTATAAGTTGACAGATGTGTAAGACTTATCTTTCTTCTATTTTTCGTTTATTGATACGGAAGTTAATGAATATGGGAATTCCGAATTTAGTTTTTACTTTCAATGAAATTTAGGACATAATTGTGTAATTAGAAACGGGTTCTCGTATATTTTCATTCAAACATTCATTCATTCATTCATACATTCTCCAACGTTAAAATTATCAGAGTTTAAGGGTAGGTTTCCATTAAAATAATAGCTTGGAATTTTACGTTGAAATATATAGCGTCCATAATTGTTTGAATATTTTATTGAAACAAAAGGTTTTTGATTGAAAAATATTTGGCCAAAATACTTTTTTACTTTAAAAATAAAATAAAAAGTTCTTTGTACCTCATCCGCTACAGAAATTAAAGTAACCACAATTTTACGGAAGGGTTTTGAAAACTCAACAGGACATAGTTTAAATATCACTTTTTTTGTTAAATATTTTTTTCTAAGAAAATAAATGTTAAAATTTATAATTGTTCAATGCACTTTGTTTTAATAATTTTATAATTTATTCCAAAAAAAATTAAACATTAATAAAAAAAACATAAGGCGAATTTACAAGGTCATTTGACAAAACTTCAAAAGCTAACGATTTCAAATAAAGTTTATTTCAAAAACAATAATTTATTTAATTTTTTTATACATTTTTTTTTTTTAATATTTATAATGGCTGTGGGATCTTAGCACCTCATATATGGGATATTCGCAAAAAAAGTATGTCATCTAAAAGGTCAGTAATTGGTCATAAATGGTCAGCTATTTTTAGAAATTAGTCAAGCTTAGAACATTTTTAATCCGGGGTCAACCAGCGATTTTTTTCCGTTTTCGATTTTTTCATTTATGGGAAATTAGAAAAGAATATATGCCATCTGAAAGGTAACTCAGTACTCATGAAAGGTCAGATGGTTTCAGAAACTGGTCAGCCATAGGGATTTTTTTATGAATTTTTAAAATTTATTTTTTTTTTCAAGGTCGAAGGAATTTTTAGCCGTTCATGTGTGGAATTAAAAAAAAAATAATTATGCCATCTGAAAGTTTACTGAATCCTCATAGAAGATCTGCTAGTTTCAGAAATTGGTCAGGTATAGATTGTTTTTATAATTTTTATAAAAAAAATTCAAGGTAAAGGTCAATGACCTTTCATTTTTTGTTTTGTTAAACTCATAACTAAAAATCTCCCGCTGACCAATTTCTGAAACTACTTGACCTTTTATAACCATTTTATATTACATATACTTTTTTTGTATATGGGGTGCAAAGATCCCACAGCCAAAATATATACCAACATTCAAATAAAATATGATTGTGCACAAGAATGGTCTTGACAAGATTCCTGCTAAAACTAATAGTGTCGGAGATATTGATCAATGCGCGTTAACCAAAATAGTAGATTTTGTCAGGGTCATGGCGCGGCGCCCGGAAAACCTAATTTTAAGTTTTTTATCATACTAAAAAGTTTTTTTGAAAATTTTGGTATACAATACTATTTTAATTTTTTAAAAGATTCTCCATAAAAAAATTATTTAAATCAGGTTTTTCCTTTTCGAGAAAATCGAAAGAAAAAAAATATTGTTATATGGGAGCCGGGAGGTACCATTTTAAACCATTTTAAACCATTTTTTGGACATTTTATTTACACTTAAAGGTAGCCTATACTTAATAAAATTTATTGAATTTTATTTAAGAAAAATCTGTGGAGCCAGTTTTGAGAAAAATAGTATTTTCCAAAAATGCTAAAAAATATTATATGTCAGGCACCATTGTTTTTGGTCCTAAAAAGAAAATGAAAAAAAAAAAATGTGTCGGGGGAATGTCCCGAAAACACTACATATATACCATACTTAATACTATACTTTAATTAAAATCGCCCCATGGGCTTAGGCTGTAGGCGAGTATGTACACAGACAGACAGACAGACAGACAGACAGACAGACACACAGACGGACGGAATAGCGAGACCCACTATTTTTTGTTTTCCATATCATCGTATGTCAAGTTTAATCAAAATATCGAGTTCGATTTTTTTTACGAATCCAAAACTTGCCATATACAGTAGAACTTCCATAAGTCAAACTCTCAAAATGAAAGAAATAACAATAAAACTTTTATATTTATTGATTTATTTAATTATAAGGATATTCAAAGAGAGACAACAAATTTTAATCAACACAAGCTTAAAATAAAGTCAGTAATCATTTGTTAACATTTTTTTTTTGCATTTTGATTTGTAAAATGTTTCAATTTCGTGAATTGTATTGAACTAAATATTTTAAATTATACACTTAAGGGGAGGTTTCCCTCAAGAAACAAAAAGGACTGACTTTGAAGAAAAGGGAAATTAATTCTTTCACTAATACATTCAAATGCATGTACATGAAATCTGAGTTTGCTTCTGAAGGGAACCTACCCTTAAGCTTGCCTCGGGTGCCTGATGAGTAAGCCTTCATCTGTATCTGCATCAGCATTATTTAAGCTTATCACTTATGGTTTCCACTTCAGAAGCTACCGGTACCTACCTAGCGAAAGCAAAATATTTTCAACAGACTTCATATGACAAAGAATAATTTCATTGCCCTAGTTAATGTAATCTTGAAGGCTTCACCTCATCTTTTGTGTATTGTGTATTAATGTATAATTCTTGCATTTCACTGAACTATGGGCACGCCAAATTATGCGTAAATTTGATCATAAGATCACTCTCAAATTCACTTATGACCTTAAGTTTTTGATCAAAAGTAAAATGCTTTAATATTTTTCTGGCATTTCGTTATTCAATAAGAAATTTTAACCACAACATCTACGCATAAAACTTAACCCGTAAAAAAACTGACGTTTGAGTGAAAGACATAAAATTCATACATAGAATACACACCTACGTCCTCAAACAACTTGAAATCACAGTAAACTTAGGAAAATTAAAAAAAAAAAACTTGAAACAAAAGGGGGTTCCACCAAACGCAGTCTAAAAACTTTGAATTATAGAGAAATTTGAGTTACAGAACTTCGAATTACGGAGGGCAAAATTCATGATAATAAAGTTGAGAATGCAAAGTTCTCAATAAAACTTTGAGTTATAGAGAAATTCGACTTATGGAAGTTCGAGTTATGGAAGTTCCACTGTAGTACCTATATAATCGCAATATAACATAATGTGAGAGGAGAGGACAAATTTTCGAGTTAACAATTATGTAGAACAAAAAGCTGAATTTTAACCGTTGTCTTAATTAATTCAATAAGAAGACATTTTTGACTTGAGAAAGTAAAGAAAAAATTAAAAATTCTACGTAGGGTACACAGCTCCGAAGACTGAGCAAATCTGATGCGCTGGTTCAAATACAGCATGATGTGTAGAAAGTTTTTCAAATAAAATTGGATTAAAGCTCAGCACCACTATAAAGGAGACTGATGATAGGGCTTGGCACCCCTTGAAATAGCTATATCTCTAGCCAAACAAAAATAAAACGAATTAAAATACCCAAAATTAATTCGTAAGCAATTGGTGGTAGCACCTTTAAGTTGTTGTTGTTGTTCAAAAATTCAATGAAATTGACGGAATAAAGAATGGTCAAGTCTAATAAACTGACATTCTAGTATAAATAATACAATACAAATAATAATAACTTAATAGTCTGGTTTGTTACCGATCTTCCAACCTCTCCCCCTTTGATACGTACTACGAATTGTAGTCTATCAAATAAGGTTCGGAGAAAAATGGAGGCGGAACAAGACAGCATACTTAAAGGGGCTTATAAAAATGCTGATGCTCCAAATGCAATTGATAAACAAACAGCACATCTAGACCTGTGACGTCAGTGGTCAACGGTAGCATAGTACGTAGGGTACACAGCTCCGAAGACTGAGCAAATCTGATGCGCTGGTTCAAATACAGCATGATGTGTAGAAAGTTTTTCAAATAAAATTGGATTAAAGCTCAGCACCACTATAAAGGAGACTGATGATAGGGCTTGGCACCCCTTGAAATAGCTATATCTCTAGCCAAACAAAAATAAAACGAATTAAAATACCCAAAATTAATTCGTAAGCAATTGGTGGTAGCACCTTTAAGTTGTTGTTGTTGTTCAAAAATTCAATGAAATTGACGGAATAAAGAATGGTCAAGTCTAATAAACTGACATTCTAGTATAAATAATACAATACAAATAATAATAACTTAATAGTCTGGTTTGTTACCGATCTTCCAACCTCTCCCCCTTTGATACGTACTACGAATTGTAGTCTATCAAATAAGGTTCGGAGAAAAATGGAGGCGGAACAAGACAGCATACTTAAAGGGGCTTATAAAAATGCTGATGCTCCAAATGCAATTGATAAACAAACAGCACATCTAGACCTGTGACGTCAGTGGTCAACGGTAGCATAGTACGTAGGGTACACAGCTCCGAAGACTGAGCAAATCTGATGCGCTGGTTCAAATACAGCATGATGTGTAGAAAGTTTTTCAAATAAAATTGGATTAAAGCTCAGCACCACTATAAAGGAGACTGATGATAGGGCTTGGCACCCCTTGAAATAGCTATATCTCTAGCCAAACAAAAATAAAACGAATTAAAATACCCAAAATTAATTCGTAAGCAATTGGTGGTAGCACCTTTAAGTTGTTGTTGTTGTTCAAAAATTCAATAAAAATTCTACGGTTCTTTTTTTGTAATTACTAAAACGAAGCTTAAAATAGATAGGTACATAGGTTGGTACTCACATCCCCTAAAAAGGTTTTTTTTTCAAAATTTTCCCGACAAGACCAAATAATATGACACATTTAATTACGATTCGCATTTAATATACGGCTGTGCCATAGCAGGTTATGTGTTATTAATTAAATTCCGTGAAACTATCTGACTTTTATCAGTATACATCTTCTCTCTCTCTCTCTCTCTCTGAGTCTGTCTATAAACTATGGCACTTTATTCATCTATGTTATACAGTATTATAAGAAAAACCAAGCAATTGTCTCGGTTAAGTGGAATATAAGAAAGGTACTTAAGTTATACAATTTTTAAGGATAAACAAGGAAATTGTGGTATTGTGTGGGTTTTTGTGGAAGTCCGCAGCAGTGGTTTAAGTTCCGCTTCCGCACGCCCAAGTAATAAAATGAAGAGAATATATATTTTACGATGTATTAGGATAAACACAAGACGGGGATGTTTTTTTTTATTTTTTATACTGTTGCGGAAACTATATCTTGCTTAATGCAATTAAATTAAGTGAATGAAAGTGATGATGACGAAATAATGATTTATGTTTTTATTTTGTTCGAGGAATCTTGTTATTTCAAGCTGAAATGACAAGGAGGTGGATAAAAATGTATAAATAAAAAAAGTTCACTGTTTCAATGGGATGAGAAAGATTGATGTTGGTGACCTATTTTATAAAGATACCGGCTTAGAACTTGACATTGTTTATTGTGGTCACATTGTGGTGTTCAAGAGATATGGTCGTAAGAAAAAAGAAAAAAATAAAGCGAAATAAGTGGATATTTTTTTTTTAATTAGTGTCCTTGCAAATTAGCTAATACATATTATATGGATTCATAGAAGATAAAGAGATTAAGCAATTCGGCAGGCTAAGAACAATATATTTAACAGAAATCTGAGCGTTATTTAAAGTACATTATTAGTGAAAACAACACTGTAAGATGTAAGATAAACTGAACTTAATGGAAATTGCATATTGACAAGGCCCTCACTAGTCAACTGAAGAGTCCAAGTGAGATCGCCGGGACGAAACGCCAATTTTCATGGACTAACTGGCTGAACAGAATGGTGACGCAGACGGAACCGGAGTCGTAGCTGGAATAGCTGTCAAAATATTGAATACACGCAAATTCAATGTTGCGAACACAACGGAATGTAGACGCATGCGGAGCTGCAGACGCAGACGGAAGAGTTCACCAACTTTTAACTTTTCACGTACGGCACTTTTGACGTTTCAATTTGTATGAAGAAAAAAAAACAACTTTTTGGGTCGGAAAAAAATATTATGGTTATTTGTATCGCGAAAAAAAATTATTTATTAAAAGGAAAATTATTGCAAACAAAAAATGTGAATTCTGAGCTTGTACACAAGAATATTCTTTTGTTTTTCTTCAAAATACTTTCAAAGCTGTACAGCTCCATTGTGAACATGTAAAAAAAAAATAACGTATGACACTTTTTGACAGCTCTTCCAGTTTCGTCTGCGGCTTCTGTTCCGTCATTCTATTCTGTTCAGCCAGTAAAGGCCGTTAAAAGCTATTTTGAATCAATGATTCAACAAGTCCAATTAAATAGTGCAAAGTCTTCTACTTGGCTGATTTATTTTAGTAGTATATAGAATTTGTATTATTAAAAAAATTTTCGTATATAACACTGGAAGTTGTTGTGTGAAAATTTCAGACTTGAAAAAACTTGAAAAAATTTCAATCCATAATAATTCTCTCTGCTTCCAAATTTGAATTAAATCAAACCACTCTTAGACTTTGGCTGCTTCTAAATAACAGAATTTTGGTACCATATCGATATCGCTACAGTTATGGTTATGTTGTCTTTATGCAATTTAAAGCCAAAACTAAATGCATAATCGATTGAGGCGGAGTGTAAAACTGGCGTTTTTGCATTTGACGGTGATAGTTGTTCCTTTAATTAAAATTGTATCTTTGTTGCTAGCTCTTCAATTCAAGGCGTTACTATAAGGATTCGTCGCGATCCATATATAACTACTCGCGTGTATTTACGCAAAAGACCACCATTAATTTTTGTTTGGGAATGGAATTATTCATTCTGTTGAAACAAGATGTCCACAAGTTATGAAAATAGAATTTAAATTAAAAAAAAAAGAACTCAATTAAAAAAAAAAAAAAGAAAAGTTTTTTTTTTATTTTTTTTTTCAAACCATGGCTTAGAGGATTTAACTTTCGATCTAAGAATAGATTTGTTAAGTTTTATACAATTTGAGAATCAAAAATAACATGGAAAATTTCTAAAAGTAAAGTAAGTCATTCGATTTTTTTTTAAGATGCGATTTTTTTAATTGAAGTTAAAAATATTTAAAAAAAATCAAAAATTAAATAAGGATGGTCAAAGTAGGGGTTTTTCGAAATTTCAAAAATAGCCGTTAATCGAGAATCGTTATGATTAGGACTGAGAGGCAATAGACTGGCCTTTCACGTATTTCAGTGATGTGTTTTAACATTATCTAGCAGTTTTAAACAAAAAAAAAATATTTTTTAAAAAATTAACGGCACTTTTAAAAAGACTTCTATCTTGTTTCTAAAATAAAAATGAATCCGTTTTTGTGTTGGTAAGCGCCTAACTTGGCTGCGTATCATCCCATTTACATGGAGATTATTTTTTGGGCTCGCATTAAACCTGGTAAGCACACACTATGGGTCCGAAAATTGGGAAATTCTGAAAAATCGGAAAACCGTGAAAACTCCTTAAAATTACAAGCATTCTGAATTGGGTTTTTGTTCGTGCGCATACAGTGTTGCCAGACGAAAAAAAAATCTCCCCCTAGAAAAATTAAAAAAACCCCCAGATTACCACATTTCAATTAAAAAACCCCTAAGTTTTTTTTTTAACTGTTTTGTTTTTATTTTTTATTCACAGCTAGTACTCTATATATATACTACAAGTACTTTCTATAAACAAAAATTGGTTTTATTTAAAATTTATTGGATATTCTTTGATTATAGCATAGAGTACCTATATTATCTAGAGAACCGACTCGTACCCCTCTTGCCTGAAACACCCGCAAATTTTATTTGAATTGAGTAAGAGAAAACTCTCTTAATTTACACTTCAAATGCACGGGACCACTAATACATGCTCAAAATATAGGGCAAACTGTATACATATTGTGTTTGGGCTTCCATTTAAAATGCACGGGACAACTAGCTCATACAAAATCTAATGGGCAAATTCTGTCAGCACAGCTTGTAGGGTGGAAGAGAACAACCACCTTAAGTCGGTTCTCTAGATAATATAGGTACTCTATGGATTATAGATTCAATTTTAGAGGGAAATTCAGGTAATGGAATAAATTAACTTTAAAATGAATCCCCCCAGATTTCCCCCCAAACATCTTGTCCCCCCAGATTTCCCCCTGACGATGAAAAAAACCCCTAAATCTGGGGGGAAAACCCCCAAACTGGTAACCCTGACGCATACATAACTCGGCTGAACATCATCCTTTGCATGGAAATTCTTTTGTTGGATTCCTATTGAACCAGGTGCATACTACGAAGCTAAAATTAGAAAATTTTATCCGGTGAACTTTATCCTAAAACATTATGCAATTTCGATTTTAAACGATTTTTAATTATTTGCGGTCATAATTTCCTATTTTCGGCTTTGCAAGTGTTTTCCTGAATAAAAAAAATAAAAGTTAAAGTTTCTTAGAATTTTAGAGACATTGTGAAACAGACCCTAAGTGTAATATAAAACACATACATAATTGATAATTACGTATATATATTTATCCATTTAATAAATTAAAGAATGAAAATTTGAATATGGAAAAAAGGATGAAACATGTTTTTTTTAAATTGATAAAACAAGTACTTTAAATGTTTTTATCTTAGAATTAAGAAATCCATCTCAATTCTTGAAAAAATGTGAATTTATGCAGAAAAAGTTTTAAAATTCGTTAGAGCGGTTTTCTTAAAAAATAATATTTTTATATAAAATTTCTTGAAATTTTTTTAGAAAAAAAATTTGTATGCTATTTTTAAGAATATAATAATATACAGTTAAAACTATTATTTCAAATAAAAATAAAAAAAAATCAAAGAAATGATTTTTCAAAAAATTTTTTTTTTTTAAACCAAAAAATATATATTTTTTTGAAAATATTTGTAGGTATGAAGTATTTTTCACACTTGATAGGACCTCCTAAGTAAAAATTATGATCAAAATCGGTTAAGTGGTTCACGAGAAACTCGAAAAAACGGTTCTATGGCAGGTACCGTTAATAACAGTTGTTGGTAGATTTTTTTTCACCAAAATATAGACCATACCACTACTACCCACAAAAAATTAAAAAAAAGCGTTAGAGCCGTTTTTGAGATAAATAACTTTTTTTTTTTAAAGTAATGTTATTTTTTGAGCCTAAAAAAACCAGATTTCCCCTCCAGGGAATCACCAAAAAATCTTATGTTCCAAGTTTGAAGAAAATCGCTTCAGTGGTTTAGGCTGTACGGCAGAAATAGAGACAGACAGACGGAATTGCGGGACCCACTTTTTTCGTGTTCTCTATAATCGTAATGTCATGTTTGATTATTATCTCGAGTTAAAAATTTTTTACGAATCCAAAAATTGCTCTAAGTTACCTACATTTACATACATATATCGCAACTAAAAATGAGGTATCTGTATTCCAGATTTACTAGCGGTGGTTATCTGAATATCTTCATCATACGTATGTAATATGCATAATAATTGTGAGTAACAAAATAAAATAGCAGAAAATCCTAATCAAATTAAAACCAGATACAAAAATGTAGGTTTATATTATAATTGAATTAAAACTAAAGTTATTTTCAAATTCGTATCTACTTACTTAACTGTACATGTAAATACAAAACTAAAAAGTGTTAGCAAAAAGTTTGAAACATATTAAAAAACTTTCCATTAGAATCATGCCATTTCTATTTCATTTTGAACAAATATTTCCTTATAAATATATTTTATAATATTCAACTCCATAGCCATGGAGGTCCTTTACAAATTAGACTTCATTAAAGTCTAATCAAAACTCTTTTACGATATAACTTTGTTCTGTATAACCATAGAACATTTAAAAAGTGCAGAAATAGTCTACAAATTGTTTCGGGGGCTAGGGTGGGTTTTGGTTTAAATTTTCTAGTATTACAGAGAGCAAAAGTAGGTATTCGTGCTTGTGGCAGATAAATATATTAAATTTTCAAGTACTTTCTCTATTCATTTAAAACAATCTTAGGTAGAAAATAGAAAATAACAACGAACCAACACCTTCTACGTATCGTATAAACATATACCTGAAAATGGAAAATAAGGGACCCGGTTACACAACAAAGCTTGAGGCTTTAGAACAATAGAACTCAACAACTAAGGTAATTATTCAAACTATGTAAACTATACGAAATAAAGTACACACAATTTTCCCAAGGAAATGTGCTCTTATGAGCGAGCAAATGAGGTGTAATTAAATAATATCCAAGGGCTATAAATTAAAATTTAACATCTTTGAGTATCTCCGTTTGTACGATTAAAGTCGTTTGAAAATTAAAAAAAAAAAAAAAAGAAGGATTCTAAGCTTAAGAATCACCAAACTTGCGACAAGAAACTGTAATGTCATGTAACAACTTTATTAAGCATATCTCTACACACAGCAATTAAAAAACAAATTACTCAATTAAAAATCTTTTATTAGATCGAGATACAATCAAATTTTGGGAAGGCCTCTTCGGAACGGAACAACGATTCTTCCTTTTTATAATAACAAACTAAATGAAAAAGTTTTAACTTTAATTTAAAACAAAATCATCTTAATCAATCCATAATAAAATTTAATTATCAAAAGAGAAAATGAAAATAGAATCAAAAGACAAAGTTTTAAATTTTAATTTGGTGCAACATCAAGTTGTTACGCTATGGGAAACCTAATATAAAGAACTGGCATAATTATACTTCGAGTGGTTTCACAAAAAAAAAAAAAAAAAAAAAAAAAAAAAGAAGATACAAATCTTAGAAAGGCGACAAAATACCATTTTTGCTAATCTGCAAAGATTTTCTGGTGAATTAAAATTTATTTTGCTCCTGTCTTTTTTTTTTGTATTATTATTTCGTTGAGGAAGTGGGGTTTTCGTCCTTTGTGTTTTGTTCATTTTGTGGATGCGACGACGACGACGACGGCGAAGTTTGTGTGCTGCCTAAGTAGTATTTGCATACCTATCTGCTACATGTATAATATTTGTGTTGTTATGGCATATCGCTGTTACTGCTTTTGGTGAGTTTTCTGGAAGAGATTCTTAGGAGAAGATAGATCTTGCTCTTTTCTTTTTTTCTTATCAAATTTTCTTGTGTTAAGTGAAAAAGTTTTTCATTTTAAACAAAAAAATTAACAGTCCCTGGTAGGTTTAGAATTTTTGTTTTATTATATTATTATGTAGGTATACAGAGGTTTATTGTTTTCATTACAGACCTTGGTTCATTGTTTAAAATGTATCTTTTTGAAGATCTATGCAAAATCGACTCTAAAGAAAGGTGGCCATATTATTTAGATATTAATGAATGGATTATGAAGAAATTGGAGCTACGCAATTCATTTGGTTATTTTTTCTTTTGTCTTTTGTTGTAAAGCTTGGGCTCTTTTGAAATTGAAATTTGTAAGAGGTCGCAAAAAGCGACTAAGGACTTTTTAGTAGTCGATTATTTCAGACCTATTAAGATTTCACATTTTTTTTAAAGGAATCAAAAATACATTATGTTTGGAAAATTAATGTTTTTAATTTAAAAGTATGAAAAAATCGGGCCGTATAAAGTTAGCATAACAACTTTCGAAAAAGTTCCTTTTGACTATCTCAGAAATTGCCATATGCCGTGAAAAGAAAAAAATTGCCGCGACAGTGGTTCTCCAAAAATGGTTGTCATACAAAATCTTCATATAAAGTTAGAATGACGGTCTTTCTACATTGGCGATTGATACAAATTGGTAGTGTATAGATACAGAAGCTTATTGCGAGAGTCTATTAAAAAAAAGGAAGGGTTTATTTATACTGTTGTTATTTTGATAATCATATCGTTACTATTTTTCAACTTGATTATTTCAAACTTGTACTGATTTATTCCGAATAGACTCTCGAAATATGGTCAATATTGCCCAAATTATTGTTGTTTCTTTTTTTTTGTTCAATTTTAACGCAAGAAACTGTAAAGCTGTGATGTACAGATTTTTAAATCTAGCTAATATATGCTTATAAAAAAGTACGTATACGCCACAGTGACTCCGCTAAAGCTTATTTTGTATTATTTAAATTTTAAAGGGTCTGTAAATTTATACATAGGTACTAAAAACAGGCAAAGATCTATAAAGAGGATTTTTTCACCTTTCTCTCTTCTTATATCCGCATGTTTGGCTACATAACATTTAGATATTTCCTTCTTCATTTGATGGTAAATCCTCTAGAAGTAGGTACACACCAAAGTCGCGGCAATTTTTTTCTTTTCACGGCATATCTACGGCAATTATTTTCAACTATCTGGCATATTCAAAAGTTAGAAAATGGTCACTCCCTTGTAAACGGGGCGACATAGACCCCCCTATTCAAAACTATTTTTTTCTTAGTACATTTCTAAAAACTATTTTACAAAGTCATGGTCAGTAACTTGGAAAAATCCAGTATACTTTTTACCTTTGAAGAAACAGTGTTTTTCATAGACTCTTTTTCAAATCATCAATGGAATAATTATGAATACATATACTTACTTTTTCTGTTATTTTTGGGTAAAATTGATCAATAAACAATAAATTTTGTAGGTTAATGACCGATTTTTTAGATTTCTTGACAATTCTCCACCCCGTATCTCCCTTAGTGTTGCTCCAAGCGAAAATATAAATATAACATTTTTTGTAGGAAATTTAATTTACTTTAATTCCTTAGTGTAAACCTTTTCACTTAAGCCCTTGGTTTTCAAAATATTCGCGAAAAACTAAAAAGGGGACCTTTAACCCCCTCTCTTGGCTTAAGCTAGCGGCCCTGGGCTGTGTAGTTTTGGTATGTTGGACCTGAGGGTCACCCCTATATTAGGTAGGTAGGTAGAAATGGCGGCCAACGAACAACTAGCTCGTTGACCCAATTAGCGCAGAAAAGCACCGTTTTGATACCATAAACTCGTTGGAACCTATTAATGGAAGAGTTTAGTAGAAGCTGGCGGGAGGCCATCCGCTCAGTGTCAGACATTTTAGTGTCAAACTAGTCACTACGTCCTACAAGCTTACGGTTACCCTGCCCGTGTCCCCTCCAGACTCGGAGTCTGCATACTAGCAGTCTAGCGGATCAGAAGGGGGTCGATGCAAAGGCTACCGTTTCGTCGTCTCACAGCCATTTTGTTGCATTAAGAAAAGAGATCAAGTCTTTGATCTTTATTTCGGAAAGTTCGTTAAGGTCGTCATAAAAGGCATGTCCAAAGGATTTTACTCTGTACTGGGCTAGAGCAGGGCATTTACAGAGGAAGTGAACTATTGTTTCCTTTTCCTGCTGATCCGCACAACTTCGACAGTGAGTATTGTAAGGTATGCCCAGTTTTGCCGCATGCTCTCCTATTGGCCAGTGGCCAGTGCAGGTTGCAACGATCCTGGCAATGTCATGCCTTGATCTGCAGATTAGATCTTTTGTTCGGGATTTATTATAAGTGGGCCACATCTTCCTAGATATAATACAGTTGCTCAGACTGCCCCACCTTCGATTGGATTCTGTTAGGAAATTTGAGAATAAATTGCCCCTCATAACCCCTAGGGGAATATTAACTCGTTCCGCAAGTGAGTTATGAAGGGCTGATCCTTGCCTGGCCAGTTCGTCCGCCCGCTCATTACCCTCAATGCCACAATGACCCGGAACCCAGATGATGGTGACACTAAGGTTAACATTTAGACTTGCGAGCTCGTCCCGGCATTGCTGGACCAGTTTTGATGTAGCTGAAGTTGCAGCTATTGCTTGCACAGCCGCCTGACTATCTGTCAGAATGGCAACATTTTGGTTTTGGTTTGGGACTATTTTGAGTATCTTGCATGCCTCCCTTATTGCCAGTATTTCCGCTTGAAACACACTTGCAAAGTTAGGGAGCCGAAAAGATTTGGCGATATTTAAAGACTCGGAGAAGATTCCTGAACCAACACCACACTCCATCTTTGAACCATCAGTATAAATAGTAGTGTCGAAGTCTCTCGTCACGACGTCATCTTTCCACTCCTCTCTGGATGGAAATTTGACTTTAAAATCTTTACTAAGTCTCAGAGTAGGGGTGCAGTAGTCAGTTGGAGTCGAAAAAATTTCGGTGGGAATCAGCTTTGTGATATTGCTGTGACCGTAGGGTCTGGCAGACCAGCAGTTTGTTTCTTTTAGTCTTATTGCGCTGCAAGATACTATGTATTTAATGTGTAAATCAAGTGGTAACAGATGCAAAAAAACGCTTAAGGCGTCCGTCGGGCATGTACGCAGCGCCCCTGTTGTGCCAACGCTAGCAGTTCTCTGCACCTTCTTTAGTTTGTTTATATTATACGCTTTGTTAAGTGCAGGCCACCACACAATCGAACCATAAGTGAGGATGGGTCGTACAACAGCTGTGTACGTCCACAAAATCATCTTCGACTGGAGGCCCCATTTTTTACCGAATGTTTTGCTACAGGCGTAAAACGCTACGCACGCTTTCTTGACGCGTTCCTCAATGTTTAACTTCCAGTTCAATTTTGGATCGAGAATTACGCCCAGGTATTTCGCACTGGAAGACAGAGTAAGAGTTTGTCCATTGAGTTTGGGTAGAGTGAAAGGGGCTATCTTTGTTTTGGTAGTAAAAAGCATCAGTTCAGTTTTGCTTTGGTTGACTCCTAGTCCACAGCTCGTGGCCCAGTTGTTAACCTTTCTTAAAGCTGCCTCTGTGATTTCACTAATTACAGATGTAAACTTTCCTGACACTAATAAGACCAAATCATCAGCATAGGCAACTGCCTTCACCCCTCCACTCTCTAGCTTGACCAGGATTTTATTCATGACTAAAAGCCATAGAAGAGGAGAGAGAACACCACCCTGGGGTGTTCCCCTACTGACATATTTGGTTGAAGTTACGTTACCTAACATTGCTAGAATTTTCCTATTTCTGAGCATGGATAATATCCAATTTCTGATGTAGTCCTCTACACCAAGTTCAACCAGGGATTGAAAAATAGAATCAGCTAGGACGTTGTTGAAGGCTCCTTCTACGTCTAAGAAGGTAGCGAGAGTGTATTCTTTATAGTTTATTGTTTTCTCAATTGTACGCACTACCTCATGGAGTGCCGTTTCTGTCGACTTACCCTTAAGGTAGGCGTGTTGCGAGTTTGATAGAGGACGTCTATCTAAGATGTCCCTAATATGGGTGTCAAGGATGCGCTCCAATGTTTTAAGTACAAAGGAGGTGAGGCTTATTGGCCTAAAATCCTTCGCGGATTCATGGCCTCGCCTACCGACCTTTGGGATAAAAACTACTCTTACATGTCTCCAAGACTCAGGTACATGATTGAGGAGGAGGCAACCTTTAAAAATCCTCTCCAGCCAAGGTACTGCTATGTCTTGCAGTTTTTGGAGCATAACTGGCAGTATGCCGTCTAAACCTGGAGATTTATATGGGGAGAAAGAGTTAATAGCCCAGGCAATACTTTCTCTAGTTACAAGAGTATCTATATGCTCTACGGGGGCTGTTCGAATGGTTTGAGTGCTACGCCCTTCGGGGCTGTTGTCTACGCAGCCCGGAAAGTGTGTCGACATCAGTACTTCAAGAGACTCGGTTGGAGAAGCTGTCCAGGACCCATCATACTTTTTCAGAAAAGAAGGACAGCAGTGCTCCTTCGATAGAACCTTGCTGAGCCTTGCAGAATCCTTTATGTTTTCAATAGAGTGACAGTATTCTCTCCAACCTTGCCTCTTGGCCGATGCGATGGCTCGCTTGTAGACTCTAAGGCAGTCTTTGTATGGTTTGTAAAATGTATGTTTATGGCAGATATTGAAGATTGCTCTTGTCATCTTTCTAAGGTTAGACAGATCTTCACCCTATATTACTTAAACAAATAACCCAGACTTCAGGATTTCTTTCATTTATTTTTCCTTCGTTGACTGGACTAATAAGCGATTTCATCACAAAAAATTATTTTGACTTCAAAATCTATATTTGGTTATGAATTTCAAAAGTTTCGTAATTTTGATTTTTTGCAGGACTTTTGGGACAATTGATGATCGGGGCAGCCATATGCGGGACCTTTAGCCTTTATAGGCTTTCACAAAAGAAAAGGAAAAATTAACTTGTATATGTGCGTATTTTTTTGAAAAAAATAATACAAAAGTAAAAAAAAAACAACCCAAAGCTTTCGAAAAGTCAAGTAAAAATGAAAAAAAAAAAAAAAATATTAAAAATCAAAGAAAACCACTTACAGTGATGGTCTTATTAGCTTTTTTGAAGGCTAAAAATCTATCATTTTACTATTTTTTTTTTGGAAGAATTAGGTAGGTAGGTACTTACTTTTCATTCATTAAAAAAAATTAATTTCTTAAAAATTAAAAAAGATTTTTACATCTGATTTTTAATATTTGACAACAAATTAATAAAAAAACATTGAATATTCAAAAACAGTCGTACTTAGTTACGCAAAATTTTGAAAAAAATCAACTTGATTAAAAAATTGAGTGTTTTTTCTAAAAAAAAAATTGGTTTTGAAATCTAATTTCTCTAAAACTATTCACTTAAATAACTTGATATATAAAAGAAATTCAAAAAAGCTATAACAAATTATTGTATTTTCCTTCGTATAGGTTTTTATTTTTGTTTTCTATTTTAAATCAATTTTTTAGAAATTGACCCACTCCCCCCCCCCCCGTCTTAAGGGGAGGGAAAGATCGAATTTTTCCCCTAAAATACCTACAATATTTTTCCTAAAATGATTCCAGGAATCCCTAAAATAAAGCACGAATTAGGTGCCACCTTTTATAATTCAAAAAATTTAAAGAATTTTTGCACTGTCTTCTCACAAATGCTAGTTATTTTTCATGAAGACTTTTATAACCGACAATGCCGCCATAGTCTTAAAGTAAATGTGGCCCTTAAGCCTTGCACATAGCGAATAGGTTCAGAAGTAATTTATCTTATTACTTTATCATTTTCTTATTGATTGAACTTATTTATCCATAACACACCATTTCCTTCTAGATAAAAAATCAGTTCTCAATTTTTTTTTTGAGAAAAAAGGATTTAAATTTACTCCGGCAATCTAAAAGTAAAAATCAATTTGTATAAGCAAGTAAAAAAAAATCAATGTCATCACTTAAGATTACCTACATAAGACTTCACATGAATAAATACAAATTCAAATATTTTTCAACACTTAAAAATTCACTGAATTTTCTCATTGAAAAAAAATTATGTCATCCATAGAACTCAAGCTAAATAATATACTTAAAGATACATAATATACTGACTCGTATAGGAAAAACCTCCTCCATATCCATACTATAAGGTGCCCATATCTTTAAAATGAATTCATAGAAAAGTTATCGTGCGTAAATATAAAATGCAAATTGTTACGAAAAATTCACCCCGCAGCAGTCGTTATTTCTATAGACTCTAGGGGTATGTATGTAAGAATGTAAATATACCGCCGCGCCGTATATGGATAGGATATGTGATTTTCGATTTCCATCTTCGGATTTTTCTCGTCATTAAACCCATTTCGTATACACAAACACAAGCCGTTTTCTATCATCATTTCTACTCCTATACTCTACTCTACTTGGTGCTGTGCATTCTTCTTATTTTTTTTTTAATAAAAAAAATGGAAACAAAAATAAGAAGTAAAATAAAGAAGTTAGCTAAAAGACGTAAAGAGGAGCTGAATGTTTCCGCAAATATATCAAAAACGTATTCTACAAAGAAGGAGGAATAATGTAAGCCGTGTGGTTTGAGCAATGTTACCATGAAAAGTTTAACAAAAAAGAAACAGTTTTCTGAATCGAAATGATCAAACGAAGAGAAAAAAGGTGTTCTGATATAAGCTCTATAGTAATTTTTCTTACTTATATATTTTTTTAGACTTTAAGATCCCAGGTCCCGTATCGCTTAAGAAAAAAGCGATCGCGGTTAAGTGATCGTCGTTGTGACAATTGCTCGCTCTATCTCTCTTCTCTATATAAAGGATACAGACAGCTATCGTAAAACCGATTTCACCCCAGTTCTCGTGAGTTAAAATGCCTCTATTTCCTTAATTCTCGGCAAGTTTTTTCAAAGTTCTGGAAAATTTTCAGTTGACAAAATCTAGATAAGGAAAACTTGTTAAATGCTCGTCAGGCGCTTGCCAGCAAAAACTTGTTGTTATCCCATCAGAACTACACCGTAAATAGTATACATACATACAAAAACGAATATTTTCCATTTCCATTACTTTAATGACACTGCGTCATACACATAAAAAGGAGCACATGCTCAGAGCAGGTACTGCATAAGAAGCAGGGAGGTGCTCAATAAAATGACCACCTGCTATTTTTGAATGAGCAATTTATACATCTATCCATGGGCGAATTATGATGGATATCTGAGATATAAACAAATTTTAAGATTTTTCTATTTAGCACCATCTGCAGGATTTAAGTGCACTTATCATTTCATAGGAAATATATTTTTTTAAATTTCGCCCTAATTTTATGGTTAGTTTTTGAATTGTAAAAAATTTAGTGTTTAACGCCATCTATACTTACTCAATAACGAATATACATATTTTGTGTAAGTTTCTGGATGATTAGTTTTTTTTAAATTTTTTTAATTTTGAGCTCCATTTTTAAATTTAACAAATACTACAAAAATAGGCGCGGCAGTAGTTGCTTAAAGAATATTCAAAAATATGTTCATGTATTTTTGATACTTTTTTTAATAAATTCTCAGCAGATTATTTTTGTTTTTTTAAATCTTAACCTTTAACCTGGTTGGGTTTTAAACTTTTGGTGACGTTTTAATTTTCGTGGTGTTTTTTTTTTTTTCAAAATAATGTATCATTTTCAAATGAAATAATATTTTTGTATCCAATTTTTGTCATAAAAATGGAATATGTGCAATGACTGGAAAAAAAAGACTGAATTACTGACATTTTGTCAGCCTTTCAATTCGGAAATACTCCATATTAAGGTTTTGGTAAAAGTTAATACGTGGAACTATCAATCTGACACTGTTTTTTAGTAAAATCTCTCCAAGACTATCTCTTGACATGATTGAGTGACTCTAATCAAAAAGTTTGGATTAAACAAGCAAATTTTATGTCACCTCCATACCTATCGTCTAACAACACACACGGGAATTGTTGAGAATGTAAATCACCGCAGTATCTGATTCTCCAAAAGCTGTCACAATATTCAGTACTGTTAACTGAAAATGACGTATGTACATTTTTTTTATGATTACACGAGTTTTTGTTGCCAATTTGTTAATAGTTATAAAACTATTTTTAATGAAACAAAAAAATGTGTTTCAATTGGTTTACTGCTCAAAAAGCGACATACAGCTTTAGTTGTCAATAAAAATCATCCCAAGGATTTAAAATTTGACCTGAACTGAAAAAATCGACATAAATGTCAGATACGTCAATTTTAGTTAACATGGCAGTAACTCTATTACAACTTTTAAATACTTTTTTGGCTTTTATAACATCCGAACCGAACCCTTGAAAGCTCTGTCCTTAGAAAGGAACAGTTTAACAGAAACTTTTTTTGTTCTACTTTGCACTAAAAAAGGAAATCTGGAAATTAAGAAATTCGTATTTGGTTCAAATCAAAGGGCTCATATGTATGTCAAATCCTTTCATTTTATAGATGTTATGTTTAAGCGATAGATTTTACTATAAATCTTGTGTTCAAAAATGTAGTAGCCGTAGCATTATAGTTCATTTCGTATAGGAATTTCATGCCGGAGGTCTGGGTTCGATTCACGGCCTCTTTCACTTAATAAAATAAAATGCACGACTGGGTCGCACGAACTTGCTCTTGTAGTAAAAGTTTCTTCGAACTTTAAAGATTAAGTGTAATAATAATAATTATATGTATATGTATTTGTCCACTTAATAAATTGAAGAACTGAAATTTGAATATGGAAAAAAAGCATGAAATACGTTCTTTAAATTGATAAAATAAGTACTAGAAATGTTTTAATCTCAGAAATCAGAATGAAGAACGCCATCTTAATTCTAGAAGAAATGTGAATTTTTGCAGAATTTTTTTTTTAAATATGTAGTTGGAGCGGTTTTCTTAAAAAATAATTTTTTATATATAAAATTTATTGATATTTTTTTATAAAAAAAATTTGGTATGCCATTTTTAAGAAAATAATAATATACAGCTAAAACCATAATTTCAAAAATATTCATTAACCCGTTTTCAAAAAAATGATTTTTCAAAAAAAATGTTTGAACTTTTTTTTTTAAATCTATAAAACATTTTTTTTTTGAAAATATTTGTATGCAGAATTAATCACACTTGATAGGACATTCTAAATAAAAATATTGATCAAAATCGTTTAAGTCGTTAACGAGAAAATCGTAAATAAAAAAACGGTTCTATGGCAGGTACCGTTAATAACGGATTTTGGTAAATTTTTTTTACTGAAATATAGGCCATAACCCTAATAGTACACACAAACAATTTTAAAAAAAAAATTATTAGAGGCCTTTTTGAGATAAATAACTTTTTTTAAAACGATTGTTTGGCAAGTACCGTTATTTTTTGAGCTAAATAAAAAATCTCGATTTCTCCTATAGGGAATCACCAAACAATCTTATGCTCCAATTTCAAAGAAAATCGCTCTAGAGGTTTAGGCTGTAGGCCGAGGTACAGACAGACATACACACAGACAGACAGACGGAATTGCGGGACCCACTTTTTTCGTGTTCTCTATCATCGTAATGTCAAGTTTGATTTGATACTGCCATTTGTTAGGAATTGACGGAATTGACAAATCCCCCAAAGGCAATAACTCTTGTCATGAATAAGTGCTTCAAACCTCAGCGTTTCGGATTCAGCAAAAAAGTGTAGGTCCCCTCCATTTCTGCCAATAATACGCATGCAGGAATGGTTGAGAGTTCTAAGTCACTAGGACTTGCTTCTACACAGGAGCTTTCGCGCCCACATTATTTTTGTGTTCAAATATCGGCCCATTTCAATCAAAAGTAATTTTTGGTGTACCTCAAGGGAGTCTACTTGGTCTATTGTTGTTTGAAACAAGTTGTAAAATTGTAAAAATACTTCTTTAACTTGTAATTAAAAAAAGAAAGAAAATATTTCGAGGTATTAATCAAATCTAACATTACGATGATGAAGAAGTAAAATTCGTCGAACCGTTCGTCACATCATTGTTTGGTCTGTTCATTTGTACGTTCCAGGTGTACATCGAGCTAGAGCCTTAAAGGATGGACAGATTTGCTTCAAATTTAACAAAAATTATTTTTTTGTAATTTATTTCAATGAAAAACTAGAATTTTCGCTTAAGTTCATTTTCGTACTTGTAATGCCAAAGGCAATCGCAATAACATGAATTTTTTTTTTTTCAAAAATTCTAATAACGGAAAAAGAGTGCTGATTTTTTATTCGAAAATTATCCTTGTTTGAATGCCGACGCTGCTATACCTGATTTGAACAACAATGTAAGTGAGCAAAATTGAGACTAAAAACTCCGATTTTCAGAGTTTTGTGTCGGGGATATAATCAATTTAAAAAGTAAAAAAAATGCATTATGAAGCTCTGTCATTTTTCCTAAGTTGTGATTTTTGCGTTGTATGAAATCTCCAAAAAAAAGTCGATAAAGTTCTCTTAAAAAGCTTATATCTTGAGTTATATTGTTCAGACTGTCAAAATTAAGGTAGTAAGTACATAAGTAAGTAATTGTTTATTCAGAAATTCAAAAGAGAGTAGGTATGTACATAAATTATTTAAATATAAATGTAGATTCATAAATTCTATTTGGCATATGTACTTATATTTAATTCGTTCATTATAACACTAAACATGCCGTCTGTTGCGATGAAATATCCTTATTTAAGTAGTTCCCTATCTTGCTGTAGGAATTGTTGGTGTTGGGGTTGGTGTTGGTGGGGAGCGGGTCAGAATTCTGGCTATCAAAATCCTGTATGACCAAAATTCTGTTTTTTCTTTTTTTGAAAATACTGTACGACCAAAATTCTGTTTTTCAGAATTCTGTATGTCAAAATTCTGTATATCCAAATATCTGTTTGTTCAAAATGCTGTAAGTGCAAAATTCTGTTTTCCAAAATGCTGGTTATGTCCAAGTTCTATATTTCGAAGAAAAAATTGTTAACAATATCATTGTTTAGCACGTACAAGTACAAATAGAATTTTTTGCATTTACATTTATAAAAAATCATTCAAGTACGATCTCTTTACAAACGAGTAAAATACTTATTTGTTACCAACGTTTTATAAATTCTATTTTCGTGAATATATTTCTTTTAAACCTCGATATGTGGAAATTGTAGAATTTAACGATGAAACTTAAAATTCTTCAGCAATATTGGTACAAGTCTGAAATGTTTTATTTGCAAAATTCATTATAGAATTTGAGTTTTTTAAGGAGGTATTACATTGAAATCTTAATATTATGAATTTTAAAATAAAGGTACAAAATAGCTACATGAAATTTGGCCCCATTGAAAAATAGCCCCAAACAAAACATACAAAATTTTCCCCAAAAATTTATACAAAAGCAACAACAAAAAATTGATAACATTTTATGAATTGAGGTCATTTTTCATTGTTTTAAGGCTTCTTTTAATTTTTTAAATTTTTCGGTTAAATTTCAGTATGAAAAATAGATTTTTTTCATTTAGTTGGGGTAATTTCTCCAGTTTTTTTTTTTCATTTTGAAAATGGGGTAATTTCTCCAATTTTGGGGATATTTTTTATATTTTGTTTGGGGTAATTTTTCATTATGATATATGATAATATAATGAGGCTTGAGTGTAGCAATTTTCCGAATTTTGTTTTCCTTACAATTTAATACAAATTTAGACAGTAAGTATACAAGAAAAATTGTTGTAATATAAGATTTCATTTCATTCAAAATTTCAATGTTCATTCTGTATTTAAGTAAATCTGTATGAGTAAAATTCTTTATTTAAATATTCAGTTTTTCAAAATTCTGTATTTAAAAAAATTGTTTTGATAATGTAAAAAAGTGCGCAATTTTTTACATTATCAGAACAATTTTTTTAAATACAGAATTTTGAAAAGCAGAATATTGAAATACAGAATTTTACTCATACAGAATTTTGACCATACAGAATTTTGACCGTACAGAATTTTAAAATACAGAATTTTGTGTAACCAGAATTTTGAATTACAGTATTTTGAAATACAGTATTTTAAAAACAGTATTTTGACCCTACAGTATTTCGACCCCAACCCGTGTTGGTGTTGGTGTTGGTGTTGGTGTTGGTGTTGGTGTTGGTGTTGGTGTTGGTGTTGGTGTTGGTGTTGGTGTTGGTGTTGGTGTTGGTGTTGGTGTTGGTGTTGGTGTTGGTGTTGGTGTTGGTGTTGGTGTTGGATCTGTCATTTTTCCTAATCCCAAAATTAAGGTGTGTTTGGGATTAGGAAAAATGACAGATTATCCCAAAACTATTTGCTTCCAGCTTTTGGTCTGTAACAATTAACTAAAGACTTCTCGAAAAAGAAAAAAGATATTAGAATGATTTTAAATGAATTTTTACTTTCAAGAATCATTGTAAATTTTGTAAAAACTAAAATACTTTGCGTAACCTCGAAGACAGAGAACAAGTCTTTAAAAGTATGCTTCATGTCAAAAATTTAGCCCATTTTTGTAAACCTTTACATGCCTTTTTTCTTTTGTTTAAATAAACTAATTTAACTATATCTAATTGGAATAATAAAAAAGAGTTAATAATAATAATAATAATAATACATTTTTTTAATATATTTTGTGCCTATGCAAAATTCGTATAATTTCTCATTTAGTGGCAACACTGTACCTGAATGACATTCACACTTAAATAAGGTAAAACGGCATTGAAATAAAGACATTTAATAAAAAAAAAAAATCCCCGGGTTTTTTCTGACTTCATTCAGCTTGGCATATAGTGGAAGATGACTCTGCGAGGGAGGGTGTCCTGATGTCTGTCACATCTCACATAAAACATTGGAAATAATTTTACGAAATAATACGAAGGAGTTAGGAGAACAAACGTGTTGTGTTTGTTTTGCTTTGGTGTTCATCCCCTGGTAGGTATAATATGGGAAGATGATCCTTATTTTTTCTTCCGCAGAACCACTATCAAAACACCCATGGTGGGCTTCGTTGTTCTAATACCGCCAATGCCAGCAGCATCTCCGTCCCAGTCATCATTGACTGCAATAAGGAACCTAACGAAGTATGAAATCAGTTCATAAACTTCCGTAATATGATCCTTGTTGTAGAAGAAGAGTTTTATTTGTTTTGTTTTTTTTTTTTTTCTTCCTTGTCGTCTTTTATTTTACTTTATTTTTTTCCTTCAATTTTCTCTGCTGAATAATCCTTTAAGGCAACTAACAGTCTTCGTAATGTATGTAATTCATTTTATTCTCCTAGCTTTAAGTGAAGCGCAGTACGGTAACGGTGTAGAGGTGGCTATAGAGAGAGAAGCGGCAGCGCAACGATCTGATATCCTTAGCGACTAATGTTGTGCAGCTTTGCGTTGTAATAACCTACAATAATATTATGAAGCTGTTTTTTGCTATAACTCTCCCACAATCGTATCTTCCATAGGGAGCACAATAACAGGCGGCAGCGGTCGTTCTATGGAACAAACATTGAAATAGGTAGATTATTATTGCCAGTGCGGAAGAGCTTATGCGTCCTGGTATAAGATTACTTTTTTCCTCCGCATATTTATTTAGCCCCATGCCCTGCCCAAGCTATAAATTAGATGAATGAGATCTTTTGTGAATGAATGGGTCAGATGTCGCGACTGGGCTGAATGTAAGTATTGTTCCATGTGTGGTTTACAATATGAGAAAAGATTTGCATTCAAATATTTAATCCTTTTATATAGGGTTCCATAAGTAAAATAAAAAATAAAAAAAATAAATTTGATGGCACAACAGCTCATGAAGAACTAGGGCCTAGTGACTTACAACTCTCAACCATTCCTGTGTGCGTGTCTGCAGGAATGGAGGGGACCTACAGTTTATTGCCGAATCCGAACGGCTAACGAGCGGCACTTTTCTGTGACAGGAGATACTCTTGGAGGATTTGTCAATTCCTCGCAAGAGGCAGTAGCCGTTTTTCTTTTAAATAAATAGGTGGCGAGGCTGGGGCTCGAACCTTAGACCTTCGGCATGACAGTCCATCGCACTAACCATCACGCCACGGCTACTACAGGGTTCCATAAGTATAAGCTTTAAAATTCAATGAATAGGAACTTAAAAATCCTTTTAAGTAAAGATAAACACATTTTATAGATATATGAAATATTGGGGAAAGTATTTCATTAAAAAAAAAACTGAACAAAATATTTAAATGAAATCTACAGAAAAGTAAAAAATCTATATATTCTCTGTTTATTATGCATGTTTTTACGCTTACATACATTATAAGCTGCTTAACTATAAACTTTTCGGGTGTACCTCAGGGTAGCCACCTTGGTCCACTCCTTTTTATTCTTTATATTAATGATTTACCAGCATATCTTTCCTACTCAATGTGTCTTTTGTATGCTGACGATCTTAATATTTTTAGTATTGTAAGGTCTTCACTAGATGCAAGCAAAATTCAACTTGATCTTAATAATGTAGTTAATTGGTGTAAAATTAATGGGCTATTTTTCAACAATAACAAATGCAGTGTTGTTACTTTTTCAAAAATAGCTAATCCTATTGTTTTGATTACAAAATTGAAAATCACTCTTTACAAAGATTAATAATTCAAAAAGATCTTGGAGTTATTTTTGACTCTAACATGACTTTTTCACTTCATGTGGACCACGTTATTTCACGAGCAAACTCTATGCTGCGTTTCGTAATTCGAAATTCAAAGTCTTTTGAAGATCCTTATACTTAAAAAACTCTTTATTTATCCCTTGTAAGACCGTTGGTGGAGTACTGTTGCGTTATATGGAATCCTTATACTCAATCAAGTATCAATCGGATTGAAAAAATCCAGAAAAAGTTTACTAAGTTTGCCTTGCGAAGAATATTTAGAAATTCTACTATCCCGTCTTATGAGACCAGATGTAATTAAATTGATTTAAAGCCTCTAGTAAAGAGAAGAAAATTATATTCTGTACTCTTTGCCTTCGATATCCCTAGTTCAAATATTGATTGCCCGGTGTTACTATCATTGTTCAATATATATGCACCTTCTCGCAGTTTGCGACCAAGAGATGGTGATTTCTTTTATGTTCCGTATCATAATACAAGTTATGCAAAACATAATCCAGTAACTGAATCATGTATTGCTTATAATGAATTTGATAATATAATTGATTTCAATAAAAGTAGGTTAGATATTAAGATTGAAGTACTGAATTGATTATAAATTTAAACTTATTGTAATATTATTTCATTTATTTTTACCGTAGTCTTTATAAAGTTACTGTAACTTGATTGACGAAATAAATAAATAAATAAATAAATAAACAGTTTCGTCTATATGATGGTTAAAAGAATAGCTAAGGACCTTTAATGGTTAAAAATCCTGGTAATTCCTGCCCGGGATTTATAAACATTATTTTCCAGTACTTTATTTTATTTAATAAAAATAATATATTGTTTCCATATACACACATTTTTTTATAATACACAAATTCTATATAGGTACTACCGAAATAAAATAAATTAGAAGAGATAGCACTGGGTTGTTTATTTTTTATTGTTTATTAATTTTTCAATAATTGGGTCGCGAATGTTAATTTTGATATACAATTTTTCTAGAGCCTTAATGAATAAAATTTTGCATTTTAATTTAAATTATCTTTTACCAATTAAAAATAATACAAACTTAAACAAATAGTTTTATAGTGTTAAATGTATTTCCTATTTAAGCATGAACAGAATAGAATTCTGCAACTGGAGCCGCAACTGTAACTGGAAGAGCTGTCAAAAAGTGTCGTACATTATTTTTTTTACGTGCCCACAATGTAGCTGTACAGTACAGCTTTGAAAGTAGCTTGAAAGTAATATTCTGTACAATCTTAGAATTCACATTTTTTATTGCAAATATTTTTCCAAAATAACAAATAACTACAATATTTTTTCCGACGCAACCAGTTGTTTTTTTCTTCATGAGGATGGATTTGAAACGTCAAAAGTGGTGTATGTGAAAAGTTGAAATTATATGCGGCTACGTTGCGTTGTGTCCGCAACATTGAATTTGTGTGTATTCAATATTTTGACAGCTATTCCAGCTGCAGCTCCAGTTGCAGCTCCGTCTTCATTCTGTTTCGGCAGTTAGTTGGTAGATCGTACTGATATTAGCTCACAATTTTTTACTTACGACGATAAAGGTAAAGGGAATGTTTTGGATTCGGAAAAAAAATTCGAACTCGAGATTTCTGTAGAACTTGGCATAACGATGATAGAGAGCATGAAAAAAGTAAGTCTCGCAATTCTGTCTGTCTGTATGTCTGTAGTTATGTCTGTACCTCGACCTACAGCCTAGAGTAGATTTTCTTCAAAACTGGAGTACACGATTTTTAGAAGATTTCCTACATAACACGGGAAATCGTATTTTTTTATCAACAAAAATAACGCAATACCTGCCAGCAGCTCTAAGGATTTTAGTTAAAATTTTTGTGTGAACTTATGTTAGTATATATGGTCTGCATTTTGATAAATTAAAATAAATAAATTTTGTGGCACAAACGGCTCAGGGCCTAGCGACTTACAACTCTCAACCATTCCTGGTGTGCGTGTCTGCAGGAATGGAGGGGACCTACAGTTTATTGCCCAATCCAAACGGTTAAGGTGAGCGGCACTCACCTTGACAAGAGATACTCTTGGAAGATTTGTCACTTCCTCGCAAGAGGTAGAAGCTCCGAAAAAATCTTAAGGTGGAAGCGGCTGGTATTGAACCCCAGACCTTTGGCATGACAGTCCAACGCACTAATCATTACGCCACGGGCTACTACGCATTTTGATGAAACAAAAGTTTAAATGATATTTCATTTCATTTATATATTTTCAAATTTGTTTTTTGGATGTTTATAAAAAAGATGAGCTAAATGCTCATGCAATGCATGGATGTGTATTCGAGAAAAATAAAAAATATGGTTCTAAAAATCGTTTTAAAGAAATCTGTCAGTTATCGATTATGGCATTGTGTGTAGAATAAAATAACCTATATTTTAAATAAAATTGAACACATAGACTAAGCATAAGTACCACTGGGCGTGGCGACCGTGAAATAGCTATAACTCTAGCCTATAAAAAACTTGGCGGTAGCTCACTTAAATTGTTGTTGTTTCATTCAAACATTCAATTTTTAGTATTTTCTTGTAGTTTTTTTCTGATTCTTCGAAAAAATAAGTTTTAACTGAATTTGTTTAGGTATACAAACCCTACTATTATCAATTATTATTTTATTTTATTAAATTAGCACGAAGTCGATATAACTGTATTACCAATTCTTCTTTTTACGTCATTATAGAATAAAATTGAGCCGAAGTTGACAGCTCTTTGACTTATTTTTTATATATTTCTCTAATAAAAAACTAGCTATAATTGATTTTTTTTTAAAAACCCTTTCTGCGTGGAACGATGCAAATTATCATACATAAAATAAAAAGAAAATCACAACCGTATATGGTACGTCCACACAATATACACAGACATCTCCCTAAAATCGATAGATTCGGATTCGCGGTTTTGGCTTTTTTCGATTATGGCTTTTTGGTTTTTGTGTTTACGGGATATTGGGCTTTTGGGACTTTAGATTTTTGAAGTTTTAGGTTTTCTAGCATTTTGGTTTTTCTGAAGTTCGGTTTTCAGGATTCTGTCTACGCTAGAATCCTGAAACGTAGCAAATAGGTACAAACTCCTATTCCTCTTCTATAAGAATCACATCAAAATGTTCTGTACAAAATTTAAATAAAATCAGCACACCATCGCCATCGTTTCCAATTTAAATAATAAATTCTTCAACAACTAATTAATTTTGAATTATGACAAATAAGATGGCAGAAGCCCGCGCATACCAAAATCCATATAAGAATCTGATAGTTGAAAATTTGAGAATTATGAGTGTTAAGTAAAGTTTGTCGCTTCGTATACAAAAGCCTATGAGAAAAGGAATTACTGCTAGCTGACGACTCTCATAACTGAATGTTGCGTAATTTGTTTCATGTTTTTGATTAATGCCCACTTTCATAAAAGGGTTTTTAAATATTCAAAAGCATCTATTTCATTTGTATCATTCATTTTTAAAGCGAATTTTACTGATGTAGTTGAAGGGCATCTACAATTTATCATCTGATTTTTTGCCGTCATATTTGTTTTTTTAGTATTTGTTTATGAAATTGCCCATAAAGAACTTTAATGAATTTTTTGTTGGTTTTATTATTTTTACAAAATTTAACCGTATTTACATTTTGTAAAAAATTGATGTAAAATTAATATTTTTACAATTTGTTTTTAAAACAAAGTTGAAATATGTTTTATGTATTCCGTATCATATGCTTACATATAACTTTTAAGAATTCTATTGGTATGATCAAACAAAAAGTATTCCTTGTTAAATTATTTAAAATTTAAATTCATTCGCACACTGACAGTATTTTATAACCTTCTCAAAATGCACAAACTTACAATTTGAAAATTCAAATAATTTATTATTTAAAAGATAATTTTCGCATGAACTAAAATTGAAAAATGCAATCAGTGGATGAGCCCATCACGTTTTTGACAATGAACTTTGCAACTTTGATACTCATTCGTGTTCGTTCATTTCATTTAATCAAGTGGATATTATTTGGTTATTCATGAATTCAAAGAGTTTCATATCTGCTTCATTTTTTTTTGCAAAAAAATAAAAATAAAAAAAAATAAAATAAATCACTTGCCGCGCAACAAACCACAGCTTCTGCCGCAATCAATTCGATAAAAAAAAGTAAGATGAAAAAAAAATAAATAAATAAAAAAAGGAAAATCAATCGCAAAGCTTATATATCCAGCATCAATAACTCTTTTGAAATGATTCCCCTCTATGACGACGACGCCGCAACCCGCACCGACGACACGATGTGAAATTTACATTGAAATTATTAAAAAGTACATATTTCACATCATCATAAACAAAATCGAAGAACTTGCTACATTTTTCAATAGCAAAGGGAGGTATAGCTACTTTTGAAGTTGATTCCCCTTGCCAGTTCTTGATACGTTCAACATGTTGTGTATATTTGGAGATGTAGGTAGGTACTCTGCCAACTGATAAAGATACCACACCATGTTTACTCCCAGGTGGCAGATCACTCTCCGATTCAACATCTGCTCACCTGCATACTAAAGGCATCAATTGCAAATTGAAAGGTTTATCTGCTCCATTGAACTCTGGATGTTCCCACCCACATTATATAATATGTAAACCTATATCTCTGTATATAATACGACAACGATTGAATCGAAAAACACAGCCACCAGAGCAAGGAGTATAGCAATACAGTAGAATGCGGCCAGTAGGGAAATAAAATTGAAATTTTTACTGGATCAATTTTATGGAAAATTACATTCGACGAAGAACTTAAGGATATACATGCGGATGGACAACTAGAGTTTACATTAAAAAGGCAAACATTTTACATTTACGTAGATAGAGAAACTGAATTACTATACCAGTGCCATATACTTGAAATTTATGGAGTACCAAGTACCTATACTTCCTTGAACAGAACTTGAGCAATTGATGCAGGTATATAGTTCATCATTTTCAGTGCTTTTTAATGTCGGAAAATTTTATAGGAGGTATAATTTCATTCTATCCAAATGTACACATATACGTTCCTGGAGTTCAAATATTAAAAATGTTGAATTGAAATTTATTAAAACTAAAGTAGTGATAGTTTTCTGAACTTTAAGTCGATATAAACCCATGCAATTGCTTTATGCTTTAAGTACTTAAGTTTCTGAAAAAAGTAAAATCACGTGGGAATCTAAACAAAACATTTTAATTCATCAAAATTACTTTTAACTTAGGATATACATATGTATGTATAAGCTGAAGAATACGAACCTGTGAATTCAGACAATGCAATTTTTATTGCACTTGGTATCTACTTAAGGACATCTCTAGAGAACCACAAACATAATTTGGAAGTAATTTTATAGAAGTAAGTATAACTCGAATCTCGATGTACATAACGGACATACCAATGGATGGTACAAAACTTTACCATAAATATTTGTTTTTTTTTTTAGCTTAACGTGAGTGTTATTTCTTGGTTGAAACTATTAAAATAGAAAAATTGTAAGTATTGGGGAAATAGGGTAATATGATTTTTAATTGATAGAGTTACAAAAAAAAAAAAAAAAACAATCGACAGTTTTTTTTCGTATATTTAATAAAATTGCAACAGAAACTGCAAAAAATTGTTGTAAAGTAATAAAAAAGTTTCAATTGGATATCATTTATATCACAGTCCACAAAAACTAGATTTTAATACTAAAAATCAATGAATCGTTGCAATGATTTGTTCATAAGAAATATTATGGTGTCTTAACCTAAACAACAAGAACTATACCGAAACATTGAAAATGAAAATACCGATAAAAAAAAACACTTGTAGGTAAATACTTAAGTAGGTACTTTTCTTGAAAAAAAAAACTGCTTAAAGTCAACATTCCTTAAAGGTTTTTATTTCAAAGACAAGGAAAGGTTATAAAATAAGAAGGAACTGTGTGCTGTAACAGCTGAAACTATAGAATACAAATTTAAATTTGTAGTCATTAAAAACAAATATTTTGCTTTCTTTAACATAATGAATAAATAGAGCAATCATATTATTTAACAAAAATTAAGTAATTTTTAAACTAATTTTTCTTAATTCAATTAAATAAACAAAAATAAATAATAATAAATTATAAAAATTTATATGGCAAAATCTAACTTTATTTTGGATTTTTTTATAAAGCTTTCAATTACGTCGTCTGTACTGATATCTATGTCTTTATGCACGTGCAGCAAAGCCAAGCCCGTAAGACGTTCCTCCCCCATTCTGGACCGCAACCACGTTTTTAATCGCCGCAAGGTCGAAAATGACCTTTCTGCGGTTTCTGCCCGGACAGGAAAGGTTGCTAGAATGTTCAGGAGTTTGTTTATTCCCGGATACATATCTGGATCACAGACGTCTAAAACTTCCAGAACTGTGGTGGGTGGCAATTTGTTTTGGTCTTCTTCGCGCGTCCATTTGGCGGTCCACAACTCAAGTTCTTTAATGACACTTTCAACCGGTTGGTCCAGCAGTCCCACATAAGGCTTTATTACGTTTTTTATTTCCTCAAGGTCAACCGAATCGATGAGCGATGGCATACAAAAATGAAGGCCATAGTTCCTTAACACTTCAGGGGAGAAACGAGACCGTAAGTCATTAACGGCTATATTATTGACTTTCTTCAAAGCTAGTTTTACTGAAAAACTAGTTCTATAGGGTTTTCGAGTTTTAAGTTTCTCAAAAAAAAATATTGATTTGATTTAGATGTCAAACTATGTATGAATATTTTGATTTAGATGTCAAAGTAATAAAAATTTGTGAAAAACTTAAAACTCGAAACCGCTATAGATCTAGTTTTTCGGTAAAACTAGTTCTGAAGAAAGTCAAGAATATGGCCGTAATACTACGTTTTCACCGACCACTAAACCGAGATTTAGGTAGATTTACCACAAATCTCTTCACAAATCCCGTGATTTACCATACAAATTTTAATCTCCTCAAATCAAGATTTAAAATAAATCTCATTTAAATCTTCATAGGAAAAATTCGAACAGACCTATTCCCCTATTCAGCGCAATACAAGCTGCTAAAGCAAACTTGCCATCTCACTTCCACTTCATAAGAAAAATGACCCACCATCTGCATTTTGAAAGGTTCTGTCAAAATTAATCTATTTTTTAATCTTTTTTTCTGGTGAAAACACTATTCGAGATTTATGAAATCTAAACGAGATTAACTTGCAGTGAAAACGTAGTATAAGAATTTCATCCAATAGTGGAATGTAAAAGCTTCTGAGAAAGTATTCCTACACATTAGAAGCCGGTTGGTTCGCCCTAATCGTCTGCCTTTGAACAATCCTTGGTTTTGCTATTTCAATATCCAATGAATCTGCAATTTGTTCTATTTCTTGGAATAAGCTCGAAAAAATAGTAGTTGCGTTTTCTCGTTTATTCTCAAGAACCGAAATTGTATCATTTAGTTCCACATTTGGAATCTAATTTCGGCGATTGCAATTTTCTGCTGAGTGAAACGGTCGTACCTGCATATATATTTAATTTTTTTTTAGAACTTATATACGTAAACATAAATTTTTATTAAAAAAAAAATAACAGTCAAATATGCTTAACTAATAGGTAAATTTACTTAGAGACGTTTGCTGAAAAGAAACTTAAATACTTATGTTCTACTTAGACGCTTTATGATACTTTTTCCTCATCATAAACTTACACATAAGCTCCTATGTAGAACTTAAATATTTATGTTTCGTTTCAGCAAATGGGCCTTTGTTACTTAAGTAGTATACATACATAATTAAGACTTTCCCGAACTTTTTATAGGTGGAAAATAATTAAACTACACAAAAAAAATTAAAAAAAAAATCAACAACTTAAAATTGTGTCACCAATTTTATTTTATCAAATAAATTCTAAACTATAAACAAAAATCCCCAAAAATGCACATTTATTACCCTCTTAAAGCTTGCTAAATAACCTTTTCAGTGATATATAACATTTTCATGTTTTTCATGTAGGTACCTACATAATAATTCCAATCTGAAAATTTGATATTATCTCATTTCACTTGCAAAATTGAAAGGGGAATTCGATTTTTTCAAACTCAATTTTAAAAACAACTGCGTAAATAATTTTCTTATATTTATTTTATTTACGAAAAGTTCTCCCCCCCCTGTCTGTATACGCCATTGGTGCAACTTGTAGTAGGTACAATGCAAATTTAGTTGGAAACGCAAACAATTTACATAGATCTACATACTAAATTTTTTAAAAGAAAAAAATAATACTTATTTAATTGATTTGCTTCCAAACGTAAATCGACTTGAATTTCGTGTGTCCCCAGGAAGTCACATCGGCCCTTTATGAAATTCGGCCCCAATGAAAACTGAAAAAAGGCCCCAAAAATTATATGAAAAGCAACAACAACACAAAATTGATTGAATTTTGTGAATTATGGTCATTTTTCATTTTTTTTGGGGCCTCTTTTCATTTTCCATAAAGGGCTTGGATTTCATTATGAAAAATGGCCCCACATTTTTTCATTTTGAAAATGCGGTTATTTTTCATTATGAAAAAAAGCCCCAGCTTTGGGGCTATTTAAAAAAATTTTCAGCTATTATATTCCAAACTTTTTATCCGGAGATACCTCTTCATCGATTAATATTTTGCAGATGATTTCCAAATATTTACGCCCAATTTATTCACATAGGTACTAAGCTAGCTTAGAACCCGGTCTAGCTGGAGCAGGGACTAGCTCTGGTACTGGGTCCTAACGAAAAGTTAGTACCTGAGCTTTTCTTCACATCCCTAATACCCGATAAGGTCTAATACTGATTTTGACAACATTTTGGTATTTTAAAAACTATTTTGATATTTATTTAACATTTATGTATACGTCAGTTTTTGTGAAGTTTTTAATTAATTTTTGACAGAATTTGCCTGTCTTTGAATTATTTATTAGGCAAGTTCAGGAAAATGAGATCTCAGAGCCCTCAGCAAATTTCAGTTACGTGAACAGGATTCTTCAGCAAATTTTCTCAGTTTTGCTGTCAAAACTCTGAGGGAAAAAATTTTGGATTCGCTTGCTCACTTTTTGAAGTTGAGAAATCTCAGAGATCTTTTTTTCCTGAACACGCCAATTATGTTTTCTGTTTGCCAAATTGTTAAATAAATATAATATGTAAATTTTATATTAGAAGATGCATAAAGTTATATTGACGTGTGTTGCATTGAATTTCTTCTTATTCAAAATATGTGAATATCTACTTTGTGTTTGTGGTATTTGTGGTAATGATTTCGCCGAATTTGTGACTTTTCATATAGTATTTTTAGTTTTTGCGTGTTCGCGTTTGATCACGGACCTACTAATGGAATAACCAAATTCGTCGGCTTCAAATATTGGTAAAATATTTGACCGAGCATCAATTCCGGTCCATTTTTTTTTTTTACAATATTTAGTCCGCCAATGATATTTTCCGGTTACATCAAGGGTCAAGGAATCGGTAAAATGCATAAGCAGCCACTTCAAATTCTTTAAATGTTGCTGGCTTTTATCCAAAGTTGAAAATCTAAAAACCAATAAAATTAGAAAAAAACGCTCTTATCTTACATTTATTTTAAAAGAAGCAATGGTCAAGAAGTTATCAAAACTGAGCAATATCTCTCGGAGCAAACAAATAAATAAATCCATTTTCTACACAAGAACATCACCGATTAAACAAAATTGAAAAAAAAAAAAAAACTGAAATCAAAATTATCAATGTTAACAAAAAAAAAACGCACTTATTAACTATTTCTTCAGAAAAAACAGGCAAGACTGCTAGACTGTCATTTCGAGGTCCTATCTTAAACCAAGTCCTAACTAGTACTCGGTACCAATTTTACAGCACTAAGTCTTAGTACTTGTGTGAGGAAATGAGTTGATACCGATTTGAGTACTCTGTGAAGAAATTGACTGTTAAATACCTATATAAAAAAATAAACATATTTTTGTAGGCATATTGGGTTAGGGTGATCATATAAGTAGTTTAGTTTATTTATGAACTTTTGTATAACAAAAAATGCGTTCAATGAAAAAAAAAAAAAAATAGAAATAAAATAATTTATTTACAATAAATTTAACATGCGTCTACCATAACAGTAAGATAATGCAACCTATTTGTAGACTTTATTACCTATTGAATGACTTCAGAAGAATGTTTTTAACAAAAAAAAACCAAAAGTTCAAAAAACAAAAGCTGAAATCTAAGTTTCTAGAAGTTTTTCTTGCTTATTTCTTTTTCATACGATATTCTTCTGTAATCCTTTCTTTTTTTTTCAATATATCACTTCAGTTACTTGAATTAAACTATTTTATCTCTAGCTCCACACAGCCACTGTCAATTTTTCAAACTTACAAAGTGGAATGTTTGGAAAACTTTTTAGCTCTCAATTTCTTTCTCATTCAACAAACACACAAGAATTTAAAAGAAACTTCGTTAATGCCTTTACTTTACACAAAAAAAAAAAAAAAAAAAAAAAACTGCACTATTTCTGATAGATAAAATATTTGACAAAAGCAAAACAACACAAACATTACTTCGTTTTGCTTTATTTTTATTTTATGTCATCACTATCACATTCTCGTCTACTCGAATTTATAAATTCAATTTAACTTCCGTTATTTGCGACTTTTTCGATCAGTGTCGGTAGGAAATTTTAACGTATCTAAACAAACATTCCAATGGACAAAAAAGAAAAAAAAAAAAAAAATAAGAAACCAAAACCATCATCCTTTGAAAAGCTGTCATGGTATATTTCTCCCAACACTGCACAAAGCCAACTGCAAAATATCAAGTAAGTTTTGAAGTTTGTCAACATATAGAGATGCGTTTACTCAAAGTTCAGGAGATTCTGAGCTTCTATACTCGTATTTTGTTGCTGAAAGGAGATTGAAAGTAATTTTTTTTAAACTTTATTTAGTTATGGACAAAAAGGACACTTTTTTGCCATGCCAGCGCTGCTAGAAAGTTTTGCTTCTTCAAGGAGTGCACTTTTGAAGGAGTGTTATATTGATACAAAAACAGAAATCATCGTCAATGAAAAGGACATAGTAAGGTACCTTACCTACCTATAGAGAAAATCAAATTTTTTTTTTGTAGGTAAACTTTTTGACCAGTGTTTTTATTTTATGCGGGAACATCATTAACAATCCAGTCAAAACTGTCACAAGGACGAAAGTTGGGTTACATACATTATACAAGGACGAAACCCTTTAAGTTTGGGTTCAGTTTTTTTTGTTATTTTTGTCACCAAAGAAGAAATCGATGGGGGTATATGTAAGTTGAAAGATGTTTTTGTTGTTGGATCTCTTATAATTTCCTTTATGCAATAAATTTTATTCTGTATTCTCTTTTGAGACGTGCACTTTGTTTTTGCTTTCATCTTATAGGACTTCATGTGGCTTGGATCAAAGAATAACAAAAAAGTTAGACATGATATATTGTGCTTTCACATGCGGCAAGATTTTTTTTTTTTTGTTATCCAGCAAGGCTAAATTGAATTCAAGATAAAATATGGAACCATTTAGAAAGTTCTGGACTGAAATTGAATTTTTTGGGTATTTTAAGATGTTTTTTTTTTCGGTTTTGTTCCTGTCTATCGCATGAGTCAGCACATTGCGTGAATGAAAATTGGAAGGCTTTCGAAAAACAGTCACTCCTCGCTACCACGAGATAAGAGATAATGTTCTTTAATTTTAGGAGGTTGTCATATAGTTTTATTATATGTTTTTTTAATCGTTCAAGACTCAAAACTCGAAGGTTGTCTTCTTAAAAATATCTATTGCTTTTTTTCCTCTTAAAATTGGATGATTTAAACGTTTACTGCCTCAACAATAAAACAATGCTGCAACTCGAGTAAAAAAAAACTGCCAAAAAGTGCTATATACGAATTTTTTTCTTATGGTGGTTCGTTCTGAGCGAGCATCCACAGTTTTTATTTCCAATGATTTTTTTTTGTAATTTTTCTAATCACAAAAAAGACCACTGAAAGCTACATTATTTATTTTTTGCAATTTTTAGCATCAAAGGAACTGTATGCGTGAAAAATTTAAAATTTGGCTAACTTGTCGAGCTACGACAGCCTCTATGACTGAAGCTACATTGCGTTACGCTAGTAAAATAGAATTTGTGTGTACCTAGATATTCAAAATTTTGAAAGGAAACACTTTTCGATAGTATCTCAATCATTATTTTGTATTTTTAAAAAGTATAAACAAATAAACCTTAGAGTAGACATAATTTTTAAACGTTTTTTTCCCAACAGCACATAGGAATGTCTAGCGCATGTTTCTGTTTTTTATTTTTAAAGCTTAACAAAATTCAAGATTTTTTGCAAAAAGTGGAAAAGTGAAAAACAAAATCATACACTAGAGAAAGCTGTATGCAAAAAAGCTTACGAAAATTGTGTTTGATCTGCCACTTCAGATTGAATTTATAGATTATAAATAATTTTATCGAATATGGACATCTTAAGAGCAAGTTTTTATTTTTCACTTTAGCACTTTTTGTATTTTTTTTTTTTTTTGGCAATCTATATATAAATACACTTGGAAAAAACTAACGGTACACTTTTCTCCGTTAATACGCATCAGAAATGCATGAGTGATATACCGTTAGAAAGTTTTTGTCGCACCGATATGTGCACAAATCAAAAATTATGTGCATATGTAGCCATTAGGGGAAGGTAATGGTTATTTCATTTTTTTGAGACTATTTTTATCTTTTTAAGAGGTATGTTAAGAAGCCTAAAATTTCAGTGAGCGTGGTCACCGGGAAACTGCCTGAGAGATGAGAGATGTTATGAGCGATTTCGGCTACGCAGGTTGCAGCGATGCGTTGAAGGCTCTGTGCTTTTATACTCTGTCCAACAAAGATTGTCAGTACAGGAAGATAGGACGTTTGTATTTCAGTTTGGTTGCAGCGTATTGCATAAGTCTATCGCATATAAAAGCTCTTATCGCGATGCCGCATAATAATGCATAATAAATACTTTTTCCGATCCTTTAAGCTTTAAAACAAGCATTCATTCTTTAAGCTCTTGCACACAAATTATAGAAAAGGAGTGGTTAATGTGGGTAACCTTAGCAATGGTAGCTCTAATTTGGCGGTTACTTTGGTTACCCATTGTGTCTACCGGCTAGATAGGTCAGGGATTTACGTCGCTTTAAAAAGAAATTACAAAAACAATGCTGTGGGAAGTCTATAATTACTGGAAGTGGTATTTTTTTTTATGAAGTGCCTTGGTAATTCGGTAAGGCCCCACTGATTTGAAGAAAGTTTTCTCTTAAGAAAAATACTGACAATGTTTGTTGGAGAGAGTTTAGAGAAAATGGGTGGCATGGAAAGTATTTATACAAGTACGGGGTCGGATTTGAAAAATTTCATCTTCGTTGTTCATTGAGCGATTTCAATAAAACAGCCACAGGTTATAGCTGACGGCTTAAAATTATTAAAATAGAATTTTAGATACTTTCATGGTGGCTTATGGTATGACCGTTCAGCAGACTTTGAATTGGTTTTAAAGTTGGTCAGTTGGTCATTGATGGTCATATGTTATGTGATGAAGAGAGTGGAAACATTTATGTATATTTTAAGTAAACAACGATTTTTAAGTTTCTGATACTGTACTATATCGATTTTACTAATAATAACAAAAGTAAAACCCTTTAAAGTAGTAGCCGTGGCGTGATGGTTAGTGCGAGGGACTGTCATGCCGGAGGTCTAAGGTTCGATCCCCAGCCTCGCCACCTATTGATTTAAAAGAAAAAAACGGCTACTGCCTCTTGCAAGGAATTGACAAATCCTCCAAGAGTATCTCCTGTCACAGAAAAGTGCCTCTCATTAGCCGTTCGGATTCGGCAATAAACTGTAGGTCCCCTCCATTCCTGCAGACGCGCACACAGGAATGGTTGAGAGTTGTAAGTCACTAGGCCCTAGTTCTTCATGAGCTGTTGTGCCATCAAATTTATTTATTTATTTATAATATTTTTTTGGGGGTAGAAAAAACAATCTGTAAACTTTTTTCCGTCAATTTTCAGACCTAGTTTTTCTTTCGTTCAATACAGATCTTTACCAAGATCTTTTCTTAAGTCCCCAAATTCAAAGATGAAATAAGTCCCTAAAAGCGCATGAAATAAATCCAAAAACAAAAATGAAATAAGTCCCCAAAGAATAACAAAAGTACGGCGTATAAACAGTGAGGTATGTATGGGCGGGCATGCTGCCCCCTGCGAGTTTTGGGTGTATGCAAAGTTTTTTTTTGCATTTAAAGAATCTGGATTTAGAGAAACTGAGTTTATCCTATACATCCAATGTCAACAGCTGTTTTCTAAATATACATATTATCGTAAAAAGCCGAAATAATGAAATTCTAGAATTTACCGGTAAATCCTACCTCAATGTTTATAAATACGATAAATTCAAAGTGGGACAAGCTGAGGGGTTGCAGGGGGGCAGCATGGCCCTATACATATCCCAATGTTTATACGCCGTAATTTTGTTTCTTCAAAGAAATAACTTTCATTAAGTTTAGGGAGACTACAAATTCGTGGAAAAACAACAAACAATAATGTTCGATTTTCTCATTATTTTAAATTTTGCGCAACAAATTAGCATTTAATTAACTACAAATTCAGATTTTAATTCCGCCAATAAATTTGTAAATACATAAATATTGTATACCTAGTATATTATAGTATGTAAAAAATTAAAAAAAAAAAATTTAGAAAAAAAAAATTGGTATGCTATTTTTAAGGATTAAATAACATACAACTAAAGCCATAAAATTAAAAAAAAAAAATCATCAATCGGTTTTCAAAAAAATGATTTTTCAAAAAAAAATTTACTTTTTTTTTAAATCCAAAAATTATTTTTTTGATTTGTATGCAATATTATTAATATAAAAAAGACCTCCAGACTTAAAATGTTGATCAAAATCGGCTAAGCAGTTAACGAGAAAATAAAAAAAAAAAAAAAACGGTTCTATGGCAGGTACCGTTAATAGCAATTTTTGCTATTTGTTTTTTTTTTACCAAAATGCAGCCCATACCAGTATTAATACACCCAAAAATTTTAATCAAAATCCTTAGAGTCATTTTTTGAGATAAATAACCTTTTTCAAAACGGTTTTCTCTCCAGGGCATGACGTAAAAATCTTATGCTCCAAGTTTGAAGAAAATCGGTTTTTCTTCCGGAACGTCCTCTTTTTGAAACTTTGTTTTTTCGAACCTTTGTCTTTCGTAACTCTGTCTTTCGTAACTCTATCTTTCGTAACTCTGTCTTTCGATACTCTTTTATTATTTCCTTTCATTGCTAGCTTAATTTTTTTAAAGTTTTGTAATCAGCTGTTTCTAAGAAAATAATTTTTATTTGAAAACAAAACATATTTTTTTATTGAAATTAGTATTATAACTAATTCTTTGAATATTTAATTTTTGATGGACAAACAGGCTTTTTTGGTCACTCTCCTTCTTTAAGCAAATAAAAAATTTTATTTCATAATTTTACCCAACGTTTCCCAACTTGTTCAGGGGTTGTTTATAAAATCTAACAAAGAAAATATTTTAATAAAACTTGCAAGTTTTGTTTTCAAATTTGATCACTTACATGAAATAAATTTAAATTTATTTAATTAAACAATTGAATTTAGAATTAAAATTAATAAGAAAAGTAATAAATTAATTGATTCTAATAAAATTGAAAACTAAAAGCACTTCTTTGAAAAACATATTTTGTTTAGTATTTTTTACTTTAAATTTTTTTCTTCAAATGCAAAAGTGAAAACTGAAGACAATCTTACAACACTTTTGTACTTTTGCTTTACCCACCTCAACCGAATTGCATAACAAAAACACAACGGTGTAAAACGCTCGCAGCCAAATACCATTCTTCAAGCCTTCACTTGGCCACTTTTTGCAAAATTACAAAAGTAAAAATATTTTTTTTTCCTCTAGCGTATATACACATTTTGTTTTAAACCAAAATTTAAGCTTTCTGCATAATTTTAATAAGTTTTCCAGTGAGAATAACTATTCCAAAATGAGTTTGAAAATTTTCACTTTTGTACTTTTTCACTTTTTTGGCCAATGTACATTTAAGGCTTTCACGATCTACTAAAAAAAAAATAAAATTTGCCAATTTGTTAAAACCGGATCGTGAACAACCCTTATGCATTATTAAATCTTTCAAATTCCAATCCACTTAAGACACAAGAGGAAGTTCGTGCGGTATAGTCGAACATTTTATTTAAGAAATATCAGTAAGCTTTTCTATCTTGGCTTAAGTTGCTGCAACGATAAATTTAAAGAGATATTTTTCAATCCTATCGCTATTGAATGGCTTAATAAAGTTTCCTAGATAACTGGTATTTAACCTTCTGAAAAGGCCTTAATTAAAAACTAACACCTTTCAGTATCTAACCTGGTCCCGTTTGGACCCTGCTCAATAACCGTAGTTTTTGGTTTTAATAGGAAGAGAATGTTGTTAAAAATGGACACCAAAAACTCTTAAAGAAGGATAATGCAGCACGCTGGGTCACATTAAATATAACTTTTTCTCACATTAAGTCACTATAAAGGGCTAAAAGGTCAAAAAGCATGACACAAAAATTGCGTGTCGGTATAATCAAAAGAAATGATAACAAGCCATAGCTGCAAATTAAAACCCTTATCAAGGGTCAGCTCTCATTTCTTTTTCTTTTTTTTTATCATTATACTCCTTGTATATGTGAAAAACAAAAGAACATTATAGAACTTTTATTTTATCCTAGCAACATCTTTTACAAAATCTTAAAGTTTCGCTGACTTTTAGGGCCCTCGAAATACTCATTCTCTGCGCCCATCAGCCCAGCAAGGCGGAATTGAAATATCCATTTCTCATAATAAAGACATTAAGTGCTAAAGGTTAGAAGAAATAAGTCTGGAAAAAAGATAAACAACAAACTCTGAAAAGGATATACAAGGACCCAGAATGAGTGGCTTGTGTATAAGCCTTACTGTTAAACAATTTTCAACTTATATTCCCAATAACCAACTAATTTCTCAGAGAAATCAATGAAAATTTAATTAATCGTCTCTCGTCTCTCGTCCTTTTTTCTTTAGTCCTTAATTTTTTTTTTGTTTTCATCGAGAGGACAATTGTATGCGGGGGTTGTGGGTTATGGAATTGTATATGTATGTGGGTTAAGTTTTGGCACAATTCATTTATTGTTATGCTCTCTGTGTGGAAAGCATTTCTCCTCGCTCATCATTGAAAAGAAGAAAACTTTTGCAATTGTCTCGGCTTTGATAAATGAATATAGGACGTGATATTTTTGCAAGAAATATTTTTCTTCAAGTTGTGTAGCTATACGTAGAGCTTTTTGAAGTGGTTGTATGAAAGGGAGCTGCAATTCATTATTGTTTTTCTTTTTATTTCCGTGACGCATTTTGATTTTGGTCACCCGAGGGTTTGTAGATATAGTTGGGACTGGGGACTGGTACTGAAAATTGTATCCTTTTCTTGCCTGGTTGTGTTGTAAAAGCAATCAGCAGCGTTGGAAACGATTGTTAGACCCTTTTAGCTTCTGGCGCCCTTGTTACATTTTATCCGAGTTTATCATAGAATTGATGATGGAAAAGAAAGTGGTAGGGGGTTGCGTTCCTATGAAATAAGAGAAATGCCTTTCATGATTAAGGCGGGAGGTTTTTGTGTCATTATTTTTTTTCTTTTTTTTTTGATGTTGTTTTGTTTTATTTTAATATCACAAAATAATGATGGGTCATCTCACATTTGGAGTAAACTTTTATATGAAACATAAAAGTTCAACCACACCACAACAGCGCGCTGGTTATTGTGTAAGGATGAAAAAGGATTGCTTTTTGTATTTAGTTTCTCTGCTGGTCTGAACAATTAGAAGAGAAATCAAATAACAAAAATAAAAGCATTGCTGATGGTTAAATGAGTTGATTAGAGTAATGCAATCAGATTAAAGGAAATGGTCTATATAATTTGATAAAATAATGATATCCCCAGCAAAAATGGAGTTCGATATATAATGTGATTGGGTAAAGCACAGAATGACGATAGTATGTACATATTTCGATTTGATTGCTATTTTCTGAGGTGTCGATTGCTGATGGCATGCAATTTGTTTTCGATTGATATTGCATAATTTAGTACACACAATGAGTATAATGCATAGCATAAAGGTAAATGGTGTCGTTAATCCAATGGATTCGTAAATCCAATATAGATTTGGTTAAATTATATGACTATAGACTTTTATGTTAAAATGCTCATAGTGTTTTGGGTATAAACTATTAAATTGCCTGCTTAATTGCTCCTCATTAAATTGATTTTTCTACGAAATTGAACGAACAAAGTGTATTCGAATAAAAAAAAAATAAATAAATTTTATGATACTACAGCCTTTCCAGCGTTCGTGTATGCAGGAATGGAGGGGACCTACAGTTTATTATCGAATCCGAACGGCTAAAGTGAGCGTGAGCGGAAATTTTCTATGACAAGAGATACTTTCAATGGAGGTTTTGTCAATTCCTGGCAGGATGCAGTAGCTGTTTTATTTTAAAAATTATTAGGTATGGCGAGGCTGGGGATCGAACCTACACCTCCGGCAAGATAGTCCATCGCACTAACCATCACGCCACGCACGGCTACTAATTTCGAATGATTCCCTTATAAATTAAACTCTTATTTTTACGGCAACAGACGTTCATTAATAAATGATTAGAAGGACTGACGATATGAACTGAGAAAATTTTCATTTTCGTATCGGTCTCATCTCGGAAAACCAAGATGTGAGATTAATAGTTCAAGAGCCAAGAACCAGCCTTTTATACTTTCTTAATGCTTGTGTGTATTAATCTGGAAGTCTACCAACCTTAAGCCAGGGGCCACAGACTCCAAATGATCAAAAATTCCAAAAAACCAAATTAAGTTACGTAAATTGATAACTAAAAATTTTAGCCTCTTCGTACTCTTTAGATGCTTGTGCGTTAATGCGGAAATCTAGCAACCATCAGCCTGGAAATATGGCGACCATGGACCCCTATGAGGAAAAAAAAAAAAATGAGCTACGCCAATTTATGATAAAATAAAATGCAAGACTGGCTCGCACGAACTTGCTCTTGTAGTAAAAGTTTCTTCGAATTTTAAAGATTGAGTGTAATATAAAACATATACCCAATTAATAATTATTATAATTATTATTATTATTCCTTTTTCGTGACCTTTTGAGATCTAAATCTTATAATCCTAAGTGGGCTTTAGGTCTTTTTTAATTTTTTTCTTTGTGAAATAGACGACGTTTCGTACGTGATTACGTACTTCTTCAGGTCTCTAAATAAATTTGAATATTTAAGTAATGTTATATTTTCGAAAAAAATAGATATTAATTCAAATTTATTTAGAGACCTACTGAAGAAGTACGTAATCACGTACGAAACGTTGTCTATTTCACAAAGAAAAAAATTAAAAAAGACCTAAAGCCCACTTTGGATTATAAGATTAATAATTATATGTATTTATCTATATAATAAATAAATTGAAGAACGGAAATTTGAATATGGAAAAAAGGCATGAATCACGTTAGGACTTAAAACGTTTTAATCTAAGAATATAGAACGCCATCTCAATGCCTGAAAAAATGTGAATTTATGCAGACAAAATTTTTAAAATCGTTGGAATGGTTTTCTTTAAAATAGCTTTTTATATATACAATTTTTTTAAATTGTTTAGAAACAAAATTTGGCATGCCATTTTTAATAATATAATAATATACAGCTTAAGTCATAATTTCAAAAATATTCATTAGCCCGTTTTCAAAATAATGATTTTCGAAAAAACAATTGAATTTTTTTACACCTAAAAAAACATTTTTTTGAAAATATTTGTATGCAGTATTATTCACACTTGATAGGAGCTTCAAACTAAAAATTTTCATCAAAATGGGTGGAGCCGTTAACGAGAAAATTAAAAATTAAAAAAAAATAAAAAGCGTTTAATGACAGGTACCGTTAATAACGGGTTTTCGTAATTTTTTTTTTTCACCAATTTGAAGACCCTCGAAGTACACACAAAAAATTAAAAATCGTTAGAGCCGTTTTTGAGATTAAAATTTTTCAAAATGGTTGTATGGCAAGTACCGTTTTTTTTTTTTAGCTAAAAAAATATCGATTTCCCCTAAAGGGAATCACCAAAAAATCTTATAATCCAAGTTTGAAGAAAATCGCTTTAGTGGCTTAGGCTGTAGGCCGAGGTTCAGACAGGCATACAGACAAACAGACAGATAGACGGAATTGCGGGACCTACTTTTTTCGTGTTCTCTGTCATCGTAATACCAAGTTTTATTGTTATCTCGAGTTCTATTTTTTGCACGAATTCATAACTTGCCCTATAGTACCTATATCGCAAGTAAAAAAGTAGTCGTGGCATGATGGGTAGTGCGTAGGACTGGGTTCGATCCCCAGCCTCGCCACCTTATAATAATTTAAAAAAACCGGCTGCTGCCGTTCGGAATCAGCAGAAAGCAATTAACTGTACGTCCCCATAACCACCATTTCTGTAGACACGCACACAGGAATTGTTAAAAGAGTTGTAAACTGTTGTTTCACCAAATTTATTATTTATTTAATGGTAATGGTTATGAATGATATATCATTTTAGAGAAAGAGTTACAAAATCAAAAGTATACTAAAAATAAAATGTATAACTACTGAACCACTGTGGTTTTAAATCCTGAAAACATACGTTTTTGTAAACATTTTTATGACAAAAATAGATGAACCATTTTTAAGTAGGTATTTATTAATAAGGAATTAAAAATGCAATTTTGCAATTGTCAACCCATTTTTTTAAATATGTTTATATCGAATTAAAAAAAAATTATATAGTTTTTTTTAATCCAATTTGTTTTTGAAATATTATTTGAATTATTAGAAATTTGCTGTATAATTCAAAATAAAAAAAAATTGTATGAAGTACTTTTAATATTGGGTAACTGGTAATTTTGTTTTTGTTAGATGGTAGGCCGTGCTAATTTTAATGTAATGTGCTAATTTTATTGAATCAAAGTCGAAGAAGTAGTTTTAGAGAAAATGAAAATTTTCAGTCAGCTTGTAAAATTGTATGGAAGATACCGTTAGTTTTTACTATAAGATTAATTTTTGTTTAAAATATTGTAGATATTGTCAAAAAACGGCTTAGGCATGTCGTTTTCAAAAAATCGTATCCAAGAAAATTAGAATTTGGATACAAAATTTTAATTAATTTAAACTCTTCAAAACGTTCTCCATAAAAAGTTGATCAAAATCAGCTGATTCGTTTTCGAGTCAAGTGACAGTAAAAAAAAATGTCAGGTACCATTTAAAGACAGTCAAAAAGACAGCCTACTTTTTTGTCTTCAAGTTTGATCACAATCTTGATTTTTTTTTCTCGGATTTATAATTTCACATGTTTTCAATTTCATTTAATTTAGCCTGGGTCCCATTACTCTACAAGAAAAAAATTAAAATTTTAAAAAATCATAAGAGCCTATGTTTAAATGGACAGAAAATGCATTTGCAAAACGGCTTATGTCTATCTTGATCCCAAATCAATCAAAACGAAAAAATTATGTATTTTTTAAATGGCTTAAATCATGCCCTTATTATAGGTACTTGTAGAAATCAAAAGCAATGGTCGCTCAAGCCGACATAATTTATTTTAAACTTCACAATATTCAATATTTTACTGCTTATGTCAACATAAGACATTTAAAAAACATTAATTTCGAACCAAACTCATTTTATAAAACAGCTTAGGTCCACATAAGCTGTAGTGTAAGTCTCAAAGCATTTTTTTGAAAGTGCTTAAGTGAAAAAATACGTTTTTATTAGTTACATGGTTCTTTTTTAACAAAAAAAGAAATACGAATTTTAAAGGTATTACATACAAGCATTATCCTGGAAAAAAAAAACACCAAAACTTTTTTAGTAATCACCAAGAAAGTTTTAAAAATTCAATTTGCAAAACTTTATTTGATCATACTGAAAAATGATAAAAATTTACTTGAGTTGTTTTAAGGGGAACGGGTCAGAATTCTGGCTATCAAAATCCTGTATGACCAAAATTCTGTTTTTTCTTTTTTTGAAAATACTGTACGAGCAAAATTCTGTTTTTTAGAATTCTGTATTTAAAAAATTCTGTATATCCAAATATCTGTATATTCAAAATGCTGTAAGTGCAAAATTCTGTTTTCCAAAATGCTGGTTATGTCCAAGTTCTATATTTTTAAGAAAAAACTTTTCACAATATCATTGTTAAGCACGTACAAGTACAAATAGAATTTCTTGCATTTACTTGTACAAAAATTCATTCAAGTACGATCTCTTTAAAAACGAGTAAAAAACTTATTTGTAACCAACGTTTTATTAACTCTATTTTCGTGAATATTTATTTCTGTTAAACCTCGATATGTGGAAATTGAAGAATTTAACGATGAAATTTAAAATTCTTCAGTAAAATTGGTACAAGTCTGAAATTCATTATATAATTTGAGTATTTTGAGGAGGTTTTACATTGACATCTTAATATGATCAATTTTAAATTAAAGATACAAAATAGCTACATGAAATTTGAAAATGAAAATTTTCCCCAAAAATTTATATAAAAGCAACAGCAACAGAAAATTGATAATATTTTATGAATTGGGGTAATTTTTCATTGTTTTAGGGCTTCTTTTCATTTTTGTTATTTTTTGGTTAAATTTCAGTATGAAAAATTCCTTTTTTTCATTTAGTTTGGGGTCATTTTTTCATTTTGAAAATGGGGTAATTTCTTCAATTTTGGGGATATTTATTATATTTTGCTTAGGGTAATTTTTCATTATGACCGAATTTCATCTAGCCATACATAATATGTATAATGAGGCTTGAGTGTAGCAACTTTCCGAATTTTGTTTTCCTTACAATTAAATAGAATTATAGACAGTACAAGGAAAATTGTTGTAATATAAGATTTCATTTTATTCAAACTTTCAATGTTCATACTGTATTTAATGTCGTTTTCCGTTGGTCACTCCTAGCACTCTTTTTTCACTCCATCCACACTCCCAACACTCCAAAAACCTTCCATTTGCTGTTCAGAGTAATGATTTAGGAGTGTTTTTTCACTCCCGATTTCATTAAAGAGTGCTAGGAGTGCACCCTGAAAACACACATACGTTTAAAAGTATGTGTTGCATTAATTGTCAAAATAGTAAATGCTTCTTCTTAGGATGTTCTGAAATTAAAATTATTGAACAGTTCATTTTATTTTTTACTTCTACATAGATACACATATTACGGAAGAGAGTTTTTCATATTCCATTGGAATCAAAAAGGAGTGAAACACTCTGAAAATCCAATCGAAAACGACATAAGTAAATCTGTATGAGTAAAATTCTTTATTTTAATATACTGTTTTCAAAATTCTGTATTTAAAAAAATTGTTTTGATAATGTTAAAAAGTGCGCACATTTTTTAAGTACAGAATTTTACTCATACAGAATTTTGACCATACAGAATTTTGACGATACAGAATTTTAAAATACAGAATTTTGTGTAACCAGAATTTTGAATTACAGTATTTTGAAATACTAAAAGTATTTTAAAAACAGTATTTTGATCCTACAGTATTTCGACCCCAACCTTGTTTTAACTTATTGGCACACTTATAGTGGACGCATGGTCTCACAGGATGTACAGACAGACGACGGATGAAAAAGGTGTATTTTCACAAATTCAGAGCGATAAACTGACTACTGTCAGCCATGACAGTCCGCAGTTTTATATTTTCAAATATCATTGGACTCTTATACAATAAACCCAATGATGGTCTGTGTTTATTTTAAACTTTTAATTTCATTGATATCTAAAACTTATATAAAAGTCTACGTTTCAGACATATGTACGAACTAAAGAACTAAAAATTGTAAAATTTTAAAATATACTATTGCATATATTTATATCAGGTTCTTTCTAAGATAAATGAACATATCACATCATTAAAAAACTTTTAATACCTATCTATAAAATCTATTTTGTGTTAAATCACAGTATTGCATAAATATTACGTATACGCCACAGTGTATTTTAATACTTTTATTATTACTAGTACGTCCATCCCTCGAAATTCGAGTGCCAATTACATTATCTTCTAATTGACAGACATTTTGACTGAAGTTAAAAGCCTATAAAGTACCTTCGGCTTTTCTAGACCGCGTAAATTGTACTACAAAATTCGTGTTTGCCGTTTTATAATATGATGATGATTAAAACTTAAAAAGACCTTGAATGAACCGACAATACCCAACTACATTAATGTAGTTTTTTTTTGTTATACACGACGATTTGGTTTTCAAAATATTTTGAATACTTCTATGTTCTTCCTCCTCGCGAAAATTGTGCCCACAGGAGTTCTTTACTTCAAGTGCCTGTTTACATTGGATTTTTAATGAAGCGCGTTAGATGGTCAAGGATAAATGGACTCAGCGTTAATCCACTCAAGTCTAAATGCTTGGTAATTTCAAGAAAGCCCATTGACACATCAGAATTTCCTAAGATATACTTTGATAATAAACAAATTGAGTTTGTCGATTCTGCCAAAAACTTAGGTATAACCTTTTCAAAGACGCTTTCTTGGAATAACCATATCAGAATGACAATTGGAAGGGTTTATGGAGGGCTTCGAATACTGTGGACCAATTATAAGATTACACCCTTAAAAACACGAATCATCTTAGCCAAAACATTACTTGTCCCTATTATGCTGTACGGTTGTGAACTTTATTACAATTGCGATTATGAGCACAAGCGTAAATTGAATGTTGCTTTCAATAGCATTGCCAGGTATGTTTTTGGATTAAGAAAATATGATCACATTTCTCAATTTTCTAAATCTATATATGGCATTACCCTTGAAAATCTTTTTAAACTTCGAACGTTAACTCTACTTAACAATGTTTTGCAAACACATCAACCACCTTACCTTTATAATAAGATCTGTCATACGCGTTCTCTTAGATCTTTTGACCTTGTGCCGATACGTTACGTATTCTTAATATCTGAGCGCCAATTTTTTATAACCGCGATACGCCTGTGGAATTCTCTTCCCCGATCTATAAGGATGATAAGCTGTACCAGGCTATTCAGGGTGAAACTCAAGGATTACTTGGAGACATTAACGTTGTGATGATTTCTCTTCTTATTTTCTTTTCATAACTTATCTTCTTTTTTAATCTTTTTTCTTTACTTTCACTTTCATTTTCGTTTTATTTTATTTTAACTTTAATATTTTTCAATTTATTTTTCAAACGATGAAGTACCTAAATTTAAAACTCCAGATTATAATTCCTTATAAAATTTGCCTTCATGTTGTTGGTTTTTTGTTATTGCTTATAACACATCATGTAAATTAAATAATTAAGCTTATATTACCCAAAAAGATATTGTATCTTATTATATAAGTCTATACGAATAAATATGAAATATGAAATATGAAATATGAAAAAATCCTTTCATAACAATCTTCCCTTCCCTATCTCACACAGTCCACCCTTAAAATCCATGTATCTCTCACTCACACAAAAAATCTGTATGCTTAATCCGAGAATATTTATTGAAACTGGTGCAATCCACCCTTCTCTTTTTCACACATACTCTACACGTCTCACTGGTTGCGCCATTCATTAAAAATCCAATGCAAATAGGTACTGACAGATCATCCCAAAAAAATTCAATGTGCTGCGGCAGACTTGTGTCCCACCCTTAATTTCATTGCATTTCATTATTATTATTTTCTGAACGCTGCCAACTGATATTCCAATAATCTTTCCAGTAGTGCTGGAAAACTGTTTGGTTTTATTGTGGAAAAAATCGAAACGTCACATCGTATATGTAAATTTTAAATTTTAAAGTGTTGTTATTTTATCGGTCGTCGTCGTGTGTCGTGTCGCGAATTTTAAGATTTAGTTAGTTTTGTGGTACAATTTACGCGGTCTTTATATCGTTAAAAAGGTTTTATTGCACATAAGTGCACATTGGAAACAATTTTTAAAAAATTGCACCTAAAAAACAATAAAAGAAAGTTGCATAAGAAGTGCGAGTAATTTGTTCGCTCCGTCTCACTCTGGCTCTCGCTCGCACTTATTATGCAATTTTATTTTATTGTTTTTTGTCTTTTGTGGTGCAATTATTTAATAAATTTTTGCATTGTGCACTTCTGTGCAAAAAAACCTTTTCAATGATATATAATTTATATGCCTTCCGCTTTTGTAGACGGCGTAAATTGTACCACAAAAAACACGTTTGCCGTTTTATAATATGATGATTCGGCAATTATGGTATTTATTTGTTGGGTTTATTTTATTATTTATTCAAAAATAAAAACATGGGGAGTTCATCAAGAATTCTTTTAATTTGTATAAAATATTAAAAGTAGAGTCTAATTTTTCTGAAATAGAAAAAGATTTAACATTGCAAAAATTCTTAGGTATATAAAAAAATCATATCACAGAATTCAAGTTTCACGCGTTTTTCTTATGTTTTTAAAGTACAAATTTAGGACTAAGCTATTTTTAGTTTCATTTTATTTTGAGCAAACTTGTAGCAGTATTATGCATTAAGAAAAAGTAGACAGGGGAAAAGATAAAATTTTGGACTTTTGTACCTTATTCATGTTCAGTTTTTGATGGAATTACACTTATACTTCCTGCCGATACCTCATTGCTTAATAAATAGTGATGCCCTTGATGTACAATACATAAATATGCACTTAAATGAAATTAAACATCAATCTACCCTTGCAACTGCACAACAAAAACAAAAATTATAATGAAAAATAAAAAAAAGAATAAAATACAATTAAGTGGTTGTGAGCTATAAAAAATTGTGTTTTAATCTTAAAATCGAATTATAAAATAGGAAAGAGTACATTATAACATGTGAATTGCAGTCGTAATTCCAATGTAAATTACCAAAACGAAAATGGAATATCCATCTTAAAAGTGTAATTAAATTACAACAGCGCAAGAATAAAATTTCATTTTCGAAATAAAGTGCTAGCGCTTGTGTGAGCTTGAGCTTGGGTGGCTCGTGGCAATACTTCCAAGTTAAATTCACTTAGTGGTCTGATGAAATACATTAATCCAACAACGATCCCTAGGCCGCGCATCACATAGATGTTGTCGACACATATTATTACTTTTTGTTTTTGTGCTGAATGCCTTAATTAATGATCCTTCGGTGTATATTATGGCGTCGGCGTCGGTGTCGCCAGCAGTGGTGATAGCGGTAAGAATTACTACAATTCTCGTGTGCTTAAATTTTAATTCAGTGGTTAGAGTTAAAACCAAAAACAAAACCGAATTCATATAAATTATTATCGTTGTCATGAATACCAAACAGATGCGAACTGGATGCTCACATATACAATAATACCTAAACCTTTTTTACATTAAAACACAGAGGTCTATCATGAACATACATAGATTGAACCACGAAGGACCATTTTGACTTTAGAATTTTAATTAAACTTAAGATTAATGTTGCTGAAGGACAAGAGACCATACAGTTTAGCAGTTTTTGAGTGCTAAATAGTTAAAATGGAATTGGGCGATAAGTTTCAGATAGATTTAAATTATTTTTAATTATAAAGGAATAATTTTTTGGGCTGCATTTAAATTGACTTTTAGCGGAGAAATTTTGTTCAGATTCCTCCTCCTGCTCAGTGGAGCTGATGGAGCTTGCTCAGTGAGATCTCAGAAACGTAAACTGGCTATATTATTACTTCTGACAACCAATTTTTTTGTTTTTGAAAATGAAATGCGCGAATGGGTCGCATGAACTTGTATTCTTTTAGCTTAAGTGCCTTATAGTATTATTAAAATAAAGCTGAACCTGCAAACTTCGTTCCACCTATAAACGTTCGTTTCGAAAGTCGAAGCAATGTAGAAAGACCGTTAGAACAAAAAACAATTCAGAAAGTATGCATTGGTATCACGAATTTCCGACTTTTCCGATTAAATTTTCCAATTTTTATCTACGTAGTGTATTTATCTGGTTCAATACAAATCCAACAAAAAAATACTTATCCAATTTAGATATGATGTTCAGCCAAGTTATGGGCGTACGAACACTAAAAGGGATTCATTTTTATATATACATAGGTCAATATTTCAAAACATTAATATTTTGGATTCCATCACTTTTCGTACCAAAAAAAAAAATTATTCTATTTTTGTATTTAGCTGAATTAATTTCAACAAACTTGTTTTAATGGGCGCTTACTTCCAGAAAATGTTTAAAAAAATATCATACCCGGATATAAACACCGAAAATTTCATTCCCCTCACGTGTTTCCAAACGATTATTATTAAATCCATTACTTTTAGCAACAAAATTGAAAACGGTACAAAAAAATCTAATAATGCAGTCTTTTAAACACAAAGCTCACCCTTCTTGAAGAATAAAATAAAATAAATAAATTTGGTGGCACAAACGGCTCATGAAGAACCAGGGCCGAACGACTTACAACTTTCAGCCATTCCTGTGTGCGTGTCTGCAGGAATGGAGGGGAATCCGAACGGCTAAGGTGAGCTTCTATGACAAGAGATACTCTTGGAGGATATGCCACTTCCTCGCAAGAGGTAGTAGTTCCGAAAAAAACTTAAGGTTGAAGCGGCTGGTTTTGACCCCGACCTCTGGCATGACAGTCCAAACGCACTAACCATTACGCCATGGGCTATCACTAATGGAAACGAAAAGAACAATAGTTGTCCACTTTTATCACAGTTTTTTATAAGTTACAATACTGATAAGATTTTAAATGGGAAACAAACAATTTTATCGAAAAAAAAAAATTACAACTAAAATTTTTATCTATTTATTTTTTTTCTTTATTTATTTTTTTTTGAAAAAAAACGTATTTTTTTATTTTTCAACTCTTATCGGTATTGTAATTGTAACTAACATAAAACTGTGAAAAAAATGGACAGAAATTGTTCTTTTCGTTTCTATTTTGATGACGATTTCACAATGTTTATGAACCATACAATTTGTTCTTTTAATTAGTTTGTACAACTTTGATCATTTGGTACGGGAAAACGGTTTAATGAATCAATTTGAAATTTTACAGAAATTTTGGTGGTCTATAGTTATTTAAAATGTTTTACCAAATTAAGTCCTGCAATCAATATTTGTTAGGCAGTGAAAGATTCACAAAAAGTCTTTAAAAAGTAATTTTTGTGAGCTTTTCTCAACGTAATGGTGAGGAGCAAAAAAAAAATACCCTTAAATTTTCCGTGTCGTCATTTCTTGCGAAGATATTGTTAGTCAAAGTCAAAAGTCTGTTTTTTCATTCAAAGCCAGCGTTTTCTTCTAAAAAAAAAGAATGATGAAAGAAGGCTAGAAGGAAGAATTTGAAGAAACAAAGTATCGAAACAGTACATGAAATTGGCTCAAACAAAAATTTCAAAGACAATGACAATGCTCGGAAAATAAAAAAAAATAATTAAATTTTTGGCTCGTTCTGCTTCTTATGATTGCGCAATAATGGTACCTTAAAAAAATCTTTTGCTGAAATTTATCAATACAACAAATATAAAGCTTCAGAATGCTTTTTGTTTTATCTCGAGATACGACTACTTTTCACAGCTCTTCAAAAAATACTAAAAAAAATTGATTTTTTTTGTTCCATTAATTTTTTTTGACAAGTGTAGTAACATTAGATAATACTGTCACAAACAGAACTTACAAAATTCCATCATAAGTTGAATATTTGAAATTAAAAAAAAAAAATACCAAGGCCTTTTTTTACCCAGAAACTTCATACATAAATACATAAAAACAAAATTTTATTCATACAAGGCAATACTGTTAAATGTAATCAATTTGGTTTGACCAAGTTCTAATAAACTAATTCCCAGAGGTATTTTTGATTGTCATCACCACAAATAAATTCCTACAGGCCAGCGTCTGAATAATGATCAAAGGATGTAATAATATTGACAGTATAATCGGCGCCAATAGTCGTTAAATTTACTTAAGTGTGTTCTGTTAAGTCCAACGAATAAGACAATCAAAACTTTGCCATAAGGGAGTTAATATAACGAATTTAATATCACTTTAAGCTCTCAATTATTTAATTTGTAAAGTTTATGGAATTTCAATATCAATTAAAAACGCGTTTGGTGGAGGAATCTTAATCTAGTTTAACTTAGAAGCTGGGATACGAAAATGGACTTACACAAATTTATTTGTTTAGTTAGGAGAAGTAAAGAACTAAAAGAATATGTTCTTCTTTGTTTAAAAAAATCCTTTTTTATGTAATTGTTTATTTTGTATATAGGTAGGAACCAGAACTGGCTTGACTCCATTATCTATCAGCATACCTTCCTTTTTTTTTAAATTTATTATTATTCTGTCAACAAAAGAGACCTTAAGATAGACCTTTAGTATAATTAATTAATCAAAGATTCATTCCAAATTTCGGAAAAATTTTCTTCTAATGGAATTTTCTTCAAATTAATCAAACGCATGCTAAGCTTAGCTGGTTCGGTTCCATCTTTTGAATTCTAAAGTTCTCCATCCAATTAGACACACATGACGAAGTCGATTGTTTTGAAAGGACTTCTTATTCTATTGCCAATTTTCTGCCCAGAATTCCTTTCCTACAGACACGTTTCAACGTTTCAACGTTTCAACGTTTCAACGCAACATCGTTTCAATTTTCCACCTGCCAGCAATCTTTCCAGAAACACAACAATATAAAGGTGCTCCACTCGCATCTCCATGATAAGTCTGCGATAGAACACACAACACATGAGACAAGAATGCACTGAACCGAATGTTGGAATGAATGCATGCAGGGAGAATAGAGTCGTTCTTATTGTTTAAAATACCTATAAAAGGACAAAGTACCTATTTGGAAGTACACAACAATACAAACTTACCGGATTCATTTAGTGTAGAAGTCTTCTGCATGTGCCGGCAAAAGGCTTCGTATTCACCAGGTGTTGTGTCCGCTGTTGAAGGTGCCTTTACGGAGCTCATGTGCTTGGTAAATGCTCCAGCGATGGCTGCTACCCGATCAAATGCAGTTACGTTGATGTGACCATTCGGCAATCTAGATGGGGGTATGAAAGAGAAGAAGATATAAGGATAAGAATACAATATTCGTACTATAGGCTACAGGGCAGGGTTTTGCGACGTTACTGACTGCTGGGGAAATTGGAAAAATAAACTACTATAAAGGACAATCGGGAGACCTTCATCTTTTAGAAATATGTAGGGTTTCTTCTCTTGTGAATTGGGATTTCATATGCGACGAATGAAATCCCCATTTAAGGCACTCGGACTGCATATAGAGCATGCTGAAGTTATGAGAAACTGTAATGGATTTTTCTTGAGGAAGCATGTGGTGTGGTGAACACTAAATTGTTCCTCTATGAAAAAGAATGTTATGCGAAGATAAATTTTCATCAATTACAGTTAAGATAGTATATCTAGAGCATATCCCTTTTGGAATGCTATACCACTTTGTGCGGAGAACAAAAAAAAAAAAACACACAGTAACCCAAAAGGTGATGGGACGTGATGTGAAATTTTCCACAGCACTTTTTTCAAAGGTCTTAATTTGTGTCTTCTTTCTTTTTTCCTCTCCTCTGAGCTAATGCTGATTGTATCTTGCATCTGTTGTAAGGAGATACCCAATGCAGTGGTCAAAAAACGTTCACATATTTTGTACGAGTAGGTAAGTATGTACGTTTCAGTGTAAAACAATGTGCCATGAAATGAAACCTATGGCATGTGCCATATGTGCAGTACGATATACCCAGATGTTCAAAGTTACTCTAAAACGTGACTTAGTCCAAACGGACTATGTATGAAGTGAAAAATTTCTTCATTTAGATTAAAAAAAAAAAAAAAAAACAAAACAAAACAAAAATAAACAAAAAAGGACAATTGTACGAGCTTTTACTTTAAAGAAGGCTATTTCAAGTTGATTTCTAGTTTTTTTTTTTTTTATCAGATCTTAGTTTAAAGTATCAATACCAAGAGAAATTTTAAATCAATAGGTTATTAAAGAGGATCATTGAAAAAAAAAGCAACAGAAGCTGTATCCGCTCATCCCTTATTTCGATTTATAGTTCCTTTCACTGATTTTTACACAGTGTTTAATATTAATAATATGTATTTGTAATATTTTGTAGAATTATTAACATTTTTGAACTGTCCTGGGCCTAGATCGCGTAAGACGATTCGATTGAACGATCATCGTTTTGGCTATAGCTTTCTCTATCACATGTGGGGTGAAATATAGAGAGAGCAATCGTCAAAACGATTATCGTTCAATCGAATCGTCTTACGCGATCTGAGCCCTGTTTGTTTCTTGTTGTATAAAAAAGGTCTTAAAAAGTTATGAAAATATAGAAACATTATAAAATTTAATACAAAACTTCAAAATGGTTGTGCAAAGTGTAAAAGACCATTTCTTGAACACTTTTACAATAAAATAATTAAATTTGGTAGCACAACAGCTCAAAAGAACTAGAGGCTAGTGACTTACAACTCTCAACCATTCCTGTGTGCATGTCTGCAGGAATGGAGGGGACCTAGAGTTATTGCCGGATCCGAACGCCTAAGGTGAGCGGCACTTTTCTATGACAGGATACTCTTGGAGGATTTGTCACTTCCTCCCCAAGAGGTAGTAGCCCTAAAAAAAACTTTTTGTGTTTAGGTTGCAGAGGCTGGGAATCGAACCCAGACCTCCAGCGTGACAGTCCAACGCCAATAAATGGTCTAGATTTGGAAAACTATGGCTTAAAAGTTTCACTGCTTCCGCAGTACGCATTGGTGCAGGTCTATTAAGATGTATGAGTTTTTCGATGTTTTATTTACAATGTTTATCGTTTTTAACTTTTTCATTTTGATTTTAGGTCCAAAAGCGACAGTTATATGGCAGGCATATAAACACTTGTTTAACTGAAGAATCGTATTTTGCTCAAAAATGCTGTTAATTTATTTTTTAATGATTTTTTTTACCCGAAACATGGTTATTAATGGCAAATATTTTTATTTTTCTCGAAAACAGTTTAATTATTTTTTATCAATTTTTTAAGGAGAATGTCTTTAAAATTTTTAAACAGTTTGGTAAACAATACTTTTTTAAGCTATTCAATGAATTAAAAAATAAAACTTTAATTTTCCTTTAAAAGCTCAATAATTCGATTAATCAATTAATTTTTCTGTGATTTGTACGATGTAAAACTATCAGGAATTCATTTTGTACTGAGCCGTAATTAACAATACCTCTCCTCTTTTTTTACTTGCTCTATAAGTATAGAAGGCTTTGCCAAAAAAAATGAAGGTTGTACCTACCTAATTAAAAGTGATAGTACGATGATGAAAAAGTTTGAAGTTTGCGTTCTAGCATCTACGCGATTTCGAAAACATCTACAATTCCAAAGGTATTTGAGCTTAGTGTTATGAAAGAACATATTTGTGAATGAACAACATGGCTTTATGCCTGGAAAGTCCATTGCATCAAATCTTATCCTCAACTCAAAACGTGTTACTGATGTCCTAGAATCCAGGTATCAAGTGGGTACAATCAATACAGATTTTCTAAAAGGATTTGATACTATATTTGTCATTCCTTTTTTTTTGGGTAAGATTTAATCGTTTGGAATTCATGGTATGTTTCTGAGATGGTTATCAAGCTATCTAACTGATAGCACTTGGTTGGTAAGTACTTCTAAAACAAAAAGAGGCATGGTTTGACCCACACTGATGATTTCCCATTGGTGCCCTTTAAAACTCGGTCAATTGAATTTTTTTTACAAACCTTATCAATTACTATAATTATGGTATTGTGTGTAGACTAAAATTATTCCGGAGTTGGTTGTTCTCGAGGTATTCGAGTCGAAAAACATTTTTAACAATATTTAGCAGTTTTTTTTACCTTAAAAAAAAAAACCGTTAGTTGAATTTTTTTTACAAACTCTACCGATTATCAACTATAACTTTGTGTAGTTAAGTTAATATCTTTGTTTGTTCATTTTTTGACAATTTTTTGTGTTTTTTTTTCTGTTGGGTTGAGTATTCCCAATTTTTGACTACTTCAGTATGCATAGAATAAAACCAGGCAGAAGTCGATAGCATTATTTGTTCTAGAGATATTCGAGAAACAAGCCATTTTACAAGTTTTTTTTTTTTTTTTAAACCGCCAATTGAACTTTTCTGAAAATACTTTCTGCACGTTATTGCCTTATTATCTGTAAAATTAAATTTATTTGAAGTCGATATCTTTATGCGTTCTCGAGATATCGTCGGCGAAAAAAAACTTCCGAACGTACAATAAACTTCCATCTTTCTTAAAATAATGGAATCCAGAAACCTCGAAACGTGGAGAAATGTCCAAATTTTCAATTCAACAATCCGGACAGATTACAATAACTTCCAATGGGAAGTTAATAAAAGTACTTTCTGGTGTACCTCAAGGTAGCCATCTTGGGACGCTTCTATTTAATATCTTCCATCTTTACTTAAAAGTGCTTCTTGACTAATGTATGCAAACAATATTAAATTATTTATGTGTATTAAAAACACCGTACATTTTTATTAGTAGCTTGGTGTGAAAGAAATTTTCTAACTCTGAATATTAAAAAAATGTATTGTCTTCCACGGCTCATCGAATTTTAACTCCATTGATTTGATGTACAACTACAAAATTATCAACCAGATTCTTGACTGCAAATCTGAGATTCGTGATCTTTGGGTCATTTTTGATATGAAGTTGCCATTTTCTTTATGTTATTGCGAAGGCAAATTCAATGCTTGGTTTTGTCAAGCGAAACTGCAGTGAGTTTATAAACCCGTATGCTTTTAAAACTGTTTATATATCTTTAGTTCGTCCAATACTTGAATACTGTTCAATTATTTGGTGTCCTTTTACTTCCATTGGTATACATCTAAGGCAGGAATGGAGGGGACCCAAAATGTTCTGCCTAAAACCAATGGCCTAAAAGAGTGGCAGCTGTTATGACAGGAGATACTCTGGGAGGAATTTTCACTTTTTCGCAAGAAACGCAGAAGTCTCTTTGCGTCTATATCTATTTTTACGTGGAAAAGGCCGAAAATCGAATCCAGACCTTTGGATTGACAGTCCAACTTATTAAACCATAGTCTACTAGAAATAGTTCAGAATTTCAGAAGGATTTTGATGCGAAAAAGTTGTACTCTCTTGCGACAAAACTTAACTAGATTTGTAGAAAAAATATAATTAGATGTGAAATCAAATTTTATAATATTTTTAATTAGAATGTCACAAAATCTGGAGACAAATGAGCAATTTTGAGATCATTTTCGCAGTTTCGTAGTGCTGATTAAATAACATATATTTTTTCAAGACCTATCGATGAGCATCGATAGGTATAGTATCGATGCCTAAGTATAGGGATATTGTCAACAGTGTTGCCATATAAAAATTCCAAATCCAGTCAATTCTGACTTGTTGACTGGATTTTTCTCTTGCTAATCCAGTCAGAAAAAACAGTCAAAAACGGTCAAATATCAAAATACTAAAGTTTAATGAAAATAAAAACATATTTTATTAGTTGTTATTAACAAAAATAACGATTTGTTTGGTTAAACTTTAATTTACAGCACGGTTAAATTAGTATAATAAATAAATGAAATATTATATTTGAAATTATAAGATAAACCTATGTATAAGGTTAAAAGCATAGTCTTCTGAATCTGTGGTTTCGAACCCAATTTCTATTTCGTCGTTTATTTCTATATTTTGGTATATAGCACTTGTTCCATGATAAATGATAAAATTATTGCAGCATTGTTTATTCCGCAAATGATTCCTCACAGTCAAAATAGAATTTGTTAATAATAATTCCCTTCGATTTCGTTGTGTGGTTTTTACCAAATTTAATTGGCTGAAAATTCTCTCCACTTCTGCATTGGAAATTTGCAATACCAACACCGACATAGCAAATTTTTACAAATCTTTTCTGTTGTAAATCAAACAAAATGGAAAAATATGTTTTTTATTTGCTTACTGCTTCATTCCTGATTTTTTTTTTAATTTTAATTGCAAATATACAATTTAAACACAACCAGATCAGCACTATTCTTCAAAACGAAACCTTGACAGGCAGGATTTTTTAAAAATGTGTGGATTTTTTTTTTGACGTTTCCTTTTGTGACATCTGTTTTGTTAGTATAAAGTTTTTGTTTGGCACTTAATCTTAGAATCGAAGTTCTTTCAATTAGAAAACTATTTTTTTAGTGAAATATTACTTTGGTGATTGAAAAATTAATTAAATTCTCCAGCGAGTAAAAATCTGTGTTTTATTTTAACGACTGCTGAACGTCAGACTGACTTATGCCAAAAACATCGTAAATCTAAGTCCAATGTGAACACCTCCAAAGAGACTTAAAATTGGATGTGTTCGTTGATTGCAGTATAACAGTTTACACTTAGCTTACACTGAAGTTGGAATTTATTTTAAAATATTTTTTTAACGGTGAGCTGCATATTTTATTATTAAATCCATTCAAAAAATCAGTTAAAAATCTAGTTGACTGGATTTGTATTTCATTTCCAGCTAAAGGAGATGAAATCCAGTAAAATCTGACTGGAAACCAGTCAAAGTGGCAACACTGATTGTCAGTAGCGTTTTAAGGTATTCTGTCGCCCTGGGCTTTTTCAAATCTACCGCTCTGCTCCCTTCATCAGAATTTTAAACACATACATATTTTAAATAAAATATTAATCGATTTATTATATTAGTTATAATATTTGTATTATCAATAATATTTTTAATTATTAGTCCAAATTTAATTAGAATTTTATTAGGATGAGATGGATTAGGATTAGTATCATATTGTTTAGTTATTTATTTTAATAATGTAAAATCTTATAATGCAGGAATATTAACAGCTTTATTAAATCGAGTTGGAGATGTATTTTTATTATTAGCAATTGCTTGCTGTTTGGACTCGAATGCTTGGAGAGAATAGAAATTAAAATCACAGCTGTTTGAACAAGCGAGTATGGAGACGGATAGTTCGCTGCTTTAGAAAAAAATCATTGCTCACTTATCTTGAAAGAAGAACTTTATAAATTAGATTAGCGTTTACTCAAGCACTTGGTAACGCACCCACCTTTTTTTATCAAATTCATCAAAAAAGCTTTTTCAATCGACATAAACCAAAATTGTAGCAAATTTTGTTTAAGATTGATTAAAATAAAAAAAAAAAAAATGCGTATACGCCTAAGTGTACCATAATTTTAATGAAATGAATGCCAAATTTTTTTTATGGAGCATCTTCTTTATTAAATCTTTTTTTTGTTACTAACTTACATAAATAAGTTAAGACTTTTAACATAATGTTTTTCTTTTAGTGATTTTTATTCTATTTCAAGCTGAGTTTTTAGAAAATTGCCCCTCCCACCTAAGAAGGGGGAAAAAGATCCCATCTTCCATATAATTTTTATCTGGATTCTGTGTCAAATATTTCAAGGTCCTATTAACACATTTATATTGATCCTAATTCTCTATGTGATTCGTGTTACATTCAATGGTGTCACACTTGATATAAAAAAGTGAAATTTGATATAATTTGTCAGAGAACTCAGAATTGCATAAAATTAAATAAAGAAGTAAAATTTAAATAAAATAAATTTAAAGAAATCTAAATAAGGAAACAAAAAAAAAAAAAAAAACATTTCAATTACATGCAATTTATTACTGGAATTTATTTGTTTAATTGATCTTCAAATTTCACAACTTATAATTTTTTTTTAATTTAACAACATCAACACGTGTTTAATAGAATTTTATCCTGTTTTTGTTTCACACACAACTTGGAGACAATCAAAAAAAAAAAAATAATAAAATTTTACACATTTTAGTGCTAAAACTCGTACATTTCCAGAACAAAAACAAAATTTTATGTTTTTAAATAAACCTTTACAAGAGACCACCAGAGCTATATATATTTCGGACAGGTCTAAAAATATCTGTCGGGCTGTTTAATGAGATTTATGCGAAAAATACAGACTGTTTCCAATACGTCTCAATATTATTTTACGACATATTATCGGATATCGTAAATTGTGTGTTCATTCTGTTCTTTATTATTATTATTTTTTTTTTTTTTTGCAATCAAAAATTTCTCTGAATTTCATTTTTTCTTTTATGTTTATTTCTTCATTTCAATTTTTTTTATCATAATTTAACAAAGAAAGATAATAAAAGAAACAATAACTGTGTCATCTGTTTTAATATAGAATGAAAGATATTGTGTACAAAATATATGATAAAAAAAATTGTCTTTCTTTTATTTAACCTTACTTTAGAGTGAACTGATAGAAAATTTTCATGTCCTTTTTCCATCTGTCTGCTGTTGTGATTCCTTGCGACTACTATGCGACCAACGACCAACGTAAAAGATGTCAAACACGCTTGATTGGCTTCATCCATTTGTCCGATTGATCAAATATTGAATACTCGTTGTATTCTAAGGGCATACCGACCCTGCCTTATTTACTATTGATTCAAACTTAGCTGGCCTGACGGAATACCCCAACCACAGCACCTTCCTCGTCCTGGTAAATTGGGATAAAGTCTGTGAAATTAGATTTTGATTGATCCTTCAATGTAAGTAGGTTTACGATGACGACGAACGGATGGACGTTGCTGCTAGAGACGTTCGTCAACGACGACAAATGTTTGTACGATTTCTGTTGTTGGTGCGGTGCATTGTTCTAAGGCTATTTTTACTATCCTTGTGCAGAGCTATGTATCTTCTAGTCTTTTGCCTTCCTTAACCACTACAAAGCAAAAGCATTTTCATTAATTTGAAAGCATTGTTCACAGTAAGTGACCTGGGGTTTTATGTAGTTATATAGCCTTGGCTGTGTGTTTCTATATTTAATGAAGCTTCCCTTCTGAGGTTGGGATCCTAAATGAAATAAGTAATTTTCTTTGGGAAAAAGAATCATTTTTTTTTTTCAACTATTTAATTTTATTGAATGCCACCATCGATTAGGCTTCATTTTGTGGATAACCAATAATTAGATTTGTGCTAGAAAATAAGTTATTTGCGAGGCTTACCATTAATATAATATTATTTAAAGTAATTGCATTTTATTCTGGTAAAAACTTCGGTGGCTAGGTATATATTTTCAATTTAGATTTTAATATAATTTTTTGAAATGATGTCCGTTGTGGTTTGGAATTTGTGGTAAAACGACCGCATTTATGTACATTTACTGGTTATATAATATAAATATTTGGAGCTGGAAGAAATTTTAAATTGAAATGAGTTAATGGATTTATTTTAGATTTATTTATTTAGAGCAGTTTTTTATGGAGCTTTTGAGATAATTTAGAATTTACCCCCAAATCAGTGGGTTATTGTTTATTTGCAATATAAATACATTTAAGCGTACATACTTTCCTTTGATTTTGGAAAATATATATTCGCCGACCGAGACCCGGCGAACTTCGTTTTACCCAGAATTGATTAAATTATATTAACGTTGATTTCGAAAGTCGAGCAAGCTCCAATTGTTATCACGATTTTCCGATTTTTCTGGCCTGATTTTCCAATTTGTGTCTCCTTGGTATGTGAATCTGGTTCAATATAGATCCAACAAAAAAAACCATGCAAATCGAATGATGTGTAGCCAAGTTATATGCCTACGAATGCAATTTTATTTCAGAAATTTCAAGTTGTTTTCACGATTTCTCTACTTTTTGGTCGAATTTTCTAATTTTAGGTCGAATTTTCCTCATATGTTAGTTACTCGCACAAAAATTACACCATTTTAAATATTGAAATTGCTCAAAAAAGGTAATTCTTTGATCATAAATAGATCATTAGAGTTTTTTTATACACCATCGTTTGTAGGATATTTGAAAAAAGTATACCATTCGAAAGGTGCAATAAAAGGTAAGCTAGTTTTATAGATTTTTAGATTTAGTTTAAAAAAAATTTCCTTGGACATTAAATAAATACCGCTGACTGTTTTTTTACATTTTTGACACGCGCTGCTGGACTTGGAAATCACTATAAATTTTTTGAATGGTTTTAGAAAAATGAATTTTTTGTTTTCTATGCCCAAAACCATTTTTACTTAATCCATATATTGACCTAGGAATATAATGATCCGGTTCAAATGGGTTAGGTTGCCAATGAAGATCACATATACTTTTTTTCTGATAAGTTGAGGCGTTTGAATGGTATGGACCGAAATTTCCAAAAAAAAATTTAGTTTTTTGAACAAAAAAAAATTAATATAAAAAAAATTGCTTTTGGGTCGTGTACACACAGAAAAAAATTAAGAAAAAAAAATGACCGTTTAGTTAAAAGCATACAAATTCGACTTTTTCATTACTTTTGGACTTTAGCATTTTCTCTTGAAGGATGATTTGCATATGAGATGCATAAAAACACTAGAGCGTGAACGTTGGGTCAAGAAACCGAAATTCGGAGCGAGGTCTATTCCCCCCTTAGGCACGAGGGCATATTTTCTAAAAACACGACTTCAAATAAAATACCAATATTAAAAAACAACAACAAAACTAAAAATATCTTATACTTGTTTTAATTAATATTTTTAAAGGCAGCTGTAACACTTCCACTAAAACAAAATGTTCTAACGACAGATGTACGAAAACCAGATGTCCGAAAAGTAAAATGCTCGTAACGACACATCCTCGAAACACAAAAATATAGTCAACGACAAATATACGCAAGCGACACTACCTTTCAAACAAAATGCTCAATAAACTGATGCACGAAAACCAGAATAAAATAAAGGGTTTTCCAATAGGGGCTTCCAAACTTTGACAGTTGATAGCGGCCATATTGTTGAAGCCATATCTATAAAATTATCTGTCATTTATTCAGTTTGTTTTGTCAAATCACCATGGATGGATGGATATAGTTTTTAACAACATGTGCAAATGATAAAATTGTTTTATAAAGATCGTTTACAAAAAGATATGCACTCGATGATTAGTTGTAAATTAATAGTTTTTATTTTCATTTAACCTAACTTTTTATATAAATTTTGTTTAATCTAAAATATACAAAGAAAATTGAACGGTACAGATACGACAATTTCTGGCCGTCATAAAAAGATAAACAAAACTAACACACCGACAACACATAGGATTTTAACATTAACGTAAGGAAATAATGTTCATGATGCGGAGTGTGGATCAGTGCTGTCATTTTCCAAATTCCGAGTGTAACACTTGTCAGAAAATTTGGGAAGCATTTTTATATGTTGAGGAGGCCCCCAAATCTTCAAAATCTTTTTTCTATCGAAACGAACAAAGCCGGATAGGTAACATTTTCTGTCAAAAGTCGAAAAAGCTGACAAAAGGAAAAATAAAGTTAAAGCCTAGTACGCAGATCGGAAAAAATTTTTCTTTTCATACAAAATTTTTCTTCAGTCTTTTTCCAGGCAGTACGCATCTCACGCGCAAGATTGTGACTTCTGTACCCGCTGTAGGGTGAAGTCTCCACTAAATTTGGCCAGGAAAAATAATCGATATCCCCTTCTGAAACCTAACAGACACGTGCAAATTATTTTTGAAACAGGGATGTTAAAAAAACAAACTTTGTGTTCATAAAATGTTATGTAGGATAACCTTTTTAAATTTGTCCACATACATTTTTCAATGTGGTGACCTGGGGGAGCTATTTTGAGGTATGGGTAGCACAGTAGCCTTTTCCGCAGCAAAGTAGCCAAATGCCACTATAGGAGCCATTACGACAGCAGTGGTGTGGATATCTTATCTATTTGTTGTATTTGTGTTATATGAATTCAAACTGGTAGATAACACAATATTTGCCATGTTCAAACAGATGGGCAACATTCCGCGCGCTTCGCTCATTTTACGGTGTGGATGAATAGGTACATCAATAAACAAAATTGTCGAATTTGAGACGATACCAATCCACATGCGATCCAAGAGCGACCAATGCATCCCGAAGAAGCAAAGGTCGACGATTAGAAACTTCTTTTGGCCACTAATGGCGTGTGTTTTCAACAGGACGGCGTTGCGTGCCACACAGCCCGCCCACATTGGAAACTCTGCACTGCAGGAGAGATTCAAGGGCATGGTTATAATGTGAACTAGCCACCGAAATCGTCCAATTTGATGTTAATTTTCTTCTAAAATTTTCTGAAGTCACAGGTCTATATGCGAATAGGTCACATAATCACAGCGGTCCTCAAAGCCAAAATACCCAATGCTGTCGGTCAAATTCAGCCTGATTTATGCGCCAGAGTCATAAATTACCACCGCGACGCCAGCGGGCGAACTGTCGATTTTGACCAAAATAAAAACGCTATCCGATGTATTTCTAATTGCACATTTCATTTATGCAAATAAAAAAAATTGCACACCCCCCCCCCTTTTTTAAAAAAAAAATATAAACAATTTTCGCTTTGTATGCAATTTTCAAATGGCTATATCTCGGTAACCAAGTTGAATTTCGAAATGCACAGGGGCTTAAAAAATTGCACATTTCGAGATTCAATTTGCACACCAAAAATTTTAATTTGCACACCTCTCATTAGTTAATAAATCAACAATTAAAATTTTGGTAATAACCTGCATAATTAAAATCCGTATTATAACAAATTAAACACTGAAATCTATTGCTAACAATAGCGTGTTGGTAAGGTGCCCGCCCGGTACACGAGCACACGAGGGGTCGCATGTTCAACTCCCACAATTTTTTTTTTTTTTTTTTCACTTATAATTTGTTCTTTATTATTTAACAAAAAAAGAAATTTCATTAAAATCAAATTGAACATTTTACTAACAAAAAAAAAATCTCGTCGATTTAAAACCAAAAAATTAATTGACTAAAAAAACAAACAAAAATGCACTTTGCCATGTCTGACTAAAATTGAAATATTTCAATAACCAAATCGAATTTTGAACTTTTCAAAATTTCTAAAAATCAACAATGCCTAAATATAATTTGCACACCAAAAATTTGAATTTGCACACCTCTGGTTAATTTTTAAACCAATGATTAAAAAGTGCTAAAAACACACAAAAATGCACTTTGCCATGTCTGACTAAAATTGAAATGTTTCAGTAACCAAATCGAATTTTGAACTTTTAAAAATTTCTAAAAATCAATAATGCCCAAATCTAATTTGCACACCAAAAATTTTAATTTGCACACCTCTGGTTAATTTTTAAACCAATGATTAAAAAGTGCTAAAAACACACAAAAATGCACTCTGCCATATCTGACTAAAATTGAAATATTTCAGTAACCAAATCGAATTTTGAACTTTTCAAAATTTCTAAAAATCGAAAATGCCCAAATCTAATTTGCACACCAAAAATTTGAATTTGCACACCTCTGGTTAATTTTTAAACCAATGATTAAAAAGTGCTTAAAACACACAAAAATGCACTCTGCCATGTCTGACTAAAATTGAAATATTTCAGTAACCAAATCGAATTTTGAACTTTTCAAAATTTCTAAAAATCAACAATGCCCAGATCTAATTTGCACACCAAAAATTTGAATTTGCACACCTCTGGTTAATTTTTAAACCAATGATTAAAAAGTGCTAAAAACACACAAAAATGCACTTTGCCATGTCTGACTAAAATTGAAATGTTTCAGTAACCAAATCGAATTTTGAACTCTTAAAAATTTCTAAAAATCAATAATGCCCAAATCTAATTTGCACACCTCTGGTTAATTTTTAAACCAATGATTAAAAAGTGCTAAAAACACACAAAAATGCACTCTGCCATATCTGACTAAAATTGAAATATTTCAGTAACCAAATCGAATTTTGAACTTTTCAAAATTTCTAAAAATCGAAAATGCCCAAATCTAATTTGCACACCAAAAATTTGAATTTGCACACCTCTGGTTAATTTTTAAACCAATGATTAAAAAGTGCTTAAAACATACAAAAATGCACTTTGCCGCGTCTGACTGAAATGAAAATATTTTACTAACGAAGTCGAATGTTGATATTTTGAAAATTTCTAAATATTAACAATGCCCAAATCAAATTTGCACATCAAAAAACTTCAATTTGCCTACCTCTGGCTAATAAATAAATTAATGATTAAAAAATCATTAAAACATACCAAAATGCACTTGCCATGTCTGACTAAAATATATATACGGGGTGATTCACCTAAGGTGTGACAAAAAGCTAGAGCGTTTAGGTTGGATGTTAGAATAAAATCTCATGCGATGGGGGGTCTATTTTCCCCGTTTAGCTGGGAGGGGCAATTTTCTAAAAAATTGACTTAAAACAGAAAAAATATTCTTAAAAAACAACGGTTACACTTACAGTGCCATGAGATACCTTTTCGTAAATTTAGAGATCTCTTACTTTATTTACTATCAAATCAAATTTTTTTTTTGGGAATAGTTTTTAAAATATTAATTTTCAAACTCAAAATTTTGAAAAAAAAAATTTCAAATCTGATTTTTTTCAATATTTTACGTAATTAGGTACTAATTTTGTTTCCGAAATTCAATTCTCTTATTAGTTTTAAGTCAAAAACAGATAACCGGATACTGAAACCACTTTTAGTTTTTGAGAAAATTAAAAATAACGAGAGAAGCAATTTTCTAAAAGAATTGACTCAATACAGAAACAAAAATTATTAAAAAACAAAGCTAATGGTTAGAACGCCACGCAATACTTTTTTGGAAGGCCAGAAATGTTTGCTTTTATCCTGTTTCTAAATTGAGTTGTTTTAGAGAGCCGTTTGTCAAAAATTATTTTCAAACTTAAATTTTTGAAAAGAAAAAATTAAAAAATTTGTTCAAAATTTTACGTTATTAAGCAATATTTTTGTTTTTAATATTCGATGCTTTAATAATTCCAAGTCAAAGACTGGCATCTAGTTCTTAGTATTTGACCCTCGTGTACCGGCCGGGCACCTTACCAACACGCTATTGTTAACAATAGATTTCAGTGTTTAATTTGTTATAATACGGATTTTAATTATGCAGGTTATTACCAAAATTTTAATTGATGATTTATTAACTAATGAGAGGTGTGCAAATTAAAATTTTTGGTGTGCAAATTGAATCTCGAAATGTGCAATTTTTTAAGCCCCTGTGCATTTCGAAATTCAACTTGGTTACCGAGATATAGCCATTTGAAAATTGCATACAAAGTGAAAATTGTTTATATTTTTTTTTTAAAAACGGGGGGTGTGCAATTTTTTTTATTTGCATAAATGAAATGTGCAATTAGAAATACATCGGATAGCGTTTTTATTTTGGTCAAAATCGACAGTTCGCCCGCTGGCGTCGCGGTGGTTGGAAAATTGGTTATTTCGGATGCACCCCACCCAGAGAAGTCTTGACAGGCATTTGAATGATGTTACATTCCAAACGTAATGGCATAGATAGGCCTTTCAAAACAAATACAAAATTCGATGTTATTTTACACAAGTTTTATTTAAATTTACAAATAGGAAGCGCCTAATGAAACAGCCTTTACTAGAAGAAACTAGCTTTTTGAGTAACAGCAGCTTCATCATTATAATAGCTAGATGTAAGAATAATAAAAGCTAAATAAAAAGTTTCAATACATTTCCACAACCAGATCGAATATCAAAAAAAAGATTTTCCATCTATAATTTTACTGTTGGGTATTGATCCGTTGTAAGCAACTTTTTATTTGTAATTTTATTTCCACCGGATCTCTTCATGTTTTCCTTCTCTCTATCTATAATTAATCAGATAACATGAACTCTTCTCCTGGATGATATTGATAAAAACAAAAGATTCCAACACTTGTAAATCTACTTTCATCTCTCATCAACACCTTAGTGTGTGTGTTTTTTTGCCTACTCAGCGATGTTTTCTCACACATATTTCTTCCTTAATGAGTATCTCAGGTATTATCCTTGCTGATTTATACCTTAAGCCATATAACTCTATACCTACACAATATTGAAATCTAATGCTTGCCATCCAACAGACAACACCTGCCATCATTTATCCCAAGCGCACATACCACTTTTTGCCTTGTAAAACTTTTCTCAAACTAACTTTTTTACATTAAACGGTATTCCGTTTTCGTTATATAGATTATAGTTGTACCTCTATACTGTTTATTCCAACACAAGTAGAACCATCTCTGTAGTGCATTCTTGCCATTAGTGAAGGTTCTGTGATTTACAAAAGTGCACAATGGTGTTTTCCTTATCATCAAGGATTAAATACTGGAATTTCTTCGAGTTTGCTGTTTTCCTTTGCATACAAAAACAAAACAAAAATATTAAATACCAAAGGCAATAGGAAGAGGGAACAGGAACAGCAACAGCAGAGATGAATGAAATCTTTGGGTAAGAGACGCAAAAGTGAAGTGAACAATAAAAGCTTAACAACTTCGATGCTAGAACCTGATGGATTCACATGGAAAAAAGAAGTTTTTTAACGTCACCCTCTGAACAAACTCGAAACTTCCTTAATATTTATACATCAATATAGTATCTGTGATTGAAAAACAAAAGAGGATTTGAATTTGAACTTTTAACACAGTGCTGCTAACTTATAAAGTTTAAAATCTACTACAATATAAAGATGGTCAGGAAGGGAGGAGTTGCGAGCTTTAAATTGAAAAACAAAAATAAAATTTTAAAAAATAGATCACCTTCAGTTCTTGTATGTGAATGGTCAAAATAGGTCCATAGCTCTTTCAAATATAGCACTATATATAACTTTTGGAGCAATGATTCTAATTAAAAAAAAAAAAAAAAAAATGGAAAAAGAGTTAATTAAATTTTTCACAGGTTTAATTCAGATTTAAACTTAAATCCAGATGTAAATTCATTTAAATTCAGAAATTAAATCCAAGCCCATATTATTCACTCGTTAAATCCAAAATTAAGTCCAAATTTTTACATCCAGATTCAATAAATCCAATTGAATTTAAACTGCTCTCGGGAGGACAGTTTAAGAACTTAGATACATTTAGAGGCTCTTAAACTAAACTGCAGAAATCTTTTTTGAACACACCTTTCACTCTTGCTATATGACACCTATATGACACTAGTAATGGGGCGAACAAACCTGTTAAACATATTCAAGAACAGGTCGGACAAATGTCATGAAAAGCTGTTTTGTAACATCCCGCCTAGAAAAAGAATCTAGTTTTCAATAAGGCCCTGGCAAGTTTTTCATAGTTACTAACAAGGGTCTAGCAAGGGTTACTGTAGGCATTCGCTAGGCCCTTGCCAGTCATGTACCTTTTTGCCTCGTCAGTTAAGTTCTGCCTTAGCCCTGACTAGTAAAAACTAGATATTTCTGTTTGTAGTACGGGAGACAATTCCTTGATGACGGCCAGCAAGATGATACAGTTGGAAATAAACTTTTGCTATTATCAAGACGTTTTTTGAATACCTTCCAATCTCCCAATATGCAACATCCTCCCCGAAAATTCTCCATAGTTTTTATTTTAAGAGGCACTTGTTGTTTACATTTATGTTGATTGAAGACTTAAGTGTACTTACCACATTTCAGCTTTCCGATAAACTGATGGTCGTCCTGGTTGGTTCTGTCTAATACATAGCACTCATAGTCCCAATACTCATGCCGTTTGTATGCATTTACGTCTCGTTCGTCAGTTTAAACGCGTGCAGCGCCCGGTAGCGGGCCTGTTCGTTTATTTCCCAAAACAGCCAGATTTGGTCCAATTTTTTTTTTTTTTTTATATGACAGAACTTCGGACTAAAATGGACAGTTTTTGGCAGTAAACGAACAGAGGTAGTGTCATCGTTTGTGCTTCTGTAGAGGTGCAATTTCTCTCGCATATTGGGAGATTGGGAGGTATTCAAAACACGTTTGTTCTTGATCAAAATAGCAAAAGTTTATTTCTAACTGTATCATCCTGCTGGCCGTCGTCGTCAAGGAATTGTCTCCCGTTCACTATATTAACTTTAGTAGTTCACTTTCACTATATTCATTAATCAACCACGAATCTATTTGATTTAATTTTTTACTTTTATTTTATTATAAAACACGAACCACTAAAAAATTACTGTGCATGCGAAATAAATATTTAAACTGAAAGTGACGTTTAGTTAAATATCATTTACTTTGGTATGTGAAGCACTGCAGGTATGTTCAGTGAGGCTGTTCGGAACAGTTTAGAACAGAAAAGAACAAGTTTATCCTGTTCGGTGCGAAATGTTCTGTTCTAAACTGTTCTGACTTGCTGTTTAGTGAATCTGTCAATATTTTCGGTTGAATAGAAAGAGAAATCTGAAAAAATTATCAACGTGACCCGCAGAAAATATGTATACGTTTTAAATTCGTATTTCGTTTATTTATTATATATGGTAATAATTATATTTAAAAGACAAAATTCTTCACAAGATTTTTAAATTAAATTCTTCATTATCTTTTAATAAAAGTCAGTTTTCATATTTGTTTGCAGCTAAGATTTTACTATTTAACACGCCGATTCAATTCAATTATTTGAAATTTGCGCAGTTAATTAACAACGACTCATAACTTTTTATTACGATATAATAAGATCCCGCTTTTATTAATTTTCATCAAATGACTTCACTATATTTACCAAAGTTAGTTACTATCAAGAGCATAACCAGGATTTTAATAAATAAATGTTCTAAGCGAGGCACTAATAGGGGCATATCATGTTTTCCTCGTCTAGGCTTTCCTTGCTCAAATCTTGCCATGGACTTCCCTAAATTTGCCAAAAACTTGCCATTTTTCCAGGCGGGATGGAAATCTGAAAATTTCAGCGACTCTCTCGTAATCCATCCAAGAAGTGAATCGGATGTATTTGAAATGGAGTTTATGTTTTGCACGAATTCAAGCTTACGATCAATTACGATCAAGTAGCCCGGAAAAAAACTTAAGGTGGAAGCGGCTGGTATTGAACCCAGACCTCTGGCATGATAGTCCAACGCACTAACTATTACGCCACGGGCTACTTCATTCCAGAATTTACAGTAAAATAATATGATGGGCAACTGTTAAACAACACTGAGTAAGATCTATCAAATAAATAAGACTGAAGCGAAAAAACAAAATTTTCGCTTAAACTTAGATTTCTTAGCTTTTTTAGCAAGATGTAATGCGAAAGTTTATCAAAAGTTTGTTACTAAAATCTGTAAATTGACGCAATCTACATCTTTTTTCTATTCTTAAACGCATTAATATAAACTTCGGTTAACTCCATAACATAGGTTACAGTAAAACGACCTTTCGTAAAGCCATGTTGATTCGGGACAGTGACTGATTCAAAAATAACAGCCTTGAAAAGCTTCGGAATAACCGATAATAATATATGTAGCTATAGGCCTATAGTTTTGAATTTAGTCTTTTCTACCCTTTTTATGAGTAGTAGCCGTGGCGTGATGGTTAGTGCGATGGACTGTCATGCCAGAGGTCTAAGGTTCGATCCCCAGCCTCGCCATCTATTTATTTAAAAGAAAAACGGCTACTGCCTCTTGCGAGGAATTGACAAATCCTCCAAGAGTATCTCCTGTCACAGAAAAGTGCCGCTCGTTAGCCGTTCGGATTCGGCAATAAACTGTAGGTCCCCTCCATTCCTGCAGACACGCACACAGGAATGGTTGAGAGTTGTAAGTCACTAGGCCCTAGTTCTTCATGAGCTGTTGTGCCATCAAATTTATTTTTATTTATTTTACCCTTTTTATGAAAATGGGATTAAAAAAGATTTTTTTCCAAACGCATGGTAATTGATCAAAAAACAAAGAACATTTAAATAGAATGGACAAAAAAAAAAAAAAAACATAAAATAACACAAAATATTTTACAAGTATGCAAATTAAGTAGTAATATGGAGAAACTTAAATTAATTCAAGGGGACATCACTGCTTTCAATACACAAATCAGTAGTATGTGTGTGTGAATAAATCAAGCTGCAGAAAAAAAAAAATTCTCACTCATGAAGCAAACTTATAATTAGTTAAGTTTTACAGAAAGTAGAACACGAGGAAAGACAATATAAGGTGTTTTATTATTTGCTAGAAGTTATATCATAGTATGTACTGTACACATGTACATATATATTGATGTCTTTCTACAGATATATCGTGATAATTATTTAGAATAAAAACTTTCCTTTAAATTTTCAATTTTCTCAAAAACTAGAAGATATTTCAGCATATTGTGGTTTTCAGTGTTTGACTGAAAATTGATAGGAGCAATATCAAAAACAAAAATACTACTTAAAGCCAATTTTTTAATAGCCAGTTAAGCAGTCAGTTATGTTGAATTCCTTTTAAGAAAAAAATCGATTTGTTTAGAAGAAAAAATCGACTTTTCTGTACAAATCCCTTGTATTAAAAGAAAAAATTCGATTCTGTTTAGAAAAAAAATCGATTTTTTTTGGTAAAAGGAATTCGACATTAGTAAGGTAAAAATATATTTTCAGAGACTTTTGAACTTGAAGCTACAACTGTCAAATTGGCTGTCACTTCTGCAGTCTGTTTTGCCATATCAATATAGAGAGGACTATTCGCAGTGTGGTGCACAAATTTGACTGGTTCAGTAAACGATAAACCAATAACTTTGACGAAATGCAAGATCTGCCGAAAACATCGCCGCTGTCTGTGAGAGTAAGCAAGAGAATCCAAGGCAGTCGGTTCCGCGTACATCGTCGCTCACAAGAACTCGGGCTTTTGCAGACTACAATTTTTGTCGAATTTTGCTTCGTGTGTTAGGCCTGCGCCCGTACAAAATTCAACTGACCCAGAAGCCGAAGGTAAACGACCAACGTTTGTTCGCTGAATGGGTTCTGGAACAGTTAAAAACTGACCCTAATTTTCATCGAAAAATCGTCTTCAGCAATGAGGCCCATTTCTGGATGAATGGGGAAGGTACCAATCTGCATGAGAACCAAAAGAGTCAAGTGAATCCCGAAAAAGTTACTCTTTGGTGCGGATTTTAGGGCTGGCAACGACATTGTCGGTCCATATTTCATTGAGAACGACGTTAGCCAGGCCATCACCGTCAACGGCGAGATAATTACCAATTTATTTTCGCTTGAATTGGATGATATGGACACCAACGGCATATTGTCTAAACAGAACGGCGCTACGTGCCACACAGCTCACGCCACATTAAAAATTCTGCACGTGAGATTCGAGGGCGTGGTCATGATGTGAACGAGCCAGCGAGATTGTGCGGTTTGGCCGCGTTAGAATTTTTCTTGTGAGGTTTTCTGAAGTCGTAGGTCTATGCAAATAAGTACAAATGACAACTGTCCTCAAAAGCCAACATAGCCCATGCCATCAGTTAAATTCAGCCTGATTTATGCGTCAGAGTGATATAAAATTAGACATTTCGCGGGGTGCGCTCCACCCAGAAAAGCCACAGCGGACATTTGAACGATGCGATTAAATATTTTATTCATATTGGCATCAATAGGCATTTTAAACGAATAAAAAATGTCGATGGTATCTTTTACACACTTTGTTTTATTATTAAATCGTTTTCGTTTGAACGAAAATTTTTTAATTTTTTTTTTTTTAATTTTGAGTTTGAAAATTTGCTTTTCAAAAACTTTTCACGCCAAAAAATTGAATTAAAAATAAAATAAGAGAATGGACATCTGACTTTAGAAAAAGGGCTAGCATGGCATTGCAGGTGTTACCGTTGTTTTTTAATAATTTTTTTCTGTTTTAAGCCAATATTTTTAGAAAACTGTCCCTCATTGCTAAGCGGGAAGGAATAGACCCACCCTCCTATACGATTTTTTTCTTGTCTCGACCCTACCTACACGCTCTAGCTTTTCGTCACACCTTATGCGAATCACCCTGTATAAGAAAAAAAAAATACGTATACGCCATAGTGTACGCCATAATACATTATTGATACTTTTATTGTATTGGTGCTCTTGATAATTTTTTAATATTCAGATTTGAACTTCTGAATATTTGAAGGGAACAAGGAATAGATTTAGTATAAAGCAGTAAAAGACTTACAAAACGTCGTTTTTTGACCTTTTCTGAATGTAACGATGAGGAGCCGAAAAAACAATCGTTATAAAGTTTTGAAAAAAATCTTGTAGAATAATAATTCCAGTTCTTAAAACTAGCCTAAAATTTTCGGCGTCGTCATTCTTTGCGAAGATATTGGTAGTCAAAGTCAAAAGTCTGTTTTTTATTCAAAGCCAGATATTCTTCTAAAAAAAAAATTGTAGAATGAAAAAAGTCGACCTTAAACCTGAGTAAACAAGTTATCGTATTAGTTATTAAGTTTGCTTGTACTAAGCGTTAATTAAATAAATAAGTGTCAAACAACGTATCGAGGTAAAATATTAAATTGGCTCAAAAAAAATTTATTTAAAAGAAATTTTTGGGTCGTGCTGCTTCTTATGATTGCGCATTAACGGTACCTAAAAAAAAAATCATTTTCTAAAATCTCTCAATACAAACAATATAAAGCTTCAGAATTCTTTTTGATTCATCTCAATACGACCACTTTTCACAGAGATACAGCTCTTCAAAAAACACTAAAAAAAAAAAGTGATTTTTTTGTTCCCTTAATTGTTTTGACAAGTGTAGTATAAGCTCAGAGTCCCAGATATAAACTCAGCTAAGAACCAAGACATGAATAATATTTAAAAATTCATATCACTGGAACTTGTTTTTCAAACTCGGTTGTCCCTTTGAAGACACAGAATCCAATTATATGTGATTGCCTTTTCCAAAAAAAAATATTATTCTTCTATTGATTTTCTTTTTACCTGTCGTTTATATGATTATCTTATTATTAATAATATTGAATTATAATATGGAAGCTTTGCCGTTCTTACTGTGAGTATGTTATCATACAAAACCCCCTTTATTGTTTTTATGATACACAGGCATATTTACATTAAAATTTTGTGTGTTTTCTCTAATGATACACAAAATAACTGCGCCAAGAGTATCAACTAATAATATAAAATTTTATAGATCCACAGAAATGTGGAAATCTTAATCAAAATCATGATTCAATTTCCCTTTTCCCAGGCAATTTTGATTTTGAAAAACTGTCAAAACAGAAAACCACCATCAAAAAATTTTAATCTTAAATGTCAATTTTTGCTTTGTCAATAAAAAAAAAGAAGCTTTTTATGGTTTCGGTTGAAGGCAAATCAATTCTAACTCAAACCCATACCAAAACTAAACTATAAAGGAGGAAAAATCAAATTCAGGATATACAGTGCTGAGAAAAACATTCCGGATTTTTTCCCATAGTAATGATTTTCTTAATACCAAGTAGAAAACTAACAACTTTCCATAAGTTTTTTAATAATTTGTAAAGAGTATGAGACAAGTTAATTATAACCTTAAAAATTTAATTTAAATTTACAAGAACAATAACAAAAAAAATTATTTTATAATGTTACTCAGTAACATGCCTGTGCAAAACTAACCGGATTTCAAGAAGATTGCAAGTCTCGATGTTAAAGTAACGGTTTCTTCGAGTCTTTTGACTCAAGCCGTAGATTAAAACGTTTTTACAAGTTGAGAGCTGTGTAAGTTGAAATAATATAGTGCATAAAATGGCTAAAACACCTTATAGAAACGCGATTCGATACGAAATAATAGAAAAGTTCCAAGCCGGTATAAAACAAAAAGTAAATGCTAAAATCTTTAAAATTCCAACGTCCACGGTTTGCGACATCATTAAAAAATTTAAAAGTGGAAAATCAGTAGAAGCAGATCATTTTGGTGGACGCCCTCGCAAAACAACAATTAAAACTGATAGGCGCATAAAGAATTTCGTACTTAAAGATCCTTTTGCGACTTCAAAGACAATTTGTGATGAACTTAATCTACCCATAGGGCCAAGTACGGTCAGGAAGCGTTTAAGAGATTTCGGTCTTTTTGCATTTCGACCAGCTAAAAAACCTCTTCTTACTGCTAAACATTGTAAAAAAAGGTAATCCGTAAAAGGTATTTGGGAAAGACTTAAAATTCCTAATCAAAACATTTAAGCCAGGGTTGAATTTGCAAAAAATCATCTTAACCGGTCTTTAAGCAAATGGAGGAGTGTGCTTTTCAGTGATGAAAGCAAATTCAACTTATTTTACTTCGAAGATGCAAGGACAGTGAGGCGCTCAAAAGGTACGCGATTAAAGCCTGCAAATGTACTCCCTACAGTAAAGCACGGTGGAGCCTCGGTGAATGGTTTGGGGCTGTTTTTCAGGAGCAGGCTGCAGTCCTATACACCAAATCACAGGAATTATGGACCGTTTCCAATATAGAGACATTTTGGAGTCAGTAATGCTTCCATACGCAGAGGAAGAAATGCCTCTGCGTTGGGTTTTTCAGCAGGATAATGACCCCAAACATTCTTCAAAGCTGCTAAAAGAGTGGTTTGTAACTAAAAATATTCGTGTTTTAGAATGGCCATCTCAATCACCCGATTTAAACCGAATAGAAAACTTGTGGGCCATTTTAAAAAGACGGGTTGGGAAAAAAAAGCACACGTCAACAACTTCTTTTTTTGCAGCTTTGAAAAATGACTGGGAGAATATTCCTGCTTCTGTTTTCGAGAATTTAATCCAGTCAATGCCTCGTCGATGCCGAGCTGTGATAAAAAACAGGGGTTACTGGACAAAATATTAAATAAATAATAAAAGTTAATTGCAAAAAAATAAAATCCGGTTAGTTTTTCACATTAAAATTTTGAATTAACTTTAATTTTTTGAATTCTTTTTTGTTTTGATGGATAAAGTTCCATGGTTTTTGTTTCAAATAATAAAATATATTCAATAAAAATGGGAAAAAATGCAAACATTTGATTTTTTAATTTTTATATCACAAACCAACAGTCAATGCAGTTTACCAAAAAAATCCGGAATGTTTTTCACACCACTGTACCTACCTACATTGTATATTTTTGTATCTTGGACTTACCTCTGGAGGCAATCCTCACGTCCTGATATAGCCAGCTTAACAATATCAGCAAACACGGGTATGACCACCCAATCATTTGGTTTCGCTGTCGCTGGTTTTTTCTCCGATGACAACGTCGATGTTGTTGTCACTAACGTTGCTCCTGCTACTGGCAGTGATGGTGGTGGCGGTGGTGGTAGCGGCGTTGTCATCGTCGTCGTCGACGACGTCGTTGTTGCTCCTGTTACCATTGTCGTTGACGATGATGTTGCCGCTGTGGTAGATGTGGATGATACCACCACCACAACGGTCGTATGATCAGTCTTTTGATTTTCGTTTAAGACGATTGCTTGTTTTGTCCACAAATCCCCATATCCTTCGGCATGTCGTTGCATACAATCCAATTGCTGGCATGTCGATGATAACTTACTCCACTAAACATATCATTTGATGTTGATGGCGTCGTATATGTAACCAGGTTGTTGATGATATTCCAATTTCCATTACCAAGAAAGAAAACAAGAAAATCTACAAATGTAGGCAACAATACAAACAACAACGGGAGAAGAGACGAAAACACCCACAAACCACAATCCACATCAATGTCGACCACCAAAAAAAAAAAAAAAAAAAAAAAAATTGTACAAGGACATTACAGTAACAAGGATTGGATGGAACTGATGGTGAGTGAGAGTAATGGTGTTGAAAAGAAGCCCTGTCATTTTTTCGTTTTTCTTTTTTTTTTTTATTTTTTTTTGGGATAGAATTCAATTCTTGTGATAAGCAGAACCACAGGATGTGTGTATTGTGTTAGGGTATTGTGCTCTTTCGACAGGATATGGCTTTGCCATTACCTTATGTATACCTACTTATACAACAGGCAATGAATGATGGAGCCCTATACCAATTGTTACATAGATTGGGGATAATAAATCCTTAATGGAAATTGTAAATCAGATTTTATGACATGCTAAATGCCATGAAATCCATTGAGAAAATTGGGGTGAGTGGGGGAGGAGGGCTATGTACATTGAAATTATAGGTATGTACCTATATTATTTCTTGTCGTTATGGTGATTGGTTTGTTAAATCCACCCCCCTATAATATTTGGGTATTTATATACATTACAGCAAATGACGACAAAATCTCAAACTAAGCTGGAATTAATGATGTTCAAAGGGTAGACAACGCGGTGCATTCAAGAGGACACAAGCGTCCACAATCAACCTCTGTCTATCAACTCCTACTCTCACCTCCCCGTGGTGAACATCGGGTGCCTAGTACCTTTGACTGAAGATGGGGATCCAATCCCTGTGGACGGTTTAAGGTGGCAGCAGACGAGAGAGGGGGGGAGGAGTGTTTCCACTAAGGCACTTCTCCTTTTTTCAGGCGGCAGCGGAGGAATTCCCCAGATGGAATCAACGGTGGCGTCTACAGTTCTAGTCAGTTTGAACTACTTAGTGAACACCTTATATGGGCTACTACGACGTATTCGTAGCTCAGGCCTATAAGGAGCGGTTTATCCGGCTCCCCGTCCTTGGAGTTATAATAAGGATCTGGTCCTCCAGGCTAGGGGGTTGTGCGTCGGGGTGACTTCCCTACCACGGAAAAAATGTCGGTTCCGAAACGACAACAAGCCTCAGATATGGATGATTTCAATGTTGACGACCCCAGCAAACGAAACAAGGACAATGAATTTCGGATCTGCACGTGGAATGTACGGACCCTAAACAGGCCACGTGCAGCCGAACAACTAGTGGAGAACCTGGATAGGCTAAGGGCTGATGTAACAGCCATCCAGGAAGTGCGATGGGATGGAGAGGGCATCCGAAGGATGAAAACGTGTGACATCTACTTCGGCGAGTGCTGCAAGGAGCAAGGTCAGCGGCTCTTTGGTTGTGGTTTTGTGGTAAGGGGAAGACTTAGGCAAGAAGTCTTGGGCTTCAGAAATGTAAGCGAGCGCCTGGTCACAATCCGCATCAAAGCGAAGTTCAAAAATATCACGTTGATCTGTGCCCATGCCCCAACAGAAGAAAAGGATGACTCAACCAAAGAAGAATTCTACGATCTCCTCGAGGATACGTATGATAGGTGCCCCAAGTACGACGTCAAGATTATTCTTGGCGACTTCAACGCCAAGATTGGAAAGGAGGGCATCTTTGGTTCGATAGTCGGAGGACACAGCCTGCACGACAACACTTCCGGTAACGGACTCAGGCTCATCGATTTCGCGGCGGGGCGAAATGCCATCATAGCAAGCACTCTATTCCCACACCTCAATATACACAAAGGGACCTGGCGGTCTCCGGATCAACGAACCGTCAACCAGATTGATCATGTTGCGATAGACGCCAGACATGCTTCCAGTATCCTGGATGTCCGAACGTTCCGAGGTGCCAACATAGACTCGGATCACTACCTGGTGGTAGCGCAAGTACGTATGCGGATATCTATGGCGCCACAACGACGAGCGGATGCTGTAAAACGATTTAACGTCGCGAAGCTAAAATCGCAAGAGATAGCCAGGACTTTTGCAGACCACGTCTCTCTTAAACTCTCAACAAGCCCGCCACAAGCATCATCTGTAGAGGACCAATGGAAACACTGCCAAAATGCCATCAAAAGTGCCGCTACTGATGTGCTGGGTTTCACTAGGCCACCACAACGAAACCCCTGGTTCGATGAAGAATGCAGACTGGCACATGAAGCAAAGAACGAGGCCTACCAAGCAATGCTGCAGACTAGAACCAGAGCTGCTGAGAGAGCAGCCCGGGAGCTCTACGGGCAAAAGCGAAGGGAGGAACGCCGACTTCTCAGGAGGAAAAAGAGAGAGCATGCGAAGCGGGCGGTCGAGTCTATTGAGGACTGTAGCGGCAGGGGGGATGTTCGAAAGTTCTACCGAAGGGTGAGGCAAACTACCCAGGGTTACAAGGCCAGAACGGAAGCCTGCCGAGACGAGAGTGGGAATATGGTGGTAGACACACAGTCGGTGCAGAGGATCTGGAAACAACACTTTTCTAGACTGCTAAACGGCGAAGATGGCCAAAATTCCGCTGTAAGACAGAACACTCCATTCAACCTGGACGATGATGGTCAAAATTTCCGTCCACCCGACCCAAATGAAGTGCGGTTAGCGATAGCCAAGCTTAAAACGTACAAGGCTGCTGGTGCGGATGGCCTGCCAGCCGAGCTATTCAAAGCAGGGGGAGATGACTTGGTAGGGAGTATACACCAGCTTATCTCCAAAATTTGGTCGGAGGAAAGTATGCCCGATGAATGGAACCTCGGTATAGTGTGCCCCATCCACAAGAAAGGAGATGCTCTGACCTGTTCCAACTACAGAGGTATAAGTCTCCTCAACGTCGCATACAAAATCTTGTCATCTATACTGTGTGATCGCTTAAAACCGTTTGTCAACGATCTGATCGGCCCCTATCAGTGTGGTTTTAGGCCCGGCAAATCAACCGTCGATCAAATGTTCACACTCCGACAGATTTTGGAAAAAACCCAGGAGTTTCAAATCGATACACACCACCTCTTTATCGATTTTAAAGTCGCATATGATAGCGTAGACAGAGACGAGCTATTCAGAGCCATGGCGCATCTCGGCATCCCTGCCAAACTCGTCCGCTTGTGCAGGATGACGATAGAGAAATCTCGCTGCTCCGTCAAAGTCGGCAAGAACACCACCGAACCCTTTGATGTCGAGAAAGGTTTGAGGCAAGGCGACGCGTTATCATGCAACCTCTTTAACATCGTACTTGAAGCAATTGTACGCAACTCGCAAGTCAACAACAGTGGTACAATTTTTCAAAAGTCCGTTCAACTACTTGCTTATGCAGATGATATTGACATCATTGGGAGAACGAAGCGAGCTGTTACCGGCGCGTTTGCAAGTATTGAATCGGAGGCGGCGAAAATGGGTTTGGCTGTTAATGAGGACAAGACGAAGTATATGCTATCATCGAGAAAGGAATCTCAACATCGTCGGCTCGGGCAAAACGTCACGATGGATAGATACAACTTCGAAGTCGTCAAGGACTTTGTCTACCTGGGCTCCACTGTAACATCGCAAAATGACATCAGCGCAGAGATCAAACGAAGAATTACTCTTGCCAATCGCTGTTTCTTCGGGCTAAGAAGGCATCTAAGTAATAAAGCCCTCTCTCAGAGAACCAAGGAGACCTTATATAAGACCCTAATCATCCCGGTCCTGCTATATGGGGCAGAGGCATGGACCCTGTCAAAAACGGATGAGAATCTGCTTGGGTGCTTTGAAAGGAAGATTCTTCGGGTGATCTTCGGTCCAGTCTGTATCGATGGAGTATGGAGGAGAAGATTTAATAACGAGCTTTACGGGCTTTACAGCGACGTCGACCTGGTCAAGAAGCTGAAAATTCAGCGGCTGAGATGGCTGGGACACGTGGAGCGTATGGACACCAACGCACCAGCCCGACGAGTCTTCGAATCTACCCCTGACGGTCTGCGCAGCAGAGGAAGACCCCACCTTAGGTGGCGCACACAAGTGGAGAACGACCTCAACCAACTTGGAGTGCGTAACTGGAGGCAGCTAGCTAGGGACCGAGCTGGCTGGAGGGGCTTGTTGGTTGAGGCCGTAGTCCATCCTGGGCTGTGAGCGCCATCTAAAGTAAGTAAGTAAGCTGGAATTAATAAAAGTAAATACCACAAAGAGTCGGTATATTTTGGCCATTTAAAGAAAAATGAAGACAAAATACAAAAGTAAAAAATAATTAAGTGCTTTTATTTGAATTTAATGAGAAGAAAGGATCTGGTTTAATAAGATTAAATGAAATTAATACTTAAAATGAAGCATTTTTTTTTTTTTAATACAAGCGGATTTCTTGAACTTTTTATATTTGTTTTATTTTTTTCTTCAAAAATTTAATAAGTATTTTAAAACAAAAAAAAAAAAATAGACGGGATGATGGGGAAAATGATTTTGATTTTATCTTTCAGATTTTGTCGTTTTCTTAATGTTTTAATCTTTATTCGGTTTAGATTAAATTAATTGATTAGATCTGGCGGAAGCTTATAATGGACTCAAATATTTATTGAGCTTGTTGAAATAAAGTGAAATATAAACTTAATGACTTGAGACCATGAATAATTATATTACCTAATTGTTATTGATGAAAAATAATAATAAATTCAGTATGGTGTAGCAACTGAAAGCAAGGAAATGTAATACACATAATTGTATTTTTTACTTGCGATATATAGGTACTACATACACATATGGCAAGTTTTAGATTTGTAAAAAAAAATTGAACTCGAGATTTTGATCAAACTTCACATTACGATAATCGGGAAGACGAAAAAAGTGGGTCTAGCTATTCCGCCCGTCTGTCTGTCTGTCTGTGGACTCGTCTACAACCTTAATCCATGGGCCGATTTTAATTATACTTGGTATAAAGAGTTTTTTTGGAACACTCCCCCGACATGAATTTTCTTTTTAGGACCAAAAATAATGGTACCTGCCATATAATTTTTATTAGCATTTTTGGAAAATCCTATATTTCTCAAAAATGTCTCGACAGATTTTTCAAAAAAAAAAATCAATAAATTTTATTAGGTATATTTTACCTTTTTGTGAAAATTAAATTACCAAAAACTGGTTTGAAATGGTACCTACCTCCCATAGAACCATTTTCTTGTTTTCGTTTTTCTCGAAAAGGAAAAGACTGATTTTCATAAGTTTTCATAAATTTTCAAAAATTTTTTTTTGGATTTTTAAAAAAAGTTTCAAATTTTTTTTTTGAAAATCAAATATTTTTAAAAACGAGTTGGTTTAATTTCCTGAAACATGGTAACAAGCGGTTTTTTTAACATTATCTAAAAAAATTTGAACAAACATTATTCTTATAGTCAAAATTTAAGGTACCTTCCCTACAAATGTTAAAAATCGTTACAGAAAATATAAATTTTCTCGAAAACCACTCCTACGATTTTGATTAAAATTGTTCTTAATACTAATAGTATGGTCTATGATCTACCAAAAACAAAATTTACAGTTATCCATTATTAACATTTACCTCTCATAGAACGATTTTCTTTATTTTGGACTATCTCATTATGTGTGTAAGTGATTTAAATTACATTTTTTATACAAAAGCTTTACAAAAATTAAAAAAACTTTAAAAATTTTTCAAAAACGGGTAGATAATTTTTTTCGAAATTTAATTTATAATTCAACATAAAAAAATACTAAAAAATTGTTTACCAATTTTTTTTTCTTAAAAATGTTTACAAAATTTTGTATATAAAAAATTAATTTAAAAAAAAAAACCGCTCCTACGATTTTAAATTGTTTTTTTTTTTCTCCAAAACTAAGATTAGTTAAATGAATCAGATGGTGTACTTTTTTTTTGCTCTCAAAACAATTTAAGAAGATTTTTTAATAAATTTATTTCGAATTATGTTGATTTTTAATAATTTTTCAATTTAAGCTCTAAGTTACATGTGTAATACTAGTTAAAATTTAAGGCTCCCATAAAAAAAATTATTTACTTAAAATACAATCAATTTTTAAAATTCGAAGAAACTTTTACTACAAGAGCAAGTTTGTGCGATCCAGTCGTGCGTTTTATTTTTTATTTAGTAACACGCACTCAGAAAAAAGGAATGGGCTCAGTAAAAATACTTTTATGTAAATGGGATAAGCATGAAATTTCAATTTTCCAAATAAAGTTAACATATTCCTATTCGTACTAGATACATTTCAATTTATTTTATTATTATTATTTATTCTATTATTCATACTACAATGTCAGTTTATTAGACTTGACCATTCTTTATTCCGTCAATTTAATTGAATTCATTTCAATTTATGTACCGTCAAAATTCTGTACTAAGCCATGTGATGAACACACCAAATATGTACTCCACACATATCTATTGATCGGCTATAATCAAATATGAAATATGTAACGGAACCGAGGGTGTAGTCGGCAGGACTCATCGATAGTTGGTTCTGAAATCTCCTGAAACACAGAGGTGCTAAAACCCAGGATCAAAAACAACAGCAGCACATACGTGAACATCCTATCGATGAATCCTTATACCTTCCCTTCCCTTACCACCATTACACCCCATGGCTTACAGGAACCATGAGCTGATCCTGGCAGCAGGAAAGGAAGGTGTCCAGGCCAAGACAGCGCGGCATGCTAGTATTCAGCACGTCCTAGCTCGTCGGTGGGGGGGGGTCCTTGCTGTCGTAGCACTAGACGTTTGTTACGTTTACATGCCGGAGGATATTTAAAAAAAGAACGGGTTCAAAAAAAGCAGAGCCCGAAGTCGTCCCGCACTAGGCGAAAACATTCAACAAAAATTTCAAGTGATGAGGAGCGAGGTGAAGTAGCCCCTCAGAGGTAGTTCCCACCCGCATATCCCTATTGGATATAACCGTGGTTATTATGTCCTCGATTTTAAATAATAACCCCTAATTATCATACTGAAACTAAAAAAACTAGACTGAAAAACTAAGCATAATAAAAAAAGTAATACTCATCAGTGCGTATTGAAAAAGTTGTACCATCATCTTTACATCCGATTTTGATTTCTGTGCCTTGCGATCGTTCGCTTACCCATGGTCACACCCACCAATGACATCTTCTAGTTACAGTCCATAGTTAAATAACTGATCTTAAAATCTGAAATTTTCCCAAAGCAACTTCCCACGGTAAAAAAAAAATCAACCAGTGAGCGGAACAAATAAGTAGTCTAAATGCAGTGATTTCATTTTATACCTTTGCTTTTCAATTTTATTGGAAAATAAACTTAATCTAACAAATGTTGAAATAAAAATAAATCCTAAACAATTTGAAATTAATTTGAAGCCAACAGTCTATGTTTTTTTTTTGATTTAGTTTCATATAAATTTTATTATTTAAAAATTAATACATATCCAAAATTGAAAGTTTGAATAATAGTACTTATTTCCTAATCAAGAAAAAAAAATATAAAAATGAAGGAACAAAAAATCAAAATTTCTAACGTAAACTAAAAGAACGGATGGATATTTATTAGTATCGTTGTAATTTGAAAATTTTTCTTATATCCTTAACTTGAGGTAACATAATAACAATATATCCTTGTTCAAAAAAAAAAAATATATATATAAAAAAAAACAAATTTGAAAAAAAAAAAAAAAAAAAAAAATTAAATTCGTCACCTCACTGTCTCTAATCAAAATTTTCTAAATTCAATTATGGCGTTCATAATTTCTCTTTAATAGGCGAAAACTAGTTAATTTGAATTCGCCGCAATAATTTTGTAGGTAGTATAGTATGTGTATCTTTTGTCTCGCAAAGTTCTATCGTTCCATTAGGAGCTTTAAACATGACTTTCTTTTACCTACGGTTACAGTGTAGATCATATATTGTTTATCGAATAATCATTTAAAAAAATTTAATATAATATATGTTTTTTTTTTTTATCATATGAACACTTACCAGAATTCCTGAATATTTGATAGCGTTTGAGGGGGTGCACCGCTCCAAAGCTGTTGTTAAAATGGTTTAAAATATATCAGATTAAATATTAAATACTTATTCGATCCACGATCCAATCACACGCACCGACTGGATATATTGATTGGAACAATAGAACCTAAATCGATTAGGTTTATTGATTTTTTTTTCTTTCACCTTATGTTATTTTATTTTTCTATTAATTTTAAAATTTAATTTTGAATTGGATTATAAAGGGTATACTATTTTTTTTAATTATTATTTTTGATTAGAGTATGGGAGAGAGAAAAATGTATTATTAAAGACTGATGGAAATATATAAAAAAAACTTTTGATTAATAGAACATTAGAGATAAAAAAATAAAAAAACAATATGGCGATTCACTGATGATGTTGAAATGATGAAGATGGAGATGACGTCGTCTAAAGTGGTGGATGGAGATTCGGTTCGAGATCACTCTACTGGTACTGGTGTTTATTCCATTAATTGATTTTCACTATATACTGACAGCGGAATTTTTGTTGGGAGGGTAGTTTTGACTATTTTTTTTTTTGGGGTTTGGTTAAGTTTTTTTTCTATTGTTTTTTTATATATGCATGGGTAGATAGTTTTTTTTTGGTATATCGTAGGGTAATTTTTATGACGCTAGGTATTCAGTTTCTGCATGTTTTCCATTGTAAAATGTGGAATTTTTTTTTGTTTTTTTTTTCTTTTTTTTGGAATTTTATATCTTACACGTTTTCTGCACTTTTTTTTTCTTCGTTTTTTTTTTGCTTTACAGGGCAACTTTTCTAAACGAACTAGGGTTTCTGTATCCCCCTTTTTTTTGCACGTTTTAGGATTATATTTTGTTGAGACCTATTTTTAATCCTATTTTTTTCTTTTTCTTAGGGCAAAAGTTGTACGCAGCACGTTAACTAGACTTTTTTTTTGCACGTTCTAGAGATTTTTTTTCGCGATTTATTTTTTTGTTTTATATTTTTTTTGGGCAACGAGTTTTTATACAGCGCGATAACCGGTCTTTTATGATGCAGACAGTCCTTTTGGCGTTTGATTTTGACGGTCACGCGGTCTTACTCGTACCTACTTCTTTTTTTTTTCGTTCGAATTAACTTTTCCGGGATTTGGAAGGGTTTCGATTAGCGCGTTTTACTTTTCTTTTCTACTTTAATTTAACAGCTTTTGCGATGCTTTTTCGGTAGGGTATTAAATTACTTTTTTTTCACGCCGCCGAGTTGAAATTTTCTTTCTTGGCTAGATAGACGCGCCAAGCTGCCAAGTTGCAGCTACCGAAAAGACAAAATAGCAAAGAGAGCCTTTGCTGTTTCGACAAGCCTTTTATATCCCAAGCTCAACCCTGACACGTTTTCCGATTCGAACATGAGCGGGATTCGAAAATGGCGTCAAAACGATTCCGGATGAACTGATTTATGACCAAACTTTAGACTAAAAAATACCATATTTCATCTCAAAAATTATTTTAGAATTTTTCTGAAATATGTGTGACGAAATATGATACCTTCAGTCAAAATTGGGGCTGACATCATCATCGGAAATGCTTCCATGATGGAAATGGTGAATGTAGTGGTGTCCATTCTCGATCTAGCTATTTCATTGTACTCTCAATTACCGATTCGAACATGATAACAATTATAGATGGTGAGCATGAGCAACCAAATCTCCTCTCATCACCGATGATCTCTTTTATTGAAGCGAAAAAGTCTTTCGTTTAGAGAACCATCTCCATCGTCATAATTACATTCCACATAAATTGAGTGGAATATTAAACAGGAAATGATAAAAAAAAATAATGTCCAAAAATTAAAATATAAGATGACACTATCAGAGATTCTAAAACTGTTGACTGTTGACTTCAAATTCTATTTCAATTTAATTTTTCGAGAGAATGGAAAAATCAAATTTAAACGTTTCCAAGGGTCGTTTCCCACAAAACTTTAACATTTAAAAGCCTTTGGGCGACTGAAATGATAAAGGACTGAAACGAATAACATGCTTTTGAAATTTATAAATTTTTTTTTTTTTGGACTCGACCCACGCCCGAGTAGAAAGTCTAATGCACAGACTAGAGCTGGCCGGATATATGGTAAAATCTACTTTTTAATATCTTTTGAATGGAAGATGCCTAACACCTTCCCACTATCGTCTTCCAGCTCGTAGAGACTATTTCCAACAACTCTCTTAATTTTTGCCTTGATAAATTTAGGGCATAATTTCGCGTTCACTCATTTAGTTGCGTCACTTAGCACGAAATTTCTTTTAAATACCACATCTCCTACTTTATATGTTATATCCCTACTTCTTAAGTTATATCGGTGTTCATATGACAAATGAGCTTTGTCAAGAGATTCTTTCAAGGCGGAATGGATAATGTTCATTTTAGATGCTTTGGGAATGAGGTTGATTTCCGAGCTGTTTACACTACCAAGCTTCCGAAGTAGTTCGAAATCAGCCCCATGCTCTATCATCTTTTGCCCGAACAAGGCTTCATAAGGTGATGTCCCGATGACTGTATGTAAGCCAGTTCTCAGAGCGCAAGCTATAAGTGGGAGTTGGGCATCCCAGTTCCTTTGGTCTTTTCCGATATAGGATCTGACTGCGGCAAGAATGGAGCGATTCACCCGTTCGCTGGCATTCGCTTGGGGAGCATACGCCCCCGTTCTGATATGCTTAATACCATATGACAATAAGAGTTTTGCGAATGACGAACTGGTAAATTGCTTACCATTATCTGACAAAATGGACTCAGGGACACCAAACATGCACAATATCTGTTCGTTGAGGAATTTAATTGCAATTTCTGAGGTTGCTTTCCGCAAGGCCTGAATGACAACAAATTTTGTCAGCTGATCAAGAGCAATTATTATGAAAACATTACCGTTTTTTGACCGAGGATATGGCCCCAAAAAATCTATGTAAATATGTTGGAATGGGCGCTCCACGACAAAAGGCTTACCCATAGGTTGACGAAGGACTTGGTTTGATGCCTTAGAAGTTTTGCAGGTTTCGCAACTTGCAACATACATTTTAACTTGCGAGGCCATATTGGGCCAAAAAAACTGTTGTCGTAGTCTATAAAGGGTCTTACCCAAGCCGCCATGCGAAGCCCTGGGTGGTTCATGAGCCAAAGCTATCAGATGGTGAGTCAGCTGCGAAGGAACCCAAAGCTTCCAAGTTTGGTCGTCCTCTAGAGGATTTCCTGTGCTGTGCAAGATCTTCTTATACACGAAATTGTCCGAGACTTGAAGATCTGGCAGCTGTTCTTTTTTTTCTTCGATGTTGTCAATGATCTTAACATATTCCGCAGATTTGAAACTGGGATCTGTTAGATCAACGTGCAGCACATCGGAAGGATAATCATTCGATAAGGCCTCCAAGCTCACAGCATCCGTAGCATATACTCTCGAAAGAGCGTCTGGTACGACATGTTGTGAACCCTTGCGATGCTCAATATCGAAGTCATATCCTTGAAGCTTTAGACTCCAACGAGCTAATCTCCCGCTGAGGTCCTTTTGACCCATCAGCCACTTCAAACTTGCATGGTCGGTTACTACAACGAAGTGATACCCTTCTATGTACGGTCGGAACTGTTCAATACTTAAAACCGCTGCCAAGCATTCCCGCTCTGTCACACTATAGTTGCATTGGGCCTTATTTAACTTGTGCGAATAGTAGAAAATTGGTCGTTCTATGCCCTCATCGTCCTTCTGGCACAAAACTCCTCCTACGCCAGTAGACGATGCGTCGCACAAAATTATGAATTGCTTGCTATAGTCTGGGTTTACAAGAATGGGTGCAGACGTAAGCATATCCTTGATTTTATTAAAGGAATCTAACGCGTCGCTATCAAATACAAACTTTGTATTCTTTTTCAGGGTGTTAGTTATAGGGGCCGCTAAGGTAGAATAATCGCGGACAAACCTACGGTACCATCCTGACATGCCCAGGAATCTTCGTACTTGTCTTTGGTTTTGCGGAATCGGAAAACTTCGTATCGCTGATACCTTTGCTGGGTCTGTCTTCAAACAACCATCACCTATGACGTAACCTAAATACTTAAGCTCTTTAAAACAGAACTTTGATTTTTCCACATTTATGGTTAAACCAGCTTGTTTTAGTCTTTCGGCAACGATGTTAAGGTATTGTATATGCTCTTCGAAGGTACGTGTTACTATCAGGAGATCATCCAGATAAACAAAAACGTTTTCTCTCAATTCATGGGGGATCACTTTGTCCATTAACTTGCAAAGACGTTGAGGTGCATTGCAGAGACCAAAGGGCATTACCTTGAATTGGTATAAGGGCCTGCCGGGAACCGTAAATGCTGTCTTTTCCCTCGATGTTTTCTCAAGCGGTATTTGCAGGAAGGCGTCTTTCAGATCCACACTAGAGATATAGTGTGTATCTGAAATACGACTTAGCACGGCTTGTACATGAGTCAAAGGATAGGCACTCTTTTTCGTCTTCTCATTAACTTTCCGGTAGTCGAGGCACATCCGGTTTTTGCCGGGTTTACGTACCAAGACTACTGGAGAGCTCCATGGGCTATTACTTTCCTCAATAATACCCATGGCAAGTAACCTATCCAGTTCCTCATATAAAAGCTCCTGTACCGCTGGAGAAACAGGGTAGTGTCGTTGTTTAATTGGTTCGGCATCCCCTGTGTCAATTTCATGTTCCTCCAGCGTGGTTTTCCCTAAGCCAAGAGTAGCAAAGGATGGGAACACGTTGATGGCTGCTTTAAGTTTCCTGGACTCATCTTCTGACAGCTCACGCATCTCCGTTGAAACAGTGTTCGAAGAAGGGGTAAATGGGGTGATTTCAGAAATCAAATAAGGTGCAATTCTAAAAGTTTTCCAAAAATCGACGCCAAGATACAATTTTTGTTCCAAGTTCGGGACGATATACATGTCTAAATTGTGGGTTTCGTTGTTGTAAGTAATTTTAGCTACAAACTTGCCTATAATTGGTTGTCTTTTGCCGTCTGCTGTTCGAACATTAGAGGAGAAACTAGTATAAGGAATCTTATGTTGACGAAGAAAGTCTTCCCCCCCTACGCCTAAGCAACTTATGCTTGCACCACTGTCAAGTAGTCCAAGCATTTTTTCATCACCTATCTTCACAGTAGCGTATGGACGAGGGTCATCTGTGCAACAAAATGTGGAAGCTTCAATTCTTCTAATAGCTTCCTTCTTTTTCTTTTTACGTTCTCGAACCCTTAAAATCCTAGCAGAGACATGAGAGTTAGGTTTACCGAAAATTCTTTTTCTAGCTGCGCGATATGCAACAAGACGTTCATGTAAAGTTTTGTGTTTAAGTAATGGAGAGCTGGTCATTTTCGTAGTTGAAATATCTGGGTTTATTTTTTCTGTGGAGGTTGGTGGCTTTTGAAGAATTTGAATTGGTTGAAAAAAGTCTTTTCGAGAAGAGTCGAGTTTGGAAATTTCTTTAGAATGATTTATTGTGCTGCCGGTTTCCGGTTCTGAGAGCAAGCCATCCCGGTTGACAGATTGCTCTTCCGAACGTTTCCCGCGCACTTTGGACAGTGAGGTGATGTGGTGTCTTCTTTTCCACAGCGATAGCAAAATAGCGCTCTTTGCTGGTCAGGACATTCCATGAAGCCATGTCCTGTCTTTTTGCAGTTCCAGCAGGTGTAATTGCTGGTATCTTTTTGCATACGGATTGCTTCTATAGCATCTTTTGCTATAGTTGTAGACTCTTCAGGGGGAATTATTTCGTTAATCTTACGACGGAATGGCTGAACAGCTGGTTCTTTGACTTGAAGTTTATCTTGCTCTTTAATATACTTCTCAATGTTACGACAAACGTAAATCATCTCATTGAGACCTTGAGCTCTGTATGTCAGTAATAGTTCTCCCATTCGTCGGTGGACATTTTGTTTAAGGACTGTTATGATCTCCGTATTGGACTTTGGACAGAGAAGTCGGGTGTTAATTTTCTGAATGGCCATGTAAAAGTCATCAAAACTTTCGTTTTGGCCCTGTTTACGGTCGTACATCTGCCGTGAAATCTCGGTGTCCGTCTCCAAGGAGCGAAATTGCTCTATAAGAGCAAATCGAAGGGCAGGCCAGTCAACCCGGGAGTTCGTTTTGAGAAAAACCCAAAACCAGTTCTCGACCTGACCACTTACGAATTGATGAAAATTGAGTACGATTTCTTCCCATGAAGCACCATAGGAATCCTTAAGCCTTTCTAATCTAAAGCAAAACTCATCGACTGTCATGTTAATATTATCATATTTTAAGCCCCATTTATGGAAGCTAAAAAGTTTGACGTAAGAATTCCTAGGGTTGCTCAGTGGAAGGGTGTTATTTAACGATGTTCTAGTCGTATTGTCGTTCAAATTCATGTTTCGTATCTGAGCGAGGAACTCGTCAGCGCTAGGGTTGAGGGTATTTGTGGGAGGAAGTCTTGGGGCAGAAGTTGGTTCAAAGGTATTTGCAGGGATAGTTGAATTAGCAATCGGCTGTGCTGGGGGCTGTCGTCTACGCACTTCGTATTCACTGGAACCTGAAGGAGTGTTCCCAGAAAGTGTCTGGACAATGATTTCCGTCATTTGCTTCTTTAATTTTTCTCTATTCACTTCAAGTTCCCTGCGAATAACCTGCATGTCTTCGGACCTACTAATCCCTATCGAAGCGGTGACAAGCCCTTGTATATATGTAGGCAAATCCAACTCGGTCACGTTAGCTCTCTGGGGTTCTTGACTTGAAACTCTAGGTATTACCCCTTGCGATCCCCCAGGAAGAACTTCACCCTCTTTTGGAGGATTTCCTTCATTGAGTGCATCCTTATTTTTGTTCTGTTCAGGACCGTCCTCTAAGCCAAGATTACCTAGGTTTTGCTCCATTGCTTTTCGTTGTTTATTTGTAAGATAAACACCACGACCTCTACCTGAACGCAAATAAGGAGATTGGCTTCTATGTGATGAGGACATAAGATCTTAAAAAAATAAAGATGAATAACTCAACTCGCCAAGAATTCCAAGCAATGGCAAACAAAATTCAAAATTGTATAGAAATTGGAAAAAATAATTTCCAAGGAAAGCGAACAACTTGAAATATTATAAAATAAACAGAATATTAATAAACAGAAGAAGGAAAGAAAAAAAACAAAGCAAGAGCCAGTTCTTGCGAAATTCAAAAATTAAAATCAATTACAACTATTTTAATCAAAACTAATTTTTTATCAAAATTTTACTAATGTTATCAATATTCAAAAGGGTTTGGTATTGGATTGTACTATCTACAATATAAATATGTGTTTGTCTTACTTTTTCATGTGTTTGTCTGGTGGATGTGCCTGATGGTAGCGATCTAGTTTAAATGATGATATCCTTTTTTTTTTTTTTTTTTGACTTACTATACTCACACGAAATTTTTTGTAAAAAAGTTGAAGTTATGTCCCATTTTGTTTCTTTTTTTTTTTTTACTGCAAACGTTCGAAAACATTTTTGTCAGGATATAGCATTATTCCATTCTGGAAACACGTTAATTCGCAGCGGGCAAAACCCCTAGCTTCTAGAGCTTAGATTTTCGGACGACATTAACTATTTTCAGGAAATAATGACAAGGCATAATAATGAGCAACTATAATTCTAACTGAGCTAGAAAATACGGACTCAAAATTTTAAACCAAGAGATTGCAATTGAGAACATCAAGCATAGAGTTGTCGCAACAGACTTAACAAGGAATTAGTCAAACTCGTTAACTGGACTAACAATTTTCTGCTTTTTGTTCAACAAGATGAAGAGTATGATTAGAAATCATAGGCCAACAAAAAAAATCAGCGAAGAAGGTTCTATTAAAGGAATAATTTAAAAAAAAAATCGGTTCTATATTATAAAAAAATTACAGGACTTCAACTTCCTAATAGATGGAACTCAGGACAACTCGGGCCCCACGTTGGGCGCCACCTGTAACGGAACCGAGGGTGTAGTCGGCAGGACTCATCGATAGTTGGTTCTGAAATCTCCTGAAACACAGAGGTGCTAAAACCCAGGATCAATAATAATAACCCCTAATTATCATACTGAAACTAAAAAAACTAGACTGAAAAACTAAGCATAATAAAAAAAGTAATACTCATCAGTGCGTATTGAAAAAGTTGTACCATCATCTTTACATCCGATTTTGATTTCTGTGCCTTGCGATCGTTCGCTTACCCATGGTCACACCCACCAATGACATCTTCTAGTTACAGTCCATAGTTAAATAACTGATCTTAAAATCTGAAATTTTCCCAAAGCAACTTCCCACGGTAAAAAAAAAATCAACCAGTGAGCGGAACAAATAAGTAGTCTAAATGCAGTGATTTCATTTTATACCTTTGCTTTTCAATTTTATTGGAAAATAAACTTAATCTAACAAATGTTGAAATAAAAATAAATCCTAAACAATTTGAAATTAATTTGAAGCCAACAGTCTATGTTTTTTTTTTGATTTAGTTTCATATAAATTTTATTATTTAAAAATTAATACATATCCAAAATTGAAAGTTTGAATAATAGTACTTATTTCCTAATCAAGAAAAAAAAATATAAAAATGAAGGAACAAAAAATCAAAATTTCTAACGTAAACTAAAAGAACGGATGGATATTTATTAGTATCGTTGTAATTTGAAAATTTTTCTTATATCCTTAACTTGAGGTAACATAATAACAATATATCCTTGTTCAAAAAAAAAAAATATATATATAAAAAAAAACAAATTTGAAAAAAAAAAAAAAAAAAAAAAATTAAATTCGTCACCTCACTGTCTCTAATCAAAATTTTCTAAATTCAATTATGGCGTTCATAATTTCTCTTTAATAGGCGAAAACTAGTTAATTTGAATTCGCCGCAATAATTTTGTAGGTAGTATAGTATGTGTATCTTTTGTCTCGCAAAGTTCTATCGTTCCATTAGGAGCTTTAAACATGACTTTCTTTTACCTACGGTTACAGTGTAGATCATATATTGTTTATCGAATAATCATTTAAAAAAATTTAATATAATATATGTTTTTTTTTTTTATCATATGAACACTTACCAGAATTCCTGAATATTTGATAGCGTTTGAGGGGGTGCACCGCTCCAAAGCTGTTGTTAAAATGGTTTAAAATATATCAGATTAAATATTAAATACTTATTCGATCCACGATCCAATCACACGCACCGACTGGATATATTGATTGGAACAATAGAACCTAAATCGATTAGGTTTATTGATTTTTTTTTCTTTCACCTTATGTTATTTTATTTTTCTATTAATTTTAAAATTTAATTTTGAATTGGATTATAAAGGGTATACTATTTTTTTTAATTATTATTTTTGATTAGAGTATGGGAGAGAGAAAAATGTATTATTAAAGACTGATGGAAATATATAAAAAAAACTTTTGATTAATAGAACATTAGAGATAAAAAAATAAAAAAACAATATGGCGATTCACTGATGATGTTGAAATGATGAAGATGGAGATGACGTCGTCTAAAGTGGTGGATGGAGATTCGGTTCGAGATCACTCTACTGGTACTGGTGTTTATTCCATTAATTGATTTTCACTATATACTGACAGCGGAATTTTTGTTGGGAGGGTAGTTTTGACTATTTTTTTTTTTGGGGTTTGGTTAAGTTTTTTTTCTATTGTTTTTTTATATATGCATGGGTAGATAGTTTTTTTTTGGTATATCGTAGGGTAATTTTTATGACGCTAGGTATTCAGTTTCTGCATGTTTTCCATTGTAAAATGTGGAATTTTTTTTTGTTTTTTTTTTCTTTTTTTTGGAATTTTATATCTTACACGTTTTCTGCACTTTTTTTTTCTTCGTTTTTTTTTTGCTTTACAGGGCAACTTTTCTAAACGAACTAGGGTTTCTGTATCCCCCTTTTTTTTGCACGTTTTAGGATTATATTTTGTTGAGACCTATTTTTAATCCTATTTTTTTCTTTTTCTTAGGGCAAAAGTTGTACGCAGCACGTTAACTAGACTTTTTTTTTGCACGTTCTAGAGATTTTTTTTCGCGATTTATTTTTTTGTTTTATATTTTTTTTGGGCAACGAGTTTTTATACAGCGCGATAACCGGTCTTTTATGATGCAGACAGTCCTTTTGGCGTTTGATTTTGACGGTCACGCGGTCTTACTCGTACCTACTTCTTTTTTTTTTCGTTCGAATTAACTTTTCCGGGATTTGGAAGGGTTTCGATTAGCGCGTTTTACTTTTCTTTTCTACTTTAATTTAACAGCTTTTGCGATGCTTTTTCGGTAGGGTATTAAATTACTTTTTTTTCACGCCGCCGAGTTGAAATTTTCTTTCTTGGCTAGATAGACGCGCCAAGCTGCCAAGTTGCAGCTACCGAAAAGACAAAATAGCAAAGAGAGCCTTTGCTGTTTCGACAAGCCTTTTATATCCCAAGCTCAACCCTGACACGTTTTCCGATTCGAACATGAGCGGGATTCGAAAATGGCGTCAAAACGATTCCGGATGAACTGATTTATGACCAAACTTTAGACTAAAAAATACCATATTTCATCTCAAAAATTATTTTAGAATTTTTCTGAAATATGTGTGACGAAATATGATACCTTCAGTCAAAATTGGGGCTGACATCATCATCGGAAATGCTTCCATGATGGAAATGGTGAATGTAGTGGTGTCCATTCTCGATCTAGCTATTTCATTGTACTCTCAATTACCGATTCGAACATGATAACAATTATAGATGGTGAGCATGAGCAACCAAATCTCCTCTCATCACCGATGATCTCTTTTATTGAAGCGAAAAAGTCTTTCGTTTAGAGAACCATCTCCATCGTCATAATTACATTCCACATAAATTGAGTGGAATATTAAACAGGAAATGATAAAAAAAAATAATGTCCAAAAATTAAAATATAAGATGACACTATCAGAGATTCTAAAACTGTTGACTGTTGACTTCAAATTCTATTTCAATTTAATTTTTCGAGAGAATGGAAAAATCAAATTTAAACGTTTCCAAGGGTCGTTTCCCACAAATAACCTAATAAACATTTAAAAGCAGTTACCTATCCGCAAAAACAAATATGTTCATCATTTGTCAAGTTTCAACTAATTCCGTTTTTGAGCAAAAATTTGTGTGCTCGCTCGGTGCCTGGAAGGTTCCCAGTTCAAATCCAAGTAGGTAAGCAAAATTTTTCTTTTTCAAATAAAATAAAAAATTAATTTGTATACTTTTTCAGATCAGGCTAGTCGATATGCAGTGAGACAGTGAAGACTCATAAAACAGAGAAAGAAGTTTAGAGCAAAAATATGGTTCACACAAATATGTAGTGAGTACAGAAAAAGATGTATTCATTAAATCAGCGAGGTTAAGAGTTACATACTTATGTACTCACTACATATTTATGTACTAATTAAATATGTATGTACATTGTCTATGCAATCACGTAATGACTACATATGTATGTTATTGTCAGTGTTTATGCATTCATTACATATTTATGTAGTCATTTGATATCGTCTTTATGCAGTAAACTTCGATATAGACTTATCGCACGTTGCTTCTGCGTAGCTTATAGCTTGTTGTGATGAACACATTTTTTGTTTGCACATTAATGTTGTGAGTTGTGCTACATAATTTTTGTGCAGTTTTTATTTTGTCTGCGATGTGTTCTCTACTCCAACATTTTTTATTTAAAAATTCTGTTAGTTATAATAGAAAGATGGTTATGAGAATTCAAGCATTACTTAATTAAATACGAATCCAATGAAAAATATCTATACAAATCTGAATATTATTGAGCCGAGTTTTGTGCGTAATAACAAAAAGCTAAATTTATTTTTATATGTTTTTCATATAAATACATACTGAATTCAATTTAATTCCAAAAGGAGAAAGGTTCGACTTTCGAAAGGGATATTAATAACTTAATAAATCTTAAGTGAAATGAATTTCGCCGGGTCAGCTAGTTCTGAATTAATAATTGCTATCATCTCCTACAATTTGGATTTTTAAAAGCCATGTCATCTTAATTTACTCCGATTCCAGTTTGAGTAAAAAGCACAATATGTGAATTTGGAAGCCATGAGGTTCACTTTTTATGAAAAAAAAAAAAAAATATTTCAATGGAAATACACTAACATAATGTGCACAAACAAAAATGAAAGGGAAATTTGTGGAAAATTCAATAAAATAAAAAAAAGTGCGTATACGCCCTAGTGTACCGGCAAATATATTGCGTTTAGATTGTAATGAAACTGGAATGAATTAAAACAGAACAATTTTTTTTATTTTATATTGCATAACATAGTTTATCCGTAAGTTATCCGTTGAGCAGCTCAGAGAAGTGATAATGCGCTTGCCACGTTGGCGCTGCCTTGAAACGGTATCTTCTTTTTTTCTAACGAAGCACATTTTTACCTTAGCAAATGTGTTAAAAAATAGAATGTTCGTTGTTACATTACAACAAAATAATAGTGCTTTCATTCTGCATTTGGAGAAGGATGCAGTATAGTATAGTGTGCAACTTCCAGATTAGTGATAATCAGCTTTACTTTTTGATCGAGCGTTTAGGGCGACTTCATACAAATTAGGAGTCGTGCAAAAAATGGAACTCGATATAACAATCAAACTTGACATTACGATGATAGAGAACACGAAAAAAGTGGGTCCCGCAATTCCGTCTGTGTGTCTGTATTTCTGTCCACATCCTACATCAATGAAGCGATTTTCTTCAAACTTGGAGCGTAAAATTTTTGGGTGATTCCCTAGTGGGAAAATCGAAATTTTTTTTGTAGCTCAAAAAATAACGGTACTTGCAATACAACCGTTTTGAAAAAATTTCTTTATCTCAAAAACAGCTCTAACGATTTTTTTAAATTTTGTATGTGTACCAGTGGTGGTATGGTCTACATTTTGATGAAAAAAATAATTTACGAAGGACCGTTATTAACAGTAGTTACCTATCATGGAACGGTTTTTTTTTTCCGATTTTCTCGTTAACCGATTTCGATCAAAATTTTTACTTAGGAGGTCCTATTAAGTTAAAATAATACTGCATACATATAATTTCAAAAATATATTTTTTGGATTTTTAAAAAAAAGTTAAATTTTTTTTTTTTTGAAAAATCATTTTTTTGAAAACCAGTTTTTTTTTCTAAAAAATTTCAAGAAATTTTATATATACAAAACAATTTTTTAAGAAAACCGCTCCAACGATTTTTAAAATTTTTTCTCAATAAATTCATTCTGAGATTAAAAAATTTTAAGTATCTACTTGTTTTATAAATTTAAAGAACGTGTTTTTTTTCCATATTCAAATTTCCATTCTTCAATTTATTAAATGGATAAATACATAAACATATAATTATTAATTATGTGATTTATATTACACTCAATCTTTAAAATTCGAAGAAACTTTTACTACAAGAGCAAGTTCGTGCGACCCAGTCGTGCATTTTATATCTTCTAGAGTTTGCAATTTGTCAGTTTTCTTTAGTTCAGTAGAATAATACACATTTTTCTAAAGCCCCTTAAACTATAGGAGGAAGAACAAACGAGCCAATTGCTCACTTTATTTTGTTTTGTTTACTAAAAATATGTAAATCAGTCAATTTTATTGAACTACCTACCTACAACCATAATCGAATTAAAGGATTTATTGTTACAAATGTTGTATGAAAAAAAAATAACAAAAAAAAAAATACACTGAGATTTGTGGTTGCAATTTGTTTCATTTTTCCGCCCATAACACTTCCAATCAGTGAATGGATTGAGTGTAAAAAAAAAACCAAACGAAACAAAATCAAGAGAATTCTTTTTAATTATACCATTTGCTCATTTGCCTAGTCTTCTCTGAATTCCGTTCCGTTCGACCACCAGGAAAGAATGAATAAAATCATTTAAGCTTAAAACATTTTCCATATAAAGTGCAAGTGAAGCGAGTAATAGGAAATGGAAGAGGAAACATTTGCTTCCGTTTTTTGTTTTTATTTTTTATTTTTTTTTTTGTTAGTTTTATTCCGTTTCATTTAAGTGCACATTTTTATCATCACCCCTACGCCGCACCATCAGGGACAACAAAGACGTGTTGTTGGTTGTTGAAAGGATTGATTGAATCACGCTTCGTTGCAAGCAATCCTCATACATTCATCACGAGCGTAACCATGTGATTCGATTAATTTTATTGATAGGCACTAGGGCAGGTCAGCCCTCTACAACTTACAACAACTACCGATAGACTTGAAGTTGATATGAATGAAATCAAATCAAATAAAATAAAATAAAAAAAAAAAAACAGAAATCGCTTGCCTGTCGGAAATCAACAGAATCATTGTTATCCTGCATTCGATTGAACACAGTGGACGATTTTATTCTATTTTCTTTTTGCACTTTAAATAGATTTTTTTTTCTATTTTCATTCCCCTTTGATGTGACTTTATTGAATTTAGACTTGATCTCCTGAGCTGGAAAAGTATTATTAATTTTTTTTTTTTAAAGTAATTTTTATAGAGTTAGCTTTAAGTGGAGGCATAATTCACTTATATTTTATTTCTGATGTGGTTATCATTTTTTGAGTGGTTCTTTGAATTAATTTGATCCAATTTGGGTGCTCAAATATCATTTTTATCATTATTTATCAATTCGTTCGAATCAAATTTGTAGGTATGAAATATATAGCGCTACCATACAGAACTTAACAAATTTCAGCTTAATTTAAGTGTGATTTTTTCAGAAAATTAAATCCACAAAATCGAAATTTAATAAAAGTCATGCAGTAAAAATAATATTTATAAAGGCTATAAATTGGATGTTTTTAGTATTGTTGATACAAAAAATGATTTAATCAATTTTTATTTCATAATTTATCAATGTATAGTAGTTGTCTGTATTATATGGGAAGCCCGTTATCAAAAAGTTTATACAGGGTGGTGCATAAGCAACGTTATGATTTAGTTATTAACACTCTAAGGGGCAAAATCGAAATATTGGTCGGATCAAGATACAATTTTTTTCCAAGTAAATACAGGCAACAGAAGCTTAAGTTTGAATTTTCAGGTAAATATTGAAGGTTTGAATGAAGCAACAAAAACTTGAGTGAGCTACCACCAAGTTATAGCAATTTCACGGTCCCCAGGTGGATCATCAGACTCTTTTAGTGGTGTTTAGCCTATGTGTTCAATTTTATTTGAAAAACTTTTTGCATTTTGTATTTGAATCAACTAGCATTTTTACTAGCCACATATAAGTTGCTCATTCATAGTGCACTTGGTCCAGAGACGCTTGGTCTATGGTTCGAGTCCCAGTGACGGCAAATTTTTTTTTCAAATAAAATTGAACACATAGGCTAAGCACAACTAAGGGAGTCTGATGATCCACCTGGGGACCGTCAAATAGCTATAACTCCAGTCTATAAAACTTGGTGCTAGCTCACTCAAGTTGTCATTGCTTCATTCAGACCTTCAATATTTATTTTTTATGGTGATAAATTCAGAAATAAGTTTTGTAGGCTGTATAACACAAATGAATCTCATATTTGGAACAATCGACTTGTTTCTGACTTTTGCAATATTGCACCTTGATAGAACAGACAAAATAGGTTGAAAAATGTTTTCAATATCAAACTGAACATCACCAGCTTGGCGACAGAACGTTTTCCAACACTAGATGTGCCCAGAACTGGTGTGGTGATATTGGCGGATCACCACTGTGAACCGATGGTGGTCGTTTATGTCTTGAAGAAAACAAGTCCAGGAGCTATTTCCTGGCGAAATTGTGGAAGCTGCAGAATATGTTCTCATTCGGACATATTGTTACGATTATTTCTGGAGATGGAGATCGACATATTTTGAAAGGTATAAAGCGGGAATGTATTGCAATCCCAGTTGAAATGGATGTTCCAGTTCTCTTTCAACAGCCGCAGCAGCATACAGTTAAGCTGAAGAAGATGTTAAATTGTCAATTACACTAATATTCGAGTGCATAGCCCTTAGGTTAGGTTAGGTTTAGAGGGGTGATGATACGGCAAGCCGCATCACCTCACTCGGATCTCAGTGGATCCATTGTGCTCCCCAGGATAAAGGTATGGTAGGTATAAGGACGGGTGAGGAGAGGAGTTGTTGGAGCTTAGGGGGTTAGGTGTGGGGGGCCTCCCTGAACCATTTTGAATTCTGAATGAATTTCATAATGTTCCTTAGTGGCAAACTCGAGATGTCGCCCAATTCGTTGAAAAAGTATTCCCCGAGGGCTGTCTTTCTGGCTCTTGCTAGACTGGGGCATTCACAAAGAAAGTGATAGGAGCCCTCCTCCGCCTCTTCATCTTGACACCCTCTACATAAGTCAGATGTGGTGATACCCATTCTGCTCATGTGGGTTTCCATTGTGTTGTGACCCGTTAGGATTCCAACCAAGAGGGACAGTTGAGGTCTGCCTAGCTTGAGAAGGTAGTCTGTTTTTTTCTTAGAGATGTTCGGCCATAGATTCTTCGAAACCCGACAAGTATCAATTGTTGACCATCTGTCGTTCGCGGCTTTGAGGAAACTTTGGTGAATTCTATTTTTTTCTTGTTCTAGTGGCATGAACACAGAAGAATCTGTTTGGCACGGATCAAGATCTGACCCGATCTTGGCCAATTCATCCGCCATTTCATTCCCATGAATGTCACGGTGTCCTGGGACCCATCGCAGGGTAACAGTGTTTGTTGCGCCGAGTAATCTTAGCTCATTACGACAACGAATTACTAGTTTAGACTTTGTGACGATGGAGGAAATGGCTTTAATTGCCGCCTGACTGTCAATAAAGAAGTCGATATTGTTGGCTGCTAGTTCCAATGTGGCAAGACTCCTTGCGGCTTCACAAACTGCAAGTACTTCCGCTTGAAAGACACTGCAGAAATTAGGAAGCTTTATTGATTTACCAAGGGGTGGATTATCTGAAAAGATACCTGACCCTACCCCCTTATCTGTCTTCGAGCCGTCCGTAAAAACGGAGATATGATTATCTCTTATGACCCGGTTTTCCGTCCAGAAGTCCCTTGTGGGTATCTCTGTTAGGGCCACTGGTTTGAAATCAATGCTCGGCATTGAATAGTCAGTTTGAATGTCTTTCTCAACAAAGCTCGAAATATTACTATGCCCGAAATATCCCCTTTTCCAATTATTGCACTGTTTTAGTCGTAAAGAACTTTTGGCCGCCATTTCCTTCGTAAAGAGATCTAGTGGGGCTAGTGAAAGGAATGTTTCTAGGGCTGCTGTTGGTGTAGTTTTCATGGCACTAGTTGTACCAATACAAGCTAATCTTTGAACTTTTGTCATGGTTTTAAGATTGGTTGCCTTGTCTAGGGCCGGCCACCAAACCAAACATGCGTATGTCAAAATTGGCCTTATTATGGCTGTGTACATCCAATGAATGGTTTGCGGTCTGGGACCCCATTTTTTTCTAAAAATTCGACTGCAAGTATAAAATGCTATAGAAGCTTTCTTTTCTCTCTCTTTAATATTTTCTTTCCAGTTTAGTTTACGATCTATTACCAAACCAAGATATTTTGCCGTACCAGTTATATGGAGCGGTGTCCCATTTATGTTGGGAGGATCTATATTTGGAATATTGCGTTTCCTCGTAAACAAAACCAGTTCCGTCTTTAATGGGTTGACATTAAGTCCACAGCTGCTGGCCCAGTCACTGAGCTTGTTAAGGGATGTTTGAAGGAGCTCGCACAGGGTGGGTATAAATTTCCCTGAGGCCATGATTACTATGTCGTCTGCGTAGGCAACGACCTTGACACCGTCAAGACTGAGTTTGTTTAAAATCTCTTTAACGACCAGTAGCCAAAGCAGGGGAGATAAAACCCCTCCCTGTGGAGTACCTCTACATGTCCTTACTTTAAGCTTGCTATGACCCATTTCTGCATTTATTAGTCTCGTTTTAAGCATGGAATCTATCCAGTTTGAGAGAATCGGATCAATGTTCATAGAGTCTAGGGCTCGTCGAATCGCCGTGTTTTCAACGTTATTAAAAGCCCCTTCTATATCAAGGAATGCTCCCAACGTGAATTCTTTGAATTGAATTAATTTCTCAATCGTGCCAACCACTTCATGAAGTGCCGTCTCAACAGATTTGCCCTTCATGTATGCATGCTGGGCTTGCGAGAGAACACTGTCATTTAGCTTAAGGCGAATGTGCGTTTCAATTAGTCTTTCTAAGGTCTTGAGAAGAAAGGATGACAGGCTTATTGGCCTGAAATCTTTCGCTTCCGTATGAGTAGGCTTTCCGGCTTTCGGAATGAATATAACATTAACCTCTCTCCAACTAGATGGAATATAGGTGATGTTAAGACATCCCCTAAAAATATCCACCAAAATTGGAACAATTATGTCTTTAGAGCTTTGGAGCATAATCGGAATTATTCCATCAGGCCCTGCAGACTTGTATGCCGAGAAAGAGTCAATGGCCCAAATAACCTTTCTATTATCTACGATTTGGTTGCCAAAGTTAGATATTACACTTATGTTTGATGGCACTCTGTCCACAGGAGATGAATCAATAATACATCCTGGGAAATGAGTGCTCATAAGTGATTCTAGAGTTTCAGAGCAGGAGTCTGTCCAGGTATTATCAGGTCTTTTTAGGAAGCCCGGAGGAGTGTTGACCTTTGACATGACTTTCCTAAGCCTAGCGGTATCATTTGTAGACTCAATGTCTGTACAGAATTTCCGCCAGGCTGCCCTTTTTGAATAAGTTGTTCGGTTTTTGTATAAGTTTTTGCTGATCTTGTAAAGATCCCAATCCGCAGGTTCGTTACTATGTTTTGCCCTATTGTAGAGCCTCCTTGAGTTTTTCCTAAGGGTAGACAACTCTTTGGACCACCATACGGGGTTGAGCTTTCCTATCCCTTTGGTAATGGGGCAAGAACTTTCGTAGGCAGCATGGATGGCTAACGTTAGTTCATTGACATGTTTTTCAATGTCTGAGCAGTTTAACATAGGTTGACTTTCGTAATGTCCTAAAGATGAGGCCAGTCTTATATTGAAGGCTTCCCAGTTTGTTTTCCTGGGGTTTCTATAGGGTTTCTGATTTTTTATTTCGTGTTCAGTTTGGAATGTTATCATTCTATGGTCTGAGAATGTAACATTGAAACTTGAAACTTTCCAGTTACTGATTACAATGGAATCAGAGTTCGTGGAGAGCGTCACATCGAGCACTTCTCTTCTGTTTTTGGTTATGAAAGTTGGTTCATTACCTCTATTTAAAATCAACATGTTGTTCTCAATAATTAATTCAAATAGTGACTCACCTCTTGAATTTGTGTTAGTGCTGCCCCACTGTAAGTGATGAGCGTTTGCGTCGCAGCCCTTACAAAAGCATCTGTTGTATCAGTTTCTTTCATTTTCTAGATGCATTCCTCAATTGCCTTTGCATCATTTTCTGCCAACTGTTCATGTCAGTCAATTCTTGCAAATTAATTTTTTTTGGCATTGACGTTTTTGTATTAGAATTTAATTTAATCAAAAAATATTCATATATTAGTTTAAAAATTATGTTTTTAAACACCAAAAACAGAACACAAGAACTAAACAAAAACGGACATTTTTTACACGTAAACTGACAAGACCGTGTCCGAGACCAAGCCCTAAATCTAGAAGTTAGAGGATACTGACATTTTTTTGATTTTAAAAAGAATATAAGTTTTCAACAAAGCTGAATTGATTTGTGAAATTGTACCTTATAGTTCTTCAAAAAGTGTATCATATATGCATATACTGTCCTATAGGATAGCGGAATGAAAGTTAATGTTTTCCAAAGTCCATTACACGAAAATCAAAAAAAAAAAAAAAAAAATAATCCATTACAGCATCTGAAACCTCTGTCATTTCGCTGCAAAAACATCAAAAAATCTTTCTATTAATTCCATAGCAACATACAATCCATAAAATTTTTCCTGGCCCAAAAACCAAAGCAAACCTTTCAGTTCTCTAGCATGTGTTCGTGTACGATCTGCTTATATCTACAGTAAAAGGATGAAAAGATAAATGGAACAATTTTTTTGTGTAACAGTTTTGAGTTTATAATTTTTTCACTATGGCTACCAATCAATCTTTCGACAGATAGTCATCAGTGCTGGAATATTAAGCTTCCATTGCGTGGCAACCGAAACCAATTTTTTTTCTTTAAGGTTTTTGGATGACTTTTTACCTCGCCAAAATGGGGTATATCTACCTTTATAGTTCGTTATTAAAGAGTTTTTTTTTTCTCGCAACAAAACTCAATTCCAATTCCAAGTTAATCTACCACCTCGTATTCATTTTCGTTTTATTGTGCCACAGCTTCACAAATATACACGTTTCAAATTTCAATTTTTCTAAAATCTTTTTTTCAAATCAATAAAAATTCAATCAAGTTTTTAAGAACTGTTATACCATGAAGCAAAGCTAATATAAAAAAAAAATAAATGAATACAAAAATAAATACGGAGAATATTCAACTATAAGAAAATTGGGCGAGTCAGTATGCTCATTTTCAAAAAAAAAAAAATATTACACACGTCTTGCTTTAGGTAAAAGAATATTTCGCAACTGATTCGATATAAAATTTTTTGTGACAGCGAAAAGTGTAAGAAATCACTGCGAAGAAATACACATTAAAAGGGGACGATTTAAAGCTGCCTTTTTATACTTGTTCGTAAATATTTTGAAAACCAAGAGTTTTAGCAGAAAATGTTCACTACAAAATGAAAGTAAACTAAATTTACGTTAGGCGCAATACTAAGAAAGATTCAGAGGGTAGAAATGTCAACAATTATGAAATAAACTATGTGATTATGCTTTACAAATTTAATGTTTATTGATTAAGTTGGAGAGGGTTGAAATTTTCCTATTTGAATAGTTTATTGTTTTTTTCTTTTTTCAAAGGTAAAAATTTTATGTACATGGTGTTTTCAACTTATTGACCAATATTTTGTGAAACTATTCTCATGCATTTCCTTAGAAACAAATTGTTTAACAGAAGGTTCAATTTGACCCTGTTTGAAAGAGAGGGATTGCTTTCTAAACCATTGGCTTTAAGTTAATAAACAATAGACAACGGAAACTCTTACAATTCTAAACCAAAAGCTTTTTCGTAATCCAAAAATTATCTTTTTATTTTATTGCCAAAGCCAAGTACGCATTTCAAGCTAAATCAGATTTTATCCCTACAATTCGTATCTCTACAATCATTTGCTAAAAGCACAAATGTCAAAATTTATCTGTGAAAGAATGCGTTATGCATTATTTCGCGCGCTTAATTAAGTGGAGACTTTTTGAATTTAGCGCGTGAACTGCGTACTGCCTAGCTAATTACACTGGTCAATAAAATTAAATTATTTTTTTGTTAAAAAAACCAAACTATACTTTTCCAAAGGTTTTTGGTGTGCTAAATTTGAATCAAAAGTCAGATATATTCTATCACGTCACGTTTTTGAGATATTCCCGTTTGAAAATAAAAAAAGTTACCTCGAAAACAGCGAAAAACCGACTTTTTTATTTTCAAACGGGAATATCTCAAAAACGTGACGTGATAGAATATTTTTGACTTCAGATTCGAATTCAGCACACCAAAAACCTTTGGAAAAGTATAGTTTGGTTTCTGTAACAAAAACCTTGTCGACCAGTGTTATCCTCGCAAAAATTTATCTTTGGAGGAAATTTGTATGGAAGATAAATATTAGCGCGATCTGCGTACTAGGCATAAATCAGTTTATTTGTTAACAGTTTTGAAATAAAAAAGTTTTCATTTCAAATTTAGTATTTTTGTTTAATTTCTAAAACAAATTCAGTCCATCGACAGCTTTAAAAAAATTTGTCTCCTTCAAACCTTATCTTCTAAGGCGATAAAAAAAATCAAAATAATTTTTTTTGAAAATTCGTTACTCTGCTTTTAAAAAAAAGCAACAATTAAATGAGCTTTTAAAAGGAAATGAAGAAGAAACAACATCGTATTTCTGAGCAAATTAAAAAAAATCTCGCTTTTAAATCTTGAAAAATAAAAAAATCACAATAAACAAAACATTTCTTTTAAAAACTTGTCAAGAAAGAATAAGAGAGAGAGGGAGAGTTTAAAAATTCTCTAGTTTTGCTTTTATTTTTTTTTTAATTAATTACATATTTTTGGAAATTTAAATTTATATTTTCAAAATGTATACAAAAATTGTAAGAAATTTGTAAACATTTTTGAGAAAAAAAATTATCAGAATAGAAATTAAGAGATTTAAGATGGAATTTCTTCCCTTTATCATTTAATTCATTTACGTGTGATGGTTTGCCTTCGTATGTCGTTTTACCTTTGCTAAGTTAAGTTAAGAGCTAAAAAAAAAACAATATCGAGTGTATTATTTAAAAATTAAATTGAAAATGCAAACATTTTTATATTATTTAGTAAACTTAGTTTAATTAAACAAACATTATGCATTTAGCATTTAAGCATTAAGCATTTCATTTACTGAAAAAAATAATATTAAATCAAAAAAGTTTTTCAGAAACTTTTCATCAAACTGTTTATTTGATTTTTAATTAAATGCATTTAACTCCATAATGACGCATTTAAAAACTTAATTTAAAACCTGAAAAAAAAAAACTAAATCATTTTTGCTACGTGCCATACCCTTCTCTCTTCTATCTCAATAATTCTTCCTGTTCTCGTATAAATTATATTTTATTCGTTTATTTGAAAAATAATTTCAGATTTTCGTTACGTGCTTAGAAAGTGTAAATGAGAAACTCCCTGTGAAAATGTACAGCGTTAAACAGGGACACGTTAACTTGCACCAAGTAAAAGAGTTGAAACAGGTAGATGTATAGAAATGTAGGTTGGTATTGGTATATATAGAATGAATATTTTTAAATTCCGTAAAACTTTAGAAAAAGATTTCACGAGTTGAGATGAAAGAGAACACAAATGCATAAAATAGATAGACGTTTTTTTTTTAAATGCGAATTTATATTTGAAAATAGGTTTGAAAATTTGTAGTAGCTAACCAAGGAAATTATTATCATCGTCCTTTGAATTTAATTCAAATTGAAAATTCCCTAATATTGATAACCCAGAAATAATGTTTAATTTATGAATCATTTGGAAAAGGAAAGAAGAATAAAAGGAAATGGAATGGCAGGGGCAGTGTTGAAAAATTTCAACTCGCACAAAACGGAAATTGTATTATCCTGCAAAATGTTCACGTTCGACATCACAAAAGGAATTTTATCTTATTTAAGGATATTTTATTGCTCCGAAACTGGCTTGAAGAAAAAAGTGATTTAATACTTAGAATTAAGTAAGGGTGCATTAAATTTGTCCCAAAATGAAATAATTACGATCATAGATAAAAATAAGTCATGTTTAAAGAAGAAGGGATTAAAAATAAAAAAATTTAATATCGGGTAGATTTTATTATTTATTTTGTTTAGTCCCACAACTATATATTATTTGAATCTTTCTCCGAGGGCCGGAGAAATATTCTTGACCAAGGTTAAGAAGGCTCATTTCATAAATGTTACTACTGGTTTCAATTGATAGCATGTAGAAGGACATGCATATAAGAATGAAAACAATGGTGCGGGAGGTATTTTAATTCGAAAAAAAAAAAAAATTCACTCTTTTGATCACACAAACGTGTCCTACTCTTTCACTGTCTTATGGTGGCGACAAGGGCGTACGCAGGATTTCAATAAGGTGGGGATGCAAACTAATATATTTATTTTAATTTCCCAAACCGATACAGTCGGATTTTGGTTGATACATTTGGATGGCGCGTTTAAAAATTAGTGCATTTAATTTTAATTTTTTGAACTGAAATTGAAATTATTAAAAATCCAAAACATACCTCCAATTATGGTCAAAGAGAAAAGTTCGTCTTAAAAATAAATTTTGAAACAGTATTTTATTTAACGATGCAATGACATAACATCCCCAGGCTTGCCCAGGCTTAAAGTCTAGGTACTTAGGAGTTAAGTTCTCACTAATCAAGGAATAGGTAATTGAAGTGGGACTGAGTTCACTTGTGATGTGAGGTTTTTTCCTTTTTTTTTGTTGAACGGCTCTAATAATTTTGTAACAAGGATAAAATTCAGTATTTGTAAGAAAATTTCACACCTACTTGTCCCTATCCTCCCTCCCCCACTTACATACGCCCTTGAGTCTTTAAGAAGTATGACAATGGTTTTTTGAAACAATTTTTTCGTTAAAGAAAAATAGGAAAAGCCATAAAAAGCTGTTTTAACCAAAGTATAATAAAACTGTGTTTAAGATTTTTGGTACAAAATTAGCATAAAGGAAATATTGTTTCACAATTTCTTAGTAAATTACCCTATTTCTGGGTTATTCCCATAAATATTTTTAAGAGGTTTTCTAGCTAAAGATTGCATTACATTATTAATCCATTCATATACATCTTCAATTTGTAGTATTTGTAGTAAGGATTCGCTCAGCAATTGTAGGTCTCTCCCATTTAAGTTGATAATAACAGACGCATAAGAAAGGTTGTAAGACCATAAGTTCCATGTTTATCAATTTATTCGATTATTTTTTATTTATTTATTTATTTATTTTATTTATTTTATTTATTTTATTTATTTTATTTATTTTATTTATTTTATTTATTTTATTTATTTTATTTATTTTATTTATTTTATTTATTTTATTTATTTTATTTATTTTATTTATTTTATTTATTTTATTTATTTTATTTATTTTATTTATTTTATTTATTTTATTTATTTTATTTATTTTATTTATTTTATTTATTTTATTTATTTTATTTATTTTATTTATTTTATTTATTTTATTTATTTTATTTATTTTATTTATTTTATTTATTTTATTTATTTTATTTATTTTATTTATTTTATTTATTTTATTTATTTTATTTATTTTATTTATTTTATTTATTTTATTTATTTTATTTATTTTATTTATTTTATTTATTTTATTTATTTTATTTATTTTATTTATTTTATTTATATTATTTATTTTATTTATTTTATTTACTTTATTTTTTTTATTTATTTTATTTATTTTATAGTTTATTTATTTTATTTAGATTATTTATTTTATTTATTTTATTTGTTTAATTTATTATATTTATTTTATTTAGGGAATATACCTATCTGATTGTTGAAAAAATAGCCTTGAGTGACTTAAAAAAAAGAAAACTCAAAATCTAAATTAAATTTTTTGAGCATATTTTTTATAATCCACCAGACGTCCCGGTTTACCTGGGACGTCCCAGTTTTCAGACATAAATTCTACTGTCCCGCCGCCGCCGCCGCCGTCGGGGCAGTTTTTTCAATTCAAAGAAAAATATCCAGAGTAAACATCTTCGTGTGATCTAAATTTAACCTTAGTATAACGTTTTTTTTTGTTTGCAACCTGACAGCTGTCAATTCAAATTGGCAAAGTAGATATATTTACATTCGTTTACTTCCCGGAACTGCCAACTTTATTCCAAAGTTATGACAAAATTAACATAAAAAGAAATTGGACTAAAATTGTTACAAAATTGACAGTTGTGGGATGTAAACGAATAGACCTAGCAAAGACTGTTTTCCAATTGAACTCATTCCGAGGTTATCAATTTGATGCCTTTTTATTTTATCTTTCTCCCACCTTATAGTGAGAAATATATAGCTGAGAAAGATTCGTTTCGTAAAACGAATTTATGAAGAAAGACTGTATGTAAATTGGATTAAAATCGAGTTAAATTTTATCTAAATATAAATAAAAGTGAATTTAGGCTGTGGGATCTTAGCACCCCATATATGGGATATTCGCAAAAAAAGTATGCAATCGAAAAGGTCAGTAATTGGTCATAAAAGGTCAGGTAGTTTTAGGAATTGTTCAGGCTTAGAAAGTTTTTAATCCAGGGTTAAAGTTTTTCAAGGTTACCCGCGATTTTTTGTACATCATTTTTGGGATATTCGAAAAAAATATACACCATCTGTAAGGCTACTTAATCCTTATAAAAGGACAGGCAGTTTCCGAAATTGCTCAGCTGTAGATTTTATGTTATGAGTTTAACAAAAAAAAATGAAAGGTCATTGACCTTGAAATGTTTTTTAATAAAATTTATAAAAAAAAAAAAACAATCTATGCCAAACCAATTTATGAAACCATCTGACCTTTTATTGGGATTAAGTAACTTTTCAGATGGCATATATTTTTTTCCAATATCCCATAGTGGAAACTACAAAATTTATTCTCAGATGAAATATAATTGATATTTAAATTCAATTCCCACACGGCCTAACAAAAATCGAGTTTTTATTTTGTCCAGGGGAAAAAATTTATACCCCGGTATTTTTCCATATTTTTGTAATTTGTCCCGCCAAGCTACGAGAAAAATCTGGCAACCCTATACGGACCTACATTATATTTTTCTTTTTTTTCCAATTCGTTAAGGAATCTTCCTAAAATTAATAAAAATCTAAATGCTTTTGAATAATAAAATAAATTCTCCGATTTCCTTTTTTCAGAGTCGCTAATAAATAATCCATTATTCCATCTATACCAAAGGGTACCATCATTCCTAACTAATGAAAAGCTTTTCTCTCCCGAAACTAATTGCTAAAAGAGCAATCCGGCTTCGTATTCACCAAAAAATATACCATCACTCTGAATCAGTCTACCACCAAGTTTTCATCTCTCTGATCCCAAATCATGTCAATTCCATTAAAAAAAAAAAAATCCTCAGTGGGCATACGGTCATCATGGCTTGGCCATAAATTTTCGAACCAAATTCAGTAACTTACACTTTGGCCTGTGTGCTGCCGCTGCATCTCCAAAGTCAGAAAAGGTCGTTGCCATAATTGTCCAGAATGCAGGTTAGGACAGATACCAAGGCAATACCATAAATCAATATCGACAATATCGAGTTATGGGTTTGAGTTCAGGAACCTGCTGAAAGTGCACATATACAGACCTGACGTTACTCTGTTTTTAGGTTGGCTTGGCAGGAAAAATATTCCCTTAATATTTACTATATAGGTGAACATTCACTTTATTCAGTTTATGCGGTGAACGAAAAGATAAAAGTCTCTGTGGAGTAGGTTTTGATAAGTCCTTTGCAAAGGTATACCAGGTGTATGCTTCGTTCCATAACCAAAAAGCCTCAAAAAGACTATTGACTGCGGGGTGTACCTATGATGACTTACAAATAAAGGAATGCCCCTTGCACACGTAAATATGTAGGTAGTACATACGTAGGTATACCTATACATAAATTTTGTTCAGAAAAAGGGTAACATTAAAACGGAATTCAAAAGAGATGAATGTTTCGAACATTTCGAGGCATTTTCTTTGAGCGAGGAGTCTAAAATATTATACACAAGGATATACTCGTACTTGTTGTAATCAAATGGATAAGGGGATCGGATCCAGGATGTGGTATAAGTTGGATGTGGTGTTACGTACGTAGGGAAGAGTATGTGTACTTACCGTAACTTTAAGTCGAGCTATCGGTGGTGATTCCAGAGTTTCCAAAATTGCTGTTGCGCTATTGTAGTTACCAACTAAAAGGCAATATTGAGCAACTCCGCTCCACAGTTCGACGATTTTCTTGCGTTCTCTTATGCTGTTACACTGGTGGAGCATATCATCATCAATTTTACGTTTTGGGTTTGTTGTGTGATGCAGGATACAGCGGCAAAAAGTGCAACCAGCATGTAATGGCATGAAAATAAAAAAAAAAAAAAAAAAAATATATTTGTAGATGTAGGAGGAGGTATAATGTACAATTACAACACATTTAATAGCCTGCCCCTGCATATAGAAAATAGTTCGATGCAGAGCAGAAATAAAAAAAGGATCTGAGGTTATTTGATATGGATTTATAGAACGTTTTACATTTGAATAACTGCCTGGCTTTAAGCAGAAACCTTCCTTTTCTTCTCATAAATATAATATATCGATTGTAGATTTTTCTACACTTTTCTTGTCTTCGCTTATTTTTTTGGAATGCTTTTTAGTCCAGTCATATTAGTCATTTGACTTCGAAAAAATCGCCGGAAAGCTGGATTTTGGCATACAGCCTTCTAATGGTGTTATTAAGAAACTGTGAAAAACCCCAATCGATAGGAGCGCTGCTAACAATTTTGAGGGGGGTGAAGGGCCCCACAAAATGGTTTTTTTAGCAATATATCCCTAACGGTAACTTGTACAGAAAAAATTTTGATGAAAAATTTGTAGATTAAAAAATTTCCTACAAAAAAAATTATAACACTTTTTTTCATAAAAGTAACGGTTTTCGAAATAATTCAATCGGTAGAGTTAAGGCTTTCAGTTTTCTATGCAAATGGAGAATACACATAAATATACAGGATGATTTGCATGTGGTGAAAAAAAAGATAAGTCGTATAGGCTGAGTCAAAACAAAAAAAAAATTATGGAGGGGGAGTCTATTCCCTCCCGTTTAGGCGGGAGGGGCAATATTCTAAACATTGGACTGGAAATAGAAAAGAGATCATTAAAAGACAGCGGCAACACTTACAATGTCACATTATACTTTTTTTTAAAGCTAGATGTCTGTTTTTTTATGTTCTTTTTAATTCAAATTATTTTAGAGAATAGTTTTTAAAAAAACTATTTTCAAACTCAAAATTTTGAAAAAGTAATGAAAAAATTGTGTTAAAACTATTTTTTTTTTCAAAGTTTTACGGTATTAAGTACTATTTTTGTTTTTAATATTCAATGCTCCTAATAATTTATAATCAAACACTAAAAACTAGATGCTTAAGTGTCTTCTAGTTTTTAAGAAAATTGAAAATAACCAAGTCTACTTTAGTATCGCGAGGTCATTAAGGACAGTTTTTACTTCGGAAAAATCGCCGGAAAGCTGGATATTTGGTATTCAGCCATTTTATGGTGTCTTTAAGAAACTGTAAAAAGTTCCCATCAATAGGAGTGCCGCAAAAAATTTTACGGGGGGTTAAAGGCCCCCCCAAAATAGTTTTTCAGCAATATCTCCCATTTTTTTTTTTTTTTTTAAACATTTTTTCTGTACAAGGTACCGTTAGGGAGATATTGCTGTAAAACCATTAACCCCCCGTAAAATTGTTAGCGAACACCCTCCTTTTTGCACGCATGCTCCAAGCATATTGTAAAGTGATCGCTTGTTCGTTTCTATTTTCACTGTGTGGTGTGAGATGAAAAAAATGCATTCCAACAGAGTTACCATTGCTCATAGAAAGCAGTACCAAACAGCTTTTTTCAAAGGATTTTACGAAAGAACTTTCTGTTTTAAAGCTTTTGACAACAACAAGGAAAGTGGATTTAGATTTAGTTAAATTTTTTATATTTAGACTATCGGTCGACATTTTTATATTCATGAAATTATAATAAACGGTTGGTAACCCAGCCTGCATTTGTGATAGAATTATGCCAATTGATAATGCTCAGTACGGCAATCATTATAATATCTTTAACAGTGAAATAGCTTATTAAAGTCCAAAATTTTAAGGGTGAATGGCAAATATCCTATGTTCCCTGTTCTAAACATTTTTGTTGAACGGTGTATAAATCTGTAGGATTGGGTGCCAAATTTTTTTCTTTGTCGGTCACTATACATCGAGCTTAAGCTTAAACAGGTGAACCAATTTGCTTCAAATTTGGTATAAATACCACTATTTATTATGTCATTCCCAAATGTGTAAATTTGCTGGCATTTTCCTACACCAATGAAAAAATAATTGATGGACTTGAGTCTTGAACTGGATCTGACCATCGAGCCTCCGCTTTTTTTTTTGCTGTAAAGCACGTTTCTTTTACATTAGGGCTGTAGGTGGAACATGACCTTAACCTGAAATGAAACAATTGCTGAATTCCAGGTTCTTCTAGATATCAGGAAAATGTCTTTATTCTATGCTCAGAGAGGTCTGTGCCTCTCGTCTACGCTCTGTTCAGTCCCGTTAAGAATAATCAAAAAGCCAAAAAATATTCAAGGTTTCCCTTAATTCATGACTAATATTTTGGTGGATGATTTCCGGGATCATTTGCTTTTTTAAATAAAGTTCTTTAAGTAAAAAATTTTTGAGAAATTAAATTTCAAAGTCAAAATGTTTGAATTTTTTTTTCAAGTTGATTTTTTTTTTCTTCAAAATTTTGTGTTAATAAGTGCCACTGTTTTTAATTGCGATATTCTAGGTACTAAGTATAGGGCAAGTTTTGAAAAAAAAAAATAAAAATCGAACTCGAGATTTCGAACTTGACATTACGATGATAGAGAAAACGAAGAAAAGTGGGTCTCGCAATTCCGTCTGTATGTCTGTCTGTACCTAAACCTACAGCCTAAAAAACTGTGCGATTTTCTCCAAACTTAGAGCATGACATTTGTAGGTGATTCCCTGGAGGCAAAATCAAGATTTTTTTTAGCTGGGGGTGGCCCCGGCGCAGTGGAAGTAGTGCTTGACTGCTAATCTGGATGTGTGGGTTCGAGCCCCAGTCTAGGCAGCATTCTTTTCTATAGTCCCTCAACTGAACGCCACCCCTGGGATTTAATGAGATAATCAAAACCTTATTTCTCAGTCCACTGTGCCAACAAAAATCTATCCTATTCTTCTATTCCTTCTAACATTGCCTAATTTATAAGACCCTGGGTCTTACTGGCAAATATATGTTTGTGTTGTTTTTTTTTTTTTTGTTTTTTTAAATAACGGTATTTGCCGTACAACCGTTTTGAAAAGGGTAATTTATCTCGAAAACGGCTTTGGTATTTTGTTTTTTTTTTTTTTTACTAAAAACTGTTATGTATTAACGGTACCGGCCATAGAAGCCTTTTAACGACTTTTTCAAAATATATTTTTCAGGAGTTACCTTTAAAATTGAAAAAAAAAAAATGCATACAAATATTTTCAAAAAAGTGTTTTTGTGAATTAAAAAAAAAGTTTTTTTTTTTTTTAAATAATTTTTTTGAAAACGAGTTGATGAATTTTCTTGAAGTAACGGTAAAAATATATACCAATCTTTTTTTTTTTTTAATATCCAGAAATTTTATATATACAAATTATTTTGAGTTTTTGTTTCTGCATAAATTCATATTTCAAAAATTCAGTTGGTGTTCTCCATTTTAAGAACATTTTTAGGATTTTAAATTTATTTCCTAAAAGGCCTTCTCAAAAACGTAAAAAAAAATTTTTTTTTGGAACTTCACCGTTAGTTCAAAAAAAGTACAAAAAACGACTTTTTATATAAACTTTCAGTAAATTTTTCAAAGCTTTACAATTAGTGATTGCAGGACTTAACTGGATAATATATTTTGAAGACCAATATACTACCAATATTTCTGTAAAGATTTAACATTGATCTATAGATCCGTGTTTTCGTAGAAAATGATTAAGTAGTACAAACCAAAAAGGGACAAATTGTATGGTTCTTAAACATTATCAAATTGTCATCAAAATGGAAAAGGAAATAATTTTTTGTCCACTTTTTTTCCCAGTATTACATTAATAACAATACGGATAAAAAACTTTTTAAAAAAAATTATTCATTTTTTTCTTTATTTTTTTTTTTTCGAAATATTGTTTTTTTTTTTTTTTTTGTTCCAAATCTTATCAATATTGTTGCAAAGTGTGGAAAACGATAATTCACATATGTAGGTACCTATACCTCCTTACTTATATTTCAGAAAAAAACTAAAAAAAGATCAACATTTGGAAAATCTTTGTTTGAAAAATTAGCTTGATTAAAATTTATTCGAATTAACTATGCCAATTTTGTTAATGCAAGGCAATGTATCAAAAATTCTCTTAATTGAACAATTTGTATCTAATTTAATTGCCTTCACATCCTCATTAAAATATTCGATCTATTGAATGAATAAATTCCCATTTTGTTCATATTTTTCAGCAAGAATATAACAACCAACGGCAAACAAAAAAAATAAAAGAAAACCTCCTCCTCCAATGCCTGATGCAAACAACCATTCCATCCCTTTATTTTTCCACATTTATAGACAATAATTGGCTATTATCACATAGGTACATATATATTTGAACCTTGAACTATGGTTTAACCAAATATTCTTCGTCAAACGCAAACCCAACCTAGGCAACGTTGAAAAAAAAAACCATTCTTTAAGCAACGATTTGTGCAAGAGGCTTAGGCTATACCAAACGTAAGGATGCGGCCTCTTAACACATAAGGTTTTTTACATCTCTGTCAGGCTCAGGGCAGGCAACGCAATCGTACTTTGTTAAGCTCTTTCGGAAGTACGATGTTTGTAAAACTATATCCACTTGAAAAAAAAATAGAATAGGGCCGATGATGGAAAAGCCTATACGCAGTGGTTTTATAGTGAAGCACCGTCTATAAAGACTGTAATAGATGGGGATTGGATCCATGCAATCGTTTGCAACTTCCAGTTCAAGAGGATTCATACAACTTCCTGGCAGAGAGTTACCTTTGCCTTTTGTTTAAAAAAAAAGAAAATCTACGTTTTTTTTCGTCAGGCTTTTTTTTCGAGTAAACCATGTTTATTTCTCTGAATAGCAGGCTTCCAAATTTTTTTTTGGATGATAACGATAACCCTACTAAATAAATAGATAAAAATACATGTTACACATTCCTGCCACTACAGCTCACCTCGAACTCATGGGAACTTCTATACACTTCATCAATAAGCCTCTTTTAATAATTAAAAAAAAAAAAAACTTTTCTAGGTGAAAACCTTTATTGATTGGACTTAGTTCCAAAAATACAGTGAACCTGAAAATGGAATTTCTTAAGTTAAGTTTCTCAAAAATCCACATAAATTTTGCGAAAATTGCTTTTAAGGATAAACTGCATTCAGTTTAAACTTATCGTTTTAATTGGTTTTTAAATCTGACCATAACTTTGAAAACATTACACAAAATACCAAAAATGTATACCTTAACCTCCGTTATTGGTAAAACTAACAAAAAAACATCCTTGAATGATTCCAAAAATCGAAACCAAATTACTTTAGAAAACAATTCAGGTATCCGTATTCACTTGAATATTTGGTCTGCCCAAAAGGATTAGAGAAACAACAAAACACATCTCCAATCCTTAAATTTACATTCTCGTATTATACCTTATTTGTTGAAAATCCTTTTTCGAAACGTTATCTCGATTCCAATTATTGTTGTTTATTTTTAACTAAATATAACAGTTCACTTGTCCAAATAACTGCAAGCACTTGATTATTTTATGCTTTAGAGCACAGACACATCACAAATGATGCAAGGACACCACAAATCTTGTCTTTCTAATCAAGAAGATATATTTAGCCAGAAATCGTCCTTATATATACGGTTATCATACATATTTAATGCTTAAACCAAAAAGGTAAATTCACAGAATCTTATAAATATAAACTTACCTAAGCTCAATTGAAAAACAACAAAATGGTAATGTTTAATTTACAAAATTAACCGCCAACAGTCCTGGTATGGCTACAGAACAGACATAGGGCTTTAAATTTGGAATGAAGGACCTTTACTTTATTACTACACATCATATATACAATTTGCAAGGAATTGTTTTTTTAGTTGTTCTCATATAAATGTATTCAGGCTACATGTTTTCTTGTCTACGTGAATTAGAATTCCATTACACATACGCAAATACAGACACAGACATTTACTTTGCACTGATTCAGTATTAAGGATTCATATGAAAACAGGATTTGTGTGCAGGAATGTTTGTTTCGCTTTTAAGCAGAATAAATTTAATTTACTTACCCGAAGAATTTCATTGCATACAAATAAACGTAAACGAGCTGACCACTCTAGATATGTTTCCAGATTGCAAGTTTTTTTTGGATCCTGTACACCAGGAGGGCCACCTGATGTTGATGGTTGGTCCCATTTTTTTGACTAGAAATTTAATAAAAAAAAAAAAAAAGATTTTGTTATTATTAATTTTCTTAAAAACTAGAAGATATTTTAAAATCTAATTTTTAGTGTTGGACTAAAAATTTATAGGCGCATTGAAAGGGTTAAAAAAAGAAAATACTACTTCATAACTTGAAATTTTGAAAAAAATAATAGTTTGACCATAGTTTGACCATAGTTTATTTTTTTCAAATTTGGGTTTCTTATAATTGTGAGTTTGAAAATTATTTTTTTTGAAAAAAAAAGTTAAAGCATGACATTAAAAGTGTTGCCATTCTTTTTAATAATTTGTTTTTCATTTTAAGTCGACTTATTAGAAAATTGCCCCTCCCGTTTAAACAGGGAGAGGGGAAATCGGTCATATTATATGATCAGTCCAAAAGTATTGGAACCAATTCAAATGGATGCCACCTTTAATAGTTACGCTGATTCGCATAAAGTATGACAAAAAGCTAAAGCAGGCATAGAGAGAAAGATAATAGCTGAGAGGAAAGATAATAGCATTCCAACTAACATTTCAGTTTTTGTTAGCTTAGAAATTTTGATATGCTGTAAGTCTGGATATGTATAATAAGGCTTCTTTAGGACTTTCCTCACAAAAAAAAAAAACTTCTTATAAAAGTCATGATCTCAATAACTGCTTCTTTAAAATTGTTTGAAAAGATAGATGAAGAAACTTAATTGAGGCTAGTACTTGTTTCGAAAAGACCTCCATAAATGAAATTACAGAACGTAAATGAAGCTATATTTGTATAAGGATTGTATAAGGTTTATTATATAAGTTACTGTCATTCAGAATTTATAAGGCTTATAGAAGCTTTATCGAAACTTCTCTGAGACGATTCAGATTGTATGTGGTTTTCCGCTCAACCATTTTAGATGGGGGAGTCACACAGATCAACCATCGTTAATGGAACTTAAAATCAGATTGACGTTCTTTTTTGTATTCATTTTTTTGTAATTGTGTGTGTAACTTTATATAAAATCATCTACAGCTTCATTCCTCGCATCAATGGAAAAAAATTTGCTCGAAGCTTGGGTTTGTATAAAAATCATTTTGAAGTTTCTGAAATGACTGATCAAGTTTTTGCATCTTTCCAATTATATCTAAGATGGTTGAGTGCATAGAGTGGTGGACTAATAACTCGATCCCTAGAACAGTATAAAAAATCATGTGTGCTTTAAAATTATTTCCATTACTTACATTAATTAATAAATAATCGTATGTGATACATTAATAAATAATCGTATGTGATACATGGGTAGTAGCCGTGGCGTGATGGTTAGTGCGATGGACTGTCATGCCGGAGGTCTAAGGTTCAATCCCCAGCCTCGCCACCTATTTATTTAAAAGAAAAAACGGCTACTGCCTCTTGCGAGGAATTGACAAATCCTCCAAGAGTATCTCCTGTCACAGAAAAGTGCCGCTCGTTAGCCGTTCGGATTCGGCAATAAACTGTAGGTCCCCTCCATTCCTGCAGACACGCACACAGGAATGGTTGAGAGTTGTAAGTCACTAGGCCCTAGTTCTTCATGAGCTGTTGTGCCATCAAATTTATTTTTTATTTTTTTTTTTTTTTATGTGATACATGGTGTAAGGTTAAAAATGGAATAAATACAATAAAAATCACTTCACTCACTTTTTTTTCAACCTCTATAAGGGTTGTATAATCGGCTTCTTATAGACCGTACAAAGATTTTATAGAGGCGTCTATAACATTCTCCTTTCAAAACGCCTATCTCTATATTCCCTAAGTGTAGGGACTTTTCCCTACGTGTGGAATCACTGGTGGGGGCCCCGTCAAGTTTTTCGTGAATATTTTGATAACAAATCCGTCCCAAAGTAACAAAGAATATAAACCTCCATACATAGATACTAAAAGTCCCCAGCCCAGGGCAGTATCTTTAAACAGAAGGGGGGTAAAGGTCCCTTTTTGTAGTTTTTATTGAATAGTTTCAAAACCAAGCGTATTAGCGGAAAAGTTTTCAATACAAAATTAAAGAAAATTAAATTAGCAACAAAAAACTTTTATTCATATTTTCGCTAGGAGTAAGAGTAACACCGATACGAATAGACTTAAGTTTTATTTACTTTTATTTTGAAGTGCTTTTAATTATAATTATGATAAAGGTAACTAATTGAAAGCTTAACGTATATAAATAAAAATATCTATAGCTCCAGACAGATTCGTTAATGTTAAGCTTATAGACTTTTGTATTTTGCGATTCCTTTATTGCTATACAAATCTTTGTATTTAAGTCATACTCCTAAATGAAGAACAAATAAAAATTATTCCAGTGAATAACACAGCATGAATGGCCTTTTATGTCTTTATCTACATTAAGCGAATCACATACCTACACATAATCAAAGTGGGACAATTTTCAGGGAATAAAAATATACAATCACCTATTGTAGGCATGACTCATTGGGGGTTATAAATGGTGTTGTAACACAATAACTCAATTCCATTCCACTCAACCTCGTTTGGAGTAATGAATCCCGAACCAAAAGGCCTGCTTTATATTCCCAGAGGGCAATTGATATTCTCATGTTTATTCATTCATTTCTCATTCTCTAACACCCCGACCAACCTCCCACCCCCAAACACATATACACACACACGGCAAACAAATAACAATAAACTAACAAATTAGATAAACATATATGTACGGAGCCCAAAGGACCCCCCCAAACCCATACACACAAAACCTAGCACACATTTTTTTCCAAGTAGGTACCTACTCTGTATTGTTAACGAGCTCTTCAATTCCATTTCGTTGCTATTGTTGTTAAACAAACAAAACCAAACCAGGCCAAAGGAATTTCAAGGATACAAGCTGAACAGCAAAACAAAAATTAAATTCCATTAAAAATTCTATTTGAGATTGAAAGCGACAAACGACGACGGCTAGGCATGTCAAAGCACGCGTCACGCCCGCCGCCCCGCTCTGGCCGTTTTCCCTTTTTTCATCACCTTCAAATAGAAAAGTTGTGAGTGCGTTGGTTTGGTTATTGGGATTTTATAGTATGCCAGCGTTTTAATACATTTTTTTTAAACAGATTCGGTTGGAATTTCCTAATATAAACCTTTAGCCGAAGTATAAAATGGTATTTGTGTCCCTAATCAGGATCTCACATATTCACAAAGTAAAACCAAATCCAAACGAATTTAGTTGTATTGTTTAGACTATCACAGCATAATAAAAGGCAAAACAAACGAGTAACTATATAGCTTTGTGTATATATGAGTGGGTTTTTTATGGTTTCCGCTTTCTTTGTTAGATAAAGTCGAGGCTGAGTTTAATTTTGAAAATGGTTTGGTAAATCAGCGACATACTCAGGAGCGCTTAATAAGGAGAATTAAATGGAGACAACGTTTCAGGCCTAAAATGCTTTTTTTCAAAAAAGTTTTTTCTTTCTTTCGGTTACTTATAACTTCTTATACAATAAATTACATATATAAAAAAATATTCATGTAAAGAAAATTATTTCTTTTTTTAATTTATCTTAAAATTATAATAAATCATTGCCTCAAAAAAAAAAAAAAAAAAAGTTTCTGACTCTCTAGAGTCTAGACTATGCAAAATTAGACAATTGCCGTTAGATTTTGTATTTTTGAGAGAGTCTTATGCTTATCCCACTGATTTTTTTTTTTGAAAATTTGTTACAATATTAACAAAAATTGATTCTCACACAAATTAGGTTACATAAATTTATACGCGAATTTGAAAAAAAAACTTTAAAAACTTTACAAAAATAATTAAACAAATCTAAGACTGACCGATTACTGAAAGAAGCCTTTTATGACCACTTATGTTACCTCTCAAAAACCATAAGTACATTGTTTTTTTCTTAAATTCCAGAAAATAGGTTATCTATAGATAATATGACCTTGAAAAATACTAAATAAATGTATGTGTATACAGGGTGTCACCTTATTCGTGCACTGTTTTCTGAAGGATGATTCGTGGGATCAATATTAGAAAAAAATATATATGGAGGAAAATGTTTCCCCTCTTTTAATCGTCTATAAATCTAGCATATACAAAAAAAAATAAATTTGATGGCACAACAGCTCATGAAGAACTTACAATTCTTAACCACTCCTGTGAGCGCGTGTCTTCAGGAATGGAGGAGACCTACAGTTTAGTGTCGAATCCGAACGGCTATAATGTGAGTGGCACTTTTCTATGACAAGAGATACTCTTGGAGGTTTTGTCAATTCCTCGCAAGAGGCAGTATAGCCGTTTTTTTTTTATTGTTATTAGTTAGACGAAACCAGGGATCGAACCGAGACGCATTTTGACTTCGATATTCGAAAGTGTATTAGTACTTTCTTCACAATTGGCCATCATCATTTTTAACGCTTATTTTGATTTTTATTTTAACTTCCGCTCTTTTGGCTCTAAAATAAAATTTTGTACTACAAACTTGTAGCAAATTTATTTTCCTACAAAATAACAAAATATTTTAAGAAACATTTTTCGATAATCACTTTAGTTTAAAAGTTACAGTAGATTTTATTGAACAAACTAGGGATTGAATTGTTTATATTTATCAAAACAAAAATGATCGTACTAAAAAAAAAATGCAAGACTGGATCGCAGGAAATTGTTCTTGTAGTAAAAGTTTCTTCGAATTTTAAAGATTCAGTTGAGTGTATTATTCTTCAAAAATCATAAGAGCGGTTTTATATGTACATATATTACATAAAATTTCTTCAAACTTAAAAAAAAAAAAGACCGGTATGCCGTGTTTTAAGAATTTAATAATATTCATTAAAAAAAAAATTTATCAACTCGTTTTCAAATTTTTATTTTTTTTAATCCAATAAATATTTTTTTTTGAAAATATTTGTATGCAGTATTATTCAAACTTGAAAGGACCTCGACGGTAAAAATTTCAATCAAAATCGGTTATGCCGTTAACGAGAAATTCGAAAATCAATAATAAACGGTTCTATGGCAGTTGGTAATTTTTTTTAACCTAAATACAGACCATACATGCATTTCTGCAAGAAAATTGTTTCAGCGGTTTAGGGTGTAGGTCGAGGTACCTACATACAGATATACACACTTAAAGACATACAGACAGACAGACGGAATTGCAGGATCAAATTTATGAAAAGTTGACTTAAAATGGAAAAAAATATATTAAATATCACCGAACACATACAATCATGTGTTATAGTTTTTTTTGAAGGCTTAGTATTTCATTCTTTTATTTGTTGCTTAATAGACTCCATAAAAAGATATGAAATGCATTTAATTAAATATTTAAAAAAAAATAATGGTATTTTCACTTTTGCTATTGTGCATAAAGTTTTTTTTTTCTGTTAATTTTTTGAATCCTGTAGGTACAAAATTATGAATTCTTATTTATACACAAAATCAGATTATTATTCAATAAATAAATAAATAAATAAAATAATGGTTCACTAGGGTGTATACGCACTTTTTTTTATTTAAGAAATTGGCACGAGTACGATAACTTTGGCGCCGAAAATTGATAACGGTTTTTTTCAGAGGGGTCAAAAACAAGCATTTTTTACTATGGAAGAGGGGGGGTCCATCTTGCCCCGTTTAGGAGGTAGGGGGAATTTTATAAAAATAAGACTTAAAATGAAAAAAAAAAAAAAATATTAAAAATCAACGGCAACACCTACAGTAAAGTAATATACCGTTTTTGAAAGTCATAAATCTGTTCTATAATCCTACATTTAAATTAAATTATTTTTATCAACAGTTTTTAAAACTCAAAATTTCGTTAAAAAAAATGGAAAAAAAAGTTTAGACCAATTTTTCTCAAAATTGTCAAATGTTGCGCTGAATTGGCTTTTTGTTATCAATGAAAATATCAATTTTGAATCGAAAACAATAAACCAAATTGATTTATGTTTTCTAGTTTTTGAGAAAATTGAAAATTACTAAAATTACTTTTTTATAAGATTTTAGTTCTTTTTGTTGCTTACATATGTATGTATATACAATGCTAGCAGCATTACGGCGTTTAAACAGTGAGGTATGTTAGGGGGGGCATGCTGCTGAATTGCTTTACAAAGGTGAAACTAAATAACGTAAACACCAAAAAGCAAAAATCTCATACAAAATCCATTCGGTTTTTTGTGTTCGATTCAGAATTGATATTTGCATTGATTACAAAAAGCCAATTCAGCGTTGATTTTAAATATTTTTTTTTTTTATTTTAAGTCATTTTTTTATAAAATTCCCTCTACCTCCTAAACGGGGCGATATGGACCCCCCCTCTCATTGTAAAAAATGTTTGTTTTTGACCCTTCTACTAAAAGCAATTATCAATTTTTGGCGCCAAAGTTATCGTACTCTCCCCAAGAAATTTTATTACAATTTTCATTTGACGTTATTTTGGTATAGGTATATCTATTGATTGAATAAATAATTTTGACGAATTGTTTTAGTCAGTTTAAAAAAAGTTGGTGCGAGCAAACACTTATTCAACTTAAAAAGTTCTCCTGTCAAGATAAGGGACCAATGAAAATTTCTTAAAGTAGTAAATTGTCTATTCCAAAGATGTAACGAAATGCTGGTGAGGGGAGGGGGTGGCAGATTTTGAATTACCCAGGGTGGCTGAGAACCTAAATACGCCTTTGTCTAACGGTGGTCATACATACGCACTAACCATTTAGCCATTACTTCAATTCATAGTTTTTCGACGTAAAATATTAGAGATACCAAACGATTGAAAAATAATGCAACGGACGGTGCGATTTGCAGTTGTGCTTAGTAAAATATCATTACCATCAAGTTTATTCTTTGTGAAAACTTTAATATCTAAGAATTGATTAATTTTTCCAAATTAATCTATAAGACACACACCAGACATTCTAACATAAACACCATTTTCAAAATTCATGCAAACAAAGATGTTGATCTTGTCACATCCGCAATCAAAACTTCTCTGAATATATTTAAACGATATGATAGACTTGCTGATAACTCAAAATTCATGCCCCAAAGAGATAAAATGGTTTTCAATTTTATTATTGTCTTTGTTACATAACTAATTCATTTTTAGGGGCAAAAAATCAAACACAAAAAAATTGCTTTGGATGGCAAGAAAATGTCCTTGAAAGATACTTTAAAAGGAGAAACTTTTTAGAACTCTTGGCAGAGAAGTTAGGATATATCGTTATACAATATTCTTTGAGAATATGTACATACATATGTATTTTCATATAGCAAAAAAATATTGCCTTGTAAAAACCGAATTCTTCCTTTAAAGAGAGAGCACTTGACAGTTTCTGCAAGGTTATATAGATTTTGAGGATACTACTGATTTTTTTCAAAAAAAAAAAACAAAAGTTTTCTTTGACAGAAGCCCCTCTGAATACCTTGAACCCCTCTTAAACGGACATGGTTTGGAACCATCAGTAAAAAAATAAATTATAGTCACGACACGATTAATTGTATTTCATCATGTAACATAACATTATAACGATTTAATCCTGGAAAATGATTTTCTCCTCCTATTTCGAATGAATCGAAATCGAATTATATTACACACATTAATGTCAAAAAATAGATTCATTGTAAATGGAGGGAGACGGTGTCAATTCGCCGCCAATATATAGTATTCTTGTTTGTTTTCTGTTATATGAGCTAGACTTAAAAAGGCATTCAGACACCAAAAATCAGGGTCGCTTTGTCCTCTGCCTTGCCTAATACAAAGGCTGTCAAAGAATGTCAAATTCATTCATTGTCCTCGTGCTTGTAGTATAGTAATAGTAAGTAATGGTGATAGTAGGTTTTTACACGAAATTGAGGGAGGAGTGATTTCCTGTTTATTTCCGTTTGGGAGTACATACATACAGTATGTATATGTATGTTTAGTTAGGTATTAGAAAATATTTGTAATGCGTAGCACGTAAGACGAGGGTAGACTAACGTGAGACATTTTTTGTTTTATTTAATTTGAATGAATTGAATGATTATTTTATGTTTTGTATACAAATATTCACGCAAATTATTTTTGAAATTCACTATATACCTACATTTAATGAATTTGTGGATATTATTTTCGTGCAGACATGTTAATTTAGTTGTAACTTAATTATGTTAAAACAGGCAATGAGATTTAATGAAGAAGAGGAATTTATTTTGTCAGAAAAGTGCGGAAATGAGAGTTATTGGTGCGATAGTGTTTGGTTTTTGAATAAAATTTGTAAGGTAGTCATGGGAATTTATGAAATCTTTTTGGGCAACAATGTTAGCTAGTCCTTTTAAAAATCAATAGAAAATAATAATTTTTTTGTGACAAAATTAGTTGTGGTTGTTGAAACAGTTAGAGTCAGCGGGAATACTCGTATTAATTTATTAAGCAAAATCCAACAAAGGATGTGAGAAATCAAAAAACGGTCAGTTGGACCTAAGGTTTTTTAATGTATGGAATAAGTCAAAAAGAAAAGAAGGAGAATAATGACGTCTAGTTTGTGTTTGTTGTACCTATAATCGTAACTAATTTACAATATTTAAAAAGTTGTACAGCCCTATTCTGCTAAAAGAGGCGGGGGGAATGTTAATTATTCAAATATCGTCAGTTTGTATTCTTCTAGACATTCGAAGGGAAACATTCACCGTCGGTAACTTAGTTTGCCATTTTCATAAATGAGCGAATCGATCAGCTCTATACAAAAGTATCACTTTACATCCGCAATTAATTTGTTGCGTTTGTCATATTAAAATAAACACAGTTTTTGACAAAAAATTGTATTTAAATTTTGTTTTTATTTGTTTTAATAAAATTTAAACACAACTATCGTGAACCTATTTTAGACGCCTAAGGGCCAGTTGTACAATTATTTGATCCGTGGTTCAGGAATTTGAACTCACCAATTTCAGCGGATTAACTGTGGTTCAACGAAGGTTCAGGCATGCAATTGGCTTTTAGTGCATATTAGAACCTTGAACCATCGTTGAACTTTAGTTAACCCGCCGAAATCGGCGAGTTAAAATTCCTGAACCACGGATCAAAACTGTACAACTGGCACTAAGTCTTTACCAACACCGTGCTGATAAATGATTTCTGCAAAAAAAATCATTTAGTTTTTGTTTTATCGAGGTTGCGCCTTGATACAATGGGATTAGCTCAAAGAATCGCATGTAGCACAAGATATCAATAGGTTCTCAAATCAAATCACTAATGACCAGATTGCGTCATAAAGCGAAAATTGTTCAACAATATCTTTCCTAGTGCAGCTTGTAGCGGGAAGAAAATGAAAAGTCGAGTCGACAAATTTTTTTCAATACTAACCTATCGTCGGGGTAAATCCAATGTCCAGCCATAACGTCCACAGATGGTTTCTTTATAAAAATAATTTTTTTTTTCAAATAAATGTTTCCAAAATTTGACATTTCATTCAAAACTGAATTTTCGAAAGATTCAAAATAAGAATCTACAGAAAATAAAAATTACATAATGGAGACGATGAGCGAACGTGAATCGTTGAAGTGAATCGAACGTTCGATCACTCGTTTAGCAGAATAGGGCTGGTCCTGGTAGTCTTTATATAATATTTAGTCAATCTAGGAAAAGTTTCAAAAATACTTTCCCCCAACTAATCATAGGAATAGGAAAGCCAATTGTAATTGTAATCAGTTTGGTTTCATATTGTAACATTTAAGTTCAGTAAGAATAGACAAAAAAATGCTACAAGATTGATGAATAACATTTTTCCGTTTTTGAGATATTTGCCAAAAACTCTCATTTTCATGACTGTTTGCCACCTTTTTTTTTAAGAGATTTTTTGAGTTTTCCATTTGCTGTAACTTTTTAACTGTAAATGTTATAAAAAAAGTAAAAATACATTTTTGTTGGAAGATAAAAGGAATACAATCTTTCTATGATAAACCGTTTTTGAGATATTTGCCAAAAACTTCCGCTTTCACGACTGTTTGCCTTTTTTTAGTGATTTTTGATTTTTCGATTTGCAATAACTTTTTAACAGGTAATGCTACTAAAAAAAGTAAAAAAGCGTTTTTATTGGAAATTAAATGGGCTACATGACTGAACACTAAAATTTTTCTCTAACACAAACTGTTTTGAGATATTTGGAAAAAACTCCCTTTTTCATGACATTTGGCCCCTTTTAAGAGATTTTTCAACTTTTAATTTACTGTAACTTTTTAAATTTTTTTTTTGCTACGAAAAAGCCGAAAAAATTATTTATGTGGAAAATTACCTCATGATACAAGATTGAGGAATTAAATTTTTCTCTAGTACAAACCGTTTTTGAGATATTTGCAAAAAACTCATTTTTAAACCCTTAGACCCCTTATAACGGACCTAGCGGTCTTCGGATCGATGAGGAACTATCTCATTTTTTTTAAAGAGTCCTATTACCAAATTCCATGCCAAATTTCAGCCTCTAAATAATTTTTTCCTTGCAAAAGTCTATTTTTCCTGGACTTGGCGTAAGTGAGAATTGCCTCAGTTGCAATTCATTTCATGTTAGAATTCAGCCTTATACATTTGAAATGTTTTTTTTTGTTTTCTTTTTTAAAGAATCCTGCTTTTTGCCAGAGTATCACTTGTGATGATCAAGTGCATCTTATCTATATCTTAGATTAACATATTCGCCAGAAAATTGAAGGTCCCTTCTTTTCCTGCCGACACGCACATAGGAAAGTTTGAGAGAGTCAATTTAATTTATTTTATAAATCCTCAGGCTTTTTTTTTCCAGGAATAATGCTCTGGGATCTAAGCACCTCATATGTGAGATATTCGCCAAAAAAATAGTATGCCTTCTAAAAGTTTAGTAATTGGTCACAAAACGTCGCTTTTTGGTTAGGCATAGATTGTTTTTACTTCCTATACAGGGTGATTTGCTTTATGTGTAACAAAATCTAGAGCAGGGTTCAGTCGAGACAATAAAATTTCTTTGGAGGAGGATCTATTTCCCCCCATTTAGGCGGGAGGGGTAATTTTCTTAAGAAACAACTTAAAAAAGAAAAATATCATTAAAAAGCCACGGCAACACTTACAAATGCTGTACTTCTTTTACATCCAGAAGTCCGTTCTTTTATTATTTTTTTTTTTATTCAATTTTTTGGGAGAATAGTTTTTAAAAAATTAATTTTTCAAACTCAAAATTTTTGAAAAAAAAAAAAAACAACGAAAGTTCGGCAAACTATCTGATGGATAGTAGTAGCCCGTGCGTTGGACTGTCACGCTAGGAGTCTGAGTTCGATTCCCAGCCACTGCAACCTAAACCCAAGTGTTTTTCAGGGCTACTGCTTCTTGCGAAAATGTTACAAATCCTCCAAGAATATCTCCTTTCATATAAATGTGCCATTCACCTTATTCGTTCGGAATCGGCAATAAATTCCTGCAGACACGCACACAGAAATGGTTGAGAGTTGTAAGTCACTAGGCCGAGATTTTTCATGAGCTGTTGTGCCATCAAATTTATTAAACTATCCATCTCCATATCCGCTGGTGCTGCTTATACAGATGTGATTATGAAATAACATAATTCTATTCTTTTCAGACAACCGACAAGTCGAAAATACAATATAGGATAAAACCACAACCTGAGTAGCTGCAAACTCAACAACAAGCTGCAGAATCCGAACAGTGAAGGCGAAACGACTGTGTTATTAATTTCTTTGATAAATATTTTATATCAAAGATTTGCGAATAAGAAACTGTAGAGAGGCGGCATATTTGATAACTTGAGGGTGACAAAAAACCTAAATACATCGCTGTACCTACCTACTAAAATTATGCGAAAAAAGGTATTCAAGAACTGTATCAGTTTTTTAGCACTTTTATATTTCTTAAAGTCTTATTTTAAACGATAAATCTTCATTATATCTTAAATCATAAGAGCTAGTCGTGATAATTTATCAACATTTGCTTTTTTTTAACAAGTTGCTTTTTTTTGTTTAACCCTTGAATTCGATCTATTTAGCAATCATACCCATATTACCTTTATTTTGTCTAAATATTTTATGTTGGCTGTATGAAGTTTTTTTTAAGTAAAACTTACTTGTTTATCCAAAAGTACGTTATTGCTACATTGTAGAAATTCCTCTGGTCCAACATGTTTCGCCAATTTTCTTTCAATTCGACATAAAATTTGTGCGTAATGTGATGGAGTTGGGCAGTCTATTAAATCTATCTGAAAGAAAACCATTTCTATAAGAAAATGTATCTAAACCCTCGAAAGAAATAAAAACAAACAAATCCATTAATCATTTTTAATACTAACCTTGTCAGTATTACTTTGACAAGCACGTAAATCTCCTTCGTGTTTTTCTAATTCAGTCAGGCGTTTTAACAAGGCACTCAATATTTCCGAAACTAACTCCTCTAATCCAGTATTAGAACATCTGTGTTCAGGGTTGGTAAATGAATGTATCAAAAAACATTTCAATGATAATCTAGTGACTTGCCAATATTATCTCCATAAATAACTTACCTCGAAACGATATGTTTAACATGACTCATGATCCTTTCATCGCGGAAATCGTATGGGAAGCGATGTGTCCATTCGGCTAGTAATGCGGCTAATGTGGCTAAGGACCCACTATCAGGTACAGAGGACAAAAGTTTACCCAATAACTCATGCGGACGCAGGAACAAACGTGACGATAATATAAACGAGAAAACGAAATCCTGAAAGAAAAGACGAAAAAAAAGGACATAAAGTTTTAAAAGTCTGCCAAACACGTAGTAGGTACAATCATATGCCGTTATATAGAGCCGGCAATATACAACTTTCGGAATATAAATTCGATTAGTTTAACTGGAAAGACAAGACACAATCATCAGTTTGGAGAGTTTTATTGGAAACGATGTGAGATTTGTCCTTTTAATTATTTTATCACTTAATAAGGGATAATTGCGAAAAACGTTCCAGCAGATTAGGCACCCATGGCCTGAGATAAACAGGACCGAATGCCGAAACACGATTAAGCTTATGACCAGATGGAAAAGATTATAAGCACTATGTGCTCATTAAAACCATTTGACTGTATACAAATGGTTGTGCTTTGGTTCGGTGTTATAGAAACCAGGATGGGTATGAGTGGGACACGCTTTGAGGACTTTAAGCGACCAGCAGTATAGTATATCCGTTTACACCCTCTTCGGACGTTTCCCTGAAGATTCATTATCATTAAAGAGAAAATGGATTTTTGTGTATACCTCGAGGAGGACACACAGGAGACACCGGACCGGACAGAACCAAAACCAAAAGGAGAATTCTTCCAATGAATTCGGTCACCGTTATGTCTGTGGCCTGATTGTTAATGATGCTACAATCGGATGATTCTTAATTTTGTTTTTTTTTCTGTTGGTAAATCTGTTTTAGTTTCCCCCTTAGGTTTTATTTTTATTTATTTTTTTGAATTTTTATGTATCTCATGTTACTATGTAGCTGATGTTGCTGATTAGGATAGGAACGGGATAAAAGTCCTCATAAAAGCACTTTTTCATACTTAGGTTAAAATGTTTTTATCTCCCTTCCTTATTTTATAATAAATCTGATATCTGTCTGTCTGACTTTCATTTCATACTGCTGACAAGAGCTTAATCTGGGACAAATAAAAAAAAAGTAAGGACACGGTTCATAAATATTGACCTTGATGTTTTTTGATCTCAGCTCTTTGTACATTTTATATGAATTATACATATTTAAAACGATAATGCGATGATAGCCACTCCTGGCTGCTTTTTGGTAGTGTCTGTGGACAGAAAAATAAAGTGTGGTATTTGTATTTACCATGAGACATTACCTCCGAACACCATGAACAGAGTAGAAAGACGAATGGTTTATTAGACATGGAAAGAAAAAACAGTTAGAAGCTGCAAAATAACATTAACGAAGTACCCTAAGAAACGAATGTTTGTGGTATTTCCTTAATGTTTTATAGCGAAACTTAACTTAAAACAGTGGCATAAAATCAAAATTTTTGTATCGAACTGCATGAGTCTGGCAACTCTGCAGTCGATGTATTTTAGAAGTTTAGTAAGACAAAAGCCTATGTATAACTTAACGAACGTATAATCATTGTTAAAATGTATAACGAAAGTTAAGTTCAGTTCAAATAAGAGCTCTGCTGAGAGAAGGTCGTGAAGGAATAAATAGTGGTTTTTAATATTCTTTTCCACTTAAAACATGTGTTTCATTTATTTTAACTAGCGATGGATTTCTTATTATAGCGAAGGACAGTTCCCACTGAGGGAACCCGATTTGTATCATTTTATATTAATTATTTACTGAGCTACCGATACAATTTTAAAAGACACGAACCTGCAGGAAAAGCTAATTTTTATAAAAATTCAACAATTTTAATGAAAATCTTTTGTGTTTATTAACTATAGCTTATGTCCACATTTTCGAATGAAATTTTTGTAAAAACAACTACAAGCAGTATACTAACCTCTCACGAGACCCTTTTTTAAATTACGCTGTTACGACCATGAGCGAAAAAATTAGGAAATCTTATGAAGAATTTGGACGTTGAATGGCTTCAATAAATATACGATCAAATTTTTAATTCTTAAAATCTCTTTAAAAAAGTCCTATCCTCTCAGCATCAGAACTAGTGGCAAGTTCGACAAAATATAAACTGTACCTAAAACGTCACGAACGGTAACGAATCGAATAACGTTTTGACTCAGATTACTATATTAAAATTATATTAATTTTTGTTCTTTCTGATTAATGTTATAATTAATGTAAGTTATTTATTGCCAATTGTTTATAACAAATGTTAATTGTGTACTTATCAATGCAAATATAGATAACGTTTGTTTCACCTGAAGATGTCCATAGACATGGACGAAACGTCGTGAAATAAAAGAAAAACAAATTTGTTTCATTTTATGACCTGAAGCCCACAAACTAACCAACGAATACGTATTTCAAAAGGTCACACATTACATATATTATATTAAAATTAGACAAAGAAGGCGGACAATGCCGTTTCCAAAACTTCGGGAACATTAAAATAGAAATGTTGGTACATATTGATTAAAGAAGAACATTTACTTATTTTTATTTTATTTTTTTTTTTACCAAAATGTCAAGTGGTAACACTAAAAAACATAAGCAACTCAATTCTTAACAATCATAACATATCTGCGTAGAAATCTCCTCAAAGAAAGTAAAAACGGGACCTTCTATTCTAGCCACTTCGGCAACGCTGTCTGCAATCGCGAGCGTTGCCGAAGTGGCTAGAATAGAAGAATTTGTGGTTTTTTTCATATGGCACGGAAATTTGCACGTTTTTTTTTAGAAAATATGGCACGTTAATTTTATTTCGGGTGGCAACGCTGATTGCAGATCGAATGCACGTTGCCAAAGTAGCTCGATGGTGCTTTTTCGACACGATAATTTTCTCGAGGTACTAAGGCAGGAAAAAGTTCAATATGGCACATTTTTTATTTCCATTATTTTTCTTAAAATGATGCAAATTTCAAGAATGAAAATTGGTCAAAATTCCGTAAAAAGTGGACAGAAATACAAATTCTTTGACAATGTACGAATAGAACAAATTAAAGATTCTCTTTGATTTTTTTGTTATATTACACCCCGTAATAAAATTGATTACAGTTTCTCTCAACAAAATATAAGAAATTGTGGTCTTTTGGCACAACGAAATTTGGCACGTTTTATTTTTTTTTTCGAAAAATATGGCACGTTAATTTTATTTCGGGCGGCAACGCTGAATGAAATTCGAATTATTTCATTCCGGTCTTTTATCCGAAGGTGTGAAGTTGTGCGAAGCGTTCACTAGAAAGTACTTGAATGGAAATTAATATTCAAAAACAGACACACCTGTCAACTTTTGATGTTGGTGTGAATTTGTCGGTCAGAGTGAACGTTAGAATAGAACAATGCTGATATGCTTGTCGGCTGTTGGTGCAATATTTACACTAAGCGTCCACTCCACTACCAGTCGGTCGGTATGATTATGAATGACCTTATATGTTAAAGGTATTTGGGCTGGTTCACTGTACGAAGCTTACAAGCGTCCATCTTGAAACAGATTTAATACTTTTTATCTGAATAAAATTATAACGTTTTCTTTTTAAAATATAAACTTGCTAAAGGTTGCCTATTCAGAGTGTATACTGCAGTTTTGGGACAGTATAACACGCGGCTTTGAAAAAGCTAATAATTTAGATAGGACTTTCAAATGTAGAAAACGGGATAGTAGACGTCTAAGAAATAATTTGAGATAAGTAAGAATCATTGTTGATGTTGCTGAATTTTATATTTTAGGAAAGATAATATAGAAAAATAAGTTTGAGGAATTTTTGATTTACGTGCTTCTTCGCCGAGAGAATTTATTAAAAACATATATTTTTCGAGTGAAATTTGGAATAACTTTTTTTTAAATTTTTTTGTAATTCAAAATATTAGACTACATTTTTTTGTATAAAGTTTTTTTAAGAAGGGGTACAAAAATACTTTATTTAGTTATTTCTACTAACTGGCTAGGAATTAAAAAATTGGTATGGACATTGGACAAGTCATGTTTTTTTACGAGCTAAAATTTGAAGCATAAGTCTTGAAGTATGAGATAACACATAATCTTTACTTAATGCATTTGGCCGGCGGCGTGCGAGCCGATCTGCCAAGGATATGGGGTAGACACTGGACAACCAAGCTTTTCTATATCTCCTAATGAATGTCTAACGATATATTAAGTAAAATTTTCATTACATCGGTGAATGGACATTTAACCTCCACTGAACTGCACCACCATAGGATTTCATAGATTCTAACAACTTTATTCGCAATAAAAATATTTTATTCTTTACACACATTCAAATACTTTTTAAATGTTAAGTCTTTCTTACTTTTAAGAGACGAATATAAATTTACTTATTTCTACAGCTTTTAAAGTTTTATTAATTTCCCTTAGGATTCAATGTTTGATTTTAAATTGAGAACTCAAAAATCTTTGATTTTCCTTTTATCAATAAGCCCACAGTCGACCCCTATAAACTATAACCGTAAAAATGAATGTCTGCAAAAAATACTACCTACCTACACCTATAACCTATCAAAAGGTTGGTTGGCCCTATACTTATGCACCAGAAAGACCTTAATCCAATCAGCTTAATAGGATTTTTTTTTCACCTATAAATTCCATATACATTGTATATACTTTCGTTTGTATGATGTTTGGCTTGTCCATTTTGATTTCCATCAAAAAAACATTCTTCATATACTTCAAACCTAATCAATGTGATAATGATGTAGGACTATGGTCCTAGGTCTTTTTCAATTGGTATAAAAAGTTCTAAATAAGACGTTTATATGTACATATGTACATATATATTTGCAATACATTTTTAATCCCTTTTTTCCTTAAGTTTATTGAAAATACAATAAACATCATTGAAAAAATGTTTTTTTTTTTTTTAATTTTTTTTAAGTAACCTGATTTTTTTTTAAGTAGCCTGATTTTTTTAATCATTTAAAAAAAGGTTTAAATAAAAGGAAACAAAATAAAATCCTTTCAAAACGACAAAAAAAAAAAAAACAACAAACAAAATCCATACTTTTAATTGAAGTAAATTTTGTAATAATGATTGCAAATACATTTTTTTCATATTCGTATATCTCACATTAAAAAGTGTTGCAAATATGCATTTTATCTTTTAACAGACAAAAAACTATATTATTTTTATAAATCATAATAAAATACACATGTAACATAATAACGTTAACTGAATTCGAAAGAATTCAAACAATATCTGAAAAATTGTGCTTACTGGTTATAACTTTCCCATATGAAATGGATATATTTGTACAAAAATTGATTCAGCCCTATGTGACGTGCAGTGCAGTGCAGTGGAGAAATAAAATTCTACAAAAGGAAATCACAAACAGAAAAGTTTGCTTTATGGAATCCGTAGATATACAACATACCTACAACCTACATACATGATGAAGCATTTTAATTAAATTTACTGCAACTAGATCAAAGAATCCTTTTAAGCGGATGCACGTATAGTACTCGTTTCCAGCATTGAGAGTCCTACAGCCAACAGGAAGGAAACTATTTTTTGTTGTTGTTATGTGAATATGTGGGGGAACATGATAATTTAATCTGAGTGTTGAATTTTATGCAAAACGAAATAAAAATAAATTGTTAGCCTAAGGGCTTCATGAGAGTATCATAATCCTAAAAATATTAGGTATAGGTCTCTCTGCGCAATGCACAGCAAATGCCACGCAGTGTATTTGATTTTTCCGGAACAAACACAGAGATTCAGCAGAAATTGAGGATACTCGAATAACTGTTAAATGAGCTTTTGAATTTTATTATTTGAATTATTTTAAAAGGCAAATACTAAATGTCCAATTATTTTTTAATGAATGAGTATCAAAAAGGTTCAATTTGAAATAACTTAAAAAGCCAGGTTTATGTAATTTTGAAGTGTATCAAATGAAACTAGTTTTTTTTTGATTCCATTTTATTCCAATTGTATATCACGATTATAATATTTTATTAGTTGAAAAACTAACCTTTTCCGAATGTTCAAAAGAGTAATAGCTACCTGATTAGCAGCTAAAATTATACTTTCAATTAAGCTTATTTCATGACAACATGATTTTAAAAAGGTATTTTAGGTGGCTGACTATAAAATTCAATACCCTTAGCTATAAGGATCATTAAGGTTTAATTACAATAATGTATGTAGGTGATCATAAAAAATGAGTGCTATTTCTGACATGTCAAATTATTGAGTTTAAAACATATTTTTTCGTTTTCATAATGGTTTAGAGTTACCAACCAAACAATTTTTGTAATTAAACTATCAAAATTCCATAGAAAACTATGATGTTGTATACTCATGTTATTTCCAGTTTTTCAGTTAAATATGTAATAGTATATAGATCAGTGATGGAAATCCAATAGTACTGAAAGCAGAAAAAAAATAGTACTGAAAATGAGCAAATAGTACCGAAATTTTTCCAATCGTGAATTCTACATCAGGAATTCAATATTTTATTGGACGTTATCATCGTTAGAGGAAGATGTGGTTTGAGTATTCAGCCATCGACCCCTTGCAACCATCTCGATTTGGAGATCAACAAGGCAGCATCGCATGCATTTTCGTACTTATGTCGGAAAACAAGGTTATATTTTGTTAAAATTCAAGAAAATCTGAAGTGTATCTTTGGTAAAAATTGGTCTAGCATGCTGCAAACGAGGTGCAACAGCGCATGCATGGGCATGATACATTCCAAATCAAAAAAAAAGTTTAATTTCTAATTAATATTTTTGACAACTTTATTTGAGGGCGATACCATGTTCGCCAGGCTCGCCGCTAGTACATTTTAAATGTATAGGTATGTCAACAAATTCTGAAAAATGTAACGTTTAATAAATAATTTGAGATAAATCGGATTCATAGTAGGTATGTTGTTGAATATTTTTGGAAAGATAATAGAATATTTGACCCATGGTTGAAGTATATTTGGTTTACTTATTTTTTTGCGAAGATAATTTTTTTTTAAAACATATTTTTTCGGAAGAAAATTTTTACAGTTTTTTTTTTATATATGTATATGTACATACCTACCTACATATTTTTTTTCTTATTTAGAATTATTGAGTGAAAATTCAAATTTCATAAAACGTTCACATGTTTTTAGGACAGGAATGGATCATTTTAAGAAAAAAAATGCGTGGAGGAAAGTTCTGTCTTCCCTCTTTTTTAGTTCTTATGAAATTAAAAACAAACTTTTTATTTTATGAAATAAAAGATAAAAACTTTCATAAATTATAAATATAAATATTTATTTATTGAAACTATGTCACAACTATTGTTTTTTAATATTAATTTCGACGCGTTTCGGAAGTCAAAGTTCCATTTTCACCTAAAGATGGAACTTTTTATGATATAAAATCGAACCTGACGATGGAACTTTGACTTCCGAAACACGTCAAAAATAATCAGCCCTATCGAGGTATCCGTTCGGAAGAAAATTGTCTCCGATTTGTTCGAAAAAGTGTTTAAAAAAGTTTTAAAAAACTGATTATTTTCCTTAATTTTTTTAGATACGAAAACATATTTTTTTAATATGTATGCAAAACTGAGGCAAGTTCCTACCGAACCAAACATCTACATTCGAGAGGTACATTTTTGAATTTTTCGATTATCTTAATTGAAATTTGTATGAAAATCTCGAATGAATTTCATCAAGCTTATGCCAAACTAGCACTTAAGTGATGCGTTAAACCCAGTTAATGAAAATTTCAGAATTGGTCTTTTGCCAGTAATTGAAATAGTACTGAAAGTTGAAAAGTGGTACTTGCGTACTTGAAAAATTAAATAGTACAAAATTCAGTACAATAGTAAACCCTTTTCCAACCGTGATATATACTACGTTTATATTCAGCATCGAGAGCTCGAGTTGGATTTGTGTCGGATTTTCGACCCAGGTTTTTCCTTCACTGATTTGAGAGCTCGATATTGAGTTGAATTGAAATGGTGTCGAGATGACATATGGTGTTTCTCAAGTTAACTCCTCAACCCAGGTTTTTTAGCACTAATTTCGACTCGACTCCGCTCCTGAAGTGCAGTCGAGTCGGTTCAAGCTCATTTCAACTCAATGCAGGTATACAAGGGGTCTAAGTGAGCTTCAAACTCGCTTAAATACCACATGGAAACGTAGTAATAGATTAAGCACCGGTTGCTTGAAATAAAATAAAAGGCACTTAAGCTGAATGAGAACCAGGACCCATGTTCTGCAACTCTCACATCGAAAAAATCAGTCGAGAAACGCTGAAAAATGAAACAAACCTCATGTATTTTGTTTCAGTTTCCATCGTTTCTCGACCGACTTTATGCATATGAGAAGTTACAGAACATGGGTCCAGGGCCTTCTAACTTAAATCGTTAGCCATTTCTGTGTAGGTATATTTTTCTTGGGCTACAGGGGATAGATACATTTTCTTTCAAATAGGAACGTATAAATGTGATGCATTTTATGACAAGAGAGTGTAACGATTTGTCACATTCTCGCAAGAAGCAGTAATACAAAATAAGCACAATTGCAGTAAACATTTGAAATAGAAAAAAATATATTTATTGTAAATTTTGTTTCACTATTCGTTGGAAACGATCAGAAGGAGCATATGTATGCATTAAGAAAATTGTGCTGTGTCTAAGCTACACACTTGTATTTAATTTTTCAAAATTTTAGGGCAAAACTGGAAGTAAATATGATTCTGTTCAAATTTAGCAATAATTTGCCCCCCTATCGCTATATCTAAAGGATTGTACAGAGTATTTTGCAAATGATGCGATAAATGGTCTGAGTGTGTAAGTTGAGTCAAAACAAGAAAAAATATGTATATAGAAGGGGGTTATTTTTTAGAGTTTAGGGTAGTTTTTCTAATTCTCTTTTTGGTTTAAGATGTTCAAACCCAAAATTTGGAAACAAAAGTTGAAAAAATTGTATCAAATTGATTTTTTTAAAGTGAAAGTTCTAAGGATTTTTTTGTCGTGCGTTTAAGTTTATATTGATGTTCATCTACTCTTCCTGATCTAGCCATCATCGCAAAACATCCTGCCCCTATTTTAGTTTTAACACCGTACCGCCAGGCCTCTAATTTTTTCGATACAAATTACATGAGTTTTTTTTTGTTTTAATTTTTTTTTTGCGCAGATAGAAATAACACGAAAAATCCGCAGAATATGTTTTTCTCATCGAAAAATCCTTTACTTTTTAGAAAAAAAAAAAAAATCACTTATAGAAAAATAAAATGCAGATCTAATACCGATGGCGTTCTTAAAAATTTGATTTTCTTCTAATCAGAGCGCATTATTAGTTCTTCCATTTTAGTTTTCGTAAGTGATTTTTTTTAAGTAGGGCAGCTGTTCACCGATACTTTAACTCTTGGTTTAACGTCTTTATGAGACCTTTGTTATATTCACACAGTAAGTAAGAGTGCTAGAAGACAAAACACTTCTTATGAGCATTCAAATACTCTTATGAGACTTCAGTTTGACGTTTAGCAAGCAATCGAAACACTTCTTATGAAAATTCTCATGCGACTACGAAAAACAAATACCTGTGACGCGTTCTTTTTTTTTTAAACATTTTAACTATTGTTGATGTATGAAAAAAAAAATCGTTAATTATGTTAGGTAGATTTTTATTTTGAAACAATGAAAATACATTATGACATCATAATTTTTGGAAGTAAATTAAGTTTGATCCCATATGAAGATACAATTGACTACAACTACTAAGGCAGCAGCAATTTAAGATATCATGCAAATTATTTGATACTCATACTCATGTGTATACTATATTAGTAAAATGTATCAAGTTTATCAAACCCTCTCTTTATACATACACCAAACCAAAAAATCGATCCAAATTTATGAACTTGCCACTTGTTTCCAGCTGATAGCGTATCCGATAGAAACATGAACAGAAGCAAACTTTCTTTGTAAAAAGAACGCACTTCTGTATAATTCAATTAAAACACAGTTCGATTGACGCATTTAAAAACTTAAGCTCCCATTCGACTCTTGAACTCTAATTTATATGTTGTTATGGGATTGTAAAGACTAAAAATGACGTTTAGCGCTTTAGTTTTATAACGAGAAACTTAAAAGACTGAAATTGATCTTGATATAGGATTTAAGTACTTTGACATTTAAAAAATGCTAACCTCTTATAATAAATTTGTTAGTAGACAAATATGAGTATTATAAAAAGATCTCAATTCTTAAGTTTAGATATGAGATAGAAAAGAGTCTTATTGGAGTTTTTTTTTCCAATTTCAAGAGCTAAGCCCTGGAGAGTTTGTTAGTTGGGATGAAAAGAAATATAATCCAACTTTTGCACAAACATGCTATTCCATCAAATCTTTCACAGTTATAATTATAGTTAAATTCAAAATAATAATAAAAAATTTAATACCATTATTTTATTTGATTTCAATCAGAGATTTTTTTCAGTTTTAAGTGTTTTCTAAACCTGAAGCCACAAGAGCACGTACTCGTTAGTAAGTTCATTACATGTATTAATTGTCAAATTTCTATTAGTCCATTTAGGCACCCGGTTCTTAGTTTTTTACTAGAAATAGATAGAAACATCGAATACTGAAAATAAAAATAATACTTAAAAACGTAAAAATTTTAACTAAATTAGTTTGAACACATTTTTTTTCATTATTTTTAAAAAATTTTGAGTTTGAAAATAAATATTTCCCAAACTATTCCCTGAAACTATTTGAATCAAAAATTAAATAAAGAACGGACTTCCAGCTTAAAAAAAATATAGCGGGACATTGTAAGTGTTGCCGTTGTTTTTTAATGATAACTTTACTATTTCTAGTAGTATTTTTTAGAAAATTGGATCTCCCGCCTAAAAGGGGGGAAATAGACCCCCATTCCATACTATATTTTTCTTGTCTCAACTTAACCTATACGCTTTAGCTTTTTGTCACACCGTATGCAAATCACCCCAAGTAATATTGTGCATTCTCCATTTGTATGGAAAGCTAAGAACCTTAACTCTACGGATTGAATTATTTTGAAAACCGTTATTTTTATGAAGAAAAGTGTTTTTATATATTTTGTAGGAAATTTTCTAGTCTACAAATTCGTCATCAAAATTTTTTCTGTGCACGGCACCGTTAGGGAGATATTTCTGAAAAACCATTTTGGGGAGCATTTAACCCCCCGTGAAATTGTTTGCAGCGCTCCTATCGATTGGGACTTTTTACTGTTTCTTAAGAACACCATCAGGAGGATGTAAACCAAAATCCAGCTTTCCGGCGTTTTTTCAGGAGTCAAATGTCTAATATGACTAGAGTTTATGTCGCTCTGGAACAAAGTCGATCTGCCTGAATCCGTTATCAAAGGTGAGGTAGGGTAGCCTGTACTTTCGGATCGTACCTTATTTTCTATATTGGCGAAAAAGTTGTCTAAGACATTTTTGATGTTGAAGCCGCATTTCCCCAAAGCAAATATTATACAGAGTCTTGAAAAAGGTCGATGTACGCTTTCAGTTCAATTTGATTAAAAAAAACAAACTGCTGAATCACGCTCTAACAGATGGACGGATTCTAATGAAATTTGACATACAGTAATCGATTATATCTCTTAAGGTACTTTCAGTTCAAAAGACACGAAGCGAGGGATCTCTATTAAAATGGTACTAAAATAAAGAGCGACGAAAGTAGACAACTTACTAAACAATAGCTGTATTTTATTTTCCCCCAGATCTGATCCGGATTGGATTTGGAAACATAAATACAAGTAATACAAAAACAACACAAGATCCAGGTCTGCTTCTAGATTTGGATTTCGAAATCCATTTTTTGAACACTTCCCTGGCAATATTTTAATTTTATAGGTTGGTACCACTGCTGAGATTTACAGAAAAAAGTCAATAAAATTAAAAATTCTCGAAATCAAACAAATGCCGCCATCATTCCAATTTTTTTTTCTGAGTTTTTCTTCATTCAATAGAGACGACGCGTCGCGAGGCACGGAAAAAATACATAAAAACTATTAACTTAATGAAAATTAAACTAAAAAAATAAAACTGTTCCATTTTAAACATTCAATACCAAATATTATTTCAAATAATATTTGTGAAAATTTTCCTTCTGTCAATTTTAATGTGCAAATAAAGCCAACTGTGAGAAATAAATAAATTTGTGATCCAGTTTGTTTTATTATCATGATCTGATCCGGATTAGATCTGGGGGAAAATAAAATGCAGCTAATATATTATTTTAAAATATTAAAATATTTATAATTCCCCTATCTTTATTGTAAAGTTCATACGATTTTTCTTTTCCGAATATCATTTGTAAAATCGGTATTTTATTATATATTTTTTAAATAATAATTAATATGTAGATATCTATGCTTTGCTTACCGAGAGCTTAAACTACTCCTTTTAACTCGACATATATAAAGTTATAACGTAAACATGACTAACATTGACATACCTACCCTAAATATTATCCCTTTTTGCACATCAATTCATCTCATACCATTTTAATATCTTCAATACAAATTATTCTCAAATATTATTTATTAAGTAAGCCCAAAAAATGTCCTGATTAGCCACAAGGGTTTCTCAGACCCACATTAGTTCGTTTGAACATTCCAAATCTTCACCCGGATCTCAAAGAAAAAAAAAAAAAACACTAAATCAACCCACAAAAAACACCTGTGACAGGGTTAAAAAGGAAGCCTTTCAAATTACATTTCCAAAAAACACAATCCAACAAAACTTATTACACTCGGCTAGTTATGCGAAAAGCCACAGCAAGGAAATGGGGTTAAAAAGGGATTCATTAATTTCAGAAGAGAGAGCTCTTCATTTGGGACATACAGTAAATCATGGAAACCAAGACCACTAAAGAAAATTCTGTGATGTTGTTGCCTTTATCTTCCACAACATACCATGAATTAAACAAACAAAAAACCCAAACCAAACCATACCACCTTACCTTATCTAACTCATCGACGTTCTTTGGCACAAGTATATCCACCAGAGAATCCAGCGGGCCGGAAACGATTTTTCCATCCACGTACATAATACCACCTGAGCCGAGAACCGAGTTCTGTAACAAAGAGAAAACAAAACATGGAAATAATGTAAGGTATAGGTATAGACAGATAGGCATACAAAAACCACAACAACAACAATAACAATAGATACGTATCCCTTTATAAATTTTACGAAAAACGTGCGTGCTCGTAATGAAAAACTTAAAAGCTTCCTCCAGCTCTTTTCAATAAACAAATATCATGCACCGAATCCAAAACCCCTTTTCAACATCATCATTTCATCATCCGTGCCCCCTGGCAACTTCGCACCCGTGTCGTGCTCGTGGTATTGCCATATATTTAAAGAAAAATGTTCAAAGACAGAGGAATACCTCCGTCTGTAATCTCTGATGAAACTCTGTGTAAAATAATTACAGGAAATATGACAGGTAGCTCATGTGTGATGTGTGAATGCACTGGGCTGGGAGCTGGGACGTTTTCCCAGTCCCAGCCCCAACCCAACCCAGAACCCACTAATCTGTTCTGAAGCCCAATTTCAATTCCATATACCCTTCTTCTCGTACAATCACTCATGGTTGTCATTTGAAAAGTTTTTCGATGCACGAAATTGAGAAATTTCCCCTCTGGCGAACAGTTTGCAGTTTTAATGAGGTATTCGGTCTACCTATGTTTGCAGCGATACTTTTGCGGTAGCCCTCCCTCATTCACAGATAACGACTGGTAAGTTTCAACCTTCGGGGATAGAGAACTGGAGTAAATATTAAATTTTGTGCTAGGCAACTAGGTAAGGTACTGTGCAGATTTGTGTCTCATTTTTTTTTTTTTTTGAAAGTGACATCTGTGTATTTTTACTCTGCATGGGATGTTCGTAAATTATCACTTCATAGTGAGTGCGATTTGTACCTTGCTGAGTGTTCTACTTTTGTAATGTATTTTATGACAGTTATACCTCTCTCTCTCTTACATAAGACGAGAAGAATTATGTGTCTTGAGTGGGATTGATTGTATGGCTGGTTTTGTAGGAAGTTTGATAAGGTAGTTCATTTGAGAGCATGTTTTGAAATATGGTGCATAGTGTTATTTACACTATCAACCTTCATCAGAAGGGATTACATTTAATTAATTTTAATGCACAAGGATTTCCATTTTAATTATAAATGAATCAGTTCTAGATGGAATAATCTCAGGTATGGGAATAACTTAAAATCAACCCAATCTCCTTCCTTCGAGACTCGAGGTTTTTGTTTCAAAGGGATAGTTTTTTAGAAATACAGGGTGATCGGTGTAAGATGCACCAAACTGCTGGAGCGAGTAGGTTGGGTTAATACAAGAAAAAAATCGTATAGGAGGGGGGCCTATATTCCCCCGTTTAGGCAGGAGGGGCAATTTTCTAAAAAATTGACTTAAATTTAAAATGCCATGCTATACCTTTTTGGAAAGCCAGAAATCTCTTCTTTGATTTTCATTTTAAATTAAGTTTTGTTAGTGAATAGTTTTTGAAAAATTAATTTCCAAACTCGTAATTTTGAAAAAAAGAAAAAAATGAAAAAAAAAGTTTCAAAATAATTTTTTTTCAAAATTTTATGTAATTAAGTATAATTTTTGTTTTCAAAATTTAATGCTCTTATTAATTTTAAATAAAAAACTGAAAACCGGATGTTAAAATGTATCTTAGGTTGTGAGAAATAAAAAGTACTTTTTTCCAATACAATATTCCAAATATTAGCTAGTAATATTTTTAATATCTTTTACATTTTAGCCTATTCTAATAAAAATTAATGATATAAGAAATTTTCGATATTCTTCTTCTTATGGCTGCAGATACATTTAAGTCCGCCAAATTCTCCTGCAATTTGACTACAGCAACTTCAATGCGGTGTTTAAGTTGCTCTAAAGAAGAAATTTCAACTTCATATGCACAGTTCTTCATGAATCCCCAAGCGTAAATATCCAAAGGAGTTAAATCTGGTAATCTTGGTGGCCATTCAGTGGGACCTCCCCTTCCTATCCTGAATAATTATTCAGCCAGTTTTTCACAGCCAGGCTAAAGTGTGCTGAAGCTCCATCTTGTTGATATATTAAATTGTCTATTATAGCCAAAGGTACATCTTCTAGTAAATCTGGCCAAAGGATTCTTAGGAATTGCAGATAGGATTCTCCATTTAAAACCGTATTCAAAAAACGTGGTCCAATTACCGTTCGTCCAACAATGCTAAGCCACACATTGCAGCTAAAGCGGTGCTGCGATTTATTTTGTTTTTTAACATGTGGATTGTTGTGACTCCCAGTAATGCAAGTTGTGGAAATTGGTAACTCCATCTCTGGTAAACTGTGCTTCATCTCTCCAAACTATCCTTTTAAAGTAGTTGTGTTCTGTTTCTCCCCTCAGCAATAGCGTTCTACAGAATTCAGTCCTCAAAATTTATCATTTGTTGTCAACTCTTGCACTGAAGTTAAGTGGTATGGGTGAAAGCTTTCGGTATGAATCACTGTCCAAACCCTGTTTTGGGGCAATCCAAACATAGTTGCTATCCTTCTGGTGCTAAGGTTGGGATTACGTCGTACCAAATCCAAATACTTTTTTATTTTTTTTTAATTTCTCAAAAACTAAGATACATTTTAACATCCGGTTTTCAGTTTTTATTGAAAATTAATAAGAGCATTAAATTTTGAAAACAAAAATTATACTTAATTACATAAAATTTCGAAAAAAATTAGTTTGAAACTTTTTTTTTCTTTTTTTTTTTTCAAAATTTCGAGTTTGGAAATTAATTTTTCAAAAACTATTCACTAACACAACTTTATTTGAAATGAAAATCAAAGAAGAGATTTCTGGCTTTCCAAAAAGGTATAGCATGGCATTTTAAATTGTACCGTTGTTTTTAAATACTTTTTTTTCAGTTTTAAGGCAATTTTTTAGAAAATTGCCCCTCCTACCTAAACGGGAGGAAATAGACCGCCCCTCTTATACGATTTTTTTCTTGTCTTAACCCAACCTACTCGCTCCAGCAGTTTGGTGCATCTTATACCGATCAACCTGTATATAAATAGCCTTAAATAAATTTTGTGTAGTAGCCGTGGCGTGATGGTTAGTGCGATGGACTGTCATGCCGGAGGTCTAAGGTTCGATTCCATTTATACCTATTTATTTAAAAGAAAAAACGGCTACTGCCTCTTGCGAGGAATTGACAAATCCTCCAAGAGTATCTCCTGTCACAGAAAAGTGCAGCTCGTTAGCCGTTCGGATTCGGCAATAAACTGTAGGTCCCCTCCATTCCTGCAGACACGCACACAGGAATGGTTGGGAGTTGTAATTCACTAGGCCCTAGTTCTTCATGAGCTGTTGTGCCATCAAATTTATTTATTTTTAAATAAATTTTGTGGTACCATTTTCTCAAAAAGTATTTGACCGATTTTGATAAATTGTATTGTATATGATTGGAAAGCCACAACTGCGGAGATGTGCGGAATATACTTGAGACACGCATTAACACACTGTGGGTCATTTTTGTTAAAAAAAAATAATAATAAAAAAAGGTTTCTTTTTCTTCAATAATTTCAAACAAATTGCTTGCGAAATTATATGGTGTAGAATTTCGACACCGAGCGATACTAGTCTACATAAATCTTTCAATGAATATTATTTATTCTTTTAAATAAAAATTTCAAACTGCGATACATTACTACCTCGCTAATTGGAACACTCGGTAATTCAAACGTTTACAGCTACAGAGTTAATAGTACTTTCCTGAGGAGAAATGTTTCTACGAAAACTACAAATGTCGATTCCACTTCGGTAGGATGCGAATTATTTTTCTTTTTTGTTGAGACATTTAAATAGTGTAATCATCTAAAAAAAATATTCCTAGAAGAAAGGTGAGGTACTAAAGAAATATTAATCTCTTAAGCTTAATATACAATTCCTCAAGAATGCACAAAATTCAAACATATTTTTTTTTTCAAATTCGCAAATTTTACGCATGAAATATTTTTTTTTAAATTAAAATGTTTAAAAACTTAAAGTTAACTTTATTTTTGCTCAAAAAATGACTCTAAAAACCAAAGAAAAAACAATCGTATATTTGCAACTTCTACGACAAAAGGCAAATGTTGCGAATCACCTTAAAGTGAAATTAGCACCGTCATTTTTGATTTTGTAATAAAAAAAACGGTTTGCCGTATTGAGCTCAACTTGTACCGCCTGTACCGTACATTTGTTTTTTCAACTTCGCAATTTTGCAAATTTTACGGATGAAATTTTTTCCAAAACTACGATTTTCAAAAAAAAAAATTTAACTTGTGCTATTTTAAGCTCAGTTTGTTCTGCCAATTGTCGAAGAGATAAAAAAAAGTATTTGCATATTTGCAGCTTTTAGAGCCAGTTTCGCAAAATTTTGCAAATTTAAAATAAACAAACGGCAGAAGTTAAGCACAAAACAGAATACATTTTTTTTTGAAAATCGAAAAAAAAAAAAAAAAAATGGGTAGCCTAGCTTCTTGAAACGATGTGCTTAATACGATTTTTTTTTTAAATATACGACACATGACAGAACCAGCTGGGCACATCCAACACAACGACCGGCGCGGTGGTGCTAACTTCACGCATAAGAAAATTATACCATCCTACCTAGTAATTAAGCTGCATTGTATTGTACTTTTTAATCATAAAAACAAGTTCGTGAACCGTGCATCAAGTCGTGCATTTAATTTTTCTTTTAATTGCTTAAGCTACAAATTCTTGAAAAAAAAACTTTTAATACTGCGATAGTTGAAGTTGCACTTGCATCAATAACAACTCTTAAACTCGCACAGTCTAAATAGCAACAACTAAAAAACTATAGGTTGGGTACCTGTACCAAAATATAGATTCCCCGAATTTTCCTCAAAATTCAAATTAATACTGGAATAGTATTTTCTTCTCGGATGAGTTTTTTTTTATGGTTAATTGTGCCTTTACATCAAGTCGATTTTTTTTTTATAAACTATGAACCTAAAAAACGTTTATGAGTTTCCATTAAGAATGTGTTCTTTGTGTGCAAAGTGTATGAAAAATTTGGATGCTTGCATTTTTCGTTAACATATAATTTTATGCAAATTCTACATCTATAATGGATGATTATGTTCGTTCTTTTTTTGTTTCGCCAATTTTGTATCAATTATAATTTATAATTACCTCTCCAAAACTTGAATGAAATTACAAACTTTCTGCATACTAAATAGTTTTGAAATAACTTCTTCTAAAACAAAAATTGAAACACGCAAGCCCCCCCCACATTAATGATTTATACATAATATCTACACTACTTTCAAAAAATTGGAACCACCATATACTATAATTCCTCAACCAAAAATCATGTTCATAGAAATATTGTTTAATTTTTTTTTTTTTGAAAACAAGCAGATATGCACGTATGGAAAATTGTTTTAACATATTACACATAACACACTTTATATAATTTACGTACCTCATAATTGACAACTTGTGCTTGTGGGTAAGATATTTTCGGTATGTCATATTGTACAACATCATCCGCATTTATATCACTGCAGCTCTTTGCTGTTTTGAAAGTTGAAACCTGCAATAGATACAAGTTAGAAGTTTAATTATGTAAGCAAGCCATCATATATGCCATGTTGGCATAACAAATTTATGTAAATATTATACTGTTCATGAAGTTGTGTAGGTACTATAGATGATATAAAGTAAAATGATAGGAAGTAAAATATTCGTAGTTACATCCATTTTCAATTACTTATACAGCTACACTGGAAAAATTCATTAGATAAGGGAAATAAAAAAAAAAAATGCAAACTAATTTTTTATAAAATTTAATGAATCAATATTAGTGTTAAGTTTTAATTTTAAAACCTTATGAATATGACTATATGGTACACAGTTCGAGTGGAAATTGATTTTCATAGAACAATAGCTGTGTGAAATTTAAAACTAAATATTCATTAGTTTTGAATTAATAATAATTTAAGTGGCCAACTTTCAAAGAAACCTATACATTTTTCGGTTTAAACGTTGTGCATCGAAAGCCTTCACAGTTATTATAGTTCAAAGTGAATTTAAAATCACCGTGAAATATTAATAAATCTCACGATAGGGCGTAGTGACTCACAACTCTCAACCATTTCTGTATGCGTGTCTGCAGGAATAGAGAGGACCTACAGTTTACTGCAGAATCCGAGCGGCACTTTTCTGTGAGATACTCTTGGAGGATTTGTCACTCCCTCGCAAGAGGCAGTAGCCCAAAAAAAAAAAAAAAAAACTTTTTTGTTTTTGGGTGGAAGCGGCTGGGAATCGAACCCAGACCCCGAAAAATCTTTCTTTCAAAGCACCCAAGCAGATTCTAGTCACAGTGGACAGGGTTCATGCTTCTGCTCTCTGATTAGGCTCAAGAGGTCTATTTGATTCTTTGAGAGAGGGCTTTACTACACAAAAGCCTTCTTAAACCCAAAGAAACAGCGATTGGCAAGAGTGTTTCTTCATTTGAAATATGTACTGAAGTCATTTTGCGAGACAATAGTGGAGCTCAGGTCGACAAAGTCCTTGTCGACTTCGAAGTTGTAACTGTCCATCGTGACGTTTTGCCCGAGTCGACGATGTTGAGAATTCCTTTCTCGATTATAGCTTATACTTCGTCTTGTCCTCATTAACAGCAAAACCCATTTTTGCCGCCTCCGATTCCATACAGATCGCTTCGTTCTTCTAATAACGTCAATTTCATCTATATAAGCAAACAGTTGAACGGACTTTTGAAAAATTGTACCTCTGTTATTGATTTGCGTGTTGCGTACAATTTCTTAATAGAACGATGTTAAAGAGGTTGCATGATAACGCGTCACCTCCCCTCAAACCTTTCTCGATATCTAAGGCCAGGCGCGCACACGCAACTAAACAGTTTGGTTGCGATTTTGAGCACAATGGGCTTATGGGAGTGCGCTTACGCGCCGGTTTATGTGCGCGGACTCTCATATAATTCTAGTAGGTACTCAAAATCGAAACCAAAGTCCCCTTTAACACGAGGAGACTGAGTTGCCGGCAACAATTAGTTCATGGGCAAGAAGGACAGCAAGAAAGAGGGGTAAACGAAATCTCCCCGGTCAACAAATTCAGGAGATTTTTTGACGTTTCTCTTCACACTACGTTTGTGTGCGTTCAATCAAGGTAGTTTAAATGGAAAATATGAAAATCTCAGGGTTTTTGTTGCTTGCGTGTGAAAGGTACAAGAGATTGTTAAGGAGATTTAAAGAAATCGTCAAAAAAATCTCCAGCAACTAATATGTTCATGTGAAAGACGACAAACTGTTTAGGCCGTGTCACACAGAACGCGGGCCGACGGGCCGGTCAATACTTCACCATCACCATGGAAGGAAAGAACGAGACGGTTTGTAATATTTTACAAAGACCACCGGACCGCGTTCTGTGTGACAAGGCCTTTTAGTTGCATGTGCCGCCTGGCCTAAAGGCCGATTTCCAATGGCGCGTTTGCGTTAGAGACGCTTACGTTACGTCCAGAAAAATCGATTTTTTCTTCTAAACAAATCGATTTGACATAAGTTGAATTTTTTCAACTTGGTTTGTGTACGTGCTAATAGGTGCCAAATCGTAACATTAATGGCTGATTTCCAATGAAGCGTTCGCGTTAGAGACGCTTACGTATACGTTTACAAGCTTTACGAACGCGTCGACATGACAGACGACTTGAAGAGAATCTGAAAATCAAAATGAACCTACATAACTGTAATCTCGAGTTCCTTTCAACAAATAATTCCATTTTTTTTTTTTACAAAATCGATTTTTTTTTCTTTCAATGGGAGGAATTTGTCCAAAAAAACTGATTTTTTCTTCTAAACAAATCGATTTTTTCGTTGAAAGAAATTCGAACATTAGTTTAATTGTCAAAACGCACGCCGAAGTTGATTTTTTTCAACTTTAACGTTGAGGTAGCTTATGTTACGTTGGTTTGTGTACATGCTAATTGGTGCCAAATCGTAACATTACTGCCCAACGCGTCATTGTAAACACTTTGCATAAATTGCTATATGTGAACTTTCACGTCGACAGAAAAATCTGTCAAAGCGACGCCCAACACGCCATTGGAAATCAGCCTTAAGGGTTCGGTAGTGTTTGTGCCGACTGTGACGAATCAGCGAGATTTCTTCATAGTTATTCTCCACAAGTGGATGAGTTTTGCATGGATGACTTGTAACTTCCTTTCATTTTCACCAATATTTTATTTGTATATTTTATTAAATTAATTGCATATTTTAATGAGTTTCATTAAAAATCTGATCCACAGTAGAAACAAAGATAAAATTAGTGAAAGTCATTAAAAAACTTGCTGGTTCTTAAAAAAAAAAAAAAACAAATGAAAAAAGTCCAGAATCAAAAATTTAGTTTTTGGTTTTGCAAAAATTATATGCTTTAATAGTTTCACTAAAACTTTAAATCCTCTTAGTTAAGAGGCCCAACCAATGATGCATGCATTCAATTATTAATAAATCCTTGCCGCAATCAATTTACTCTAAATGTGCTCAAAAGTTCATTGGATTCGCAAAAACACAAGAAAAAAAAATAAATAAAACACTCTATACAACTTTTATGAACATTAGTTCCACTGGACCGAACCTCTTTATACATATATCTCATCCAACTCACATATATAAACTATATTTCATAAAGGACCTTGTCCTGCCTCTTTTTAGTTTCACGTTTTTACAGAACTTTTACGCCGGCTTTTTGTTTGAATGTGTAGATCAACTGACATATTCAGCCAAAGGGATGTAAGTCGTAAATCGGACCATGGCCATGCTAGTACTTCACTTTTGTACTAATCCACTTCTCGTATTTTTTATTTCACTACTATAAGCCTTACTCCACACCAACAACACTATCCGTTGGGGGAAATGGAATTAGAATTGAAACTCAAGGAAAAAAAAAAAAACAGTTGAAATATTTTGAAGCTTGGAAATAAAAAACATGGTTCTCGTATAGATTCGTAGGAAGGTATATATATGGAAAAGCATGTCTGTGTTGCATTATTACTTTACACACATCCGAGCTTGAACTTCCGCCTAGAGGCATCCGCCTTTCCGGTATAGAGAGGAAGTTATTTAGTTATTTGAATAGTAAGCATGTTATACGCTTGTAGCGTACAATTATAGTTGGTAGGCAGATCCTAAATAACACACAGAAACGTAATGGGAATTCTCTTCCACTCTTGAGGCTGCAAGGTACTTGATGGTTATATGTTTGCGCTGTTTTTTTTTTTTTTTTTTTTTTTTTTTTGGCAGAGGCAGTTAGGAGTATGTTTTTTACATGGTTGATTTTTTCAGAGAAAATTAAATATTTCTAAAGGCAACATTTAAGTCGCACGTACCTTCCTACATAATTACTGTTTTATAATTACAAAATTTAAGGCGCAGTAAAAATTCTTTGGGCAAAAAACAATACAACACAGACATTATTAATAAATAAGCAACCAATAAATTGGACAGCTATTGATTTTGCTAGGATTGGGCACGATATGTCGATTTTGTAAATATCGCAATGTCAATTTTCAGATCAAAAATAGATTTTCAATTTGCTCAGAAATTAGAAGACATTTGGTGCCAGTTGTATAATCGTGGGTTAAATGTTGATCTGTGGTTCAGGATTTTTAATTCACCGATTTCGGCGGATTAACAGAGTTTTAGCGATGGTTCAAGCAAGTATTTAGCTATTATCATATACTTGAACCTTGAACTATCGTTGAACCTCAGTTAATTCTCCTAAATCGGTGAATTAAAATTACTGAACCACGGAACAAAATTTGAATCATTGTTATACAACTGGGCCTTAAGCATCCAGTTTTTAGTGTTTTACCCAAAACTGATAAGAGCATTGAATATAAGAAACAAAAATATTACTTCATATCGTAAAATTAAAAAAAAAAAAAAAATTTCAACCCATTTTGTTTTTCAAAATTTTGAATTTGAAATTTAATTTTTTAAAAATAGTTCTTATAGTCCAGTAACCTTGTCGTCTCATATTAGGGCGTGTGTGAATTTAGATCCGGTAGTTCTGATTTTTCGCTGAGTCGTTTATGATATTGGCCTCATGAAAAACCCAAGTTTTCGAACTCGAGCGCCAAACGCATCACGGTTAAAAATACAAAAAAACTGCGAAATTTTCGCCCTTTTTACAGATATTGGCAATTTTAACCCCCAATGGATTAGTTTTTCGACTATAACTTCGCTCTACGATTTCAAACTAATTAAATTTTCTTCAATTTGAGCTCAGAACCATCTGTATACATCCAACAGTTTCGAAAATACAGATATTCAAAATTTAGCAATAATAAATTTATAACAACAAGTAGTAGGTATAATTTTCAGTATAATAAACAAATATGATTCTTGGCAGAAGATACATAAAAATACCAGAGCGTATAAGTTAAGTCAAAAGAAGAAAAAAATCTTCTGAAGGGGGTAGTCTATATCCCCTTGTTAAATTGGGAGGGGCAATTTTTCAAAAAATCGACTTGACATAGAAAACGACTCATAAAAATTCAACGACATTTTTTAAAATAAAATTGTATACCTTTTGTCAAAGCCAGGAATCCATTCTTAAATTTTCTTTTTAAATAAAGTTGTTTTATTCAACAGTTTTTGAACAATTCTATTTCAAATCTTAAAATTAAGGAAGAAAAAAACATTGTTTTTGGGTATAACTTTTTTTTTTTTTAATTTATGTTGATAAGTACTATTTTTGTTTTAAATATTCAATGCCCTTATTAAGGGAGAAATAAACCTTCCTCCAATACAATTTTGTCTTTGTCTCGACTCAACTTACAGCCACAATCCCAGCCTTTTGTCGCATGTGATATGTAAAATAACACTTTCCAATATTGACAATTCACAAAAAACATGGCTTGCCGCCAGTGACGTTTATTCGAAGGTGCGCAGGTGTTCATCGCACACCCTACCAACATCTTAATTTCCACACGTATAGCCAAAGTTCTCCAAAATACGCGTCAATAAATAATTAAGATTACTTAAAAAATCATCAAAAATGTCGATAGAACCTGACTAGATTGTTTATAACTTTTGATTTAGTGGGAGGATTTATTTCAGTGAGGTATCTAAAGAAATATAAGGAATCAACCCATTTCCTGATGTATATAGATTTATAACGGTTCATATGAAAAAATTTGATTTAGGCGCCGTAAACCCAAAATAGTTTATTTTTAAATCACATTTATCGGTAAATGTGATGAAAAATTTCAAAATTTTCAAAAATTATGTACTACAATATTGTGCGCCTAACTATGTTGAATAAATAAGTTTATGGTTTCATGGCGGTAATTTTAAGAGCGTAGCGAGAAATTTCGGTTTTCTACGATTTCTTAAATTACATTGAAAAAATCGCTTGACTTGACTTATAAAAAAAAAATCTTACCTGAAAAATAATTGCCACTTCCTTATGAAAGGGGTATCAAAAAAACCTCAATGAATTATGCATTTTATTAATGTCACAATATTACAAAAACTAATTTATAAAAAATCTTAAAAATTTCAAAAAGAATGTATTTTCAATTTTCTCAAAAAACTATAGAAGACATAAAACCATTCAGTTTCTTGTGTTCGATTGAAAATTAATATACGCATTGACCACAAAAAGTTAATTTAGCACTTTATTTCACAATTTTCGAAAAATTGGTCTAAATTTTGTTTTCATTTTTTTGTTTTATGAAAATTTTAAGTTTTTATGCGAATTTTTTTAAAACTATTGACATAAATAATTTAACTTAAATTTAAGATTAAAGAACAAATTTCTGGCTTTCAAAACCGGTATAATACTGTATAGTAAGTGTTGGCGTTATTTTTTAATATTTTTTTTTTATTTTAAGTCATTTTTTCTAGGCCATACCTCCTAAATGGGGCTAGTAAAAAACGCTTGTTTTTTACCATACTCTACAAAAAAACGTTATCAAATGGTGGTGCCAAAGCTAACGTAGGTACTCTCCCCGAATGGATATTTTTACTGCAGAAAAAACATAGCGAACAGCCTACTAAAAGCACCACGGCACGTCACTGCTTGCCGCCCGTTTACAAAAATAGAATTCCTATACATATTTAAAGTTACCAAAAACACTCCGATATATTGATTGCGCAAATTCTATAGGTACTTAGGTATCAGTTTTGTGAACCAATTTGGGTGTTCAAGTGAAACAGGAATTAATCTCCTGTCCTAATCCGAATTTGTGCTTCTTTGGAATGCTCATTAGATTATCTTTATTAGATCCAATTTGGGACATAACTCCAGTTAATATTTTTGTATGAACCGCAATTTATATAAATCCTATTGTAATTTTGTAATTTAAAAAAAAAAAAAATCTAAAACCATGTGAACATGGAGAAAATGTTATTTATTAAAAATATATGAGTTTCATTTTGACCATTTACAGAGGAAATCATAATATACTCGCCTACAAAACTTTACACAACACACTATATTCAACAATCTTGGCTTTAAAATATTAAAAATGTGAAAAATAAAAAAAAAGAATGAATTTCATAAGTGCGCTTTAAATACAACTAACAAAAGATTTAAAATAGTTTCTCATAACTTTTTTCCATTTCTTCAACGCATCTGTGATTTGTGTTTCTTAGATTTTATTTTCAACATGTCATAAACATTAAAAAAAAAAAGTAAAGAACCAAAGTAAACACTTAGATGAAGACAGCGACAGGAAAAATAATTTTTAATTAGTTTTTTTTTTTTTTATATTCATTTTATCATGAAGTAAAATTGCACTTAATGGAATTTCGTGTCGTGGAAAGTCATGCTGATGTTGTTTATAATATCCAAAGTTTTTTTTTTTTTTTTTTTTGTATCTGAACTTGAGTGACATTAATTGTTGTTTTGGTTTTATTTTACAGAAGAATGTTTTTGACTTCTGACTAAATTAAAATAATAACCACAGAGACCTAGAATATTGATAATAGAAGAATTAAAACCATATATACCGATATAAAACGTATTGCTTTTGTAAGACATTAATTAAAAATATTAAAAATTATTCAGGCCAAAATGAAATAAAAAAAAAGAAACGAGCTTCTTTTGAGACACGTTGATGACTATAAAATAATAATTCCTATTTCTTGACCTTTAATCATACCTACAAAAGTTTGATTTCTTTGTTGTACGTTGGTTCATCTGTTTAAATAATTTGGAATAGACGACATACCAAATATGATCATGTGAAACCCCCAAAAAAGATTTTTATTATTCAGTCAATTCATAACTCCACCCACTGAGCAGGAGGATGAACCTGAACAAAATTTCTTCCCCAAGGGCCAGTTTTTCAGTCGTGTGTTAAACCAAAGTTAAATAACTCCAGATTTAAATTTGTGTAGAGTTAGCTTAGGAAGCACTTTTTCAGCAGAGAATGCATGCGGATCGATGTAACAAACTGGAAACTAAGTAGGATAAAATATCAAAAAAAAATCTGTTCAGTAAATCTAGAGTTAACTCGCCAAATTTAGTGAGTTAACTCGTGTTTAACTTTATTTTCGCACTGAAAAGCTGGCCCTAAAAGTCAAAAGCATTATCTGCCCCTATTTTATAAAATGATCAACTGCGAAAAAAAAAAAAATAATTGAGCAAGCGAATCCAAATCCGAATATCAGTCTCAGCTTTCAATGGCAAAAGTGAGGAATCTCTTTGAGGAATTCAGATTTCTGAGATGGCTGAGAACTCTGAGAACTCAGAAATTCCGAGAAATCGGAATCTAATAAAAGATTAAACTATTACGGCCATATTCTTGACGTTCTTCAAAACTAGTTTTACCGACAAACTAGATTTATAGCGGTTTCGAGTTTCAATTTTGTCACAAATTTTTATTACTTTGACGTCTAAATCAAAATATTCATACATAGTTTGACATCTAAATCAAATCAATAATTTTCTTTGAGAAACTTAAATTTGGAAACCCCTATAGAACTAGTTTCTCAGTAAATCTAGCTTTGAAGAAAGTCAATAATATAGCCGTTAAATACAAAAATTAAACTCACAGTTCCTTTGAATATAACTTATGTGTAAGTATGTTTGTTCATGTGCTTAAATATTAATATTATTATTTTTATTTTATTTTTTTTTTTTAAACTGAAATTAACTGACCTTAAAATGTTTATGAAGTAGGTAAATACCAAACTTTTTAATAAAATATAATTCGGTTTTACAGTTTTTTACGTTTATGAAAAATTGTCCTCTTTTATGCCTTTGCAATAACGGTCACCGTGTAGGTATATGTAGGTACCAAGTTTAAAGAAAATCGGACTATCCATTAACCATTTAGCCTGCAGCCGAAAAAACATCCATCCCAACGCTTTTTCAAAACTCGATTAGTTTTGATTCCCGTTTATCGAAGAGAAATAAAACGCACGACTAGATCGCAAAAACTTGCTCTTGTAGTTAAAGTTTCTTCGAATTTTAAAGATTGGGAGCCTTAAGTTTAAACTAATATTATACTTATACATGTAACTTAGAGCTGAAATTGAAAAATTATTAAAAATCAACATAATTCGAAATAAATTTACTAAAAAAATCTTTTCAAATTTGTTTAGAGCTAAAAAAAGTACACCATCTGATTTCTTTAACAAATCTTAGTTTTTGAGAAAAAAAAAATTTAAATCGTAGGAGTGTTTTTTTTTTTTAAATAAATTTTTTATATATGAAATTTTGTAAATATTTTTAAGAAAAAAAATTGGTGCATCATGTTTTAGTATTTATTAATGTGGAATACAAAATTAAAATTCGAAAAAAATCATCTAGGTATCCGTTTTTGAAGTATCGTATTTTCAAAAAAAAAAAAACTGAATTTTTTTTTTTAAATCAAAAATTAATTTTTTGGAAAATTTTTAGGAGCTTTTATGTAAAAAATTTAATTGAAATTCGGTTATACAAATAAGGAGATAATCCAAAATAAAAAAAAATGTTTCTATGAGAGGTACTGTTAATAATGGTTAACCTTAGATTTTGTTTTTAAGAAATCATAGATCGTACTAATGTTAGTATTTTGAACAATTTTAATAAAAATCGAAGGAGTCGTTTTCGAGAAAATTAAGATTTTCTGTGACAGTTTTTTAACATTACCGTCAATTTTGACTATAAGAAAATTTTGTGCGCAAAATGGTCTAGATAATGTTTAAAAACCGCTCGGTACAAAAATTTGTGAAAATCAATGGAGTGGAAAGACAAAGGTTCGAAATTTCAAATTTATGGGTAACTCCTTTTCCCGTTTGGCGCAATTTTCCGTTTTTATTCGAAATATTTGAATTTCAAAAAAAAATTTGGAACTTTTTTTAAAAATCCAACAAATATTTTTTTGAAAATTTTGGTAAACAATATGTACTATTTTAATTTTTCAGAAAATTCTCCATAAAAAATGTACAAAATCAGCTCATTCGTTTTCTAGTAAAACGAAAATAAAAAAAAGGTTCTATAAGAGATCCATTTAAGACCATTTTTTTGAAATTTTATTTTCACCAAAAGGTATCCCATACTTAACAAAATTTATTCAATTTTTTTTTTTTGAAAAATCTGTCGAACCATTTTTGAGAAAAATATAATTTTTCAAAAATGCTAATACAGATTATAATGCCATGTACCGTTAATTTCGGTCCTAAAAAAAATTTAAAAAAAATTTAAAAAAACGTGGGAATGTCAAAAAAGTTTAAATAAAATCTACCCATACGTTTTGGCTGTAGACAGACAGACGGACGCAATTGCGAGACCCACATATTTCGTAATGAAGTTTGATCAAAATCACGAGTTCGATTTTTGTAAGGATCCAAAACTTGCGATATAGTACCTATACGGGGTGTTCGGTATGAGGTGCACCAAAAGTCTAGAGCGAGTAAGTTGTGTTAAGAAAAGAAAAAAAATCGTATGGGAGGGGGGGGTCTATTTCCCCCGTCTAGGCAATTTTCTAAAAAATCGACTTGAAATAGGAAAAAAAATTATTAAAAAACAACGGTAACACCTACAATGTCTTGTTATACTTTTTTTAGACCCAGAGATCAATTCCTTTATGTTGTTCCTAATTTGAGTTACTGGAGAGAACAGTTTTTGATTAATTTTAATTTGAAAATTCAAACTCAAAATTTTGAAAAAAATTATGAAAAAAATTGTATTTGAACTAATTTTATTTCAAAATTTTACGTAATTAAGTGACATTTTGTTTTTAATATTCGAAGCTCCTTTAAATTTCTAGTCAAATACGGAAAAGGAAATACTCAAGTGTCCTTTTGTTTTTTATAAAAAATAAATAAATAAATTTGATGGCACAACAGCTCATGAAGAACTAGGGCCTAGTGACTTACAACTCTCAACCATTCCTGTGTGCGTGTCTGCAGGAATGGAGGGGACCTACAGTTTATTGCCGAATCCGAACGGCTAACGAGCGGCACTTTTCTGTGACAGGAGATACTCTTGGAGGATTTGTCAATTCCTCGCAAGAGGCAGTAGCCGTTTTTTCTTTTAAATAAATAGGTTGCGAGGCTGGGGATCGAACCTTAGACCTCCGGCATGACAGTCCATCGCACTAACCATCACGCCACGGTTACTACTTTTTGTTTTTTAGAAAATTAAAAATAACGGGAGGGGAAATTTTCTAAAAGAAAACATGACTTAACCGCATGTTATACCAGAAATCTCTCAGTTTTTCAAAAATTAATTATCAAACTTAAATTTTTCAAAAACAAAATCAAAAAATTGTGTTCAAACAATTTTTTTTTCAAAATTTTATGTTATTAAGTAATATTTTCGTGTTTACTATTCAATGCTCCCATAAATTCTCAGCCAAATGATAAAAACCAGATGTCAAAATGTATTCCAGTTTTTGAGAAAATTGAGCCTAAACAGGAAGATTTTTTTCTTGTCCTAACCCAATCTACTTGCTCTAGCTTTTTGGTGCACCTTATACCGAACACCCTGTATATCGCAAGTAAAAAAAGTGTATATACACACATCAGAAAGTTTAGTTTTAAAATTCTGATAATTTTTACTTAGGTCAAACTAACTTTTTTTAAGTGCCCAAAAACCATTTTTGTACGTTTGCCAAAAATTTAAACTGGAAGCGTTTGCCATTAAAACGGGAAGTTCAATATATCAAGCAGAAAATTTTGTGTTCGATTATTTTTCTTTACGACTATATAACATAAAATACATATGTACAAACATATACATATATTTACATTTATATTTATATTTATTTGGAAAGGTAAAAATTTGTATTTTTATATTCTTTTTAAAACTTTTTTTTAGGCTTGAATATTGGTATCTTTGGAGCTGTTATCATTAAATATTTTTTTTGTATATTAATTTCTTAAGTACAAAGGAATCCAACATTTTTTTGCTCAGTATTTGACAGCAAAAGAGGTTAAATTTTGTTGATTTCTTAAGGTTTCGCCTTGTGAAATATAAACTGCCCAATTATTTATAATTATGAAATTGATTTTATTTTTTTTCATTTCTGTCAACAAAGTTGAAATATTAATATTGTTCCTTAAAAATATTTCAATTATTACTTAGATCTGATTTTATCCAACAAAAAATATTTTGTGTTAAAAATTAAAAGCATTGTATTATTTTACTTACTCATGCATAAATGTTTTTCACCACTAAAATCGCTAGCTAAGCCAATTAAAATAATAAAATTCATGCATTCGACATTAGTTTTGAATTTCAATCTAAAATCCATTAAAATAGCATTCACTACATCTATTTTATTCCTTTTTTTTTTTTTTTTTTTTAATTCAAGCGAAGTGGAAAGTTACACAAATTATTTCAACAAAAATTCTTTCTATTTCCATTAGTGCTAGAATAGATAAAAAATAAATTCAAACATTTTATTGAATATCTATCTGATTCAATTTACAATAAAACTATTTTTCTTCATTGCATGAATGGAATAAATATTTTTTGTTAACACTAAATATTTAATGCAAGCAAATATTACGTTTGCCAGTAAAAAATAAATAATACACATATATCTAAAGTGGTATTCGGTGTTATTTCATACGTTCTATTGTAAGTTAAAAAATAAATATGGATTTGAGTTGATTTTAAAATGGTATGCCGTATGCTAGCATAAAATATTAAATTTCGATGCACGCAAATATAAGTGTTTTAAGAAAGATTTTAAAATACGAATTCATACACAGACACTATTATGAAATAAAAAGAAGTCAAGAAGAAAATTTAGCATTATTAAATTGGGCTTTTATTTTTTCCATTGATTTAAATATTAAACCCAAAACTAGTCCCATTTTAAAAAAGTCTTACTTCTCTTTTATTTGTTTCAATTTCTTTAAAATTTTTTTAAGTCTTTAAGCTAAGCTAATTAGCTCACAGTTAACAATAGTTAAAATTTTAATTGGCTTGTAAGACAAGTCCTTGTCCAATCCTTTTCGGTAACTTACGTAACCGTAAATGGAAAATTCGCTGATCGTTTGCCAATTAGCTTCCTAAAAACTTCAGGACTTCTTGAAAACAACCGCAGCACAGCAGCTCTATAATTTGAGCATATTTCACGGAAGACAAAGTTTATTTCTTGGCAATTAGAAAACAGCAATACGTGAATGAATCTATAGCTGCATATATAAATGCTCCTTATTCCTTAGGAATTTATTTAATGGCATGTTCCATCTATATCCTAATCGAAACACTCATTGGGGATTAGATGAAATGCATTTCGATGGTGCTAATGCTTCTGCTTCTGCAGTGATGCAATGGAAGTTTATAGGAATAATAGTGATTTATACGAAAATCACAGAAAATTGTTCTCAAGCAAATACTCACATAGAGAGAAAGCAAACTGTTGTTCAATTAATGTACATGAATGAGTGCTCGGGGAGCATGAATATTTTGGAAGAAGATTTTCGAATCGCTCAGTCAAAATTAGTGTTAAACTCCTTTAACACATCCCACGAAATGCATGACTAAATATACAGATGGATGAAAGCAGCTATTGGGAAAAGGAAACCTTGAGTGAAAAGAGATACAACCTCAAGTGGGAACCCCTAATTGGCATAATTATTCTCTTATACACTCTTGTAAAAATAAATAAATTTGATGGCACAACAGCTCATGAAGAACTAGGGCCTAGTGACTTACAACTCTCAACCATTCCTGTGTGCGTGTCTGCAGGAATGGAGGGGACCTACAGTTTATTGCCGAATCCGAACGGCTAACGAGCGGCACTTTTCTGTGACAGGAGATACTCTTGGAGGATTTGTCAATTCCTCGCAAGAGGTAGTAGCCCGAAAAAAACTTAAGGTGGAAGCGGCTGGTATTGAACCCAGACCTCTGGCGTGACAGTCCATCGCACTCTTGTACTAAGTAAAATAAGAGAACTCAAAATACATAAGACATCTTTTTAGTTGTAAGCAGGAACCGGCTGCTGTGCGAGTGGGTGGGGTTTGTGGAATCTTGATATTTTTGCTGGTTAAATTTTTATTTTATAAAAAGCTTTGTGATAAATCCGAAAACTTGGAGATTACAAGTTGTCTCCAAGAAGTAAAAGTTGTTGATAAATTAAAAAAAATTCTTATTAAAATCGCCTTCGTATAGTGTGTTTATAGTCTAAGATCCAACCATAGAACGACCTACTCTTATCGAGGTACCAGATAAGGAGCATAAACAGGGTTTTCCAATAAGAGGTGTTATTTTGATATTCAAAGAAAAATGGCATTTTTGAGATAAATGATCGGATGTTTATTTCAATGTAAAGAGGAAAGTATGCCATTAATAATGGAAAATTATATCAGCCAAATGGCCGCCACGACTACGCTTTACACAACAATATCCTTTTCATGAAATTTTCCATCATAAAATCGCAAAATGGCTGCTGTATGCCCTCAATAGCTTCACGAATTCCATCTTTGAGGTCTTGAATCGACGCTGGGCTGTTGGCTTAGGCCCTATTTTTAACATGGCCCCAAAGGAAGAAGTCGCAAGGTGTTAAATTACCAGATCTCGGTGGCCAATTGTGAATACCTCTTCGAGAGATAACACGGTCCGGAAACTTTTCCCGTAAAAGATCGATGGTTTCGTTACTTGTATGGCACGTAGTGCCGTCTTGTTGAAAGTAAACGTTGTCCAGATCAATACCATCCAATTCCAATTTTGCTTGTTGACGTAGCTAACGAGGTGGAAATGGGCCTCATCAGTTAAGATGATTTTTCGATGAAATTTTCACCATTTTTAAAGTGAATATTATAATAATTTTAATGCGTTGTTGAAGCGTTTATCCTTCCACTTTTATTAATGGCGTAGTTTCTACTTGTCAAATGTCAAAAAATTACAGCTTCAAAAGTGACAACTACCGAAATAGCGGGCTATTCAAAATAACACCTCTTATTGGAAAACCCGTTAGTTTTGTCGGTAGTGTCTAAACAAACATTTTGCGCATGGTTGCCTGCTACCAATTTCTATTCAAACACTTAAAACTTGATGCTCAAATGTCTTTTGGATTTTGAGAATGCTTTGAAGCGGATGGAAGTCGAATTTAAGGAAAACTTACTTTTGTTATTTTCAACTTTCTCAAAAACTAGAATACATAATGACATTTGGTTTTTTAAATCATTTTTTTTATATTCGTTTTCTCGAAAAGGAATTGGATGAATTTGATAATTTTCTTATGAAGAATCTTCTGAAAAAAATTCTGAACACATTAGTACGGTCTATCATTTACCAAAAACTAAGTTTAGAGTTAGCCATTATTACCAGTAAATACCTACCTCTCATAGAAATATATATTTTTTTTATTTGGGACTATCTCATAATCTGTATAACCGATTTAAATTAAATTTTGTTTACAGAAGATTCTAAAAGTTTTTTTTCCTATGCCGAAAAAACTGCAAAAGAAACAGCTTAAAATTGTTGAATTTTTTCGTGTCGCATATATTTAGAGCAAACAGCCCAACTTTGCTCTTCCTTTGATTGCACAACTAATCATATAACATATCAAAATTAAAAAAAAAAAAACAAATTTTAAATTTTAAAAACCTTTTCAAATTTTTTTTGGAAATTCGATATTTCAAAAACGGGTAGGTACCTATATGATTTTTTTTCGAAATTTAATTTTTAGTTCAAAATTATTAAATACTCAAAAATGGGGCACCAAATATTTTTATAAACAAAAAAATATAAAAATATATAAACGTACATATACATATGTAGGGTAAAGTCGGGGGATATGGCACCCATTTTTGTTTTTCTTCATTACTTGAAAAATAAAAAAGATTTTTATTTTATACAAAAAAAATTACTTCTTTATTTAACAAAAAGAAGGAACATGAGTTAAATTCATAGGTTATTTCATATATATTTTTGCAAAAAAAATAAAACATTGAAAAAAAGCGATACAAAAAAATGGAGGGTGATATGGCACTTTTGTGTTTTATAGTTGTTCTGGCCATATGGTATTGTTAAATGAGATGTGCATGAATCGTGACATCAAAAGTGGCTATTATGCTCATAAACCACTCGTCCGGTTTTGTTGTCACAGAATTATTCTCGCAATAGAACAAAAAATTCTTCTCTGAAATCTTCAGGTCCATCTGATTCGTCATAGAAGGAGATGCTTTAGTCCTATTAGTTGCTGACGTCATAGCCATCGTTGGTACTCTTTTTGAGATATATTGGTTTTCTAAGCAACCTTTCAGTGAAAATTTGGTACAGAAGTAAGAGCGGGGGAAATGGCACCGGTGCCATATATCCCGAGATTGCGAGGTACCATATCCCCCTTTTGACATTACTTCTGCTTTTCCAAATAACACGAATAAATACGTTTGCTTATAGTTATTTCAATAATAAACAGATAAAAGAATTCATGGGTAACTGTTCTTTTTTTTGTTCATATGAACACCTGACGTCAAATACTTTCGTAGCTCTACACGTATTTCAGTGACACACAAAAAAACTTTTTGCTTCATATATTCATAATTTTTTTTTTCATTCGGTTTTAAATAAATACTTTTAAGGGCTGCCACGATTCTGAATGGATACAATAAGAGATATTTTGTTCTTTTTGTTTCGAAGAGAAGTCATTAAGTGGGAGATATTGAAACGGTGCCATATCACCCGACTTTATCCTGGGGTATTTAAGTATTATACCGAAAACAAATAATTTGTGAATTCAAAAAGATTTTCTGGATATTATGTCTATATTAAGGTAACAGTTGTTAAATATTTCCTTCCAGTATATAAATTTATAATTTTCCAACAATCAAACAATTATCGTCTACTACCTATACCTTAGGCTTATGTTTAACAACACATTTGGCAATAACTTTTAATTGACAAAATACCTACTCCACATATTATCTCAAAGATACAGATAGCTCATTCCGAATAACCAAATGAATATTTAAACTACAATTGTTCATCAGATGAGTTCAAAAGCTCATCCTATTATATTGTCACCAGAATTACGACTTGAACTGTATAAAACTCTCATTCGGCAGTTATTAAAGCCTTTATGACGCACTTCAAAACCTGTTATTTTCATTATAAATCCGTACTTAAATAAAAATGCAGATTATTCGAGTATAATAAAGGCGTTGAGCATAAAGTGCACGCAAATATTTCTGCCATATGCATGATTATATTACGGATCAGAAGGAATTGTCTCGCACACTTAATATGCTATAATATATTTACTCATAGAATTTTGATATTAGAAGCATGTAAGTTTAACACAATCAAATAGAATGAATGGAATACAATTAAAGACTAAGACAAAAGGATAAACTCTATTTGTGTCAGGCAATGTTTTTTTTTTTTTTTTTAAGGAGAAACATTTCGACAGACTTTTTACAATACTGACAGTTTTCTTTACAACCATAAAAGTCTAGTCACATATTTACAATATTTCAAGGCTCTGCTCTCTCAACGTTTTCCTGCTTCTATAGACAGTGTTACGTATGAATATGTGCTTCAAAATGTGTACAATGGTTTCCCTAAGCTAAACCTATAGACATTCAGTAAGGTTTATATGTAGGTACTTATAGTGTTTTTGAATAGAGGATAAGAAAAGGACTTGTGTATAGTTTATAGTTGGAGATTTGTCTGTTCATTACATGACATTTCCATTTATTTTGAATGAGACTCGTCTTATATTGGTATATACTACGTCTCTTTTCCTAGTTCCAGAGGCTAAATGATGTAAATGATTGATGGTATGAATTTTGCATAAACATTTTACAAATGTGTGCGCTTCCGGACAAAGTAAACCCACCTTCAGTGTTATATTCATAGATCTACAGCGGTAAACCCTACTTTGCCACATGCGAGTAAATAATAAATTGTTTTAAATTATGAATTATGACATGAGTAGATTTTGTTATATGGATGTTATTTTTTTGTTTGTTTTTCCTCATAGACAGGAGACGTCCTTTTATCTCTCACACGTAAAGAATGATTTTGTATTTATTTCTTTTTGCTGAGCACTATATAAGCTATAGAAAGGTTTATTCATATTTTTGTTTAAGAATCTAAAAACCAAGTTGATTTTTGGGCATTTAATATTTAGGAACAATATTAATATTAAAAGCTTTATGAACACAACATTTTTAAGAGTTTTTGATCCGATCGAAATTTTATAAGAATTTATTAAAATTTAAATAAAACATTATTTATGTTCAATTTATTAAAAGTACTTTTTTAGAATAAACTTAAAAGCTGCTTTACAAAATAAAATAAAGTGCACGACTGGATCGAAAAAACGTATACTCCTATAGTAAAAGCCGATTGAATTCCTGAACATACATAAGTATGAATTTATTTCTAAAAAAAAAAAAACTTTATATGGTTCAATATTTTAAAACATTAATATTTTGGATTCCATCACTTTTCGTACCGAAAAAAAAAAATATAATTTTTTGTGTTTAGCTAAATTAATTTCAAAAAACTTGTTTTAACGGGCGCAACTTTCAGAATAAAAATTTTAAAAAATATCATACTCGTAATCCGGATTTAAACACCGAAAATGTCATTCCCCTGACGCGACGTGTTCCCAACCGATTTTCTTCAATTCAATGACTTTTAGCAACGAATTTCAAAACGGTACAAAAAATCTAATAATACAGTCTTTTAAACACGATGCTTACCCTTCTTGAAGGATAGTTAATTTATTTTTAGTTACCACACTTTGGTAAATAAGAGCTTTTTGGTAAGAGTACCTAGTTCAGTGGTCATTTCTATCCCAGCAATGAAATTAAAACAAAAAAAAAAAACACGTAGGTGCAAAAGTGAAAACTTATTTTTTTAAAGTGATAAGATTGCTCTTCATGAAAATTGATTTAAAAGTTTGAGAACTACTCGGTATTGCTTTATATTTAAAGTCAAAACCACAATTTTGTTTTTCGTCCAACGAATATGTCGACGTCTATTTTTGCGCTCCGTCCAAGAACTTTAATATTTTGACTTAATCATCAATATAATTTAAATTGTTGATTTTATATTTTATTCTATTTGAAGTGTTATCTATTTCGACTATGTGTTAAACTAAAAATACAAGTGATTTAAAATTAATTAACTTTGACTTTTTTGCATTTTCCATTCTTTGCTTTGACAAATAATCTCTATCAAGTGTTTTGTTTTTTTTTTTGTTTGAGTGAAAAAATTCTGAATAACTATCGTTGTTTCTTTCTCTGGTTTGTGTAATTATTTTTGCTTGCATACTTAAGTGATTTATTAAACATTTTTTGCAAATACAATAAATTCATTGCATACTTTATAAAAAACATTGCATACTTTTGTGCTGTATATGGTTTAATTATATAACTTATGCAAATCACCAGAGCCGTAGCCAAATTTGCACCCCAACACATGTAAGTTTTAATAAACATTGAAAAAAAAGTTAAACATTAAAAAAAAAAAAAAAAAAAAAAAAAATAAACAAAAGAAAAAAAAAATGGAAAATCTCAGTGCTAACATTAATTCTTTGGAACTTAAAGTTAATAAACTTATTGACGCGGTTGCTCTGACCAATGAGCAACTTTCAAAGCTTTGTATATCCTCATCTAATACTGATACTCCAAAGACTCCTAAGATTCAAAGTATAAGAAAGGCAGTAGTAACATCCCACAATTCTTCCCTGAAAAAAAATGAACGCCCTGTTCCCTTTCGTGTCACTCGCAATGCTCTCAAAAGAGCAAATATATCTCTCTCACCTTTAGTCCAAAAGACAAAGAAACCTACTCTTTCAATACTTCCACCACAACCACCATCTACGACATCTCCATCTTCAATACCTGGATCTTCTACATCTTCAACGGCTTCACCTAAGACATCTTCATCTTTTTCAACTTCCTCATCTACGACACCATTACCTTCAGCATCTCCATTTACTACTTCTTCATCTACATCTTCATTAACTTCATCTTCTTCATCAACGACACCTTTACCAACAACATCTAGATCTACTGCGTCTTCTTCAACGACATCATCATCAGCTACATCTTTAACAACGACACCTTCACCTGCAACTTCAATATCAACTACTTCTTTATCTTTGACAAGTTTATCTACTTTTACTACGTCAACTCCATCTACATCTCCACTTTCAACGTCAACGTCTACGACATCTTTAACATCTATAACTGCTTCTTCTCCTACTGGCTCATCTTCTACATTATCTGCATTTTCTATTTCATCTACATCTTTATTAACACCTTTACCTGCAACCTATTCAATTGAAACATCTTCATCTTCGATATCTTCCTCTACGACATCTTTACCATATGCAATTGCTCCTTCTACATCACCGCCATCTACATCATCTTCACCAATAATTTCGTCACCACCCTTTTCATATATGCCCTTAACCACAACATTCGCATCAATACCTTCGTCTTGTTTACCGGCTTCTATTACCTCTTCTACGACTTCATCAATTCCAAAGTTCTCCACATCTTCAGTTCCACCGTCTTCAGCGTTTTTATCGTCAGCAGCTTTACCTAATGGTAATATATTACCTGCAGTTAAATTAAGAGCCGCTGAGAGATTTAAATGCATTTTTCTATCAAATTTTGATGCTAACACAACTTGCAATGATATATCTGCATATGTTGAATCTCATTTCACCAACATCAAATTCAAAATTGAGCAGTTACCAACGAAAGGAATTGACTACACATCTTTCAAACTATTTGTCCCATATATAATATTCACCCGTTTATTGGATAAGCATTTCTGGCCGGAAAACATTATCATCCACGAGTTCGTTAAGCGAAATGCTATGAATACTCCTTTTCAAAAAACTTTGACAAGACCAACACACCGTCGTCGCAACTAATTGATATACTCTATCAAAATGTAAGAGGCCTACGGACAAAGACTAATAAGGTCTACTACAACTCTTCAAACTCTTCTTACGATGTCATATCTTTGACTGAAACATGGCTGTTTGGCGGGATAAATGACTCGGAACTTTTTGATTCTTCGTTTAATGTATATAGACGTGATAGATACTCCGATCCGAGTATTAATACTGTCGGCGGTGGTATCCTTATTGCTGTTAAATCTTGTTTTGTGACGTCACTAGTCAATGTTCCTGTTTGCCTGAACGAGGAGTTCATATGTGTGAAGATGGTTCTTCCACACAAAAATATCTATCTTGTCACTGTATACATTGTTCCTGGGAGCCCAGTTAGTACTTACAATGAAGCTTTTTCTTTTTTGAACTTCATTGTTGACTTAATGAGCTATAATGATGAAGTTATCTGCCTTGGAGATTTCAATCTAACCGATGTATCTTGGAAACGTTGTCCCGATGCATACGCAATGGTTCCAACAGGAAATCTTTCAATGGATGACTCTCAAACTCTTGACAATCTAACGTCACTTGGTCTTCACCAAATAAACAACATCACAAACTCTAACGGCAAGATCCTAGACTTAATTTACACAACAATTGATGCCGACATTTCACTTGACAGATCAACTGATCCTCTTGTGAACGAAGACTCTCATCACCCAGCACTTACCATATCTCTTCAAAACTTTGAAATGAATAATCAAGATCCTGACAATATTTTTAAATTTAACTTTAAAAAAACTGATTACACTAAATTAAATAATTTGCTGTCCTTAATTGATTGGTCATGCCTTCGCTCTTGTTCAGATATTGATTCTATGGTTTTGAAATTTTATGACAAAATATTTGATTGTTTTTTAGCATGTGTGCCTCTAATATCTATTAAATCAAAATCGCTTGCTCCTAGCTGGTACGATAGTGAAGTGCGAAAATTGAAAAACCGCAGAAATAAACTATGGTTTAAGTACAAACAAACGGGATTAGTTACCGATTTTAATATTTACTGTGAGGCCAGAAATATTTTCAACAGAGAATCAAGTATTAAGTATCTTTTTACATACAAAAGGTTCAAAGTAATTTAAAAATGGATCCTAAATCCTTTTGGAACTTTATCAACAGCAAACGTAAATCTAGTCAATATCCGTCTGTTCTTAAGCACAACAGTATCTCAAACCATGACCCACGTATCATAACACAACTATTTTCAGACTTTTTTCAAAGTGCATACATCTGTGATTCTTCTAACTGTGATAACTATTCGAACTGTGATAAACTAAACTGTGATAATCTTGACGAAAATGATCAATTATTTGGTCATTTGAAATCATATTCTCACTTGACTGATATAAATTTTCATATAACTATTGACGATATTATGAAATTTATATCTAATTTAGAAGATAATGACGCGTCTGGTCCTGATGGAGTACCAGCTTCAGTTCTGAAAAAATGTGTGAATCATTTGTCTATGCCACTTTCTGTTCTTTTTAACTGTTCATTGTCTACTTGTAAGTTTCCTCATGTATGGAAACAATCTTTCATAATTCCTCTACATAAAAAAGGTAAAAAGGATCAAATTATTAATTACCGTCCAATAGCTAAACTGTCGGCTATTCCCAAACTTTTTGAAGCAATTATTTGCAAAACATTAAGCTTTTATACGAAATCGTTTATTGTTCATAACCAACATGGTTTCTCGAAGGGCCGTTCGACTGTCACCCTACTCATGGAGTTAGCGGAATTTTGTATCGATTCTTTTAAAAATAAAAAACAAACGGATTGTGTTCTTACAGATTTTAGTAAGGCATTTGACAAATTGTCGCACAGAGTTTTGCTTAATAAAATGAGTAGGCTGGGGTTCAGCGTAAACTTCGTTGCTTGGCTAAAATCTTATTTACTTGACAGATCCTATTCAGTGAATTTTAACGGCTACCATTCAAATAGTTTTGTCGTAAATTCTGGTGTTCCCCAGGGAAGCCATTTGGGTCCAGTTCTTTTTATATTGTTTGTAAATGATCTTCCGTCAGTTTTAAAGTACTCTAATTGTCTTATGTATGCTGACGATGTTAATATATTTAAATCCATTTCTAGCAATCTTGACTGTGAAAAGCTTCAAATTGATCTAAATGCTTTCTACAATTGGTGTGCACGTAATTATTTGTTGTTAAATATCGACAAGTGTAAGATTATAAATTTTACAAGAAAATTGTCTGTTTTATCTTTTGACTATAGTTTCAATGGCGTAAATCTGTTAAATGTAAATGATGTATCTATCCTTGGTGTATTGTTTGATAAAAAACTTGAATTCACACAGCATATCAATATGACATGTAATAGAGCCAATTCAATATTAGGTTGGATTAAACGGGAATCACGTCAGTTTTCTGATCCTTATGTTATCAAACAACTATTTACCACATTTGTCAGACCCATTATAGAGTATGCTTGCCAGGTATGGACCCCCTATTACAGTTGCCACAAAATAAGAATTGAACAAATTCAAAAAAGGTTCCTAAAATTTGCTCTAAGAGGCCTGGGCTGGCAGAATCCATTGACTCTTCCTTCATATAGTAGCCGTCTAAAACTCATAGATTTACCCAGTCTGGAGCGCAGACGTTCTTATTTATGTTTTGTTTTTATTGTTAATCTTATTGATGGTAATATCGATGCCTTGAACCTTTTGTCTCGCGTTAATTTTAATGTTCCAAATCGTAATCTAAGAGGTTGTCCTGACCCAATTCATATAAAACACTGTCGAACCAACTATGAGCAAAATTCACCATTAAATAACATGTTTAATTTGTATAATGTTTATCATAACTTATTAATAAATTTTTCTGATGTATCAAATACTGGTTTTAAAAAAATAATTTATAATATTTTATAATTTATTAATTCTTAATTCTAAGAAATATTTTGTACGCTAGATATTAATTAGCTTGATTCAAATAAATAAATAAATAAATGTCATTCCCCTACCCAGTGTTTTCTATTAAAAAGTGTGATTTTAAAATTAAAAAAGTTTTTTTTAAAGTACCTTCATATCAAATTATATATAACTTTAAATTTTGTATAATAACTTCGATTTAATTCCCATAAAACACCTTTCAGACAGTCATTCTCCTGACGTCTTTTTTGTTTCATTCCCCTGTCACTGTGTTGATGGAATTAGACGCATTTTTTATCGCTGATTATCTAATCTTGAAGATCCGATTACTAGGACGAAAGTTATAGCCAACAATATCACTCGATTTTGAATTATTTTAAACTTAAGAAATAATTCAAAATAGAGCAATATGGTTGGCTATCGAAGCTATAACTTTCGTCTTAGTATAATCGGATCTTCAAAGCTGAAGTCTTTAAATTAGGTCAAAGTATATTTTGAATAAAAATTTTTGAGGAAAGGAAAAAAATTTTGTACTAGAGGGGTGATTGAATCCACCATCAATGTGATTTTCGATTTTTAAAATGCAAAAGTTGATGAAAATTTTTACAATTTTGAAAAAAAATATTCGACCAAGATATTTCACCGACCCTCCTCTACACTCTACGAAGTTTTCGTAGGTTTTGTTGCAGTAAATGCCACAGGAGAGGCAGGAGGGGTGTCATAAAGCTAAACATTCCATTGCATTCAACCACATTAGACACAGGTGATCTTTTTGACAAGCTATGACTTAAAGGTGAAAAATGTCCCAGAGACCGTAAATACCTAATTGTGTACGTATTTGAATTCTCTAAAAGTTTTTTATTAGCTATATTTTGTTACAAAATAAAATCCAAGCAAGTTATGAAATGAAAACAAAATGACGAGCTGGTTTCAATATGGCGGCTTTTTTCTAACCCCAACCACCCCGAATTTTTGTTTAATGTGGTGATGTACCCAAATACATTCGATAAAAAAATATTTGCCCCTCGAAACATACAACTTTAATACATTTTTTTGACTGAATCCAGTGCACTGTATATTTTGTCACGTTTTTCTCAAAACCTATCGATTGTACGAAAAAAATTATTTTAACATTTTTATTGTAAAATAACATAAGCTACAACTTTCGCCTTCACATTTTTCTAAAAGTACTGATAGTTTTTGAGAAATTAGCAAAAAACTGAAATTCAACCCCTTTCGCCCCCCGTAAAAATTTCAGCCCCGGTCCAAATTTAGGATACTTTTTAGAAAATGCTTAAGATACAAAAATAAACATCTCCACCAAAATTCAGCTTTGTCGGAATTTTTTCGTAGTTTGCCCATTTGTTTGTCTTATTTTCCTAGGCTATAGAGGGAATCACCTAAAAGTCGTAAGTTTCAAGTTTGAAGAAAATCGCTTTTGTAGTTAAGGCTGGAGGCCGATATAGATTCAGGTATCCAAATATAAAGACAGACATACAGAATTGCGGCACCCACTATTTTCGTGTTCTCATCATCGTAATGTCAAGTTTGATTGAAATCTCGAGTTCGATTTTTTTGCGTATCCAATACTTGTTCTATCCTATATCGCAAGTTAAATATGTTTTGTTGAAATTCTGTCAATAAGTTATAATTTTTGACTTCAATCTCGGCTGAGAAAATATCAGAATGCATGGTTACTGAAGTGAGAAACAATTTTCGAATCAATCTAAACGAGACAAAACCAACGCATATAAATTTCACAAATAAAAAGTCACAACAATTTCCTATTTACAAAACGAATATGGACAAAAAAAAATAATAAAAAAAAATTAACTTTTACATAACAGTCGTATGATTAATGTTGATAACATTTTTAAAGAACAATCATAAAGAGAATCTTTCTTAAAAGTTGACTCTAGAAAAGGAAATTAAAAAAAAAAAAAAAAAAAAGTAACAAAAAAATGTGAAAAATCGATTATGATAATTTGAAGAGCATTAAAATAGCAACGGTGCTGTAGCGCCTAGCGGTACCTATGTCACAGTTATAAGGGCTTGTTTTTATTGGCCATAAATCTTTTTTAAGGACCATTATCCTGGAAAATGCAAGAAGAAAAAAAAATACACTCAAAGTTATTTTATTTAAATCCGCGAACCTGAAGGTAAAGCATCTGTAATTGACGGCAACCTTTTTAACTCCACTGATAATCCCAAAAGGAAAGTTGAGCTTTATTTTTTGTTGTCGATTTCAGGATCATTAAAAACATTTCATATGATGTGCAAATCATGTATGCAGAGAAACAAACGAGAGCTTAAGTATCTTTTTGAACGTATTTTCAAACGAAATCAATTTTTATATACTTTGTAATATGTAATTTCCCCTGCGATTCTCGACTATAATGATGAATGAATGAAAAGATAACATTATCTCCCCATGAATAGTTTTTATATCATCAATTGCAATTTGTCAAAGCATCGGGAAGTCATCGTTAGTCTTTTAAACGTACACATGGTGTATAAGGAAAAGGATTGTGTATGTTTTTGCAGTAAAAGATTGATTGATTCCCTTTTTCGAAATCAATTTTTCACAAAATATTTTCTGTTCGCCGTTTTTGAAATTGTTGAAAAGTTTTTAGGAAGACGTACGTGCACTTTTGGGTGAAAGATAATCAGGTTTTGTGGAAGTCTATCCCGATGTATTAAAACTAAAAATAAGAGCTAGAAAAAAGTACACCATTTGATTTCTTTAACTAATCTTAGTTTTGGAGAAAAAAAAAATTTAAATCGTAGAAGCGTTTTTTTTTTTTTTTAATTAATATGTATTTTATATATAAAATTTTGTAAAAATTTTTAAGAAAAAAAAGGGTACACAATTTTAAAGTATTTATTTATGTTGAATTAGAAATTAAATTTCGAAAAAAATTATCTAACCGTTTTTGAATTATCGAATTTTCAAAAATATTATGTTTTTTTTTTTTGAAAATTTTAATATGCAGTATGATTTCAATTTTTGAGGAGCTTTTGTATAAAAAATTTAATTTAAATGGGTTACACACATAATGATAAAGTCCAAAATAATGACAGGTACTCTTAATACTGGCTAACTGTAAATTTTGTTTCTGGCAGATCATAGACCATACTAATGTTAGTATTAAGAACAATTTTTAATAAAAATCGTAGGAGTGGTTTTCGAGAAAATTTATATTTTCTGTAACGCTTTTTTAACATTTATATGCAAGGTACCGTTAATTTTGACTATAAGAAAAATGTTTGTTCAAAATATTTTAGATAATGTTAACAAAGCGCTTGTTACCAAGTTTCATGAAAATGAATTTACTCGTTTTTGAAATATTTGGTTTTCAAAAAAAAAAATTTTGAAACTTTTTTTAAAAATCCAAAAATTCTTTTTTTTTTGAAAATTTTGGTATACAATACTATTAAAATTTTTCAGAAGATTCTCCGTAAAAAAAAATTTATCAAAATCAATCTATTCCTTTTTGAGAAAAACGAAAACAACAAAAATGGTTCAATGGAGAGGTACCATTTAAAACCATTTAAAAATCCAAAAATTCTTTTTTTTTTGAAAATTTTGGTATACAATACTATTAAAATTTTTCAGAAGATTCTCCGTAAAAAAAAATTTATCAAAATCAATCTATTCCTTTTTGAGAAAAACGAAAACAACAAAAATGGTTCAATGGAGAGGTACCATTTAAAACCACTGTTTGGAAACTTAATTTTCACAGAAAGGTAGCATATACCTAATAAAAAAATTTTTGATTTGTTTTTAGAAAAATCTGTCGAGCCATTTTTGAGAAAAATAAGATTTTCCAAAAATGCTAAAAAAATTTACCGTTATTTTTGGTCCTAAATTGAAAATGAAAAAAATGTGTCGCGGGAATGTTCCAAAAATACTTTATGCCAAGTTTAATTAAAATCGGCCTATATGTTTTTAAAGCAATGCAAATTTCTATATCAAAAGTTTTAACCCCTTTTTGAGGGGTGAACTTCGAACCATTTATGAATTTAATAAAACGAAAAAACATTGCACGACAAAACTGAAACTGTCACAAATAAGAACAATAAGAAGTTTTTATACTTTTTCCAGAGCCTGCTTCGCTGAGTTGACACCAAGTTAGCAAGGCAGCAAAAAAAAAGCACCTCATAATGTTTCGATCGGCAAATGTTGACTCGGTAACTCGACACACATGAAATCTTCTTACACCATCCTTGCGTATGAGAACAAATTTTCAAAAATCGTTTTCATTGGATTTCAAGAAATGAAAAAAAAAAATTGATCTCTAATTTTAAGAATTTATTTACATTATGTGCAGTTAAAAAGTATTTTTTTTTTTTTTAAATCACAAAGTGATTTTTTTAATATAATTATAATATGTAAATTTTAAATTAAAAATATAAAAAAAAAAAAATGGTTCTATAAGAGGTACTGTTTGCTTATAGTAAAATGTATTCATATTTGTTTGTATTGTAGGTAATAATATTCACTCACCGAAAAATTTTTATGAAAATCCTAGAGTTCGTTTTCAAAAAAAAAAAGATTTTCCTTAATTACTTATTAAATTATTTATAAAAATTTTGGCTATACGAAATAATTTGTGTTTTAGATTATGTTAAAAACCTTGTTTCTCCCTTACTTACTTTACTTTCGATGGCGCTCACAGCCCAGGATGGACTACGGCCTCAACCAACAAGCCCCTCCAGCCAGCTCGGTCCCTAGCTAGCTGCCTCCAGTTACGCACTCCAAGTTGGTTGAGGTCGTTCTCCACTTGTGTGCGCCACCTAAGGTGGGGTCTTCCTCTGCTGCGCAGACCGTCAGGGGTAGATTCGAAGACTCGTCGGGCTGGTGCGTTGGTGTCCATACGCTCCACGTGTCCCAGCCATCTCAGCCGCTGAATTTTCAGCTTCTTGACCAGGTCGACGTCGCTGTAAAGCCCGTAAAGCTCGTTGTTAAATCTTCTCCTCCATACTCCATCGATACAGACTGGACCGAAAATCACCCGAAGAATCTTCCTTTCAAAGCACCCAAGTAGATTCTCATCCGTTTTTGTCAGGGTCCATGCTTCTGCCCCATACAGCAGGACCGGGATGATAAGGGTCTTATATAAGGTCTCCTTGGTTCTTTGAGAGAGGGCTTTATTACTCAAATGCCTTCTTAGCCCGAAGAAACAGCGATTAGCAAGAGTAATTCTTCGTTTGATCTCTGCACTGATGTCATTTTGCGATGTTATAGTGGAGCCCAGGTAGACAAAGTCCTTGACGACTTCAAAGTTGTATCTATCCATCGTGACGTTTTGCCCGAGCCGACGATGTTGAGATTCTTTTCTCGATGATAGCATATACTTCGTCTTGTCCTCATTAACAGCCAAACCCATTTTCGCCGCCTCCGATTCAATACTTGCAAACGCGCCGGTAACAGCTCGCTTCGTTCTCCCAATGATGTCAATATCATCTGCATAAGCAAGTAGTTGAACAGACTTTTGAAAAATTGTACCTCTGTTGTTGGCTTGCGAGTTGCTTACAATTGCTTCAAGAACGATGTTAAACAGGTTGCATGATAACGCGTCGCCTTGCCTCAAACCTTTCTCGACATCAAAGGGTTCGGTGGTGTTCTTGCCGACTTTGACGGAGCAGCGAGATTTCTCCATCGTCATCCTGCACAAGCGGACGAGTTTGGCAGGGATGCCGAGATGCGCCATGGCTCTGAATAGCTCGTCTCTGTCTACGCTATCATATGCGACTTTAAAATCGATAAAGAGGTGTGTATCGATTTGAAACTCCTGGGTTTTTTCCAAAATCTGTCGGAGTGTGAACATTTGATCGACGGTTGATTTGCCGGGCCTAAAACCACACTGATAGGAGCCGATCAGATCGTTGACAAACGGTTTTAAGCGATCACATAGTACAGATGACAAGATTTTGTATGCGACGTTGAGGAGACTTATACCTCTGTAGTTGGAACAGGTCAGAGCATCTCCTTTCTTGTGGATGGGGCACACTATACCGAGGTTCCATTCATCGGGCATACTTTCCTCCGACCAAATTTTGGAGATAAGCTGGTGTATACTCCCTACCAAGTCATCTCCCCCTGCTTTGAATAGCTCGGCTGGCAGGCCATCCGCACCAGCAGCCTTGTACGTTTTAAGCTTGGCTATCGCTAACCGCACTTCATTTGGGTCGGGTGGACGGAAATTTTGACCATCATCGTCCAGGTTGAATGGAGTGTTCTGTCTTACAGCGGAATTTTGGCCATCTTCGCCGTTTAGCAGTCTAGAAAAGTGTTGTTTCCAGATCCTCAGCACCGACTGTGTGTCTACCACCATATTCCCACTCTCGTCTCGGAAGGCTTCCGTTCTGGCCTTGTAACCCTGGGTAGTTTGCCTCACCCTTCGGTAGAACTTTCGAACATCCCCCCTGCCGCTACAGTCCTCAATAGACTCGACCGCCCGCTTCGCATGCTCTCTCTTTTTCCTCCTGAGAAGTCGGCGTTCCTCCCTCCGTTTTTGCCCGTAGAGCTCCTGGGCTTCTCTCTCAGCAGCTCTGGTTCTAGTCTGCAGCACTGCTTGGTAGGCCTCGTTCTTTGCTTCATGCGCCAGTCTGCATTCTTCATCGAACCAGGGGTTTCGTTGTGGTGGCCTAGTGAAACCCAGCACATCAGTAGCGGCACTTTTGATGGCATTTTGGCAGTGCTTCCACTGGTCCTCTACAGATGATGTTTGTGGCGGGCCTGATGAGAGTTTAAGAGAGACGTGTTTTTCCCAAGTTCAATAAAAATCGAACACGTTTTCAAAATATCGATTTTTCTAAAAATACGAAAAATAATTTTTCAAAACATTTTTCATTAAAAATTTATCAAAAAATTTTCCCTAAAAGCAGCCTATAACTTTATTAATTTAAAAAAAAAAGAAACTTTTTGAGAAAAGTATCTACAAAGTCCGATACAGCGAAAAAATTTATGTGTCAGATACCGTAATTTTTGACCCTAAAAAATTGCGAAACGATATGTTTAATTTCTACGAGAAAATTGTCTTTAAAGTCAAGAACATTAAAAAAGAAGATATCAATTTTAATTAAATGCTTTCACAGGAGACAGGGACGTGATACACCAGAGTATAAGTAAATTCTGTTGATAATGCTTTTTGGCCTTTTTCATTATATCGTTATGTTAACTTTGTTTAGAACTTTGATCAAAGCTTTTCCTACACAAAATCAATACCCGACTTTAAAATAAGTAAAAAGTTCTTTTTTTGTTAAACTTTTTTTTAATTTATTATGTTTGACTAAACTGTAGACCAAATCAAACTTACAAAAGGTTACTCTTAAAATTGGATCCACATCATCAACTCTACTTCATAAAAATCTACTTCCTACTATTTCTCAAGGGTTAAACAAAAATTACAATATGACTATATATCTCGATAGGCCCAAAGTTAAACTACCTCGTTTAAGTGACATAAAATTTTAAATTGAAACACCGTACCCTTTCTAGTCAATGAAAGCATTTTATACACCTTTTAACTCTTTTCAAATAGGACTTGAACTTTAAAAAGGAAATCCTCTTTGCCTGCATTATTGAATGTGCAGAATTTTATTTAAACTTCTCTGAAACAATTATATTGACTATATAAGTAGACATTTATTTTCTTTTATAAAATCACTTAAATGCACTTTATTGAAGTTGAAATGGCAGAAAAGGATATAGAACTTACTTTCGCTAGAATGAATTTCTTATTTCAACATTAAAGCGGGTTGGGTGCAGTCCTTGGAAATATTATTTCAAATCACTCAGTCTTGATTGAAAATTTTATGAGATTTATGATCGTTTTTTTTTTCTCTATCAATAATTTTGTTATTCTGTAGAATAAGGAAAATATGAAAACATAAAACATAAATTTACTCATCCTTTCTACAAAAAATGAAAAATACTGGAAGAAGACATAGAGATAGGTATAGGATATAGAGATAGAGATGAGCTGTGATCAGCGTTGCCACCAGAAATAAAATTAACGTGCCATATTTTCTGGAAAAACGTGCCAATTTTCGTGCCACATGAAAAAACCAAAAATTCTTCTATTTTCTTGAAAAGCATGTAATAAATCTTATCACAATGTGTAATACAATAACAAAAATCAATAGAAATCATTTGCTTTATTCGTGCATTGTCAAAAATTAAGTGCTTCTGCCGACTTTTTACTGACTTTGGACTAATTTTTATTAAATTTTGTTGAAATTTGCTTCATTTTGAGTAAAATAATGGAAATAAAAAATCATGCCATATTGAAATTTTTTGTGCCACCGTGCCATGAGGTAATTATCGTGTCAAAAAAGCACGATCGTGCCACTTCGGCAACGCTGGCTGTGATACTTATTGATGAAATTGTTGGGTTGTCCCAAGAGAATGCAAAATTAAAGTTTAAAATAGAGCTTGTATGTATATGTGTGTACATTTAGAAGAGAAGAAACTAACATAAAATGCTGTCGAAACTTTGTTTATATCCATTGCACTTTAAAATAAATTTACTTTGAAGTGTTCAAGAGAAATGGAAACATAGCATCAGAAGCAGTAGTTTTGTAATGGTTCTTCACATAGTGTATGAGAAGAAGCTAAAGCTTTTTGAAGAATTTTCCCAAGTCTAATAACAGCATTAAAATACTTGAGAATGTTTTCAAAAGTTTTTCCCAACAACTACAACATATAAACATTGCAAGAAGTGCACCCCTGATAGTCTTAAAGGAATTTTCCTTTACCAGGCTACTTTCTATTGAAGTTTATACATATTATAATATAGAATTAGTGTAGGGATGTAGAGAATTTTTGCACATGCATATTACTAGCTGCTGATGCTGTCATCTTGTCAAGACGTTAACTCGACTGGTAGGCTCATTTTATAGTCTGACTATATGACAAGACATTCAAAGATGAAATTTACTAAACGCATTACTATGAGTATACTAATGGGAATAGGGACGATCGTTCGGGCTTCAGGGTTATAAACACACTTTGAGTATTAAAATGCAAACGTATACCTATAGAAAGTAATGCTATGAAAACTTTTCTCAAAACCATATATTTTGGGTAAAATAATTTTCAAGATGGAATAAAGTTATAAGGTCTTTTATACCATGAGTCATGGAGAATTAATTTTCTTGTGGAATATACACTTGTCAAAACAATTAAGGGAACAAAAAAAATCACTTTTTTTGTTAGTGTTTTTCGAAGAGCTGTATCTCTGTGAAAAGTGGTCGTATTGAGATGAAACAAAAAGCATTCTGAATCATAATCCTTTTTGTATTGAGAAATTTTCGCAAATGATTTTTTTAAGGTACCGTTATTGCGCAATCATAAGAAGCAGCACGACCCAAAAATTTTTAAATTTTTTCTTTTCTTTGAACATTGTCATTTTCTTTGAAAATTTTTTTTGAGCCAATTTAAGTTTTTTTTTCAATAACTTGTTTATTCACCTTTAAGGTCATCTGCAAAACTGTGAAAAAAGTGGGCAGAAATTGGTGTTTTCGTTTCCATTTGTAAGAAAATTTCACAATGTTTATGAACCACCCAATTTGAAATTTTTATTTGAAATTTTGCAGAAATATTGGTGGTCTATAGTTCTTCAAAATGTATTACCAAATTAAGTCCTACAGTCAATATTTTTAAATCAGTAAAAGATTTACAAAAAGTCTTTAAAAAGTCGTTTTTTAGACCTTTTCTGAATGTAACGATGAGGAGCCACAAAAAAAATAATCGTTATAAAGTTTGTGAAAAATCTTGTAGAATATTAATTTCAGTTTTTAAAACTATCCATACATTTTCGGTGTCCTCATTCCTTGCGACAATATTGGTAGTCAAAGTCAAAAGTCTGTTTTTTCATTCAAAGCCAGATATTCCTTTGAAAAAAATTTGTACAATGACGAAAAAAGATGACCTTAAAGCTGAATAAACAAGTTATTGAAAAAAAACATTAAATTGGCTCAGAAAAAAAAATTTCAAAGAAAATGACAATGTTCAAAGAAAAGAAAAAAATTTAAAATTTTTTGGCCGTGCTGCTTCTTATGATTGCGCAATAACGGTACCTTAAAAAAATCATTTGCGAAAATTTCTCAATACAAAAAGGATTAAGCTTCAGAATGCTTTTTGTTTCATCTCAATAGAACCACTTTTCACAGAGATACAGCTTTTTGAAAAACACTAAAAAAAAAAAAGTGATTTTTTTTGTTCCCTTAATTGTTTTGACAAGTGTAGTTACAGTAAGTTATTGAAATACCGAGAAAACATTTGTATAATTTGTTCTTGGGAAGTGCATAATATGTGATGCATCGAACTTTGTTTTAAATTTACTTTGGAATTTTGTTAATAATGTGTAGTCATAATCATTTTAATAAGAGAGTTATTATTTCATTAAAGTTATTTGCTTATAAGAGCTTTCGAAAATAGGAAATTAATAAATCACTTTCTAAATAAATTGAAAAAACCCAAAAGCTTCCTAGGAAATGAAATTTTCTTTAATTTTTTTGTAGGTACCTACATATATAATAAATATTTGTTAAACTTTTAAATATAGGTTAGAGAATGTAAGAACATGAAACCTGAAACCTTAAGACCAATTAAAGAAAGAATTCCGAATCGCGTACAAATAACAGACTCAAAAATTGAGTTAATTTGAAATTTAGCAAAAATTGTTTTTTTTGTGTTTTTTTAGGGACGAGACTATAATAGTTTATCTCGATTAAATGAGTCGCTGTTTTTGAAAGTGGTATAAGACCATTTTTTCATGTTTCAAGATATATAAGGGTTTCCGTTTGAATGTGTTTAAAAATATAAGCAAATGTTAAAGAATTCAGGTTAGGCATTTAAGATTATAAACATGTTAAATTTTAAGATGCAATTAAATTTATTAAAATTCTCAAAGAAAGTTTAGGAATTTTCAGCCCCCAATGGAATTATTCCACCTTCAATAATAACAAATTATAAAAAAATAAAAATCGAGAAAATTTAAGTCCATTATTTTTATATAGCATTGTTTTACTAAATGAATTTTTAAGTGTAAAAAGTAAGAATAAATAAAAAAGAACTTATTTTCATGAATATTCAAGTTTATAATGAACTTTATTTGCTCGTCTTTTGCGAACATTCACGAGCCTAAAGGCTGATTTCCAATGGCGCGTTCGCGTTAGAGACGCTTACGTATACGTTTACAAGCTTTACGAACGCGTCGACATGACAGACGACTTGCAGAGAACCTGAAAATCAAAATGAACCTACATAACTGTAATTTCGAATTCCTTTCAACAAACGATTCCATTATTTTTTAAACAAAATCGATTTTTTTCTTTCAATAAAAGGAATTTGTCCAGAAAACCCGATTTTTCTTCTAAAAAAATCGATTTTTTTGTTGAAAGGAATTCGAACATTAGCTTAACTGTCAAAACGCACGCTAAAGTTGATTTTTTTCAACTTTAACGTCGAGGTAGCTTATGTTACGTTGGTTTGTGTACATGCTAATAGGTGCGTTGAAAGAAAAATTTGTCAAAGCGACGCCCAACGCGGCATTGGAAATCAGCCTTAATTTCTATAAAAAAAAATCCACTATTCCCGAGAAAAAAAATTTAAGCCACTTTCTGTTTACCAACATCACTTTCAATCTCAGACCACATTGATTTTTCATTTTAATTTATATTAAATTAATTGGTATGCTAAAAAATTTGTGTAAAAAAAACCTACTTTTAAAAGTTGTAGACTAAACTTCTAACAAAGTGTAATTTAACTTTATGTTTAAACAATGTTTTACGTTTTTTTTTTTTTGAATATTATTAAATTTGCACCCATGCCCCTGAAAAATTTGTAAAAATTAATGTGAATTTTGCTGCTCGTCAACAATTCAAAGTAAATGAGAAGGTTATTGTTTTCATTAGCCGCGATAACTTTGTCGTTTTACAAGGTGACGCTAGTGTCTTTCGAAAATAAAGCACAGTTTGTTGGAAAATATGCAATTATTATGAAAATATGCATTTATTGTGAAAAAACAGGTAAAATTGCACCATTGGTAGATAATTTGGTCTTAGGTTTCTAAATGTTTTGACAAAAACATATGCATTTCCATGGACATCCGAGCCTTAGTTTGTGAGCTGGGATTGTGAAATAAAAACTAAGCAAAATTAGTAAAATTAATTCTAATTGCAATTTCTAACTTAAAAATACCGTTATCTAATCTTGAAGTACAAACTGATGCCTACTGTGGGATAATGCCCACTGAAATAAGTCCAACTAATAATAACTGCAATTTTACAATTGCTTAAACTAAGCTTATAAAAAAACTATTGACTTATTCCAGTTTCAAAAAAATTTTTGCAATAAATTTTATAACGTAAACTTCATTTGTTTAACTAAGGAAGAAATCATGCTCTTTTGGGTATAGGATTGATTATATAAAAATAGGATCGACATATCTTACTTAGTTGACCATGACCCTTGCCTATTGACTAATTTAAAAAAAAAAAAACGGCTCAAATGCTTTAAATGTTCGACGTGCTTAATGTGGCTGGAAAAAAATATGTTTTCCCGAAGTATGGCCATACCAGCGGAATCCCTGAGTGTTTTGAAAAATTTATTAGTATTGTATAAGAAAATTTTTTTAAAATACATATGAATATGTTTTGGAATTGTAAAACTGTTTTAATATTTGTTTCTAAAAACGTATTCATCACCAAACAGTTCTTAAACATTTCGAAAATATTTTTAACAAAAATGATTTTGTTTTGTAAAAATTACCAATAATGAATAAAACAGTTTATCACTGGTCTGCCAAATGGATATTTCTGTCTGTCCTTGTAATCAACCTTTACTTTTTCGAAGGCTGGTATGTCCTTAATTTAGATGCAAGCTTAGAATCGAAGCATAACATCAGGTTTTCAAGATATTCTCTTAAAAATAATAAAAAAAATATTTTCCTCAATTTTTGTGGGTTATTTAAAAGCGCAACAGAATTTTTTAACAATATTATTATAGTCGTTTCTGACAATCCTTACCTTTTTCTTCAAAATTCAGATCAAATATTTCCAATATCTTTTTTTTCTACGAGATTGTAATAGTCTTCACGTTAACTTTCATAATTAAAATAAAAAAAATAAAAATTAATTTCATAAAAAAAAAAAAAAATCAGGAAAAAGATATTACGAAGATTTTATCTGATTTTTTAAAAAGAAAATTCAGTTTCACCTTCACAGTTCAAATGCTCCTGCTCTGCTGCTACTTGAAGCTGCAGTTACTCAGACTGTGTTTTCCTCCACTGACTGAAGATGGGGTTGTCATACAATTGGAGCGAATAGAATTAATATCAAAATCACAACTGTTTACAACAGTTTACATCTTTGAATTAGCATTTGTCCACGAAATCCACCCACTTCTTTTGAAATGAAGAAAAATAATTCATTCAATGGCATTCTCAATCGACAAAAGCCTACTCAACGTACAAAAATAAAAATTGTTAATAAAAGTTGTCAAAGATTCAATAAAATATAAAAAAAATTGCGTATACGCCCGAGTGCACCACTGTTTTATTTAATCGAGTAGGGATGAACCTTTTTATGGAGCATGTCGTTTAATAAATTAATCTCATACCTAAAACTTTTCACGATCACGAATGTGCTAAGACAGTTTTAGTTGCAATAAATGAAGTCAACCAATAATATGAAGTCAAAAACTGAGCATATAAACTCATATCGTAAGAAAGAACTTCGAAAGTAAAGAAATCCTAACGTGCCACAAGAAAAAAAAAATATATAAATAGAAAAATTTATAACCGTAGGTTAATCAAAACGGTATTTTTTTTTAAAGACATGTAAAACTGGCTGTTACATTATTTCTTAAACCTAGCTAATGTTTGAGTGTAAAAATAATAAAACGCACGACTGGATCGCACAAACTTGCTCTTGTAGTAAAAGTTTCTTCGAATTTTAAAGATTGAGTGTATTATAAGTAAATAATTTTTTTTCTAGGAGCCTTAAGTTTAAACTAGTATTATACATGTGTCTTAGAGCTTAAATTGAAAAATTATTGAAAATCAACTTAATTCGAAATAAATTTATTAAACAAATCTTCTCAAATTGTTTTGAGAGAAAAAAAAAGTACACTATCTAATTTCTTTAACTAATCTTAGTTTTGGAGAAAAAAAAATTAAAATCGTAGGATTGTTTTTTTTTTTTTTAAATTAATTTTTTATATATTAAATTTTTTAAAAAATTTTAAAATTGGTACACAATTTTTTAGTATTTATTTACGTTGAATTAAAAATTAAATTGCGAAAATAATTATCTACCCGTTTTTGAATTATTGAATTTTGAAAAGAATACTTTGAAATTTTTTTTAAAAATCCAAAATTAGTTTTTTTTGAAAATTTTGATATGCAGTATTATTAAAACTTTTGAGAAGCTTTTGTATAAAAAATTTAATTAAAATCGAAGACACACATAATAAGATAGTCCAAAATAAAGAAAATGGTTCTATAAAAGGTACTCTTAATTCTGGCTAACTGCAAATTTTGTTTTTGGTAGATCGTAGACCATACTAATATTGGTGTATAAATCAATTTTAATCAAAATCGTAGGAGTCGTTTTCGAGAAAATTTATATTTTCTGTAACGGTTTTTTAACATTTATATGCAAGGTACCGTTAAATTTGACTATAAGAAATACGTTTGTTCAAAATATTTTATATAATGTTAAAAAAACCGCATGCTACCAAGTTTCATGAAAATACCCCGAGTCGTTTTCGAAATATTTCAAAAAAAAAAAAAAATTGAAACTTTTTTTAAAAATCTAAAAAAAAAAAATTTCAAAATTTTAGTATACAATACTATTTAAATTTTTTAGAATATTCTCCACAAAAAAAATTATCAAAATCAGTCTATTCCTTTTCGAGAAAAACGAAAACAAAAAAAAAAATGGTTCTGTGGGAGGTTCCATTTAAAATTACTTTTTTGAAAATTAAATTTTTACAAAAAGGTAGCGCCTAATAAAATTTATTGACTTTTTTTTTTAAAATCTGTCGAGCCATTTTTAAGAAAAATAAGATTTTCCAAAAACGCTAAAAAAAATTATATGGCAGGTACCGTTATTTTTGGTCCTAAAAAGAAAATGAAAAAAACGTGTCCGGCGGGGAATGTTCCAAAAACACTTTATACCAAGTTTAATTAAAATCGGCCCTTGGGTTTAGGATGTATAGGCGAGTACACAGACACACAGACAGACATACAGACATACAGACATACAGACATACAGACATACAGACATACAAACATACAGACATACAGACATACAGACATACAGACATACAGACATACAGACATACAGACATACAGACATACAGACATACAGACATACAGACATACAGACATACAGACATACAGACATACAGACATACAGACATACAGACATACAGACAGGCAGACAGATAGACGGAATTGCGAGACCCACTTTTTTCGTCTCCCCTATATATCGCAAGTATTTTTTTTTACACTCTATAGTTCCCTGCATACATGCATTAGATTAACAGTTATTGCTATGATGAGCATCAGACACACATCACTTGTAAAATTATGTGTGCACAGATGTCGCAGTCGGCCATATTTTGCCCTAGCTATTTAATATGCAAATCGTGAAATCTCCATAAGTCGTGACATCAGTAGTGAATTAATCAATCAAATTGTCACTCAACATCTTCTTTTTGGAATTTTTCTTTTAGGGATTTTGGATTTGTATAGGTAGATAAGTAAAGACCTTTATTTTTTAAATTATGTCTTTTTGGCAAACATCACTATCTATAAAAATGATTGAAAGCTTTTGAAATAGTTCCATACAAGAAAAACGTGCTAAAGCATTAGCATCGTCTCATCTATATATATGTACCAATACCTACATACATACATATTACGTAGTCCAGTAAGGCGCCAGTTATAGCGACCAGGAAAATGGATCAGGAAGTAATTTTCTTTTGTATATTTCAATGTTTTATTATAAGATTTGAAATATAAAAAGGAAACGAATCGATGATAAACCAATTCAAATATTTTTCTCATTAAAAAAATTTAATTTGGAAGAAATACTTTGTCTAAAACAAGTACTTATTCATTTTCCTGATGGAAATTTCGTACAGAAAACGAGTCTCCATCAGGAAATGAATTTTATAGAATAAATATTTCCTCCAAAGAAAATTTTGTTAATGAAATAAATAGTTTAAATGATTTATCATCGATTTGTATCATTTGTATATTTCAAATCGTATGATAATACATTAAATTATCAAAAAGAAAATTTTTCCTGATGAGTTTTCCTGATCGCTATAACTGGCCCTGATCGCTATAACTGGCCCCTAAGGTAGTCTTTTGCACTAAAAAAAATATAATCTCAACACAAAGTTATGCCCTTGCTTTGTGAGGCCTTTAACATCTAGGTAATAAAAACCTCTCGAAAGTAAAATGAAAACAAAACACGTCCTACTGTCTTTTTCACGTCATATTTTTAATTACGCTTACGTGCACCCACAAGGGAGCGCTAGCTAGAGTGGGATATTATGTAACATTAAATTGTAAATTTAAATTTATATTTAATGTCCGATTGAGAAATATATGTAAGTATATTCTGAAACTGTATGGATGGAAATTTTCTTCTTCAAATAAAACACTGAATAAATAATTTTCAACTTCCATTGGGATATAATTTCACATCGTAAAATTGGATCCGATTCCCATTAGAATAGAAGTTAGTTTGCGAGTGATGAAAAATATGTTTTTTCCCATTCCCCCCAGTACCTGAGATTCAAACAGTTTCCATCTTGGGGCAACCTATATTGGTCTTATGGTCTTATTTATTTTTCTTGAAATAATGTTGACTTTTGGGACTATATACACACTGAGTTATTGGATAGCCGAAAAAAAAAATGGAATATAAATTCGACGCATATTTCCTTTCCACAAAATTACGAATTTTCAAAGACTTATCGTTGGTGTATATCCTTTGCTTAAGGTAAGCCAAACAACAACACAAATAACGGGTAAAAGGACCTATATGCAATATTTAAAAATATGTCACGACTTTTTGAGAATAGGCATCAGAACACATATTTGGCTGTTGTTAAGAACACCCTCTGCGTTCTTCATCAAATGTATCCATCCATTCAAGTTTCGAGTTGAGTTGAGAGCATCGTGGAAATTTGTTGTTCCTCGCAAGTTGTTGTTTGATCTGGAAGCCAGCAAGTGGCGGAAAACGATTTTTTGACATCAACGGAATTTAAATGAGCAATCGATTTTCCTTTATTCTCACGCTTGCAGGTGCTTTGCCTATTAACCCAAGCCCCAAAAGATTTTATGTTCTTTTTTTTTGTCTCTTGTTTTTTTTTTCGTTAGTGGTAGAGGTTAATACTCGCGTTCTTGTCCCCATCATCCTTTGTGACTTTGGTGAGATGGCTTTGTCATAAAATCTTTTTTTTTTTATTTTCACGTGCTTCAAAACGTTTTCACTGCGTGGTCTGTGATTTTTTTTGTGTGGATCTGTTTGCCTCGCCAATTCAATAGAAAAACCGATTGCCGTAGTCCTGGGCCGTGTCTACGAAAACAAACTTAAAGTTTGTTCTGGCGATGTCGGGCGGGCGATAGAAAAAAAAAAAAAAGAATGTGTGCTCCTTGGAATAATCGAGGTCGTTTTTAATATTTTTTTTTTTCGATTTTCTCTCACTCTTGACATAGAATCTTGAATTTATATCTATTCTCCATTTACATATTTGCTTTTATATACATATACACATTTTTTTTTTTTTTTTACATGGCTTCTCTGTAATGAACTTCTGGCAGAAGCTGGAGTGGAGTGCCTGGTGGTGGCTTAGAGATAGTGCTTTAAGAATAATTTACTACAGTGTGGTTAGGTTTAGCCTTATAGCCGGTAGCGGTGGCAGTGGCAGGGCAGCCATTGCTCTCTTAAGCGGGCGTTGTATGTATATGCAAAAGGGATTCTTTTGATCTTTGGCAAATAAACTCAACACACAGCAGGTGAAGGTTTATTTTGTTGGTTTTATAGCATCAGAAAACTGGTGTGAATTGCATGAGCGAGATTTTTTATAAAAAAAAAAATTTTATATTATATAAGTATTTTTAAGCATTTTTTTTGTGTATGCTATTATATGAGAAATGTCTATGGGCAAAGTACGAGATTTATAGTATGAAGTAGGTCAATAGTTTTCGGTTGGAAGGTTGTGGCTTTGGTTTTATGCTTAAAGAGAATATAATCCTTGTAATTGTGGTGTAAATGTCAGGTATTTTCCGCATGGAAAAACAAAAGCGTGCTAAAGCATTTTCAAATGTTAATGGACACATTTGGGCGAAAAAAAAAATGGTTGGCTTTGTTAAAATAATGAAAGACGTATTGTTTCTGTTCAAAAGGCTGTGTTAAAAATAATGGTGATAGGTAGACCTGATTCACTACATGACTTCATGACTTCTAGGTAAAAATATTTTTAATTGGTCTTGTATAGGTAGGTACCTGCAAACTCAAAGGTTTCGTTTATTTTTACGACTTTTTTTTCACAACAAACGAATAAGAATTATATTTATACATATATGCACAAAACAATAACTGTTGTCACACAAATTTGGGGTGCTTGAAAGTTAATTAAAACAAAAATAGTTGCATCAAGTGTACTGCCCCACCACCGGGGAGATTTGAACATATAGTTATTCAAAGTTGACAAGTACAGTCAAACCCGCTTAAGTGAAACGACAAAAAATCCTAATTATTATTTCACTTAAGCGTGTTTTTTACTTAAGCGAACCTCTGATAACTGGAAAAAAAAGTTTCACTTAAGAGGATTTTGAACCTGAATGTGAACAAGAAGAATAAATTAATAAGATAAATAATTTTTCTTTTGGTACTAAATATAATAACGAAGAAATGGCCTGGTTAAAGCCTGATCATAACTTTTTGTTTCGTTTGATTTTTGTAAATTTGTCCAATTTTTTTTTTCACTTAACCGAGTCTTTTACTATAATAACATTAAATTTCAAAGAAATATTTTTTTTTATATATCCGAGTATTTCACTTAAGCGGGTTTCAGTAAAGCTGAGTTATTTGTGGGAAATTTGTTGAAAAATGCACAGGGCTTAGCTAAGTTGTTTACTTAAGTGGGTTTCACTTAAGCGTGTTTTACTGTAATAGAGAAAATAAAGTTGCCATTAATTAACAAAAATTTTGACCCAAACATTTCGAATTTCTATAATGCAACCCTTTCATGGTGTTGCACATTTTATTCGCGATTATAAAACGAACGAACGGAATCACAACCGAGCCGCAGCACAAAAGAATTAAAGGTTTGTTTTGATAAAAAAAAAAAATGGCGAAGAAGCGAATCAAAAATAATTCAACGGGAAGTAAAAAAAGTGCTGCCACTACGACTATGCACAGCAAGGGATGGGTTCGTTTTTTTAAACTCTTTTTTGTATGAAGATTATAAAAAACTTATTAAAATGTAAAAAGTAATAATTAAAACGAATAATTATTTTTACTCTGGTATATTACCACAGGGGTGGAGTTGAAAAAAAAAATAAGAGGGCTTTGTGCGGCTGTTTTTTTTTGTTGCAATTGGTTGTTGGTAACTGATTATTACTGTTGTTCCTAATTTTGTTTTAGGTCTTAATTAGGTACTTTTTGACACAAAAAATGGGTCTTTCATTAAGTGCTTTTTATCTTTAAATTTAAATAAAACAAAGTGTCTGGGAGATATCATCGAAATTTTGTATTCGTTTAAAAGTCCTTATGATGCCATAAATATAATATCGTTCAAATGTCCACTTTTACATGAATATGGTGCATAAATCAGGCTGAATTTGACTGATGGCATTGACATATGGGTTATATTGGCTTGGCTTTGAGAGCCGCTGTGATTAACGAATTATTCGCATATACCTGCGACTTTAGAAAAGGCCACAATAAAAAGTCTAACGCGGTAAAATCGCATGATCCTAGTGGCCAGTTCGCTTCACCTCCAGTTCGATCATTCCCTCGAATCGCTCGTGCAGAATTTCCAATGCGATGACGTGTTGTTGAACTTTACTGGCTGAACAGAATGGTGACGCAGACGGAACCGGATCCGGAGTTGGAACAGCTGTCAAAATATTGAATACACGCAAATTCAATGTTGAGAACACAACGGAACGTAGACGCATACGGAACTGCATACGCAGACGGAAGAGTTCACCAACTTTTAACTTTTCACGTACGGCACTTTTGACGTTTCAAATTGTATGAAGAAAAAAAAACAACTTTTTGGGTCGAAAGAAATATTGTGATTATTTGTATCGTGAAAAAAAATATTTATTAAAGGAAAGTTATTCGAAACAAAAAATGTGAATTCTGAGCTTGTACACAAGAATATTCTTTTGTTTTTCTTCAAAATACTTTCAAAGCTGTACAGCTCCATTGTGGACATGTACAAAAAATAACGTACGACACTTTTTGACAGCTCTTCCAGTTCCGTCTGCGGCTCCAGTTCCGTCATTCTATTCTGTTCAGGCAGTTATGCATCTATGATTTTTTGGCAAAACAAACTTAATAAATGGCAGGCAATTTTACAGATTTAGCTTCAACAATATGGCCACTATCAACTGTCAAAGTTTAAAAGTCCCTATTGGAAGACCATTTAGATTAATTTCTTGTATTTATCTGTATTTTAGCAATATTTTATTCTGGTATTTAAGCCCGTATCAATTAAATTTTTATCTCATTTTAAATTATAGGACGAAAAAATTTATTAAATAAAATTCCAATATCATTGAGTGGGTGCACACTAAGCCCCTTTAATGTGAAAATGTCGCACCAAAATTATTAAAAACTGGCGGATCCCAGCAAATGTTGCATCCTCCTACTTCATGTAATTAGTTATAGGGGTCTTACAGAAGGCAACCAATTGGTATCAATCAACAATGTAGAAAGACCGTTTGGAAAAAAATCAGAAAGTAAGCAATTTACTGTTATCACGACTTTCCGACTTTTCTTGTTTAATTTTCTAATTTGTAGTGTGTTTATCTGGCTCAATACAAATCCAACAAAAAATTCCTCATCCAATTTGCATGACGTTCAGCCGAGTTATGCGCGAACTAACAAAAACTTAATTCAGAAAATTTGAAATTTCCAGATATTTTTACTATTTTCTGACTTTGTCGGTCGAATTTTTTAAATTTCGTTCATTTTTTTTTCAATTTCCGGCTCCGTTGTGAGTTAATCTTGTTCAATATAAAAATACTACAAAAAAATCCCCATGCAAATCGAATGATGTTCAGTCGAGTTATGCGGTGCCGTGACTTAAGGCCAAGTGACATAAGGCCAAATTTGGGTGTTTGGCCTTATGTCACTTTACAAAAGCGACATAAGACCAAATTTACATATTTGGCCTTATGTCGCTTTTGTAAAGTGACATAAGGCCAATTTTATTTGAGACATAAGGCCAAATATAATTATATAATATTCCCAAAAGCTCCCCTTACAGTAAAAGAGGTTTCGGACATCTTTCAAACGGAAACTGTACTGCATAAATTCGGCATGTCGCTACGTATATGTATATATTACTGTAAAAAGCCGAAATAATGAAATTCTAGAATTTACCGGTAAATTCTAGAGCACTCAGCATTACGGCGTATAAAAGGTGAGGTATGTATGGGGGGCATGCTGCCCCCCTGCAACCCCCCTGCTTGGCCCACTATAGGAATTGGGGTAGGTGCGAGGTTGGGTGTATGCAAAGTTTTTTTGTATTTTAAGAATATGAATTTAAAGAAACTTTGAATGTGTCCTATGTATAAACAGTGAGGTAGGATTTACCGGTAAATTCTGCAAAAGAAACTTTGCGTACACCCAACCTCGCACCTACCCCAATTCCTATAGTGGGCCAAGCAGGGGGGTTGCAGGGGGGCAGCATGCCCCCCCATACATATCTCACCTTTTATACGCCGTAATGCTGAGTGCTCTAGAATTTACCGGTAAATTCTAGAATTTTATTATTTCGGCTTTTTACAGTAATATATATGTACATGTACGTGGCGACATGCCGAATTTATTCAATATAGTTTCGGTTTTAAAGAAAACAGTTAAAAGTGACATAAGGCCCAATTGGGCTTACGTCACTTTTCAAAAGTGACATAAGGCCAACTCTTAAAATTTGGCCTTATGTCGCTATTGAAAAGTGACATAAGGCCAAACACCCAAATTGGGCCTTATGTCACTTGGCCTTAAGTCACGGCACCGAGTTATGCGCGTACTTTTTCGTCTAATTTTCTAATTTTCGGCTCCGTTGTGTGTTAATCTGGTTTAATACAAATCTATCAAAAATCTAACAAATGAAATCGACCCATAAATTTAGATTGTAGTCGAACAGACAGAAAGACAAACAAACAGATGGATAGGATTGCGAGACCCACTTTTTCGTCATCGTAATTTCAACTTTGAACAAAATCTCGACTTTGATTTTTTTACGAATCCAAAACTTACATACATAATGTAGGTCTAGTTACCTACATATAATAGTTCTTATGTATCGCAAGTAAAAATATGCCGATATCGGAGGTGTCATTTATTAGTATTTATTTATTTTGGTCCTACAAAAAATAAAAAAAAATCCAGGGCTGTTTGGCCAGATTGAAAGAGCTTATAAATGTCTTTCTCAGAATTTTTTTCATTTTGTAGATCATAATAGTCTTTGTCACGGGTTTTTTTCAGACATTTTTTAGCCGCGTTTTATTATCTATTGATTTGGATAGCACATAAAAAAAATAAATAAATTTGGTGGCACAAACGGCTCATGAAGAACCAGGGCCTAGCGACTTACAACTCTCAACCATTTCTGTGTGCGTGTCTGCAAGAATGGAGGGGACCTACAGTTTATTGCTGAATCCGAACGGCTAAGGTGAGTGGCACTTTTCTATGACAAGAGATACTCTTGTAGGATTTGTCGCTTCCTCGCAAGAAGTAGTAGCTCCGAAAAAAACTTAAGGTGGATGCGGCTGGTATTGAACCCCAGACCTCTGGCATGACAGTTCAACGCACTAACCATTACGCCACGGGCTACTACATACCAAATCAAAAATAAATTGTTTGCAAAAAAAACTGCGATGCGACATACTTTTTAATTATACAAATTGGGATATCCTTTTATCTTTATTAATAGAAAACATTTTCAGCTTTTGTGTAGGCCTTTTCTTTTTTAAATATTTCCTTAACAAATTTAAAGTAAAAGCTACAAAATACCAAATAGGTACACAAAAATAACATAATTCCTTTCATATCCTTAATAATTTTTAAGACGGTAAAGAGCAAAAGCTTTTACATTACTGCATATACTATACATAGGTAGGTACCTTAATTGTTGATAATAAAACCTGCAGTCAAAATTATGTTTATGGGAGCCTACGGCACTTTTTAGCACGAAAATATTTTAACTTTGAACCTTTCTTCTTTGCGAAATAACTTTTGTTGACATTCCTTTAATCACATAAAATAACTCTTTGTTGTAAAAATAACTTGTTCATCCAACAGCAAAAAAAAAAAAAAAAAAAAATCTTTTTGTTGCAAACCTAAAAGGATTCCATCACATTTTATCTGACAATCTTATTGTAACACTCGAATCGTTTGAAAATTCCTTCATGTTATGTGAGAGTCGGAAGCAGAACATCCTTTTCTATGTGTAACAAAAAAAAAAAAAAAACTTCTATCTCTAGTTTTGCTGTCATATATTTAATATTATGAAAATTGCTTTTTTTTCCTTAAAGCATTCTGCTTAAAGCTGGTAAGTTGAAAATGTATCTAGGTATAGGTACACCTCAAAATTGTCTCTTATCTCGATTATTTCGTTCACAAGGCTATATGGATACCCATTTAACCACATGATGCATAAGTCTACCAAAAATGTTTAAACAGCTTGAGCATCATTTGTATGCTAATCACTTATGCTATCATAAAATGGTTCTATCATGTGTAGTATGTGTATGTATGTAGGTATATATCTATAGGGAGCGTCAGGAGATGATGTTATCAAATAATTATCCCCATGCATACGCTTCGCACAAAGATAGCTTTGTATCCTCACATATGAGAACTCCATATTGTGCCATCACAAAAGGATATCCATGTGGGATTCCATTTACCTAAGAGCTTCTTCACATTATAACAACTACATATATGCACATACCTTACCCATATCTATGCATATCTCGATCGTTGAGAAATTCCAAGATTATCCGCAATATTCTCAGTTTGCACTCGTGCAACTTGCACCAGGATTTACCAACATACAAAAGTATGCAAAACTTGGCTGAGCTTTGAGCTACAAAAACAAAACAATACCTACAGGAATAAAACCAAATCCTTGGTAGTTAACGCTAGGAACTGTTAACGAGTAAAATTTTCATTTTCCAAGTTTTTGTGGTCAACACTAGTTTGTACATAATGCCCCATTATCGATAGAACAGAGATGAGCTTTAAAGGTTCAAACTGAAAAACAAAGAACATAGTGTAGACTATAGATGTACCTATACCTACTTGTAGTAAAATGAATACATATTTTGAATTGAAAATTTTCAAGCAAACACCAAAAGTCTTTTTATAAGATTCTTCAAATTTGTTTTTTTGATTTTTGGTAGAAAAATCATTCGATTTGAGGAAGGCAATAATTACTCTTTGATTTGAGAACAACATCAATGATTTTTTATTCGGATGGATATTAGCAACTTTTTTAAGTATCGATTTTTTTAAAATTCTGTGCTTGCTCTTTAATAAATATTTATATATAAAAATGAATCCCTTTTTGTGTTCGTACGCGCATAACTCGGCTAAACAACGGCATCCGGCTAAACAACAGCATCCGATGGGGATGTTTTTGTTGAATTTATTGTATTGGACCAGATTAACATAAAACGGAGCCGAAAATTTTAAAATTTTACCGAAATTAGAAAATTTTAACGGCAAAATCAGAAAATCGTAAAAACATCTTGAAGTTTTAAACTTTCTTAATTAGTTTTTTTTGTACGCGCATAACTCGGCTAAAGATCATCTAAATTGGATGGGGATTTTTTTCTTGGATTTATATTTAAACGGATAAACAGCCTACGGAAATAAATAATGGAAAATTAGGCCAGAAAAGTCGTAAAGTCGTAACAATAAATTACGTACTTTCTGAATTGTTTGTTTGTTTTTTTTTTTTTGTTCGAACGGTGTTTTTACTTGGTATCAACATGTATTAGATAACAAGATCCCAAAAACAAAATTGATATATAAAAATTTATCAGTGTAACCCGTTTGGTTATATTTTTTAAGGGTCATAACATTTGGTTATTTTCTTCTTCATCTGATGGTAAATCCTCTAGAAGTAGGTACTCATTTTTTTTTTATTATATTCCAGTTCGAATTCATAGCCATGATAGGACAACGTCTGTCGGGTTAACTAGTTTATTAATAAATATTTACGCTCTTTTTGAAAATCGAGCCTCTCTATATAGCCCAGAAACTTTATACATCGGCGCCGCTTGCGTTAGCTCTGGTAGTTCTGATTTTTTGCTCAGTCGTTTATGATAAAATATTGGCCTCATGAAAAACCCAAGTTTTCAAAAAAGCTTTTTTCATTTTTTGGCAATTCTAACCCCAAAGGAATAGTTTTTCGACTATAACTTTGCTGTACGATTTCAAAGCAATTTAATTTTCTTCAATTTGAGTTTAGAACCATCTGTGTAGACCCAATAGTTTCGAAAATACAGATATTGAAAATTTTGCAATAATAAAATTTATAACAACAATTAGTATAATTAAAAAAAAAATGGTTCCTGGCACAAGATGCATAAAAATACTAGAGCGTAAATTGGGTTAAAAGAAGAAAAAAATCCTCTGGGGGGGGGGAGTCTATATCCCCCCGTTTAGTTGGGAGGGGCATTTTTTAAAAATATTGACTTAAAATAGAAAAAGACTCATAAAAATCCAACGACAATATTTGAAATAAAATCCTATACCCAACCTCGCACCTATAGCCTAAATCATATAGTGGGCAAAGCAAGGAGGTTGCAGGGGGCAGCATGCCCCCCATACATACCTCACTGTTCATACGCCGTAATTTTGTTATATCTTCAGAGAAATAGGTAACCTTCCAATTTAAAAATGAAATAAGTCCCCAAAAATCGATGAAATAAATCCTTAATTTTGGGAAGTTTTTTTTTCATATGAAAAAACTTTCGATTTCCATACAAATTTTGGGGATTTATTTCATCTGATTTTTTTTTGAGTTATTTCATTGGGGAGTTATTTCATTAGTTCTTCTAGAACAGGTATCTGACTTACAAATATTTCGTTTTTTTTTGAAATTTTTCTAAAAATGGCTCCAACGATTTTGATTAAACTTCGTATCTCTAATAACATTTCAGGCATTTGTATTTGCGAAATATAGGGGTTCGATGTTTTCTGACAAAATTGCCTTATTTCGAGTTATGGGTGAACGAATTTTGGATAGTAATTTTGCAATCTGGTGCTTCTAAATAGTTCAAACAATATTATGTACGTTCAAACATTTTGAAAATAATTTTTTAACAAGAAAGAAGAAAATAGAACATGAAGATGTATGCAACAATCAAATGAATTTTGCCATTCCATCAGGAACCTATAATTGGCTGCATATGCATACATGCCAAAGGCGAAACAATCAAATGAATTTTGGCATTCCATCAGGAACCTATAATTGGCTGCGGAGAGCTACAATATTTAAGTTTGCGAATCATTTCGGATTTGCATTTTTATGTTTTTTTTTTTTAATTTTTCGAATAATCTAAAAATATAATTATTCGAATCGTACAATTAACAGATTCTTAATTTTCTTTTTCTTGAATACATTTACTCTGCAATGCCATTCTTTGCAGGTAAATACAGGGTGTATAATAAATCCCGTCCAGCGGGCGTCCATTCTACCTGATGATAGGTATTTCATTTATATTCCTTTTTATTTTTGAGCTCTGAATTAAGATGAAGATCCACCGCTGCTTTGTGTGTGATTGGCTTCTTAAAAAAGCAAATTCCCCTAGCAAAAGACTTAACACACAGACCAATCATTAACCAAACCTCGACAACGAAATAAAAAAATATAAGCTGTCGTTTGTAAAAGTGAAATTTTTTATGAGGAAAATGCTGCTGTCCATAGTTTTCTTCAATCCCATTTCCGTTTGTTTGCATTTCGCTCTTGCAAATATTTATCTGGTAGCTCAAGCAAACAAGCGGCAGGAAGAGGATAAATAAATGCAAATAAGAACACGAATAACTTTTCCCGTATTCTTCTTCATACACCTACCGTCTGATATCTTGTCTGCTGCCCTTTTAGAAGAAATTTCAAGATATATAGGTGAAGGATAATGCCGACAAAATAAACCGAAGATTGGTGGCAAAATGATGCCATGACACAGAATGAAATTGCAATTGACTTTTTTGTCCTTTGAATGCAAATATTCGTCAAAAAAAAATACAAATAAAAACAAACCAAAATATAAGATCAGAAGACACGATGAAATGGAAAAGTATTTTAACTTAAAAAAAAAAAAAATAATCTCAAACGTTCCTCTTTACTATGTACCATTCCGAAGGACAGGTAAACCTTAAGGAAGAAGTTTATCAAAGCTAAAGTGTATTTGAAATTGGTTTTGAATAAAATTGAAGTTTCCTCCTTTATTCATGATGCAGCTACAAATGTCGGTTAATATGCATCCAATCTCGGTTAAAAACCGATGTGCTGTTTAAATTTTATATTAGAGACTATTTGAAATGAAAAATTAGATACTGAATATAATATGTACCCAATTCAAGTCGCAAAGAATGTCCTCATTTCTGCTTTTTAATATTTTAATGGAAAGTACTTCAAATTGTAGGATACAAGAGCTTGAGAAAGGGGGAAATGGTATACGTATACTGATAGTGAAATGAGCCTTTCAAGATGCAAATACGAAATGTATACTGTGTATCTTTTTGTACTATACCTACTCTAAAATTCTCTTCAAGCTATATAAGATTCCCATTGCAACACTCATGACGATCCATCAGTCTTCGTCAGCTTGTCGTTTTTTGGAGAAAAAAAAAAATAAAAAAAAAAACACAAATTTGCTGTGTTATAAACGCCAACATGAAATTGAGAAAACTGCAGGAAGCTTTGCGAATTGCGATATGTGAGGGTTGTGATGTGAACTCAAGTGGAGTTCTGCATTATGCAGGATATTTAGATTTTTAGAAAGTTTTCAAATTTAATTCCATAAATTTTATTTCTTTTCTTATTTTTTTGTCATTGTTTTGGTGCTGAATGAAACAAGAAAGTATTATTAGATTTTATTTATTTTTGAGTGGTTTCGTGTCGTGCTGAGAGGAACAAAGTTTTGTTCCAGAAATTATTATGATTTTTGAATTAAAATAAAAAAGAACGGAACAAGGATAAATTTTATATTATAAGCACTCATTTGAATCGTGATGGTTTATTAAATAGTATTTTGTGTTTTTCGTATAGGATAATAAATGGTATAGGATAATAAATGTTAAATGCTTAATTTAAATTTTAAGCAAAAAAACTGGCCAATTTAACCATGGCATAAAATGATAAATTTAAATTTTAGATGACTTAATTATACCATTTTTTTATGGCATTTTAAACTGATGAGTATTATCGACGTTAAATCTTTAGGCTCCGAGAAAAAAATAATTTTTTTTTTGAAGAGTGTCATTTTTTTTGAAAAGTTTTTTTTTGAGCCAATTAAATGCATTGGTTCGATAACCTTGTTTATTTAGGTTTAATGTTGTCATTGTTTGTTGCTCTACAATTTTTTTCAGAAGAATATCTGGCTTTGAATTAAAAAAAAAAAAGACTTTTAAATTGGGTTATCAATATCTCAGGAAGGAATGCCGACATGGAAAATTTAAGCATATGTTTTGAAAACTGGAATTCATTTTCTGTAAGATTTTTTTTTTAACCTTATAACGATTCATTTTTTTTGGCCACTCACCTTGAGATTAAAAAAAGATCAAAAGAAAGACTTTTTGAAGATTTTTAGTAAATCTTTCACTGCTTAACAAATATTGATTGCAGGAGTTAATCTGGCAACAGATTTTAAAGAGCTATGGACCACCAGTATATCTGTAAAATTTCAAATTGATCCATTTATCTCACCCTTTTCCCGTACCCAAGGCCGCTTGGGAAGGGGGGGGGGGGGGGTTCACAGATTCCAAAAAATTCGAGAGGATGTTATTTTGGAATTCGATATAATTTTACAGACAACAGAAGAATTATCAAGAATTGGAGAAGAATAATTAAAATTCCTCGAGTTGTGGGAAGACAACAGAACAGGTCCAACATATACGTACGACAGATCCAGAGACCTATTTTAGGATAACAATTTTGATTCCTCTCTTAAATGACTTTATCAGTCAACTTAAAATGGGATTCGAGACTCATAAATCGACACTTTCTTCTTTGTATATTTTAATACCATCGACTATCGGTAAAAATGAAACTAATTTTCATGAAGAAAATTTTAAATTGTATAAGAAATTTTTGGATTGGGGCACTATGGAGGCTGAATTCTTATTATGGAAGACAAAATGCCACCATTTAATTGTTAATTACCAGAAGACCGTGCGAAAAATGCAATAGAAGCTCTTCAAAGATGTGATGTGATATTATTTTTTGTGATAAATACTCGTTTTGTGATGATGAGTAATAGATATAAAAATATTAAGTAAAAATCAAATTCTATGTTTTTTTTATTGTGCCATGGACTACATCACTGAATTTCTCACATATATTTTCAAAATTTGCAAGTTGAATTTTGATTTTCTTACAAAAATTAATATTAATCATAGAGAGGTCTCTATAGATTACATACTAAAAAGCGAAAAATAATTTTTCAAAAAGTCATAACCCCCCCCTGAAATATTTGTCTGGCTACGGCCTTGCCCGTACCGAATGATCAAAGTCATACGAACCAATTAGAGAAACAAATTGTATGGTTCGTTATCATTGTGAAATCGTCTTCGAAATGGAAAAGAACAATTGAATAATTTTTTCAAAATTTTAAAAATTTTAGTTGTACATTTTTTTATTGATAAGTTTGTTTGGTCTCAAAATTTTGTGGATATTTTATCTGATTGAGATATTTTTTTGGAGACAACGTACGTCTCCCGATTGTAAAAGTATAGCAGCAAGATCTGTCCACCCATTAAACAAAATTAAACGTACGAATATCTTGAAAATAAGGCGATTTTCTCAAAAAACATCAAAACCCCTGCTTGGACAAAACTTGCATCCAACTTGCACGAAACTTGCATGCAACTTGCACGAAACTTGTACGCAACTTGCATGCAACTTCCACGAAACTTGCATGCAACTTGCATGAAACCTGCATGCTACTTGCACGCAAATTTCATAACTTGCATGAAAGTTGCACGAAACTTGTATGCAACTTTCATGTAACGAAACTTGTATGCAACTTTCATGCAACTTGCACGAAACATTTTTTTTCCATCACTTTTGTAATTACAGGTACCTACCTTTAGAGTTTAATCAAATCTTTAGAGCTGTTTTGAGAAAGTTTGATGAAAAAAAAACAAACATATTTGTATGGGCCACCTGTTCTAAATGAGCTTACTCAAAAAATTAAATTTCTCCTCTAGGAAATTACATAAAAATGCTCTGTACCAAAAGTTTCAAGAATTTCAAAAAATTGGGCACTAGTTTAAGAAATAACAGTAGATGCACAGACCGATGCGACGCGACGGAATGTATGGCGAAACCCACATTTTTGGATTTCTTTATCATCGAATAGTGTCAACTTTGAATACAACTCCGATAAACATCCGGAGATTCGTGATAATAATTGCAGCTAGTTCGATTTTCGGAAGGAACATTAATAATTTTAATTTTTTTTGGGTGAAGTTAGAAATACACAAAAATTCGTTTGACAATTTTTTTCTCATTTTCGATTAAAAAACATAGATACCAGATTTTTTGTGTTATTTCTATCCGCACCAAAAAGAAATTTAAGTAACCCTTAACTTAGTGAAACCCCGATTTTCTAGCTCGCATTGTTTTTTACGTTATCAAAAATTCCGCTAAAATAATATTTCTTTATAGCGTATATAGGTGCGTAGCTCTCGTAACATAACATATCGATAGATTTGCAGACTGTCTGCTTAAGTTTTTTGGAATTAAGAAGACATTTTGAAAAGTTGCTTAACTAAATCTAGATACCTATATTCATTTAATGAGGTTTTTCCGTCGCGTCATTTTTTCTATCTTAAAATCCATCCCATAGAAAGCCTGCCTTAAAAAAACTTCACTTCAAAAACTCTAATCATTTAACTATATTTTTGTATGAATTTAAGATTTTTTGTCTTTTTTTCCATAAATATTTCCTTTCATAAATAAATACTTAAATGGAAAGGTTTTTTTTTTTTATTTTTGCATATAAATGTTTTTTTATGTTAAGTACCTCCCTATAAATTTTTTTTTGTCATTTAAACAAATACATTTTCAATGACTTCAAATTTGTTTTTCTTTTGTTTTTGTCAAGTTTGACACAATTGACAACAATTTTAAATTGTGCGTAATTAAGTATTTTCATTTTATATTATTTGTCCATTATTTATTTAATCCTCTTTGACCAAAAACAAACAAACATACAAATTCGATTTAGGTTTCTCATTATACCAATCGAAAATCACATAATCCCAAAACAATTTTATTTGTTTTTTTTTTTTTTTCATCCTAACCACCATTTAACTAATTATTCATCGGACTGTAAAATTGGCATAAAACAAATACATAATATATGCACCATTTATACAACCACTAAAAAATAACAAACAAAAAAATGTCCTATAATAAACCATTAAACCCTAATCCAACCCCAAAAAATGTACACATTAATCCAGTGTTTACCACGCTAAAGCTTAATACATAACACCATAATGAATTAATGAGACCTAACCTGTCGCCATTATTTCCCCAAACGGAAATGATGTATTATTTTAAATTACACACTACTCACTCATGAGGGTTGAAATTGTGATGGTTAGGGTTTTTTATTTTTTTTTTTTGTTACTTAATTCCACCACTTATGGTGTTAAAATAACAAAAACTAACTTTGCCAGATAGGTTATGGCTTTTGTGTGCTTTGACTATTTAAACACACGAAAAAAAAGGATATTTAGTTACATATAGCTTCATATTATAAATAGTAGGCCTAAACAATTTAAATGATTTTTTTAATTTAGAAAGTAGTCTTCCTTCCGAAAGTTTTGGATGCGCGAAATTCCACTACGAACTCAAAGGTATTTGGACAATTTATTTTGTATTATGAGGTTCTATTTAAAACCCAAAATACCCCTCCACTGTTCCCCTGCATTTTTGCTAAAAATTATACTTTGGGGGTCAATTCTCGTTCTGTGAAGCTGTGAAGTGATAAAAAAAATATTATTTCGGTTTTCACAGCAATTTATCATTTTTCACTTCACAACAGTGTTGCCAGATGAAAAAAAAATCCCCCCAGAAAATTTAAAAACCCCCCCAGATTACCACATTTTAACAAAAAAAAACCCCAATTTTTCTTTGTATTTTTTATTCAATGCTCATACATGTACATATGTATGTACAAGTACTTTAGTATTAAAATAGCATTTAAAAAATTGTTTTTATTTTAAATTTAATTTAGTAGTAATTATTGGATATTCTTTGATAGTAGATCAATTTGAGAAGAAAATATACAGGTATTGGAATAATTTAATTTTAAAATTAATCCCCCCAGATTTCCCCCTAAACATCTCGTTCCCCCGGATTTCCCCCCGACGATGAGGGGAAAACCCCCAAACTGGCAACCCTGCTTCACAAATATGTCTTATGCGATTCTGGTACTCATTGTGATAAATGTGTGTTCTAAAATGTACTAAATTAAAAATAAAAATTGACTTAAAACAGAAAACAAATATTTAAAAACAACGGTACAATTTAAAATGCCATGCTATACCTTTTTGGAAAGCCGCCAGAAATCTCTTCTTTGATTTTCATTTTAAATTAAGTCGTGCTAGTGAATAGTTTTTGAAAAATTAATTTCCAAACTCGAAATTTAAAAAAAAAAAAAAAAAAATTGGAAAAAAAAGTTTCAAACTAATTTCTTTTAAAAATTTATGTAATTAAGTGTTTTCAAAATTTAATGCTCTTATTAATTTTCAATAAAAAACTGAAAAGCGTATGCTTAAATGTCTTTTAGTTTTTGAGAAAATTGAAAATGACGAAATCTACTTTACTACGTAATTTGTAGAAATATGATCTTTTTAAGAACAAAATTACGGATGGAAGTCGAATTTATGGAAAACTTACTTTTATTATTTTCAATTTTCTCAAAAACTAGACTACATTTTGACATATGGTTTTCAGTGTTTCACTAAAAATTAATGGGAGTATTGAATATTAGAAATAAAAATATTACTAAATAACGTAAAATTTTGAACAAAATCAGTATGAACACAATATTTTAATTTTTTTTTTTTTCAAAAATTTAAGTTTGAAAATTAAAAAACTGTTCACTAAAAGATTTTAATTTATAAAGAAAATGAAAGCACATATTTCTGGCTTAACAAAAGAGTAAAACACGTCGTTTTAACCGTTACCGTTGTTTTTTAATAATTTTTTTTTTCAATTATTTTAGAAAAATTTTCAATTATCTCAAAAACTGGTTTCCTGTTTTTGACTAAAAGATAATAACAGCATTTTGAAAACAAAAACTATACTTTTACATACAATTTTGAAAAAATTAGTTCAAAACTTTTTTTTTTCAAAATTTTGGAGTTTGGAATATAATTTTCCAAAAACTATTCACTAACACAACTTAATTTAAAATTAAAATCAAAGAAGAGATTTCTGGCTTTCCAAAAAGGTATATCATGGCATTTTAAATTGTACCTTTTTTTTAATTTGTTTTTCTGTTTTAAGCCAATTTTTTAGAAAACTGCCTCTCCTGCCTAAACGGGGGGAAATAGACCCCCCCTCCCATACGATTTTTTTCTTGTCTTAACCCAACCAGCCGCTTGGTGCATCTTATACCGATCAGCCTGTATACATTCTCACGAGTGCAAATTTTAAATTCTATTTTACCTTTAAGAAAACACTCAACGCAATGGCTAACTGTCAGATGCAAACCAATGCTTTAAATTATTCAACAGACAAAATTATATAGCGTTACCTACCATTCTTCACTAAATTCTACTATATGAGAGAAGCAAAACAGAGTAAACATTTATTAAATAGTAAACCTTGTTTATAATGTCCTTGTCCTCAGTCTATTATTATCTTTGTATACTTAAATATTTTCTATTTTTTTGCTGTTAAAGATTTTCACTTTCTTAGAACATTGATTTTGGCCCACAGAAGCCACACCCCTACGATGTTGAAATGTCAATCTTAATTTTATGGCCATTACTTTACATCTTGGGGTAGCTAAGCTATGTATATTATATTTTTGGATTTTTGCGTTAAAATGAATGTCGGACATAGTTCTATTATTATAGGCTTATAGGTATTGATTTTATTTTAACTTGCATATGGCCGTTTATGTATGTTTAAAAAAAAAAAAAACAATGTATTTGATCATTTAATTTTTATAAAATACTAGCTGGGCCGACCCGGCTTGGCACGGTTAGAAAATCGTAAGAAAATAGCAAAGTAAATTTATACAATTATACGATAGGCAGTTAATGTCAACAGCTTCAAAGTCGAAATGTTATGTAATTTTTTGTAGACTGTTTACAGCCCGTTGGCGTTGTCAGATATATTTCAGAATTTGTTTAATACATTTTTAAATTTAAAAAAGAAAGACAAGAAAAATCTAAATACCTACATTATGTTAAATTTTACAACACTTGTTTTTTATACAATATTTTTAGTTGTCCCATTTTCTATGCAAATATAAATGTTGGCTGGTTTACCGAATCTAGAACACGCAACAAACAACTGTCCGTGTGAGTAAGCAATCCGTTTTTAGGTCTAAACCGCACAATTCTAAAGAATGGCTGAATTTTTTTTATAATTATTATCTTAAATCAACAGCAACATATGAAATAAGACACCAAACTTTGTTTAAGTCAGAACTGCACTGCGTTCTTTTATCTCGTTTTTAATTGAAATTGCTTTTGTAAAAAGTTTTCTAAAATTTTTTTTATTTTTTTTTGTCTTAGGTATTTTTTTTTTTTTTTGAAAATTGCACCTCATCCCATCTAAACCAGAGGAGATGGTCCCCTTCTTTTGAAAATAAGAAAACACTTGTATTTAACTCTACAAAAAAATTTGATTTTCTATTCTAAGTTGTTTTATTGTACTGTACTCGTGTCACTAGAAGAGTTATACCATAGGCCCAAAATTTAAGAAAAAGTCATTGAAAATTACAACTCATAAATTCCATTGATAAGAAATTTAATTATCTTAATAAAATTATTAAAATTGAAAAATTATAAATAAATTTCCATGCAAATACCTATAACCTATAAAATATTGCTGACCTGGTAGCTATTCAAACTTCCAGATCAATTAAGTTTAATTCTCATTTGAATAATATAATAAAAGCATTATCTATGTATATATACACATATAACTACATTGTTTCATCAGAAAACTTTATTGCAACTTAACGAAATTTTAATTAAGTTCGTGATGCTCATCCATTAAAAAATAATGATAAAATAACAAAATTTGAAGGTTTATTCGTTGACACAGCTTTTTAATAATAATAATATTTTATACGAGTAAAATGTAAAAGTATGTATTTAAATCAGCACAATCAGAAATATAATTAATTTTCTGATTTAATATTTTGTTTTCTTTATCTTGTTTTTAATTAAAATTGCATAATTTAATTTTTGCTTGATATTTCTTTTTTGGTTAAATCTTATTTTGCAAATATATATCAAAATCTTTATTTTAAGTAAATTTATTTAATTGAATTGAGTACATAAATTAAATATTCGTATATTGATTGAAGGCTTGGGGAATTATAGGATACAGAAATAACAAATTAATACATAATGTTTTTGGGCGGTAACGCTGATTGGGAATGATATTTGCGCTGTGTGATTGCCATTGTGTCGGAATCGGATTCGAAAGCATCTCTTTCACAACATCACCTTTACTCTTTACAGGTGAATGATTTTAGTTCAAAAATGTGTCATATTCTGTATTTGGTATTAGAATGCTTCTACGAGACTTGACTGAGGAAACTGGAAATTGAGGATCAAAGGGTGGTAGTAAGGCAAAATCCGATATGTCAATTTTAATTTCCAGATTTATTGGAAGAATATTGAATTATCCAAGTAAAGTTCTTTAGTGAAGGCTGTGGTCAAACGTTCCTATGCGTCTATCTATTAAATCCGAATTTTGTCGATTAAATTTTGATTTTCAGTAAAATCGTAAAAAAGATCTTTTTAAAAAGTAACTGCCTGAACAGAATGACGACGGAGATGGAACTGGAGCCGCAATTGGAATAGCTGTCAAAATATTGAATACACACAAATTCAATGTTGCGAACACAACGGAACGTAGCCGCATACGGAGCTGCAACCGCAGACGGAAAAGTTCATTTACTTTTAACGTTTCATGTACGACACTTTTGACGTTTCAAATTATGTATGAAGAAAAAAAAAAAAAAACTTTTTGGGTTGGAAAAAAATATTGTGGTTAATTTGTATTGCGAAAAAAAAACTATTTATTTAAAGGAAAAGTATTGGAAACAAAAAATGTGAATTCGGAGAAAATATTGTTTTGTTTTTCTTCAAAATACTTTCAAAGCTGTACAGCTGCATTTTGGGCACGTAAACAAAAATACGTGCGACACTTTTTGACCAGCTCTTCCAGTTCCGTCTGCGGCTCCAATTCTAGCATTCTATTCTGTTCAGGCAGTAAAGGTAACAAACGGTGTTTATTTGTTTTTTTGTTTTTTTTTTCTAATGCGTAGGGTGATATGAAGTAAAAACCAACAATAATATCCAATTTAAAATTCTGTTTTTTAAAACTATAATACACTTTAGGGCAAAACATTTTTCTATAGCTTTTAGCTGTATATAGGATGATGAGGTTCAAATAAAAAAAAGTCAGATTTTGAAAAATTATTTGTTTTTGAAAAGTACTGCTTAAAGGTTGGATTTCGAGGATAACTAAAAAGCTAAACAAAAAAATTTTTCAAAATCAAGCTATTTTTAAGGTGAAATGAGGTAAATAAGGGGCTAAACACTATTTTATTTCGGGCGAGTCGGCTATAATTACGGTGACCATCCGTCCCAGTAAACTGTTCCCGGAAAGGCTGAATTATTTTAATAATCAGTTTAAAAGTGGTAAGTTTATATTTTTTTTTAGTTTTGAGTTTGTAATGTTGTTTGTTTGTTTATTCCTTAAGCCCTTGAAGTCACCCTGGGATCTCCCTCCACTTGTTTTTGGTAACAATTCTTTCTTGCTTGCTTAAAATATCAAAAACACACTTGAGAGCACAAGGGTGTTTTTTGAGAATCGAAAAACCTATTGTTTTTTTTTTTACAACTCTTGGCATTGTAATAAAAACCTGTGCCAACCATGCACAAAGTTCAACGAAAAAAGTTAGATATTATAATTTATTTTATAGTCCCTTTTTTTAAGAATTTCGCTTCGTTTGTTTTCAGTTTTATCTCTCTTTTAATCTACATAGGTATATACATACATATAACTAAGTCGGGTTAGTTACACCTCTTATAACAAATAAACAGCTGGGCCGATTTTCATTATGTCTGATTTGTTGGATTCGTGTCCGCCCATAATAGCAGAAGAACTATTAGAATATCGGAAAGATTCACAAAAACAAAATATTAATCTAGAAAAATATCCAAATACATAAAATAGAAAATACTCGAATAGAAATGTAAGCAAAAATATAAAGAACAAGTGACATCTACCCCTGTGACATCAGCCACAATGACATCAGTTACTTTGATATCTGTCACTTTGACGTCTGTCACTTTGACATCTGTCACTTTGTAGCTCTTTATCTTTGATTAGGTATATATTTAAACCAAATGATTGCAGACAATCAATTTGTATCCATTTAAGTGATTCACGGTACAAATTTTTGTCATGCTCAATTTTGATTTGAAAAAGTAATTTTTCCGATTTTCACTTTTAAGATTTATCTTTTGAAAAGACTAAATGTTTGCACTTTTTTTAGTTCAATAAATTCGAAAAATTATTGGATCGAAACCCATTGAAAAAATTAAATAACAATAATGTGGTGTAGCCCGTGGCGTGTTAGTTAGTGCGTTTGACTGTCACGCCAGACGTCTGGGTTCGATTCCCAGCTTCTGGCACCTAAACACTAAAAATGTTTTTCAGGGCTACTGCCCCTGGCGAGGAAGTGACAAATTCTCCAAGAGTATCTACTGTCATATAAAAGTGCCACTCTAATAGCCTTTCGGACTCGGCAATAAACTGTAGGTCCCCTTAATTCCTGCAAACACGCACACAGGAATGGTTGAGGTGTAAGCCACAAGACCCTAGTTATTCATGAGCTGTTGTGCCACCAAATTAATTTTTTTTAATTATAATAATAATAATAGTTTTTGTTTTTTAACTTTAACATTCATTGTAAATTATATTTAGTTTCTTGTTTGTGTTGTCGAAAATTGTTATTTTTATAATGTTTAATAAAGATCCCCTGAAGAGGACAGCAATCCCTGTCGAAACGTTGGGAATAATTAACTTTGTTTCATTGCCACTACCAGTGACCAAAAAAGCCGAAGGTTCAAAAACAATCGTCATATAAAATAAATTTTTTGTACCTACCTATTTTTCTAACAATTTCACTTTACTTTAGCTGATCAAAAATCGAAAAAAAAATCGGAAAGAAAAATTCAAATAAAAAAAAAAAATTAAATAAAAAAAAATATTAAGTTGAAAATATTTTGAAAATTTCAAATTTTGTTTTCTTTTACAAAGTTTAACGAAATGTAAATAAACGGACTGATAATCTAAACAGCTTAAGAACTAATGGTACTACATTAGTAGTACCCCCAAGAGCATATGGGTAGATATTAGGCGTTTTTTTTTAGTTCAGAGTAGTTCAGAGCTGAGCCCGAACTGTCAAACAAAAATGTTGTGTTTCTTTTTGAGTTCAGAGCGCTCAGAGCTTGGAGTTTGTGTTTCTTTTTTCGTTCAGAGCGCGTTCAGAGCGTGCTGCATAAGCTCAGAATAAAACAACCGAGTAGACGGAGTAAAAACATGAGCGCGGCCAACTTCATACAGTTTTCATGTAATTTGACAGATATGACAATTGAGTGCTCAGGTGTGTTTCATAAATAAATAAGAGTGCTCTGAACATCACGGTACATATATTAAAGGTAATATCATTAGCGTTTTAATTTTTTTTCTGTTCTGCGCATCTACAAAAATGGTGGATCCAGTGCCCATTTACATGTCAAATTTCGATATTTGTTGTTGTTTTTAATATTGCGATGTGAAGTTTTTGGGAGCACTCGAGCAACCATTTTTTAATTTCTGACAGTTTCAATTCTGACAAACTGCGCAAGATATTACCTTAGATTTGTGTACTGTGTCTGAACATACTCTGTTCAGGGTTTACTCCGTTCGCTCAGAGTCTACTCAGTGCTCTGCTCTGAACAAACTCTGAACTAAAAAAGAAAAACGCCTAATATCTACCCATATGCTCTTGGGGAAAAAAAAAATATTAATTCTACAAGTGACCTCCAAGCGACTTCCTGTTCCTCTTCCTGGTTCACTACTCAGTCCAGGCTGTGGGAATTAAGCACCTCATATAAAAAATGTAATTTTTGCAAAAAAAAAAAAAATAAGGTCAGTTTTGGTCAATGGGCGCCATTTTCATCGTACGCGCGTAACTCGGCTATACATCATTCGATTTGGTTGGGGATTTTTTTTGTTGAATTTGTAGGTATTGAACCAGATTGACACACAACGGAGCTGAAAATTGGAAAATTCGACCGAAAACTAGAAGATTCGACCGAAAAAGTAGGAAAATCGGGAAAACACCTTGAAATTGCAAAATGTCTGAAATGAAATTATGTTCGTACGAGCATAACTTGGCTGAACATCATTCTCTTTGAATGCGGAATTTTTTGTTGCATTTATATTGAACTAGATTAATACATAACGGAGCCGAAAATCGAAAAAAAGTTGGACAAAAATTGGAAAAATCGACCGACAAAGTCAGAAAGTAAACTTATTGAATAAGTTTTTTGTTCGTATGTGGTATGTATATGCGCAGCGCATATAACTCGGCTGAAAATCATCCAAGTTGGATTTGTATTAAACCAAATAAACACACTACAAAGAAAAAAAATTAAAAATTATTCCGGAAAATTCGGAAAGTCGTGATAACAATTGAATCTTGCTCGAATTTCGAAAGGAACATTAATAACTTCTTAATTATTCATAGGTGGAACGAAGTTCACCGGGTCAGCTAGTTAAAAATAAATTTACATTGAACTAGGTACAAAGCTAAATGAACATGGCTTACCAATCAAATTAATACAAAAAAAAAACTATTAGGTACCTATATTAATTTTGTTAAAAGTTTTCTTCATTGAAAAAACGACATATTAAAAAGTAATGAGTTACGTTAAATAATCCTATATTGATGTTTCTGATTTTCCCATCTTAAGAAATGTACAAACAATAAAAGGTAACTTATTGCCCAATTCTCAAAAAAAAAAAAAAAAAAAAAGAATGGGTTGTTATTGATTTGTTCAACTTTATGACCTATAAAGCAAACCCAGATCCCAAAAACACAATATCTCCAGAGTTATAGTTGCCATTCCTTCCATAGTTTTCTACTGATTGTTGTGACATTATCCATTTTGAGAAAAATTATGACTATCATTTGCAATCGCTATGTTGGTATATCACAGAATAACCCAGGGTTTTAGAAAACAAAAAATAATAAGATTGAATTGTCAAATAAATTGAAAAGCTTTTATCATACGCCCAATCCTATATTTTATCCATAAAATATTTCTTAAATAACAAAGACCTTTTAGGTTGTATAGAAGGCTGAAGTTGAAATTTTATCGGCTTAAGAAAGGTTATTTCTATATATCCAAATATAGAAATAACCTTAAGTACCTACACTTTGCTCGGCATAAATCAATTCAAGTTGAATTTTTCTCACGTTATAGAGAAAATAGTTAAAGAGAGAGAGAGAGAGAGTGAGAGAGAATAAATAAAGATATTATCGTACAAATCATTGAATGAAGAATGATAAGTTATTATCAAAGATAACTCACCTCTTGACATCCAAAATCCATATCTATAGCATTTTCGTTATCGTGAATATATCCGAATGCATCAAATTTGTCACGGTCGCGTTGCCCTCTGGATTTTTGTAGCACCGTCTGCTTACATCGTGTTCCGCAGGCGATTGCTGATATTTTACTAGCGTAATAGTACATAGCCATGTGTCACGATTTTTTAGTAATCCTGCTCATTTGTTAGTATAGACAGTTGGTTATCTTAGGAACTGAATCCGCATTGTTTTTTCTTTTTTTTTTATTTTTAAGCTCGTTTCACTTTGGCCGGGAGTGGAAAGTCACACCTGCACAAAGTGGCCTCTAAAGCTGTTACAACGAAAAATTGCAGCTACGTGCCCTGCACAGTGCACACTATTTTTAGTCCTTTTTTCGTTTTTTTTTTTTTTTTTTTATTATTATTATTTTAATCGACGAGAGGGTGGAGTGGAGTTATATGTAAGTTTAAGTGCCAAGGACTATTTTTTTATTTCTATCTATTGTTCGTGTTATCGTTTTGTCATAATGGCATTTTCGTTTATGTGTTTTTGATACGAGCTTCTGGTAGCAGTATAGTTTTTGCTTTTATTATGATTTAACGTCTCTGACTCCACTGACGGTTTGTATATTTTATCAAATATTTTTGGTAGTTGGAATAAGTCGTTAGATGCCATCGATTTATCGCTTCCACTGTTCTACGTTGGGGGTCGCCTCATGCAGAGCACCATCTTCAGGATATTTGTGTTGAGCCTGTGAAGTGAGAAAAAGGAATAAACTGTTTAAATGAGATCCACAAGTCTGCAAAATTTAGTTAGAAAAAGAAATGTGTGTTCTTTTGGCAAAGTTTCGGCAAAATCGCTAGAGGAATTCCTTTCTCCCTTTCTCTCTCTCTACATCTCTTAATGGCAATAAATCAAATGGAACGAATAGCACCGCTGGGAGCGTTGTTCTCTATATAGTCCATATAATAGAGGTAGTTCTATTAGGTTAAATTGGGCAGTTAATAGGAGAATGTATGATGGCATTTTAGGACCCATATAGTGTATAGGGGATGACCATTCCCTGGACAACTCTTTGCCGGTTGCAAATAAGAGTTGTTGCTGATTCACTATAGGTTTTATGTGAAAAAAAGAACAAAGAAAAAACTGAGAACCGTGTATGGGGAAGCATGATTTATGATTTTGATGCCTTTGAAGGGTGTGATGTAAGTAAAGTATTTGTTTTGTATTGAGACGACCTTTCTTTTGCTTTCAGTTTTTATTACCCAAAAAATGTATGGGACGTGAAGATCATGCTTAAGTAATTTCCGCACTGCAGAAAATGAGAAAAAATGCTAGCGATGAATATACTCGTACGTCAATAGAAATTCGAAAAGAAATGGATATAGACATTTCTGAAGATTTATTGCAAATGTTCGATTGGAGGTGGTTTAAGTTATGGAAAGTACGTAAATTATGTTGGATAGAGTTCATGAAATGGGTATATGTATATATATATGGTAATACACAAAATATACATTTTTTTTTTATTGTTTTTGAAATACAATAATTATGAGTGGCAAAACTTACTTTTAGGTACCTTAAACAGTAACACAATAAAATCTTAGAAAATAGATATTCATAATGTATAGGATATGACATGAATTAAATATACCGGGGTGTTGTTGAAAAATTTATCATTCATTTTTGATCTTTGAGTCTTGGGAATGAACAAATAATTCAATAGCAATAAATGAATGAAGCTGAATCAAGCAGTAACCTCTATAAATTATAAATCTATCAACTCTAGCTCATTTGCGTGTTTTCGGCAGAATTTCTTTTTGAAAATCATCCACTAATCGAGATCTGAATAAATATTTCTTCGAATAGCTTTTAAGTTAAATTCCTGAATTTCTAAATTTTACCAAATGTTTTTGTAGTATGCGATAAAGTATAGATAGTTACTATATGTGGCCAGATTTTGATGAAACCTAGCATTATATAGGAAAGACGAAAAAATGGGTCTGGCAATTCTGTCCGTCTCTCTGTGTATCTTTTGGTCTTTCTAATCGGCTACAAAACCTAAACGGCTAGGTCGATTTTATTCAAACCTGGAATGTAGTGTTTTTTCGGGCATTCCCCCGAGAAGATTATATTTTATTTAAGCATTTTTGGAAAAAGACGGGGTCCCAGCCCTAAAAACCATTCATTGGATGTACACAGCCATAATTAGGCCAATTCTGATATACGCATGTTTGTTTTGGTGGCTAGCCAATCATAAAACCATGACTAAAATTCAAAGACTGGCTTGTATTGGTACAACTAGTGCCATGAAAACTACACCAAGTGCAGCCCTGGAAACTTTCCTTTCACTAGCCCCACTCGATCTCTTTACGAAAGAAATACCGGCCAAAATGACTGAAACAGTGCAATAACTGGAAAGGGACCACTTCGGACATAGTACCATTATAAGCTTTATTGACAAAGACATTCGAACAGACTATACAATATCGAACATTGATTTCAACCCAGTGACCCTAATGGATATCTATCCCCACAAGGGACTTCTGGACGAAAAACCAGGTAATAAACGATGCTCACGTCTCGGTTTTTACGGACGGTTCCAAGAAAAATGATGGAGTTAAGTCAGGCATCTTGTCAGATAATCAACCTTTAAATAGATCAATAAAGCTTCAAAGTTTCTGCAGTGTCTTTCAAACGGAAGTACTAGCAGTCTATGAAGCTGCATCGACGTGCGAACCTGCAAGCAGAAACATCGACTTATTTATCGATAGTCAGGCGGCGGCGATCAAAGCTTTTTCCTCTATTACCACAAAGTCTAAACTGGTGAATCGTTGTCGTAACGAGCTAAGTTTACTCGGTGCAGCAAATACAGTCACCCTTCGATGGGTCCCAGGATACCGTGACATTTTTGTATATAATAATTTATTATATACAATATGGTGACATACGTGTGAATGAAATAGCGGATGAACTGGCAAATAAAGGGTCATCTCTTGACCCGAGCCAGTGTCTATGCCATTAGAACAGGAAAAAACCAGAATCCACTAAGAGTTTTTTCAAAGCCGCAATCGACAGATGGTCAGACTTGATACCTGTCGAGTCTCGAGGAATCTATGGCCGGATCTTCCTAACAAAAAAAAAACAGACTACCTTCTCGAGCTAAGCAGACAATTATCCCTCTTGGTTGGAACGCTTACAGGTCAAAACTCAATAGGGGGAACCCACATGAGCAGAATTGGTATAACCACATCTGACTTACGCAAAGGGTGCCATGATGAAGAGTTGGAGGAGGGCTCCTAACAATTCCTTTTGTGAATGCCCCAGTCTAGCAAGAACCAGAAAGACAGTCTCCGGAGAATACTTTTTCGACGAATTGAGCGACATCTCCTGTTTGCTACTAAAGAACATTCTGAAATTCGTCCAGAATTCAAAATGGTTCAGGCCCCCCATACCTAACCCCAAACTCTACTAACTCCTCTCCTAACCCTTTCTTATATCTACTATATCTATATCCTGGGGAGCGTAATAGATCCATTGGGATTCGAGTGAGATAATGCAGCTTGTCGTATTATCACCCCTCCAAACCTAACCTAAGCTAAGCATTTTTTATTTTTCTCAGAAATGGCTCCACAGATTTTTCTTTAAAAAAAAAAAATGGTTCTAAGGCCCATTTTCTGAAACGAAACTTAAATATTTAAGTTCAACATAAGAGCTTATGTGACAGTTTACGCTGAGGAAAAAGTAGAACATAAGCGTTTAAGTTGAACATAAATATTTAAGTTTCGTTTCAGCAAACGGGCCTAAATGATACCTCCCATATGACCATTTTTTTTTAATTTTAATTTTAATTTTTCTCGAAAACAAATCAGCAGATTTTGATATTTTTTTTTTGAAAACCTTCTGGTTATCTCGTTATCTGTTTAACCGATTTAAATTATTATTAAATAAAATAGCTGATCAATTTTTGAAATGGTATATATTTTTTTGCGAATATCATATAAATGAGTTTCTAAAAATCACGAATGACCTTGTAAAACTTTAATCCTGTATTATAAATTTTTCAAGCATGAAAAATGTTTGAAAATAGTTGACCTTTCATGATCATTAAGATGGCAACCTTTTTTTTTGTTGCAAATATCCCATAATGTCCCGCCTGGAAAAATGTCAAGTTTTTGGCAAGTTAAGGCAAGGCCCTGGCAAGATTTCGGTAAGGAAAACCTAGACGAGGAAAACATGACAGACCCTTATTAGTCCCTCGCGAGGCACATTTATTTAATTAAATACTGGCGAGGCTCTTGTTAGTAACTAACTATATGTAAGTTCAATGAAGTAATTTTATAAAAATTTAAAGCGGGATCTTATTAGATACAAATATCGTAACAAAAATCTTTGTGTCGTTGTTAAACAACTGTGCAAATACCAAATAATGAAATTAAATCGGTGTGTCTAAGAGTAAAATCGCAACTGCAGACAAATATTAAAATCTTCTTTTATAAAATGACAATAAAACATTTAATTTAATAATCTTGTGAGTTAAATATACAAAATAGCCATATATATACCTACAATAAATAAACGAAATACGAATTTAATAAGAAATATGGTTACTTATTTTTTGGGGGTCACATTGGTCTTTTTCAGATTTTACCTTCCATTCATCCAAAAAAGTTGACAGACTCACTGAACAGCAAGTCAAAACAATTTAGAACAGAGACTTTCTCACTGAACATCATCAAAAACTTGTTCTTTTTTATAATGTTCCAAACAGTCTCACTGAACATACCTACAGTGTTTCACACATACTTGCACACACACCAAAGTAAATGACATTTAACTAAACGTCAGTTTGAATTTTTAATTTTGCATGCGCAAGAATTTTTTAGTGGTCCGTGCTTTAATTATAACAAAATAAAAAATAAAATAAAATGGACTCGCGGCTAATTATTAGTGAATATAGTGAATTTTTGTCATCTTTATCAAGAAAGAACGTGTATTTAATACCTCCCAATCTCCTAATAAGCAACAGAAAGCACAACCCCGCAGAAGCACCGACGTAATTGCACATAAACGCTACAAATATTGGGACTATAAGAACTGTGTAGTGGACAGGACCAACCAGGATGAAAACCAGCAAGCTGGAACGTGTAAATAAAATAATCTGAAGTCTTCGAAGCAATCAACATTCAACATAACAAACAAAATAAAAACTATGGCGACGAGAAAACGAGACGTCAGCGTGACGAGATCTCTTCGCAGTTGTTCTCTCTTGAAAACAATGAAATAATACAAAATAAAGTATTTCTCGTCGTCACGTTGCGTTTCTTTTTTTTTTTAATTTTTCGAACTTTGTGACGTCACGCTGACGTCTCGTTTTCTCGTCGCATTGTGAAACAGCCTTCATCCTGCTGGCCGTCTTCAAGGAAACATATGCCGGCAACAAACTGTAGACACTGACTGAAATATGTGGAACACATCTAATTTTTACTAGTCAGGGCTTAGGCAGAATTTAACTGACGATGCAAAAAGGTACATAGCCGGCGAGGGCCTAGCGAATGCCTATAGTAAGCCTAGCTAGACCTTTGTTAGTAACTATGAAAAACTTGCCAGGGCCTTATTGAAAACTAGACTCTTTTTCCAGGCGGGGTGTTTCTAAAATCCCACAGTCGAGTAAAGGGGACCAGATGAATTAAATGGAGTGGAGACGGCGAACAGTGCAAGTATTAAGTTATACAAAAAATAGGTTTGACTTTATATTTCGCAAAAATGACACTTATACCTATATTGCTCTTCATTAATAAATGATAATTTTGTGACCTTTTTATCTTTATAGATATAATAAACTTTATGTGGGCTATAGGTCAATAAAAATTCGATGTTATTTAGTGCAACGTTTCGAGCATGTTTATGCTCTTCATCAGGCCTTTATTTTTACAAAATATAAAATAATACATACATACATTAGTATTAATACTACTATATGGCGTCAAAGTTACTTACAAACATTATTCAAAGAATTGAATTAAGCAAATAACACAATATACACTTTTTATATTGCTAAAAAACAACCTATATATGAAACAAAAATTAAGTATTGACTATTTAATATTAATTTTGGAATTAAAATTTACTACTAACGACTAAGAGATAAATAACGTCCATTCCACAGCAAATTCACCTATACTTTACTCTACTCATTGTTGTTGGTCTTTTTATGAGTTGGCTATATGCGCTGCTAAGTTTCTCGCAGTCCGACCTACGGTTGACAGCGTTGTTGTTTATTATATCTATATTGCTCTTCCTACTCACTGACTGAGAATCATGCACCAGTACATTATCCCCATGGAGGCAAGCACACGCTCATTAAAAGATTATCCATTGAGAATTGCTTATTAAAAAAAAAAATATTAAAGTGGCATAGTAAAAATTAAATAAAAAAGAAAATAAAACAATCGGCAATTTTCAGTTGTCAGCCGTTTTTGTATGTATTATTTTATTTTAAATCCACATTCAATTAACGAGTCAATACAATTCAAGTTTTTTTTTTTAAACTGAATTAAATTAAAATTATAAATATTTTATACAAGAATTAAAATGAAAAATTTAATTCATGAGTGCGTCCTCGACCTCAGTGCGGATAAAGTGCGCTGGTGTGCTCAAATTCCAGTGGAGGCACTTATTTAATAAAAAAAAAAAATAAAAAATAAAAAAAAAACAACGAAAATAACTACCATTTAAAAATTATTTTTCGGTGGAGGATTTAAACTTAAAAATATAAACTCAAAACATCAACTTAAAGGAGGTGGATTGTGGGTGAGCCAGTGAGTCAGCTGAATGCGGCATATTCATGCGTGAATTGAGATAAAAAAAAATATTATTGTTCTCTTGGAAGCAAGCTATACAAAAAAATAAAAATAAAATAAAATAAAATAAATACAAAAATGTTCCTACGACGAATATATCTACGGATATTAAATAAAAAGCGATGGATCCAAATGTTCTGTTATCATTCTGTTTGCTGGTCATTTTTTAGCCATACCTTTGGTGTATATGTAGTATAAATTAAAAAGTTTTAGTCCATCTTTTGAATTTTATTGTTAATAAAAACTTTATCATCCTGGGGGAATATCGAAGACAGCTAGAATTTTTTATTTCTTATTTTTAATTTAAATTTCGAAATTGATTTTTTTTCGTCTGGTCGAACAAATTTCGATTTAAATGTTTATCATTTTTGTTAAAAACTTTCCATTGGCATATGAAATTTATTTTTATTGTCGGTTTATTTATTTATTTGCCGGTCTACCCTGGCTTTGAATGGATATAGACAAATCTAGGCTTTGCCAAAAAAAAGTACAAAGGCGAGAGTATAAAAGTATGATTTATTAATATTTATGAATTTTGTTTTTTATTTTCCCTTTATTTTATATATACCTAGCTGTTACCCAGCCACTTTTCTGGAAAGCCGCCCGCCAACTCCATATGTTATGAAAAATATGCTAAAGCTGCTGCAACAGTCGATATAATTTTATTATATTTATTATGTTCGACTTTTCTTAAGAACAATTTTTAAGATGAAAAACTAAAAAAATGGAATTTTATTTCAATTTCATTGAATGGAATTTCAAATATTTTTTACGTAAATTAGATCATGAAAACCAAGATTGAAAACTTTAAATGATCCTTAAAGTACATCCTCTAAATATTACCTTATTTAAAAAAAAAATTAAAACGGATAACAAGCTTCCATTTTCACCCTAAGGCTCAGATCTTCAGCGGTAAAATTTAAACCAGAATTTGTTAACTTTGACTATAGTAATATTTATAGCTAAGATGCAGTTTTTCAGTAGAAAATTGATGCGGATTGACCTAACAAACTCAGAGGATAAAGTATAGAAAATATCTGATCAGTAGAGCTATAGTTAACTTTAATCCCGCACTGAAAAACTGGGCCTTAGTGTTCTTCGAAATATATTCTCAAACATTACCTTTAAATGCATGCTTTGCTGCAATTTGTTGGTAACTGCAAAACTAATTTTAATCCAGACATGGAAGTTAAACTTTATAGGCAACGCTGAAGATAGAATTTAAGAAGACTATCTACGTATTTTAAGCACACACAGAACTTCCACCTAAGATTCTCTGAAATTTTGAGAAAAAATCCGACAATGTGTTCTGTAATTAGTCTGAATAAGCATTCGCTATTTGCATACCTATTGTTGTCACACTGGTGGACCGAAACAAACACACAAAACCTTTCGCACTTCCAGCTTATGTTTCCATAAGAACCTTCTACAAAGTATTACAAAACTGTAGAAAAAAGATTAATGAAATCTGTATAGTAGTTCTCAAGTTGATACAAATTAAGCATTTTTAGTCACTGTGGCGTATACGTACTTTTTATCAGTATTATATTATGATATTATGGTTTCATTGTAATAATTGGCAGGAGATATACAGGGTGTTCGGTATAAGGTGCATTAAAAGGCAAGAGCGAGTAGATTGGGTTAAGACAACAAAAAAATCGTATGGGCGAGGGGGTCTATTTCCCCCCGTTTAGGCGGGAGGGGCAATTTTCAAAAAAAAAAATCTACTTGAAATAGAAAAAAAAAAATTATTAAAAAACAACGGTAACACCTATAATGTCACGTTATACTCTTTTTTAAAGCCATAAATCCATTCCTTTATTTTGTTCTTAACTCGAATTACTAGAGGGAACAGTTTTTGAAAAACTAATTTTCAAAATCAAAATTTTGAAAAATACTGAAAAAAATTGTATTCAAACTAATTTTTTTTCAAAATTTTACGTAATTAAGTAATAGTTGTGTTTTTAGTATTCAAAGCTGATACATTTCAAAGCTCGTAAATTTTTAGTCAAATACGGAAAAGAAAATACTTAAGTGTCTTTTTGTTTTGGAGAAAATTAAAAATAACGGGAGGGGAAATTTTCTAAAAAAAAACGACTTACGACAGAAAAAAAATTATTAAAAAACAACGGTCAATATAACAATGGCATGCTACACTTTTTTGTAAAGCCAGAAACCTCTTTCTTTATTTTCTTTTTAAAATAAAAAAAAATCAACAAATTGTGTTCAAATTAATTTTTTTTCAAAATTTTGTGTTATTAAGTAATATTTTCGTATTCAATGCTACCATCAATTCTCAGCCAAACACCAAAAGCCAGATGTCAAAACGTATTCCTGTTTTTAAGAAAACTGAAAATAACTAAGAAAGTTTTCCTTGAATTTGACTTCCATCGGTTATTTTGTTGTTCCTAAGATTCTGTTTCTTCTATTTAAGTAGTAATGTATGTAGATGTCGTTATTTTCAATTTTTTAAGAACTAAGAAACATTTAGGCATGCGGTTTTTAGTGTTTGACTGGAAACTAATAGCAGCATGGAATATCAAAAACAAAAATATTACTTAATAACATAAAATTTTGAAAAAAATTAGTTTGAACACAATTTTTTATTTTAAATAATTTTTCAAAGTTTTGTGTTTGAAAAATTATTTTTCAAAAACTATTATCTCAAAAAATTTGAATTAAAAAGAAAATAAAAGAACGAGTTTCTGGCTTTAAAAGTGAGTATAACATGACATTGTAGGTGTTGCTGCTGTTTTTTAATATTTTTTGTTCTATTTTAAGTCAATTTCTTAGAAAATTGCCCTTCCCACCTAAAAGGGAGGAAATAGACCCCGCTCTCCTATACGATTTTTTTGTTGTCTTACACCTTATACCGAAAACCCTGTATCAACATATACATACGTTCTAACAAAGTATTCGAAAACTTAAAAAAGATCAAGGGATAAAGGGGTTCGTATAGATTAAATTATTCAAATCTAAGATATTACATCTATAGACTTTGTTTAAAATACAAAAATTTTAATTTATGTAAATAATTTATTTGATGCCATTTTGTATACCTCACCTACCATACAATGTTAAAGCTTGCCTGTCAAGCCCTTGTACAAATAATATACATACATAATTAAAACATATCCGAAAACCAACCTTTTAGAAAAAAGATCAATTTTTACCATTATTATTATTATTATTGTACTATTCATACTAGAATGTCCGTTTATTAGACTTGACCATTCATTATTCCGTCAATTTCATTGAATTTTGCTGAATTTTGGAAGGCAATGAAGACAGTAAATAGAGTTAAGCTTTCTATAGGGAACGACCTTAATGCTACGGATTTAAAAAACTACTTTAAATTACTGCTTAACATTGACTGTACGTCCTGTAAATTCCAATACGCGATGCCACTTATAGAAGATGACTTCCTGGACTCATCTTTTTCGAAAGAGGAACTACTTTTAGCACTGGATAAGCTCAAGGAAAACAAGGCAGCTGGGACAGATAGAATTCCTCAAGTATGCTCCCCCCGATTTTATTTCCGTACTCTTATGTTGTTACAATGAAATCTTTAACACCCGTTCAATACCAGCAAGTTTCTTGTCTTCAATAATCTTTCCACTTTTTAAAAAGGGAGATGCATCTGTCGCGGAGAACTATCGAGGAATTTCGTTTTTAAATTCGTCCATGAAATTGTTTACCAGTATGATATTTCGAAGACTAACTAAATGGGTTAATGATAAAGAAAAACTCAGTGAACTACAAGCTGGATTTCGTTCAGGCTACTGAACCATGGACCAAGTTTTTCTACTTTTAAACATAGCAGAGACATACCTACATACTTGGGAACAGGAGTGAGAATTGCTGAGGAGTCTATTCCAGTTCTATTGTATGCGGATGACATCGTCATATTATCAGAGTCACCTGATCAACTTCAAGAAATGATCGCCAAGTTAGAAGAATACTGCTGCACCTGAAACTTATCAGTCAATCTTAACAAATCAAACATTATGATTTTTAGAAAAGGGCGGGGAAGATTTGCCAGTAACGAAAAATGGAGCTATCAGGGACAACAAGTTAATGTCGTGAAGGAATTTATATATCTTGGTATGTTAATTTCGAGTAACCTATGCATGAAAAATCACGTGAAAGCGAAACTTCAGGAATCCAAGGCAGCTACTTATATGTGCATCATGGAAGAACTGTATTTCTAATAAATCAATTCACCACTCCGCAAAATATAAATTATTTCAAGCTGTTTCGAAATCTGTTATGCTATACTGCGCCCAAGTTTGGGGATATAAGGAATACGAAGATGCAGAAAAATTACTTCGTTTCTTTTTAAAACGAGTTTTTTCCCTTCCGTCATCTACTCCAAATTATATGCTTCACATTGAAACTGGAGTTCCTCCGATATTTATTGGTTCACTTAAAATCCATTTTGATTATGTCCTTAAAATACTTCGAATAGATTCGTCACGGCTAGTCCACAAAATATTAAGTTATTTGATTGCAAATAAACTGAACTTTGTAAGATCTTGGATAAGCTTATCTCACTCTTTGGGGGAAATGATGAATTTTGACATGGAAGATGTAACACATCTAGAAGAACAGTTTTACACTCTTCTATCCAAGCTCGACACGAAATATTGGGAGAACTTCATCAACCAGGCCAAGGAATCTCATTATAGAGAATTTTATAAAAGACTCAAATTCGAACTGGGCGATTCAAATTACTTCAACGACAATCATTCCACGGATATGATATCGAGTATTCTTCGAGCTAGAGGTGAAATTCTTACATTGAACTTTATCCCCCATAGACCAGACTTAACTCTTGAATGTGAACTATGCAATACTCACGAAAGGGAAAATATTGCACATTTTCTAGGCTCATGTCCAATTCTTCAAGAAGTTCGACGTGACGTTTTCGGCACGAATCAATTAGTTGATGAGGAGGTAATAGATGTTCTTAATGGCGAAAAAGGATGGGACAAGCTTTATAGATTTATCCGAACTGCGATGGCCTACAGAAGTAGGATCCTAACAGAAAGCTTTTGATTAAATTCTTTTATATGTATTATCATAATGAAATGTTTTAATTTCACCTGATTATAATTATAAAAAAAAAAAAAAAAATTAATAAATAATGTAAATTTTGATGATGAGAGACAAATATTAAATCAATACAATTATTTTCTGTCAATCTGACCGACTTATTAAACCAGGTCGTAAAAGACTTGTAAACAAACACATTACTGTAAACCTAATTATCATGTAAATAAAGTCTATTCTATTATATTCTATTCTATTCTATTCTATTCTATTCTTCATTGAATTTTGTGAACAACAACAAAAACTTAAAGGTGCTACCACCAATTGCTTACGAATTAATTTTTTTGGTAATTTTAATTCATTTTATTTTTGTTTGGCTGGAGATATAGCTATTTCAAGGGGTGCCAAGCTTTATCGCCAGTCTCCTTTATAGTGGTGCTGAGCTTTAATCCAATTTTATTTGAAAAACTTTCTACACATCATGGGGTATTTGAACCCGCGCATCAGATTTGCTCAGTCTTCGAAGCTGTGTGCACTACGCACTCTGCCACTGCTGACCACTGAGGTTACAGGATGTCCCCCTTTGAAAGTACTACGAATTGTAGTTTATCAAAATAAGGTACGAGAAAAATGGAGGCGGAACAAGACAGCATACTTAAAAGTGCTTATAAAAATCTGATGCGCTGGTTCAAATACCGCATGATGTGTAGAAAGTTGAAATTTCTTATCGGAAAGATGAGTTTTCCAGAATTTTAAGGATAGCTTTAGATCTTCTTTTCAGCTGTAATTACAAAATGACAAAACTTAGGGTAAAATCCTAAAGTCGGCCATTTATTTTTCACTTATGCAACTTACAAGATGTAATGACATTACATTTTGTTTAGATTTCAGACTCATAAGAATGAATACATTCAGGCGATTTAAGGGTTGAACGCGCCAGATCAAATCAGAGATTCCATCTTTAATTTAATGTCGAATTCCTTTTACCTAAAATATTCGATTTTTTTTCTAAACAGAATCGAATTTTTTCTTTTAATACAAGGGATTTGTCGATTTTTTCTTCTGAACAAATCGATTTTTTTCTTAAAAGGAATTCGATATAAGTTTACTTCCCCAATTATTAATGAATTTTTGCAAACGTTTTGGATATTTTCGAAGGGAGTACAATTATAGTAAGGGGAGTACGGGAGTACAGTGAATGCCAGAAGAGTACAAATACTCCATTAGTACTCACTTCGGCAGCCCTGCTGCTGACTCTCCTACCATAGTAAAGATACTCCTATATAGAATTCATTACTTTCTCAGAAGAGGGGAGTGCCCCTGCAAAAAAAAAAAAAAAAAAAACATTTTATATGTAGGTGGAATTTACCTAGTCTATATCGCAAATCTTTGTCATGTTCATCGACAAATCAAATTAATGTAATAAGAAGATTTAGAAGAGCACTTCATGGAGTTTGTTCTTATTAAGACTTTAGTTTGAAGCAGTCTTATATTTTTGCCTTTTTTTGTAGTGAAAATTAAAAGAGAAAACAAAAACATTAATTTATTTATAAAAAAGTTTTTTTTTATACAGTCATGACGATGCGAAGCACGGCTTGATAATCTCAATAATGTGACGCTTAAAAAGTTTATTCAAATAAGTTCAAGATTCTAATTGACAAACTTGAATACAAAATAATACAAAACTTTTTCAATATATGTATGTATCGAAATTCATTTCAATTGTTTGACTTTGAAAATTTTGAAATATTCTCACAAAGAGTTACGCCTAAAAGGAAAGCAATTTCATTGGAAACGAAACTCAAATACCTACATCATAGATTGATTTTCCTTTTTCTATTTGTTGCTTTGGATTTAAATACTTTGACATCAATCGGTTGATTTTTTGATGGTTGGAATTGTTGATTTATGCTTTCTGGTTGGTTGTTTATTCGTTCAGGCTAGGTATTTTTCGTTTTTCTTAAATATTTATGAGTCATTAAATTCAAATCATTAACTCAACGCTGATTTACAAAACATAATCTATACTGTAGTAAGAAATGGAATAAATTCTTCTTAAACTTTAAGATCTGATAAAAGTACGTAATATTTACCCACATACTACAACGCCTAGATAGGTACCTAGTACCTATGTATATTTATCAAAAAATAAACCATTCGTGCTTTTTCGCTTTTTTTGGGCGTTGGGGTCATCCAGAAATCGAAATCGTATTCGGAAAATAGTTTCATGTGTAGAGTTAATAGGTATATAATAGTTAACAAAAAGATAACTATTCATTCCCAGACACAAAACAGTGTACAAGCGTGGCAAAGTTGCCGTGCGTCGCATCGACTTAAAGTTCTAGCCATCAGGGGGCTCTCACATTGGTGTGTATTTGTTACTGTAAAAAGCCGAAATAATGAAATTCTAGAATTTACCGGTAAATCCTAGACCACCCAGCATTACGGCGGCGGCGTTTAAACAATGAGGTATGTATGGGGGGCATGGTACCCCCTTGCCCCCCTGCTTGAACCACTATAGGACTTGGGGTAGGTGCTAGGTTGGGTGTAAGCAAAGTTTCTTTAGAAACCTTGAATGTATCCTATGTATAAACAGGGAGTTATGATTTACCGTTAAATTCTTGAATTTCATTATTTCCGCTTTTTACGGTAACAAATTTACTGATTGCTCTTTTAGGTAAAGAGCAAATTAAGGTTAAAACGTGCCTCGAAAAACTTATCTTCTGCGAAAAACAAAATATTAAAAAACGCAACAAGATGAAAGAGAACAAAATTAAAAAAAAAAAAACTTTTTAGAACGTAAAGAACGTTCAGAAATACATTTTTTAAAAAGAATTTCCTATAATTTATAGTCCAGTCAACGAAGGAAAAATAAATGAAATAAATCGTGTAGTCTGGATTATTTTTTTAAGTGGTAGGGGTGACCCCCAGGTACAACATACTAAAAGTCCCCAGCCCAGGCCCGCGAGCTTTAGCCAGGAGAGGGGGGGTAAAGGTCCCCTTTTGTACTATTTCGTAAATATTTCGAAAACCAAGCGTTTAAGAAAAGTGTGCAACACAAAATGAAAGTAAATTAAATTTGCTACAGAAAAGGTTTGTCCACTTTACGATAGATGAAATTTTAAACCCTACCCCCCCCCTCGCCAGATTACTTTTTCTGTTATTTCTGGGTAAATTGATCGATAAAAATTAAATTTGTAGAGAGTAATTATCGACTTTTTATAGACTTGTTGAATTTCTAAGCCCCTAATCTCCATTAGTATCACTTCTAGCGAAAATATGAACAAACCTTTTCTTTAGCAAATTTAATTCTCATTTTCATTTTGTGTTGTACACTTTTCTTAAACTCTTGGTTTTCGAAATATTTACGAAATAGTACAAAAGGGGACCTTTACCCCCCCTCTCCTGGCTAAAGCTCGCGGGCCTGGGCTGGGGACTTTTAGTATGTTGTACCTAGGGGCTCCCCCTACCACTTAAAAAGATAATCCAGACTACACGATTTATTTCATTTATTTTATGATTTTGAGTCTTCGTTGACTGGACGTGTTTTTTTTATTAAAAAAATTGTTAGAAAATATAAATTTTTTACTTTTAGTTACGGGGTTTTGGGTTTTCTGGATTATGGGTTTTCTGGATTTTAGATTTCGGGATTCAGTCCGACTCCCTTTTTTGGATGTATCGCGCACCGCGTGCCGCAGCCGGCTCGGAATAATAAACAACTCAACAAATGAAATTTTTCAGCTAAAATTACAATTTATGATTAAAATTAAAATGAGCGATTGGCAAAATACCAGGCTTTACTTCAATATTTGGCAATAAAAGAGCTATTCTGTGATCTTGATATTTTGAAAGGTTAATTGAAATTCAAATTTTCATTCAGTTTTATGTTTCCTATTTTAAAAAAATTAGTTATTCCTTTTTTCGTTACTTTTTTGTAGAAAAATGTTGATTATTATGTATTCTCAATTGCCTGAAGAAAAACATACATATATACGTTCGAAACGCCGCAGCTGAAGAAATAATTATAAAATCAAGAAAGCCTACATAATAATCACCATATTTAAAAAAAAATAAGATTTTTTGTTCTTTTTCTTTCAACCGATGAATATGTGTATTGACTTTTTTAATTTATTTTCAAATTTCGAATTGAACAAAAACATTGAAAAAATTTAGGTGTGTTAGATATTTATGAACCTAATTAGTTTTTGATTTTGAATATAAAATATGAAAAATTGCCCTAACAGATTCTTATCAAATATTAAGTATTTATTATAAGTTTCCAGCTTTTTTTTCTATTTTTTGCTTCTAATGATTTATTTCCTTTTTGTTTTGTCCACCTTGGTGTAATAAATTTAAGAGTGTGTGTGAATGAAATGGATTCTAATTTCTATACCAAAATTATTAAGTGTATTTACAAGATTATTTGAACTGAAATATATGGCACACTTTATGTATAATACACCCGGCATTTTAACTCGTTCACAATAAATGTTAGGAACTTATTATAACAAATCGATGAAGTTGTATAACTTTCTTCGACATATTATTTTATTTATTTTTGTAAAGAAAAAAAAAATTAAAATGTCCTTTTTGGTTCTCAATCCTCAAGGAGAAATAAACTTTCTCTTCGTAAGTCCCGTTTCAAGAATCAATATTATTATGACCTGATGGTCAGGTCACATTGGGTATAATTTCTAAGTACATATATTTTTGTCTTGATACAATAATTTTCCATTGTTGATCTTAAACTAGCTTGAGTGGGTGTTTCATGTTCATCTGAGCAGATGTATGGTTGTATATTGTTTTGACATCTTAAGTTATAAAACATTCTGAACAGAAGCTAATATATGTATCTACTTACATTCTCTTGTTTTATGTGTATATTATTTTATAAGGGTGAAACGTACATATAAAACATAATTTGCAGTCAATAAATGAAAGTGATTTTATTTCATATGTCATATTATTTACTGGTTGGCCGGGCCCTTAAGGGAGTTCCCAAAACACATACATATCATAACAATTCGAAGTTAAGGGGGTGGTGTAATATTTCCAACATAAATGTTCTATGGGTGCAAAACAATTTGTCAGTTCCTCGCTTGGCGACCATTTTGCGCCTTGTGCGAAAAGGAATCTGTCAAGTATTATATTATTGAATGCTATTTAAGTAGCTCGATTGTTGCCTATAAATCATGAGCATTTCACGCCACAACAATATGTTGAGGTAAATCAATTTGAGAAGAAAAACAACAACGCATCGATTACGTTGTACGTGTCAGTTTTATTCTAAAAAGAATTGACATTGTATTCTTTTAGAAAATTTGCTTTCTTCTTTTCCTTTTGTTTTTGTTTGTTTGTTTTTTTCACAAAGTTGTATTTATAAGGTTAAAAATAAACCAAACTTATGTAAGATCAGGGACTGTTTACATTCCAAATTCATATTTTAAATAAGTTTAAGGAAATTAACTTCGTTTGTTAAAGAATTTTATAACCAGAATTTCGGCTAAAACAACAATCATAAAATGTTAAGAAATAAGGTTTTTCCCTAATGTTAGTTACATAACGGTAGAAATAAGCCCATTATTGCACTAAGATTGACTTGAGATAAAATTTCTCTTTATAAGAAGAAACTTTTTTTTCGAAAATATTTGTTTCAAAAAATCCATTTTACACATTTACAACTTAAGATAATATATTTGATAAATTTTTACCATTTTACAAACAAGATCATTTGTATGACTTAAAAATAATTTGTATGACCTAAAAATAACCTATTTTTAACTTTTTTACCGTTTTTACTTATTCTTTGCTAGTAAAAAGGAACAGAAATAAAAATTAATTCGATGAGGCAACAGCTCGTGAAAAACCAAAGCTTTATGACTTAAAGCAAAGCTCTTAACCCTTCCTGTGTGTGTTTGTCTGTCTGAACGGATATAATAACAGACACTTCTGCATGGAAGATCTTTCAATTCTTCGCAAGAGGCAGTAGCATATAGTGTAAAAAAAATTCAGTGGCCGAAGTTGAAATACTTTCAGGCAGCCTGGCAGTTTTACACTCTAACCATAACAACACGGGCAACTACAAAATTTTGAATTAATATTAAAATAATTTTGTTGTATTAAGTACAGATAGTGTTATTTATTGGTTACATTATAACTAATCTAATCAAGTTTGAAATAAGTTTTTAACAGAATAACCCTTTTTTAACAGAGAATGTTCGTTTCTCGCAAATTGACCCAATTTTATTTCAAGCTTTAAAATAACTTCTTTAATAATTTTTTACCAATTTTAAACCCAATTTATATTTCAACTTTAACCTATTATTCAGCTCAACTATCGTTTTTCCAGACACACAAACTCATCATCATTAGCTACAAACGTTATACCACATTTATTTTGCTGTCATGGGTATTTTTGTACTTGATTGGTGAATAAGTGCAGGCTTAGCGGCAAAAGAAATTAATCAAAATTGAATAAACATTTTGGGAAATTTTTGAATGATAAAGTTTATCGTAAATTTTTTGAATTTTATTTTCAACTATACACTTGTTTTTGGATTGTATGTCATAAAGTATTAAGATAAGAATCAAATAACCAATCTTTTTAAGTTTGAATTTTATTATTATGTACTTACTTATTTATAACCAATTTATAACTTGATGCTCAATTGAGTTACCTATTCCAAACCAACACAGTTGGGAATAGATTTAAAAATAACTATTAATCATCGGCTTGTTCTGGCTTTTTACAAAATACCCTCATAAAATAAAAATCAAAATTTAGTTATTATAATACCACTGTAAAACCACGAAATGTGAAAATTCCACAATTTATGAAAAAAATTGGAATTTATTAGCAATATTTGTAAAAGTACGAATTTTTTGTTATAATAATACTCAGTTGTAAAATTTTCAATAAAAAAAAAAGGTATTATTAGAATTTTTCGAAAAAATTCAATTCATTTTTGAATATATTTAATGTCTCAGAAGGTGTAGATTACGTACGCACCTAAGTACGATAAATCTATCTCAAATCAAGGTGATTGGCAAAAGCTACAAAACCTGTATTAAGAAATTCTTAAAATTAATATTCCAACCAAATTCTCTTTAGGATTTTTGAAAAATAATTAAGAATTTTATTTTGATAAAGGACATTAAATGAGTTCGAAAAACAAATTCAATAAAAAAAATTTGATTTTATTGAAACATAACACAATTTCACTTTCTTATGTCGAATTGAAGAAATCGAGATCAATCCACTCGTTTTATAGTCCAGTCAACGAAGGAAAAATAAATGAAATAAATCGTGTAGTCTAGGTTATTTTTTTAAGTGGTAGGGGTGACCCTCAGGTCCAACATACCAAAAGTCCCCAGCCCAGGGCCGCGAGCTTAAGCGTGGAGAGGGGGTTAAAGGTCCCCTTTTTTAGTTTTTCGCGAATATTTCGAAAACCAAGGGCTTAAATGAAAAAGTCTGAACCAAGGAATTAAAGTAAATTAAATTTCCTACAAAAAATGTTATATTTATATTTTAGCTTGGAGCAACACTAAGGAAGATGCGGGGTGGAGAAATGTCAAGAAATCTAAAAAATCGGTCATTAGCCTACAAAATTTAGTGTTTCTAGATCAATTTTATTTAGAAATAACAGAAAAAAATAAGTATATGTATTCAAAATTATTCCATTGATGATTTGGAAGGGAGTTTATGGGGTTAAAACAGGTGGCGAAGGTTAGAATTTCCTAATTTAATTTATTTGCTACAGTGTTTGAATTCACTATGAAAAATACTGTTTCTTTAAAGGTAAAAAGTATAATGGATTTTTCCAAGTTACTGACCATGACTTAGTAAAATAATTTTCAGACATGTACTAAGAAAAAAATCGTTTAGGATAGGGGGGTCTATGTCCCCTCGTTTATAAGGGAGGGACCATTTTCTAAAGCATTGACGTAAAGTGCATTAATAATTATTTAAAATCAATGGAAGTACCTATAATACAACACTATAGGTTTTTGAAAATCCGAAGACCTATTCTTTTATTTTGTTGCTAAAACAAGTTTTTTTATTAAACTGGTTATAAAAAAATTGAACTTAAATTTAAAGTTTTGAAAAAAAAAATTTATAATGATTTTATTTTCAAAATTTTTTGTAGCTAAGTGCTAAATTTTAGTTCAGTATTTATGGCCGTTGTTAATTCTTAGTCGAACGCTAAAAACTAGATAGCTGTAGGTCTTTCAGTTTTTGAAAAAATCAAAAATTATGGAAACTACTACTTTTTTAGAAAATTATTTCTCTTGTAAAACCGTCACTTTGCCAACGAAGGAAAAATCATGTAGTCCGGATTATGTTTTCATAAGTTAGGGGTGATGTTTAGGTATAATATACTGAAAGTCCCCAGTCCAGACCCGCGAGCTTTAGACAGGAGGGGGGTAAAGGTTCTTTAGAAAAAATTTCTAAGGAAGTAGTAGTGTTAGAAATTTTTTCTAAAGAACCTTTACCCCCCTCCTGTCTAAAGCTCGCGGGTCTGGACTGGGGACTTTCAGTATATTATACCTAAACATCACCCCTAACTTATGAAAATATAATCCGGACTACATGATTTTTCCTTCGTTGGCAAAGTGACGGTTTTACAAGAGAAATAATTTTCTAAAAAAGTAGTAGTTTCCATAATTTTTGATTTTTTCAAAAACTGAAAGACCTACAGCTATCTAGTTTTTAGCGTTCGACTAAGAATTAACAACGACCATAAATACTGAACTAAAATTTAGCACTTAGCTACAAAAAATTTTGAAAATAAAATCATTATAAATTTTTTTTTTCAAAACTTTAAATTTAAGTTCAATTTTTTTATAACCAGTTTAATAAAAAAACTTGTTTTAGCAACAAAATAAAAGAATAGGTCTTCGGATTTTCAAAAACCTATAGTGTTGTATTATAGGTACTTCCATTGATTTTAAATAATTATTAATGCACTTTACGTCAATGCTTTAGAAAATGGTCCCTCCCTTATAAACGAGGGGACATAGACCCCCCTATCCTAAACGATTTTTTTCTTAGTACATGTCTGAAAATTATTTTACAAAGTCATGGTCAGTAACTTGGAAAAATCCATTATACTTTTTACCTTTAAAGAAACAGTATTTTTCATAGTGAATTCAAACACTGTAGCAAATAAATTAAATTAGGAAATTCTAACCTTCGCCACCTGTTTTAACCCCATAAACTCCCTTCCAAATCATCAATGGAATAATTTTGAATACATATACTTATTTTTTTCTGTTATTTCTAAATAAAATTGATCTAGAAACACTAAATTTTGTAGGCTAATGACCGATTTTTTAGATTTCTTGACATTTCTCCACCCCGCATCTTCCTTAGTGTTGCTCCAAGCGAAAATATAAATATAACATTTTTTGTAGGAAATTTAATTTACTTTAATTCCTTGGTTCAGACTTTTTCATTTAAGCCCTTGGTTTTCGAAATATTCGCGAAAAACTAAAAAAGGGGACCTTTAACCCCCTCTCCAGGCTTAAGCTCGCGGCCCTGGGCTGGGGACTTTTGGTATGTTGGACCTGAGGGTCACCCCTACCACTTAAAAAAATAACCTAGACTACACGATTTATTTCATTTATTTTATGATTTTAGGTCTTCGTTGACTGGACTATTATTTAAAGGCTATGTTATGTACTTTTTTTTGATTTTATGACCACTTCTTGACACTGAAGTTTTACAAAGCATAAATAGCATGTCTACTTTAGGTTGCCATAGTGAAAGTCAATTGCAACCAACACAAATTCGATTTATCCAAATAAAATCCTATTTGTAAAAACATTAAGATACACCTTTGTGCATGGCCCGGAAAACCAAACCGAACTTGATTTCATCCATTCAACTTTATGATGCTCAAAAACTGAAACTACATACGTACACCTACTCGTACTTGAATCCAATTCAAAAAAAAAAAAATTGTGTGTCTCAAGTATGACGTTTTAATGTAGGTTTCTGTGGAGAACCCACCTTCTTAGCTTTCCATCATAATAAAATAAAGAGAAAATTCGTTTTGAATTGGAAGCTTTCGGAATTTCATTTTTTTTTTATTTTTTTTCACCAAAGGGTTTCTTTTCTGGCTTCCTATTGTGAAGGGAATTGAAAGAAAAATCCAAATCTGTAGGGACCACTACTTTGTGAGTAAGAAACTATGTGTGTAAACTATATAGAGGTGATGTTATGAGGATTGTATACTTTATATCGCATGTATGTATATATTTTTATTTTTAGTTCAGGATGTTTATTTTTTCTTGTAGCTACAGTTAAAAAATCAGTTTTGTCAAGAGTTTCTTTTGTCAAACGGAGAATATAATGAAAATAAAAGGTTCGAGTTTTGAAACATACTTGTGTTTGTGCCAAAAGCTGAATAATATGTAAAGATTTGTTTTTCAGCCGAATAAACTTGAATAAAATCTACAACTGCAAGGGAATATCGAGTATAAAACTAGGTATAGTATCTACACATTTGAATGTTGGGTTGAAATTTTAACACACAAGTTTCTTGGTCTAGTAGGTATATTACATGTATGTGTTGAAAGGGTTTGTAAAAAGTGGAAACATATAAGAAAACTCAGAAGGAACTTTAGAAATAATATTTCTATGTTTTGAGAAACGAAAAAAAAATAACAATAGTTCTGTCAACGTAAGAAAAAATGCAAAAAATCATGTTAATCTAGGTTATAGTTTAAGGGGTTGGGTTGACCCCAGATAACACGTTTTAAAAGTTCCCAGTCCAGGGCCAGGACAGTGGACTTTAGGCAGGAGGGCGGTGGGGCTTAAGGTCTTTTTTTGTAGTTTTACGTTAATATTTTGAGAACTAAGCGTATTAGCGAAAAGTCTACATGACAAAATAAAAGAAAATTTAATTTCCTACACAAAATATTCAATTCATATTTAGGTACCAGTTATAGCTATCATTGAAATTCATCATTGAAAATTTTAATGATTCATTTTAAGACGTTTAAAAGTCAAAATCTTTGATTATTTTGATGCCAAAATAAAGCTTATGGCTTAATTAATCTATCTGGCCTTAAAAATTTTCATTTCCCATGAAATGACCTTTATTATTTCAATGATCATTGATAAGGTAGATAGTGTATTCCTTGAAATAATGAATGTTAATTTATGTTGAAGGTTGAGTCCAAAAGAAATTTCATTTTTGGCAATACATATGATTTGAGTTGTCAGCTTCACATTGGCAACAAAATAATTACTGATTTCGTTTTTTTTAAGTGCCCTAAATCTTAAATTAAAACTTTTCAATGATACATTTCAATGATAGCTATAACTGGCGCCTTAGCCAGAAGTAATACAAAAGAGGAAATGTCAGTAAATATACGAAAATAGGTTATTATCTTATAAATTTAGTATTTATTGTTTGATTAACATAGGAAAAACCAAAAAAAATAAGTATGACCCACCAAAAACATTTCATGTAAAATAGGTGAGTGTAAAGTTAGCATATCAAGTGTCAGCATATCAATTTTTATTGTAGTTCTGGTCGCATGCACCATAGTTCTATGGTTCCTGATAGTTTTCCAAAATAGTTCTGTTTGATTTCACCGTAAAAACGGATTTTAAAAAATGATATGCTAACGTCGCGTAGCATATCAATTGTTGAAATCTTAAATGAAAATATAAATTAATCCGGTTCATCGATGCACAAAAATAGGTACAATGTGTCTAGAGAATAATTCAAAGAATTTTCCTTTCTAATAAATTTCTACTATATTATATATAATAATATTTTTCTAATTGTTTAAGATCCAACTTTCTAGAATTTTTCTTACTACATTGATAAGCTGGTACTTTTTTACGAGTTCCAGCTCATTTATCAATTTAATCAGATAGACCTAATGTTCTTACAATATAATCCGAGGAGTTCCCATTTCTAACGCTTTTCTAACAAAAAATATGATTTTTCTAATTTCATCGTCGTTTACCAAAATACGTGAATAAACGATGTAATTAGAAAAAATCATATTTGTCATTTTATCTGACATTAAAGAATCCGTAATTTTCAAAAAATATTTTTAAAACTTTGTAACAGTATACAGATGCCTTAAAGGTAGAATTTCGAGACCTTTGAACAATTCAAAGCTGGGAGTTGTGCGATTAACTTTATACATTATTCTGATAGCATGCTTTTGTTTAATTAATAAGGGTTCAATTTTATTAGAATATGTGCCTCCCCAACAAGAAATTCCATATTGCAACTTTGATTTTAAAAGTCCATGATAGAGTTGCCTTACAATTCTGTTCATAAATTGTTTCAGGTAGGAAGTGTGTTCTAACCAATTAAGATTTTGGTCTAAATATTCCTCCTAAATATTTAAAACTTTCTACGCAATCTGTTTTAAAACAACTTTGACTATAAGAGACATTTATATTAAATGGTAAAGGTTCAATCTTAAACAAAATCTCATACAGCTAGGAGAGTGATAATATATAGGCAATTCTACACAAGATTTTTCCTGAATTTTAAATACTATAAACTTTGTTTTGTTACTTACAATTAAATTATGTTCATCAAACCAACGCCGAAGTATATCTAAAACATAATTTACATCAGCAAATAAGTCAGGATAACTTTTATTTACATAAGAAAGGGCGGTATCATCCGCAAATGCTGTGACTTTACCCTTAAAAGGTTGGATAAAAAGTGAAATAACATATACTAAGAACAATATCGGACCTAAAACAGAACCTTGAGGAACACCTAGACTTGTAGAGCAGTTGGAGCTTAAGACATTATTAATTTTAACTACTTGCTTACGGTTACTTAAATAAGAAGAAAACCATTCATGAATAAAGCCCCTGAAACCAAAACCAGCTTTAAAGAGTTTGTCTAATAACAGGGTATGATTAACCATATCGAAAGCCTTAGTGATGTCGATAAATAAAGTTGAAGGAACTAGAGAAGAATTTAAACCTTAATAAATTTTACCCGTAAGTTTAAGCAGTGCGCTTTCAGTTGATTTACCACTTCGAAAACCAAACTGAGATTCATTAAAAAAATGAGTTCTATCTTAAAAAGATAGTATTCTAGCTTTTATACCCTTTTCGAAAATCTTTGAAAAAACAGATAAAAGAGATATAGGACGATGGTATCGCCTTTCTTGTGTAGCGGTATAACTACTGCTGTTTTCAGTGATTCTGGAAAGATGCCTTTTTGTACACACAAATTAACGATATAGCATAGAATATCAGAAATTTGAAACGAAATTTTTTTTAGTAAGAAACTAGATATGTTATCATAAGACGAGGAATTTGATGATTTTACTGAAGCCAAAGTTTTTATAATTTCAAGCGGAGTAAATTCTTCAAAGAAAAAACTCTCAAAGTGAATTTGAGTTTGATTCAACCTATACCAATTTTCAGATGCAGAAATGTTGTTTTTATTAGTGAAACCATGACAAACACCAGCTAGCAAAGAAATTATTGAATAAATCAGCAACTTCTAATGGGTTGAAGGTAGTCGAATGATTGTTATTAATAACAATGTCTGATCTTGATTTATTTTTATTCAAATAGCATATCATTTTTTAAAATCCGTTTTTACGGTGAAATCGAACAGAACTATTTTGGAAAACTATCAGGAACAATAGAATTATGGTGCATGCGACCAGAATTACAAAAAAAAATTGATATGCTGACACTTGATATGCTAACTTCACACACATGCAAAATAGGTCGCCATAAGACTCACTAGCTTTCGCTATGAAAAAGTTATGAGGTCTCATGAAGAGCCAATCCCTTAATTCTAATCTCCAAGCCCTCACTCTACAAACCCTACATCATGAGAATAAAGGTTTTATGATTGCATAGTCAAATGCTAATAAATACCAAAGAAAAAAATTTAATTCTCTTAAGTTTTTCAAAAAAAAAAAACTAAAACTAAACTAACAGTTGCCCAAAAGGACATTAAATTTAAAATAAAGAATATAAAATTGGTCCCCGAATTTAATACTAATTAAGTGCAAAAAAACAAAAAAAAAAAAAATGCTGAAAACGAAAAAATTAGGATTTCAAAATTTTCTTGAGATAGTGCAGCAATAGTTCGCTTTCAATAAGCAATTAAATGAAAAAGCAGATTTGGGTAAAAAATTCAAGAATTTTTCGTTTTTAGTATTTTTTTTTTTTAATTTTAATTTTTTTTTTTAGGTTTTTGTCCCTGATTCTTTTTTTTTTGTAGAGCATATAATTAGCATTTAATTCGGGGATTTTTAATTCTTTTTTTTAAATTTAATGTCCTTTCGGGCAACTGTTCTGCTAACTTCTTGTTCTGCTGACTTTGTTCTGCTAACTTCAGGGACATATCTGCAGGATTGGATGGCACTTACAGTTTATTGCCCAATCCGAACGGCTAATTGAGTGGCACTTTTCTATGACAGGGAAATCTAACAGGGTTTTGTTAGATCCAAATAATCTCCGTTCACCGAGTCAGCTAGTTTTAAGTATTTTTTTAATCATCTTTTTTGTTTTTAATTTTTCTATTTTTTGTAAAGAAAATCCTGTAAGATTAAGGAGTTTTAGATTTTGAAATCTTATTTCCAAGATTAAACTATTTGAGAATTAATTTACAAACATATAAATGTAAATTATATTCGTTCGGCCAAGCAGTATTTTTATTTTATTTTTATTTGACTTCCCTTAAGTATTTTTTTTCCAACACAATCAATTTGTTTTGTTCTTCCAATTCAAATGCAACCTTCATAAATTTTGTCGAATGGCCTAGATTCAATAAAATAAAGCTCCACGTGACAACAACTGGTAACCCATAAAAAAAAAGGTACATAGGTATAGATAGACAAATAGGAAAACAAAACCCTCGGGTACGAACAGCTTTTCGCATAAATAAAAAAAAACAAATAGGAAAAACTTTCCATCTCCGAAGCAAACCCGTAAAGAATCGACAAACAGTATGTTTGTGAATCGGATAAAGCAAATCGATGTCACGAGAGTCATCATATTCGAGGATATCGATTTTCAATACTCATCTATAAATTATAATGAGGTAAGACACAAAAAAAAATCAGAAAAAAGGATAATGTCATACAACAGCAGTGACAAAATTTCCATCAAATGACAGTGATGATTTCCATGTTGGCAATGTGTTACTAAACAACAGTACCTATCCCTCGACATCAAGGCAAAAACGACAAAATCCAGAGCAGGAAAAGTCGAAGGGAAACCATGAATCCTCGCCTCTCCACTCTAAAGTCTCGTCACCATCATTGATGCATGTATGAGTGATGGCAGTGATGAGGACAAGGACGACTAAAAGACTTTTGGGACGAGGACGGACAGGCTGCTGGATGCCTATAGTGATTCCTGCTGATGAGAAGGAGGAGGAGGATGAGATGATTTGAAGGACTTAATGGGATTTTTTCTCATTTCGTGAGGGATTGTGGTTCAATCGCACGCCAATCCGGATGAAGTGACAGCCATCAATTGGCTTTTCTGAAGCTCTAATCATTAAAGGTTTCTCATCTTCGTTTTAATGATTTTCCAATGGGCGACTTATTCTCAGTAAAATATTTTCTTGTTGTTGTTGGTGTTTTTTCAATCAGGAACTTTCATTGTTGTCTCCCTTGCGATAATAGCTTATAGGGTGGCAAGGGGGCGGGTGTGGATGTCATTGTTGTGGTTAATCAGTTTATTTTCATTTATTTCCCAGGATAGATTGACAAATCGATTCACAATCAAGAATTATAGTTAGATATGCCCTTCAACATTATGAGATGCGGATGTGTGCTTTTTATGGAGCAAATAAATTACTTACTACGGCAGATGAGACAGCACATATACTATACATGAACATGCGAACAAACATTGAACACATATACGCATAGATCAAGTGCACGAGTTGTGGTTCAGCTGACTAAATGGTATAGCCTGGAAGAAGGATGTGACATGAAGTGAACATTTTTATGGTCGGAAATTTCCTGTCATGTCAGCGTCATGTTTCTGGTGCTTTCCCTTTTTTTTTTTTTTTTTTGTCGGAATATACTTGTTCATTTGGATAGAAAACCTTGACAAATTCTCAATTATGACTTTGTAATGTCAGCATTCAGCAAATACAACATGGATGTTTTGGTAAGAATAAATGTAGCCATAAATCATTAAAGCTGATAAAGAAGGGAAGAATGCTTGGAAGCATACAAAATGCTTATTAATATTTATTTGATTGGATTGGCATGAATGTGCATACGTGAAATTCTCAGTGGTTATTATAAAGATATAATTTTGATGTGAGGAAGTAATTCGTTTGAAATACACTTTCAGATGAATTAGTTTTCACGATGTCGACAGAAAGTATTTTCAACCAAGAACATGCAATTTTATTAGAAAAACTTTGTATGTTTTGGGAATGGTACATGTGGGTGATATGTTGCATACCTCGGAGAAGGAGCCAGTTTCACAGTAGAAAGAAGTGGCACTTATGTAAGTGGTCATGTCAAATCTCAATATATCAGTATAAACTGGCCTGAATATGTATGGCAATTATTTCTCCCATGTTGTTGACTTAAGTACCACATACTGAGGCTTGCCGGTGCCCAAACTTTTGGACCCGGAAGTACCTAGTATGTTGTACCTCCTCGTGGTGGAAGCCGGTAACAGGCAAATATGCGTAAGGTCGATAAAGCACACGATGATGAAAGTTAATTATGTCTTATCCAGCAATGGTGAGAAAAATCGAAACTAAGTGTTTGGAATGACCGAAGTCTTTTTCTGGCTGAACAACAGGGTTAAGGACAACTTTCGGGTAGTCAAGGTTCAAGGAGCGTCTTTCCTTGATGTTAGGGGGACGACGAAGACTTAAAATTAAGGACAACCGCTTTTCCTAAATCAAACATGACTCTTAGGAGTCATGATAAATAAAACTAGTCTGGCGAACCTGATACCCTACTAAGTGAAAATACGGCTCTAATCTTGGCCACTAGAATGGAATTAGAGGTTTCATGTAAAAATATCTTTCTTTTTCCTAACCCTGTAAGGGAGGGACAAGAGATATGGTTGTATGAGCGGTGCCTGTGCGTCTTCGGATGCTCACTACTTCCAAGATAACCCAAATTGGGTACGACGGTGTGTGTTTTCCCCCCGCTATTGGCCCATTATATCACACTAGAGGTTAACCCCCGTGAGGGGGCATCGTCGGGTTGTGGTTTCACGTCAAATGCCACAGCGTTGGTATTTCGGGATCTTCGGATCTTGAATGCAAGAGGTGCAGATAGGCCTCGGCCTTAAGCAAAGGTGGAAAATAGGCCTACATATTCTCTAATTGCAACTGGTGTGGCCGATCCATACCAGGACGCTTGTTTACATGATCAACTCCTATGGAGGTAGGCCTTTCGATGGGTGAGGCCATAGTAGACAGGTACCCACGTTAAACTCAAGCACTTTCTGGTCAGCATTCAATTAATCAGCTCCCAGAGCGAAGTGTCTAGTCTACACAACATTCTGTTCTGCGATGACAGTGCAGATGTGATTGCGGATATGTCGACGTTATTAAAAGCGCCTTCTATATTTTTACCATAGAGTACCTATATTATCTAGAGAACCGACTCGTATCCCTCTTGCCTAAAACACCCGCAAAATTTATTTAAGATGAGTAAGAGAAAATTCTCTTATTTTACTCTTTTTTTTCCTATTCGTGAATCAGTGTGAATCGTGGATTCAAACACAAAATGGCGCCATTAGCTCAGTTATTTTTTTATAGAGTCGCGTTTTCAACATAAATATACATGTTTTGGTCCATTAAACAGTTATTTAAAGTAATTTTATTGAAATTTTGTTTTTAAATTTCAATTCTTGAATTTAACGTATTCTTATTTTAAATATCTCAGCGCAAAAACCCATCATAATTTAGCAAAAACGTGTATACTATTTGTTACAGCAGTGGTGGATGGGGTTCCATTTAAAATGAACGGGATCACTAATACGTGCTCAACGAATAGTCGACAAAATGGTCCCATTCTCTCACTAGAGCTTGTAGGGTGAAAGAGAACGAACACCTTAAGTCGGTTCTCTAGATAATATAGGTACTCTATGATTTTTACTAAGAAATTTCCAACTCTATAGTCGCATCTAATATAATGGTGGTTAGTGGTTTGGTGGCGGCTGATGCCAACACCAAGAAACTTCCCATCAAACAAGAGATCTGTTGTTTGAAGTTCTTCCTTCAAACTCGAATTAGTTAAAAGTCTTCAATTGAAATGGAATTAAAACCAGAAATAGCTGAATACCTAATGTTTCTACACATTTCTTTCTTTAAGTGGCAGTAAGTTTAATTAAATTAAAAATCAGATTTGTCTTCAATCAATATTCATTCCTAAAATTATATTCTTAAGTTTTTTTTTTAATTTTTTTTAATGTATTGTTGTTTAGAAAATCGTGAAATACCTAAATGAATGTATACAAAGTGTCGCTTAATTCTTCACTTCTAGAACACTAAAAAATTTTAATCTTAAGCCATCCGAGCAATAACGTGCCTTATCCAGTCATGCAAATTTGTTATGCGGGTATAGTTCAGATACCCCTGACCCTGCCTATATAACTTTTGTTAGTACTTAATTCTCAAAGTAAACATAATAATTTTCACATTCTCCAACACATTCTGTATAATCTTTAAACATTCAAAAACCCATCTGTAACTGAATCTTCTTCGCTCTAACAATTTTCATTCCTTTTGAAGCCATTAAAAAACACTCACTTTATAGGCTCCCTTGCAGAAGTTGAGAATATAATAACACTTTAAATATTTTTGTGGACATTAAAGTGATTTAAAGCAACAATCACTTGAGTCATTCCACTGGGTTGCTTACTGTGTTTGTGTGTATGTCTAACAACTCATTTCCCATTTGGTAATTGATCACTGTATACACCCCAAACCCAAACACCCTTTTTAGCTCAAAGGACTTGTCATTCAAATTCATCTAAATAAGCATCTGTTCTCAGACAATAGAGAAACTGTTCTGCCTCTCCATCGTCCTTATACTCACAACACAACAAGTCACACACAACCACGACCACTACCACCGCATCACTCTGCGTTGTCGTCATCGTCATCCTCGCAATCTTTCAAGCGCCCTTAACTTCTATTCTGTCATTCTGTCCCATTTGCCTGCGAGCATTTGGAAATGTTTAGTAAGTCAACGAGAGAGCATTCTGACTATGATGTTTGTTTATAAGGCAAGAACCATATATACCGTTAGATTTCAATGGGCGAGTAACGGCAGGGTACACAAAAACATTCACATTGGGATGAGATCAACAAATGCTAGCTGACATTAATTTCCCTTTCCTTTTTTTTCTCTCGCTCTCTCTCTCTCTCTCTCAAACCGAACTAGATGAGACGGGGGATTAGGGACAATAAAAGCTTTAAAATGATTCAGACAACAATCCAACATTTTTATTTTGTTTAGCCCGGCACAGTCGCTTAACCATCTAATTTGCACCATATCACATTTGGTAACATAAAGAAGGCGGCTTTAGAGTATTGTTGGGGATGCCATGATTTTTTTTTTGTTTCGTCAAAAACATCTTCCAACAAGAGGGAGAACAACATTTAAGTAACGAACGCAAAAAGTCCTCTTGTTTCGTGATACATGCAGAAAGTTCGCTGTCATCGTATATGCATGCGGGTATTTATAGCATTTCACCGTTTTGGTTTATTTTTCTAAAATAATATTGCTCTGTGAGCAAGTTAACATTTTTGCCATCAAATAATGTAGAAAATATTTACAACGCCCCTGAACAACCAAACTAACACAAAAAACATATGTACATCCCGGGGGTTTCAACTTTTTTTTTAGTTTTTTTTTTTGCCACCTCATGTCCTATTCAACTATACATTCGAGTTGGGCTACAGTTTTTGCATAAAGTGTGATTCTGCTGGGGCCGTCAGCAAAATGCTGTTTTTCTCTGTCATGACTTTTACATAAAGTACTTAGTGTATATGCCAAACTCGTGAAAACAAAAAAATATGTTTGTTGAAAACAAAATTGTTACATTTTCTGCTCGATATAGTTTTGATACTTTTGTGACATAAAAAACAGGACTCTCCCAAATTTTGCGTTGATATATTCAAAATTGTAATGGAATAAGGAAAAACTATTTTCTTTTGTAGTATTCCCTCTAAGGGTGTTAATATGAATATAAGGGAACAAATGTCAAACAGCCACTACACTTTTCTGAACAAATTTTTGAACAAATGCAAATTATATCAAAAACATTAAAAAACCTTTGTACTTCGTATTTTGACATTTAATTTTTTTTTTTTAGTATTTATTCATAGTACGCTGCTGATGTGAAACGAAATTTTTTGGTCTCCAACATGACAACGAAATGCTTATGAAAACCACAACGAAAGATTATCCCTTAAAAGTGCCACCGTTGCCAAAAACAAAAAACAAACACAAACGCATACAAATCACAGAAAGCCATGTTGTGATGAAAGAAAAAACAATACGAATAGAGACCGAATGTCACTTTTTCGCACACAATTACCCTACGCCTCCGAAAGAAATCTGGGGGCACGGTAGTGCCCCCTGCCAAGACGAGCAAAACGAGCGGCGGGCACTACCTATATTTTCTCGTAACGCTTCGTCGGATTTTCAGGCCCTCATAACTTCGATCTGGATAGAGCTAGAGAGCTCAAATTTTCAGGATTAGGTGTAGTCCGCAGGCTTACAAAATAAACCAAATTTCATATTTCTAGCTTTTATACTTTGGGTGTAATTCATACCCAAAAACGTCGATTTTGTCACTGACCACTCACTCATCAAAACCTAAAGGGTACTTCCCGAAGTCCTAGAAAGCTGAAATTTGGAATGTAGGCTAGGATTTGCACACAAACAACAAAAAAATTAAGAAATCTATAACTTTCACCCTCCAACACCCCAAAAATGGGGGTTCATAATAAAACATCTAAGACAACAACAATTTTCACAATGCACACAAAACAATGCCACACAAAGAAATGCATATAACCCGCCTATACTTGACGTAAGGGTTGTTTTTTCTTATTTTGTACTCGCAAACATAAAAAACAACGCACAATGGCACAATATGTCTTTGCTTGAAATAAGGGTTGTTTATGTATTGTATGATCTTCACCACAATTGTCATGCCGGTATCGCTATGACGTATCCTTGGAATTATTATGTTATATGTATGTATGCATATGTATTTATATTCAGGGGTGTGCGATAGGAAACAATTATGAACTTTCAACTCTCTTCGGTCAAAAAAAAATTATAAGAGATTTTTTATTGACGGCTCATTTTTTTAAGGTTTACCCTAATTATTGCGAAGTTAAAAATATACGGGTTACTTTTAATACTATACATTATATTGCTTAATAATTATGTATAGGTACATATGTAGGTAGGTATATGATTTTCAAGTACATATCTGGTGTTTTGCTAAGAGACTTAGCTCAATATAAAGGTTAGGTTAGGTAGGTTGTAGGTAGTTATTTAATTCCTAGGTTATACATATGCCTATTGCTACAATATAAACTGTGTAGTAGTTTTTCATAGCAGGGTTTCATAGTGAAGTATTTATAAGGGAGGTTCAAGTATTTTTCTTACGGATAATAGGTGATCCTACAAAAAGAAATGAAATCCCACCAAAAACATTTCATGTAAAAAAAGGTCGCCAAGACTCACATGCACAACGCTTTCGCTGTGAAAAAGTTATGAGATCTCATGAAGAGTCAAGCCCTTAACTCTACCAGGCCTAACTCCACAAGACCTAACTCTACATACCCTACATCGTGGTCAAAAAATATGGCTTGGCCGTTTCGCGACCGAAACACAGAAACTTCCATAGATTTTTGGTATGCAAAAGTTTTATGAAACGGCCAAGCCATACTTTTTGACCACGATGTAGGGTTGGTAGAGTTAGGTCTTGTGGAGTTAGGCCTTGTAGAGTTATGGGCTTGGCTCTTCATGAGATCTCATAACTTTTTCACAGCGAAAGCGTTATGTGCATGTGAGTCTTGGCGACCTTTTTTTACATGAAATGTTTTTGGTGGGTTGTTATTTCTTACCTAATTTCATAACTTATTTCAGAAATTTGTATTTCGGCGTTCAGTGGTCAGATTTTTTTATAAAATCTCATTTACAATCAACCCACTAAGGAGAGAACAGCTTGACGTCTACGCTTCACTTTGATAATTTAATATAGAGACGAACAAAATACAACATATAAAATTTCGAGTCAACTCCTCAACCCACATGTAAAGGTAAAAAGCAGCACATATGTGTCAATCCAACTGGAAGTAAACGTCAAATTATTTCTTCATTCATTTCTTCTGCGATGGTAAAAAAAAACGAAGAAATTCGTAGCCTCCATTGGAAATATTGCTTGTTCAATTTTATGAAATGAATTATTTCCTATGGAGGCCCAGGGTAAAGGGTAGAGGCAATTAATTCCGTGCGAAAAAGAGAGATCTCTTCAAATAATCTGCTACAATTACCTTTTGATTTCGCTCATCGAACAGCGTACCGCAGAACAAAAAGCAGAACGAAATTTTTCGTTTGTGATTTCGTTGTGTAATTTTTGTATGGGTTTTTTCGTGTCGCATCAAAAGCATACTAGGCTTTGAGTGATCTTTCAATCCGAAATTCCCCAATTTCCAATGCTTGTTAAAGTTTATGTATGGAATTGAAGATTTTTTTTTATAAGTGACTCTATACATATACAATAGACATTCAAACTTATTCTGACTCCGCAGAGCCAGAACCCTCCGTCATGCCAGTGAGCATACTTTCTTCGAAAAACTATTCTGTTGTACAGGGTGTCCCATAATCCATGGTTCAAACTGACTGAGGTCAGGCTCTCAGAATTTATAGTCACGTCAACATATCTATCACGAATCCAAACGATTTTTGATTAACGGCTTAAAATAAATAAATTGGATGGCACAACAGCTCATTAAGAACTAGGGCCTAGTGACTTACAACTCTCAACCATTCCTGTGTGCGTGTCTGCACGAATGGAGGGGACCTACAGCTTATTGCCGAATCTGAACGTCTAATGTGAGCGGCACTTTTTTATGACAAGAGAAGAGATACTCTTGGTGGGTTTGTTTATTCCTCGCAAGAGGCAGTAGCACTATTTTATCTACTATTAGTATTAGTAGGCAGAGTAGCTGTGCCAATCGTTCATTTTCAAAGATCGAATCAATCAATAGGCGTGTTTTTTTTGCAAGCACGGAGGAAATTGGTCGAAAAAAAACAACATCGGGG